>OX352762.1:66545003-67145003 GCA_947095585.1 Nephrocerus scutellatus
CTTTTACTTTTACTTTTACTTTTACTTTTACTTTTACTTTTACTTTTACTTTTACTTTTACTTTTACTTTTACTTTTACTTTACTTTTACTTTTACTTTTACTTTTACTTTTACTTTTACTTTTACTTTTACTTTTACTTTTACTTTTACTTTTACTTTACTTTTACTTTTACTTTTACTTTTACTTTTACTTTTACTTTTACTTTTACTTTTACTTTTACTTTTACTTTTACTTTTACTTTTACTTTTACTTTTACTTTTACTTTTACTTTTACTTTTACTTTTACTTTTACTTTTACTTTTACTTTTACTTTTACTTTTACTTTTACTTTTACTTTACTTTACTTTTACTTTTACTTTTACTTTTACTTTTACTTTTACTTTTACTTTTACTTTTACTTTTACTTTTACTTTTACTTTTACTTTTACTTTACTTTTACTTTTACTTTTACTTTTACTTTACTTTTACTTTTACTTTTACTTTTACTTTTACTTTTACTTTTACTTTTACTTTTACTTTTACTTTTACTTTTACTTTTACTTTACTTTTACTTTTACTTTTACTTACTTTACTTTTACTTTTACTTTTACTTTTACTTTTACTTTTACTTTTACTTTACTTTTACTTTTACTTTTACTTTTACTTTTACTTTTACTTTTACTTTTACTTTTACTTTTACTTTTACTTTTACTTTTACTTTTTACTTTTACTTTTACTTTTACTTTTACTTTTACTTTTACTTTTACTTTTACTTTTACTTTTACTTTTACTTTTACTTTTACTTTTACTTTTACTTTTACTTTTACTTTTACTTTTACTTTTACTTTTACTTTTACTTTTACTTTTACTTTTACTTTTACTTTTACTTTTACTTTTACTTTTACTTTTACTTTACTTTTACTTTTACTTTTACTTTACTTTTACTTTTACTTTTACTTTTACTTTTACTTTTACTTTTACTTTTACTTTTACTTTTACTTTACTTACTTTACTTTTACTTTTACTTTTACTTTTACTTTTACTTTTACTTTTACTTTTACTTTTACTTTTACTTTTACTTTTACTTTTACTTTACTTTTACTTTTACTTTTACTTTTACTTTTACTTTTACTTTTACTTTTACTTTTACTTTTACTTTTACTTTTACTTTTACTTTTACTTTTACTTTTACTTTTACTTTTACTTTTTACTTTTACTTTTACTTTTACTTTTACTTTTACTTTTACTTTTACTTTTACTTTTACTTTTACTTTTACTTTTACTTTTACTTTTACTTTTACTTTTACTTTTACTTTTACTTTTACTTTTACTTTTACTTTTACTTTTACTTTTACTTTTACTTTTACTTTTACTTTTACTTTACTTTTACTTTTACTTTTACTTTTACTTTTACTTTTACTTTTACTTTTACTTTTACTTTTACTTTTACTTTTACTTTTACTTTTACTTTTACTTTTACTTTTACTTTTACTTTACTTTACTTTACTTTTACTTTTACTTTTACTTTTACTTTTACTTTTACTTTTACTTTTACTTTACTTTTACTTTTACTTTTACTTTACTTTTACTTTTACTTTTACTTTACTTTTACTTTACTTTTACTTTTACTTTTACTTTTACTTTTACTTTTACTTTTACTTTTACTTTTACTTTTACTTTTACTTTTACTTTTACTTTTACTTTTACTTTACTTTTACTTTTACTTTTACTTTTACTTTTACTTTTACTTTTACTTTTACTTTTACTTTTACTTTTACTTTTACTTTTACTTTTACTTTTACTTTTACTTTTACTTTACTTTTACTTTACTTTTACTTTTACTTTTACTTTTACTTTTACTTTTACTTTTACTTTTACTTTTACTTTACTTTTACTTTTACTTTTACTTTTACTTTTACTTTTACTTTTACTTTACTTTTACTTTTACTTTTACTTTTACTTTTACTTTTACTTTTACTTTTACTTTTACTTTTACTTTTACTTTTACTTTTACTTTTACTTTTACTTTTACTTTTACTTTTACTTTTACTTTTACTTTTACTTTTACTTTTACTTTTACTTTTACTTTTACTTTTACTTTTACTTTTACTTTTACTTTTACTTTTACTTTTACTTTTACTTTTACTTTTACTTTTACTTTTACTTTTACTTTTACTTTTACTTTTACTTTTACTTTTACTTTTACTTTTACTTTTACTTTTACTTTTACTTTTACTTTTACTTTTACTTTTACTTTTACTTTTACTTTTACTTTTACTTTTACTTTTACTTTTACTTTTACTTTTACTTTTACTTTTACTTTTACTTTTACTTTTACTTTTACTTTTACTTTTACTTTTACTTTTACTTTTACTTTTACTTTTACTTTTACTTTTACTTTTACTTTTACTTTTACTTTTACTTTTACTTTTACTTTTACTTTTACTTTTACTTTTACTTTTACTTTTACTTTTACTTTTACTTTTACTTTTACTTTTACTTTTACTTTTACTTTTACTTTTACTTTTACTTTTACTTTTACTTTTACTTTTACTTTTACTTTTACTTTTACTTTTACTTTTACTTTTACTTTTACTTTTACTTTTACTTTTACTTTTACTTTTACTTTTACTTTTACTTTTACTTTTACTTTTACTTTTACTTTTACTTTTACTTTTACTTTTACTTTTACTTTTACTTTTACTTTTACTTTTACTTTTACTTTTACTTTTACTTTTACTTTTACTTTTACTTTTACTTTTACTTTTACTTTTACTTTTACTTTTACTTTTACTTTTACTTTTACTTTTACTTTTACTTTTACTTTTACTTTTACTTTTACTTTTACTTTTACTTTTACTTTTACTTTTACTTTTACTTTTACTTTTACTTTTACTTTTACTTTTACTTTTACTTTTACTTTTACTTTTACTTTTACTTTTACTTTTACTTTTACTTTTACTTTTACTTTTACTTTTACTTTTACTTTTACTTTTACTTTTACTTTTACTTTTACTTTTACTTTTACTTTTACTTTTACTTTTACTTTTACTTTTACTTTTACTTTTACTTTTACTTTTACTTTTACTTTTACTTTTACTTTTACTTTTACTTTTACTTTTACTTTTACTTTTACTTTTACTTTTACTTTTACTTTTACTTTTACTTTTACTTTTACTTTTACTTTTACTTTTACTTTTACTTTTACTTTTACTTTTACTTTTACTTTTACTTTTACTTTTACTTTTACTTTTACTTTTACTTTTACTTTTACTTTTACTTTTACTTTTACTTTTACTTTTACTTTTACTTTTACTTTTACTTTTACTTTTACTTTTACTTTTACTTTTACTTTTACTTTTACTTTTACTTTTACTTTTACTTTTACTTTTACTTTTACTTTTACTTTTACTTTTACTTTTACTTTTACTTTTACTTTTACTTTTACTTTTACTTTTACTTTTACTTTTACTTTTACTTTTACTTTTACTTTTACTTTTACTTTTACTTTTACTTTTACTTTTACTTTTACTTTTACTTTTACTTTTACTTTTACTTTTACTTTTACTTTTACTTTTACTTTTACTTTTACTTTTACTTTTACTTTTACTTTTACTTTTACTTTTACTTTTACTTTTACTTTTACTTTTACTTTTACTTTTACTTTTACTTTTACTTTTACTTTTACTTTTACTTTTACTTTTACTTTTACTTTTACTTTTACTTTTACTTTTACTTTTACTTTTACTTTTACTTTTACTTTTACTTTTACTTTTACTTTTACTTTTACTTTTACTTTTACTTTTACTTTTACTTTTACTTTTACTTTTACTTTTACTTTTACTTTTACTTTTACTTTTACTTTTACTTTTACTTTTACTTTTACTTTTACTTTTACTTTTACTTTTACTTTTACTTTTACTTTTACTTTTACTTTTACTTTTACTTTTACTTTTACTTTTACTTTTACTTTTACTTTTACTTTTACTTTTACTTTTACTTTTACTTTTACTTTTACTTTTACTTTTACTTTTACTTTTACTTTTACTTTTACTTTTACTTTTACTTTTACTTTTACTTTTACTTTTACTTTTACTTTTACTTTTACTTTTACTTTTACTTTTACTTTTACTTTTACTTTTACTTTTACTTTTACTTTTACTTTTACTTTTACTTTTACTTTTACTTTTACTTTTACTTTTACTTTTACTTTTACTTTTACTTTTACTTTTACTTTTACTTTTACTTTTACTTTTACTTTTACTTTTACTTTTACTTTTACTTTTACTTTTACTTTTACTTTTACTTTTACTTTTACTTTTACTTTTACTTTTACTTTTACTTTTACTTTTACTTTTACTTTTACTTTTACTTTTACTTTTACTTTTACTTTTACTTTTACTTTTACTTTTACTTTTACTTTTACTTTTACTTTTACTTTTACTTTTACTTTTACTTTTACTTTTACTTTTACTTTTACTTTTACTTTTACTTTTACTTTTACTTTTACTTTTACTTTTACTTTTACTTTTACTTTTACTTTTACTTTTACTTTTACTTTTACTTTTACTTTTACTTTTACTTTTACTTTTACTTTTACTTTTACTTTTACTTTTACTTTTACTTTTACTTTTACTTTTACTTTTACTTTTACTTTTACTTTTACTTTTACTTTTACTTTTACTTTTACTTTTACTTTTACTTTTACTTTTACTTTTACTTTTACTTTTACTTTTACTTTTACTTTTACTTTTACTTTTACTTTTACTTTTACTTTTACTTTTACTTTTACTTTTACTTTTACTTTTACTTTTACTTTTACTTTT
Organism: Nephrocerus scutellatus; assembly: GCA_947095585.1. Taxonomy (NCBI): domain Eukaryota; kingdom Metazoa; phylum Arthropoda; class Insecta; order Diptera; family Pipunculidae; genus Nephrocerus; species Nephrocerus scutellatus. The sequence continues at coordinate 66,549,810 of OX352762.1, forward strand.
ACTTTTACTTTTACTTTTACTTTTACTTTTACTTTTACTTTTACTTTTACTTTTACTTTTACTTTTACTTTTACTTTTACTTTTACTTTTACTTTTACTTTTACTTTTACTTTTACTTTTACTTTTACTTTTACTTTTACTTTTACTTTTACTTTTACTTTTACTTTTACTTTTACTTTTACTTTTACTTTTACTTTTACTTTTACTTTTACTTTTACTTTTACTTTTACTTTTACTTTTACTTTTACTTTTACTTTTACTTTTACTTTTACTTTTACTTTTACTTTTACTTTTACTTTTACTTTTACTTTTACTTTTACTTTTACTTTTACTTTTACTTTTACTTTTACTTTTACTTTTACTTTTACTTTTACTTTTACTTTTACTTTTACTTTTACTTTTACTTTTACTTTTACTTTTACTTTTACTTTTACTTTTACTTTTACTTTTACTTTTACTTTTACTTTTACTTTTACTTTTACTTTTACTTTTACTTTTACTTTTACTTTTACTTTTACTTTTACTTTTACTTTTACTTTTACTTTTACTTTTACTTTTACTTTTACTTTTACTTTTACTTTTACTTTTACTTTTACTTTTACTTTTACTTTTACTTTTACTTTTACTTTTACTTTTACTTTTACTTTTACTTTTACTTTTACTTTTACTTTTACTTTTACTTTTACTTTTACTTTTACTTTTACTTTTACTTTTACTTTTACTTTTACTTTTACTTTTACTTTTACTTTTACTTTTACTTTTACTTTTACTTTTACTTTTACTTTTACTTTTACTTTTACTTTTACTTTTACTTTTACTTTTACTTTTACTTTTACTTTTACTTTTACTTTTACTTTTACTTTTACTTTTACTTTTACTTTTACTTTTACTTTTACTTTTACTTTTACTTTTACTTTTACTTTTACTTTTACTTTTACTTTTACTTTTACTTTTACTTTTACTTTTACTTTTACTTTTACTTTTACTTTTACTTTTACTTTTACTTTTACTTTTACTTTTACTTTTACTTTTACTTTTACTTTTACTTTTACTTTTACTTTTACTTTTACTTTTACTTTTACTTTTACTTTTACTTTTACTTTTACTTTTACTTTTACTTTTACTTTTACTTTTACTTTTACTTTTACTTTTACTTTTACTTTTACTTTTACTTTTACTTTTACTTTTACTTTTACTTTTACTTTTACTTTTACTTTTACTTTTACTTTTACTTTTACTTTTACTTTTACTTTTACTTTTACTTTTACTTTTACTTTTACTTTTACTTTTACTTTTACTTTTACTTTTACTTTTACTTTTACTTTTACTTTTACTTTTACTTTTACTTTTACTTTTACTTTTACTTTTACTTTTACTTTTACTTTTACTTTTACTTTTACTTTTACTTTTACTTTTACTTTTACTTTTACTTTTACTTTTACTTTTACTTTTACTTTTACTTTTACTTTTACTTTTACTTTTACTTTTACTTTTACTTTTACTTTTACTTTTACTTTTACTTTTACTTTTACTTTTACTTTTACTTTTACTTTTACTTTTACTTTTACTTTTACTTTTACTTTTACTTTTACTTTTACTTTTACTTTTACTTTTACTTTTACTTTTACTTTTACTTTTACTTTTACTTTTACTTTTACTTTTACTTTTACTTTTACTTTTACTTTTACTTTTACTTTTACTTTTACTTTTACTTTTACTTTTACTTTTACTTTTACTTTTACTTTTACTTTTACTTTTACTTTTACTTTTACTTTTACTTTTACTTTTACTTTTACTTTTACTTTTACTTTTACTTTTACTTTTACTTTTACTTTTACTTTTACTTTTACTTTTACTTTTACTTTTACTTTTACTTTTACTTTTACTTTTACTTTTACTTTTACTTTTACTTTTACTTTTACTTTTACTTTTACTTTTACTTTTACTTTTACTTTTACTTTTACTTTTACTTTTACTTTTACTTTTACTTTTACTTTTACTTTTACTTTTACTTTTACTTTTACTTTTACTTTTACTTTTACTTTTACTTTTACTTTTACTTTTACTTTTACTTTTACTTTTACTTTTACTTTTACTTTTACTTTTACTTTTACTTTTACTTTTACTTTTACTTTTACTTTTACTTTTACTTTTACTTTTACTTTTACTTTTACTTTTACTTTTACTTTTACTTTTACTTTTACTTTTACTTTTACTTTTACTTTTACTTTTACTTTTACTTTTACTTTTACTTTTACTTTTACTTTTACTTTTACTTTTACTTTTACTTTTACTTTTACTTTTACTTTTACTTTTACTTTTACTTTTACTTTTACTTTTACTTTTACTTTTACTTTTACTTTTACTTTTACTTTTACTTTTACTTTTACTTTTACTTTTACTTTTACTTTTACTTTTACTTTTACTTTTACTTTTACTTTTACTTTTACTTTTACTTTTACTTTTACTTTTACTTTTACTTTTACTTTTACTTTTACTTTTACTTTTACTTTTACTTTTACTTTTACTTTTACTTTTACTTTTACTTTTACTTTTACTTTTACTTTTACTTTTACTTTTACTTTTACTTTTACTTTTACTTTTACTTTTACTTTTACTTTTACTTTTACTTTTACTTTTACTTTTACTTTTACTTTTACTTTTACTTTTACTTTTACTTTTACTTTTACTTTTACTTTTACTTTTACTTTTACTTTTACTTTTACTTTTACTTTTACTTTTACTTTTACTTTTACTTTTACTTTTACTTTTACTTTTACTTTTACTTTTACTTTTACTTTTACTTTTACTTTTACTTTTACTTTTACTTTTACTTTTACTTTTACTTTTACTTTTACTTTTACTTTTACTTTTACTTTTACTTTTACTTTTACTTTTACTTTTACTTTTACTTTTACTTTTACTTTTACTTTTACTTTTACTTTTACTTTTACTTTTACTTTTACTTTTACTTTTACTTTTACTTTTACTTTTACTTTTACTTTTACTTTTACTTTTACTTTTACTTTTACTTTTACTTTTACTTTTACTTTTACTTTTACTTTTACTTTTACTTTTACTTTTACTTTTACTTTTACTTTTACTTTTACTTTTACTTTTACTTTTACTTTTACTTTTACTTTTACTTTTACTTTTACTTTTACTTTTACTTTTACTTTTACTTTTACTTTTACTTTTACTTTTACTTTACTTTTTACTCAGCTCTCCAATGGCCAAGGTGTGTATAATTTCATTAAAGCTTGTACAATTTGTTTGTGTTTCCAATTTCACTCTAGGTTTTTGCTACTCATATGTTAGTTATGAACTCGGGTAGTTTTCCGAACGCCAGAGGTTCCACAACCAGTAATAATAACGTACATTTGTTTGATATGATTAGGGTACTTAGGTCGCAAAATAACGGATTACATATTAGTCACATTAATGCTCAAAGTTGTGAGGAAAAAATTGTCCCACACAATTTCCACACTATTCGTATATACATTTTTAATTTGAATAAAAGTAAACTTGTATACCCATTACAAACAGACGCCATAGTATTTTGTTTCTCATTTAACATGTTGCCCACTCTCCTTAAGTGGATTGCAACATGCTGCCCACTCTCCTTGAGTAAATTGTAAAACACTCACCAAAAGAATACTCTCGTCTTATGGTTCAGGAAACTCCAGTTTTCTATTGTTTCCCCTTTTTCTCTCTTCTCTCGTAAACTCACCACACATAGCTAGTACGCATCATCATCAAGCGGCTGAGCGAAACAACAACAACATGATACGAGATCACACAGACTGGGAATACCCAAATCGATGACTAAGGAGTAAACGCACCCGCAATACACTCGAAGCAGCAACAACACACAGGCAGTACGAGTCACCACAGACATAGAATATCCGATCAATGTCGATTCAAGAAACAACAACAAACAATATGCAATACATGGCCGCGTACAGTTCACAGTTCGCAGCATCACTAGACAAGCAGAGAGGTACAACAACAACAAGCAAACAACACAGACTCGGAGGATCCGATCGATGTCCATTCAAGAGAACAACAACAATAAGCATGCACTACAAAACGGGGCAGGAAGGAAACAACAACAAATAATATGCATACATGGCCGCGTACATTCCACAGTTCGCAGCATCACTAGACAAGCAGAGAGGTACAATAAAAACAAACAGAGGCAATGCAGACTCGGAAGATCCGATCGATGACAACAACAACGAGCATGTATTATAAGACGGCACCGAATCACAAATAGAACAACAACAAACAGCACGCAATGCATGGTGACCAGGAAAATCAACAAACAACATAGGGTCGACGGAGGCAACAACAACGCCACACCACTGGTCGATCGTATGATTTAACGGATTTCCCTATCGTTGCATCAACGGGACCTGGGAACAACAAGCCATCAAGCGCAGCAATGCTAACCGGCCAACAACAAGCCATCAAGCGCAGCAATGCTAACCGGCCAACAACAAACAACAACAATACCAGAACAAAGGAAGCAACAACAATACACCATCGACCGATCATTTGATTTAACGGACTCTTCGATCGTAGCATTTAACGGGACTCCTTCACTCGACGGAAGAGTATAAAAGGCCAGCAGTCCTAACAATCGCCCTTCTTTCCTAGTGATCCCTCCTCCCGGCAACAAGTGTACGATCGAAAGCGCAAGAGCGAAATCCTTGCCTTCACGCTAGTATCATCCTCACGCTTGAAAGTGCAAGAGTGAAATCCTTGCCTTCACGCTAGTATCATTATCCTCACGCTTGAAAGTGCAAGAGTGAAATCCTTGCCTTCACGCCCACGCTTCACGCTAGTATCATTATCCTCACGCTTGAAAGTGCAAGAGTGAAATCCTTGCCTTCACGCTAGTATCATTATCCTCACGCTTGAAAGTGCAAGAGTGAAATCCTTGCCTTCTCATCCACGCTTTACGCTAGTACAACTATCCTCACGATCGAGAGTGCAAGAGTGAAATCCTTGCCTTACAAACACAATTTAATCTTATACATAGTTTTAAGCCAATAATAGTTTTAAGTTTACGGATTAAGCGAAGAAAAGGAAGTAATAAATAAAAAAACAATTGAATTCCATTCCCTAAACAAACAAATTCTTTTTATTGTAAAAAACCTCGTTACAATTGGCGCCCGAGCAGGGACCCTGGAATTTGATAGAGAAAAGAAATTATGCCAATAAAGAAAGAACACAATTAGATAACCACGATGGTTAAGACCAGTTGGATTTATACACTGTCAAAAGAGGAGCTGAAGAGCTACATGAGCGAGTTCCGAATCGACAGCAACGGCGCAGTGGAAGAGTTGAGGAAAAGGTTTTCCAGCTATGTTTCGGGACGAGACGTTACGTCGGAGGACGAGATACGCCTAAGTGAGCTCGAGGAGAAGCATAAACGCAGCCCGTCACCAGCGCCCGTGATAACTCTAAACCCGTCTGAAGATACGGCACGCGATGAACTAAAGACAACCATCAGGGCAACATCTCCGACACCACCGGAACTGGTTCCAACGCGAAACAGGACGGGCACGACAGTTACGTCGTACGCTCAAATAATGGACCAAGTGAGGAAGTGGTCAGTGAGATACGATGGGGGTAAGGAGCCCCTTCTGTTCATCGAAAGGCTAGAAGAACTGGCGGATGCCTACTGTTTAAACAGGGACCTCCTGCCGAGAACCATGCCGGAACTGCTCCGTGACCGTGCGTTATTATGGTTCCGCAACAACAACCGAAAATGGGAGACCTGGAACGCCTTCACGACAGACTTCCTACAGTTCTTCCTGTTCTCCAGGTACTGGGAACACTTGGAAGATGAAATTCGTCAACGCCAACAAAAGCCAAAGGAGTGCTTCAAGGATTTCGTCATCGTCATGCAAAATCTCATAAGGCACGCTTACTACACCACTACACAACAGGTCGAAAGGATCTTCCGGAACTGTCGTCAAGAGTACCAGTACTATATCCAGAGGAAGGACTTTAGAGACCTCCACGAACTCATCAGTCTAGCGGAAGATTTTGAAGGCATCGCTGGAGCAGCGGAACCTATCAAACCCTCGCCTCGGCCCAGACAACCCGAAGGGAGTTTCATGGTAGCACAAAATCCGGAAGGAGGAATAAAGGTAAGGACAGCTTGCCTGCGATGTGGCCAGGACGCACACATGAGGCGGGACTGTCGTAACCCCCAAACCATATTCTGTTGGGACTGCGGCTTGCGAAATGTTCGGACCGTGGAATGCTGCCGAACGCGTCGAACGATCGGGAAACGAGCAAGGGGACCGTCGAAACCGTGGTGCGACGGAAACCTCAAGGCCGACACCCCGGACTCAGTAAACTTCCTCGCATTCGATTCCTACCGGATATTCGCCACCATCACCCTAGGAGGAACACCGGTAAAAGCTACGATCGACAAAGGGGCTACTAGGAGTTTCGTGAGCGAACGTTTTGCGGAGGACAAAAGGGGAACAACAAAGGGCCTACCCGTAGATGTGACCGTGCGGATGGCCGAAGGGACAGCCAAGCTGATCCGAGAAGCCCTACAGCTAGATGTCAAGATAGGTAATAGGGAGATACAGTTTCCATTCTTGATTCTCCCCGATGCAATGGACGAAGTAATATTAGGTTTGGACTTTTTGTCACGGGAGGAGGCCCATCTTAGCTGCGGTGGCCAGACCATAAAATTACAACACAGAACAACGCCCACCGAACACATCCGACAATGCACCACCACGCAGGAAACACCACGGAGAGAACAGGAACAGCTTTCAGCGTTTCTGCAACAAGAATTCAAGAAATTTGATCAACTACCCGCCGTCTCCAACATTGCCGAACACAGAATCGTCATGCACGATGAGCGTCCCATTAAACAACGCTACTTCCCCCGTAATCCAGCCATGCAGGAAATAATAAATACAGAGATAGACGAGTTGTTGGAAAAGGGATGTATCGAGCCTTCGCATAGCCCATAGCGCGCCCATAGTTCTCGTGCGAAAGAAGACGGGCAAATGGAGACTCTGTATCGACTATCGAGAACTGAACGCACGATCGGTGCCCGACGCATACCCCTTACCACGAATCCAACACATCCTAGAAAAGCTTCGCGGCGCAAAATTCATCAGTAGCCTGGACCTGAGAAATGGATATTGGCAAATCCCCATGGAAGAGAGGAGTAAGCAGTACACCGCCTTCACGGTACCCGGCCGTGGACTGTTTCAATGGCGCGTTATGCCGTTTGGACTGCACTCGGCCCCCGCAACCTTCCAGCGAGCGCTCGATCGAGTCATCGGACCAGAGATGGAGCCCCATGCGGTTGCATACCTGGATGACATAGTTGTCATCGGGAGGACGTTTGACGAACACATAGAAAATCTGCGCAAGGTGTTCAAGCGATTGCAAATGGCTAACTTAAAAATTAACCCGGAAAAGTGTGAATTCTGCAAAACAGAAATACGATACCTAGGACATGTGGTCAGTAACAAAGGCATACACACTGACCCCGACAAAGCGGCGGCGATCAAAGAACTCCAACCACCAAGGAATGTACGAGAAGTGCGCCGGTATCTGGGCATCGCTTCATGGTACCGACGGTTTGTCCCAGATTTTGCCGAGACCGTACGACCGATGACCAACTTACTCAAGAAAGGGAAGCACTGGAAGTGGGGAGATGAGCAACAGGAAGCATTCGAAACACTGAAGGTTAAACTTACCGAGGCCCCAATCCTGGCATGCCCCGATTTCTCTAAGAAATTCACACTTCAGACAGATGCCAGCGATTACGGCTTGGGGGTAGTCCTCACCCAGGAGATCGACGACAGTGAACGGGTCTTAGCTTACGCCAGCCGGCACCTAAACCCTGCAGAGAGGAATTACTCGCCGACCGAGAAGGAATGCCTGGCTATCATATGGGGAATACGGAAGATGCGGGCGTATATCGAAGGGTATAGGTTCACGGTAGTAACAGACCACCTCTCCCTCAAATGGCTCAACTCCATATCCAGCCCCTCCGGTCGGATCGCACGATGGGCACTGGAGCTGCAACAATACACATATGACATACAATACAGGCGGGGTAAACTCAATGTCGTCGCAGACGCGCTATCAAGACAACCTCAAGAAACGCTGATGACGACCTCCGAAGAACACACCGGGCAACAGAAGTGCCACAAGCCGAAAAGAGAAGCCAGATGCATGATGAAAATGCGACAGCGATCGACAACCTCATCCACGAAATCCAGCACAACACATCAACAGCACACTTACACTTAAAATAAAAACGGCATTTGACGACCTCATCTGGAACTACTGTAAAGCTGTGACAACAACTCGAAAACATCGAAATCAACGCCACGACGCCCAAATGCTGTAACCGACCAAAACACACTGGAATAACAACGAAGTGAACTGCGCCAGAGGAGAAAACAACGGAACACAGGTCCCGCAACTTGTTTTCGTTTCAAGTGCACTCAGCAAGTAAAAATTAGTCTAAAGTGATTACTGAATCCAGTCAGACATCAAACCCGAACAGTAAACCAAAAATTCAGAAGAAAGCAAACATGATGAACAACCAGAGGATACTAAAGGAAGACAACGAAGCCGTACGACGTATCATCGAAAAGGGCACAGGTATTGCACCCGCATCCGAAGAAATCGATCTGGGCCAAGTGATCGGGAGTTTTCCCCCAGGGCCAGGCGGCGTCGACGTACGAATGGCCGACTACTGCCGACTGAAGAGGGGAGTCTATCTAAACGACGTCCTGGTAGAAGTCGGACTAAGGTGGCTAGGAGGAAGGATGGAGGGAGAATACAGGGACAGGATCATGGTTTGTAGCACGTTCCTCTTTTCACGCATGCAGCAGTACCGACCAGAGAAGCAAGAGGACCCTGAGAGGACAGCCATCAGGCGACAAGCACTGGTGAGTAGGTGAGACCGGCGTAAGGAGATCATCGAAAAGGACCTGGTCTTAGTTCCCATCTGTGATGGCAACCGTTGGTACCTCGTGGTGGTTACCAACCCGGGCAGACCACTCCGCGCCACCATCGACGTGTATGACTCGTGGGCCAAATCACCGAGGACGGAAACAATCCAAATTATCCGCGGGTATGTCATACAACAGCACCTAGCGAAGGGGCATCCGTGGACCTGGGCCGAATTCGAAAATTGCTATCCAGGCCGTCATATGGAAATGCCACAGCAACAAAACGGGGTGGATTGCGGCGCATTCCTCCTGGAGGCCGCAGAAAAGGTCCTCGCATGGGGATTATCAGGACCCGAATCACCAGGACAGAAGATGTCGGTGGACAGCGCCCACAAGAAACGAAGGATGCTCGCAGCTTTTATCCGGAGCAATGCCGAACGAACGATAAAACTCCCAGACCTCAAACTAGACGACGACGACCTAGGACGCAACACCCGAGAGAGGAACAATCGCAGTAGGCAAAGAACTTCGCGCCGCACTCGCCATCGCTACCGGAGCCGTAGCAGACAAGATACAAGTAGCAGCAGCAGTAGCAGCAGTAGCAACAGTAGCAGCAGTAGTAGTAGCAACCGTAGCAGCAGCAGCAGCGAAACTGACAACAAGAGGAAAAGAAGAAATTCCACCCGTACGACCGCCCACCACCAGGAAGACCCCACCAAGCTCGTATCGGATGAACGTGACCCCCCAAACCCAGAGGCGCCCAGGCAGCATAACGACGTCCTGCCACTCACAGGAAGCGACACGGTGCACGACGGCGGGACCACGGCTGAAATCTTGCCCCAAGAACTCCAGGCCAAAATAAATGAAGCCAAGGAAAGGGTGGCAAACTGGAACGATGCGGCGAATACATTTCCTCCACACACAAGGGAAAACTCGGTTTGGAGTACTAGTTACTTGGAAAGGGAAAGTCAGCATCCGCCGAAGTGAGGGGGAGGTGTGAGGAAAAAATTGTCCCACACAATTTTTTTCCACACTATTCGTATATACATTTTTAATTTGAATAAAAGTAAACTTGTATACCCATTACAAACAGACGCCATAGTATTTTGTTTCTCATTTAACATGTTGCCCACTCTCCTTAAGTGGATTGCAACATGCTGCCCACTCTCCTTGAGTAAATTGTAAAACACTCACCAAAAGAATACTCTCGTCTTATGGTTCAGGAAACTCCAGTTTTCTATTGTTTCCCCTTTTTCTCTCTTCTCTCGTAAACTCACCACACATAGCTAGTACGCATCATCATCAAGCGGCTGAGCGAAACAACAACAACATGATACGAGATCACACAGACTGGGAATACCCAAATCGATGACTAAGGAGTAAACGCACCCGCAATACACTCGAAGCAGCAACAACACACAGGCAGTACGAGTCACCACAGACATAGAATATCCGATCAATGTCGATTCAAGAAACAACAACAAACAATATGCAATACATGGCCGCGTACAGTTCACAGCATTATCAGACAAGCAGAGAGGTACAACAACAACAAGCAAACAACACAGACTCGGAAGATCCGATCGATGTCGATTCAAGAGAACAACAACAATAAGCATGCACTACAAAACGGGGCAGACTTAGGAAGGAAACAACAACAAATAATATGCATACATGGCCGCGTACATTCCACAGTTCGCAGCATCACTAGACAAGCAGAGAGGTACAATAAAAACAAACAGGCAATGCAGACTCGGAAGATCCGATCGATGACAACAACAACGAGCATGTATTATAAGACGGCACCGAATCACAAATAGAACAACAACAAACAGCACGCAATGCATGGTGACCAGGAAAATCAACAAACAACATAGGGTTGACGGAGGCAACAACAACGCCACACCACTGGTCGATCGTATGATTTAACGGATTTCCCTATCGTTGCATCAACGGGACCTGGGAACAACAAGCCATCAAGCGCAGCAATGCTAACCGGCCAACAACAACAACAATGCCAGAACAAAGGAAGCTACAACAATACACCATCGACCGATCATACGATTTAACGGACTCTTCGATCGTAGCATTTAACGGGACTCCTTCACTCGACGGAAGAGTATAAAAGGCCAGCAGTCCTAACAATCGCCCTTCTTTCCTAGTAATCCCTCCTCCCGGCAACAAGTGTACGATCGAAAGCGCAAGAGCGAAATCCTTGCCTTCACGCTAGTATCATTATCCTCACGCTTGAAAGTGCAAGAGTGAATTCCTTGCCTTCACGCCCACGCTTCACGCTAGTATCATTATCCTCACGCTTGAAAGTGCAAGAGTGAAATCCTTGCCTTCACGCTAGTATCATTATTCTCACGCTGAAAGTGCAAGAGTGAAATCCTTGCCTTCACGCCCACGCTTTACGCTAGTACAATTATCCTCGCGCTTGGAAGTGCAAGAGTGAAATCCTTGCCATCACGTTAGTATCATTATCCACACGCCTGAAAGTGCAAGAGTGAAATCCTTGCCTTCACGCTAGTATCATTATCCTCACGCTGGAAAGTGCAAGAGTGAAATCCTTGCCTTCACATCCACACTTTACGCTAGTACAACTATCCTCACGATCGAGAGTGCAAGAGTGAAATCCTTGCCTTACAAACACAATTTAATCTTATACATAGTTTTAAGCCAATAATAGTTTTAAGTTTACGGATTAAACGAAGAAAAGGAAGTAATAAATAAAAAAACAATTGAATTCCATTCCCTAAACAAACAAATTCTTTTTATTGTAACGACCCTAGTAGAAGAAGGAACCCTGGTCACACTGAGTTTTACCCCGGCTTGGAAAAACCTCGTTACAATTGGCGCCCGAGCAGGGACCCTGGAATTTGATAGAGAAAAGAAATTATACCAATAAAGAAAGAACACAATTAGATAACCACGATGGTTAAGACCAGTTGGATTTATACACTGTCAAAAGAGGAGCTGAAGAGCTACATGAGCGAGTTCCGAATCGACAGCAACGGCGCAGTGGAAGAGTTGAGGAAAAGGTTTTCCAGGTATGTTTCGGGACGAGACGTTACGTCGGAGGACGAGATACGCCTAAGTGAGCTCGAGGAGAAGCATAAACGCATACTTGGAAAGGGAAAGTCAGCATCCGCCGAAGTGAGGGGGAGGTGTGAGGAAAAAATTGTCCGACACAATTTTTTTCCACACTATTCGTATATACATTTTTAATTTGAATAAAAGTAAACTTGTATACCCATTACAAACAGACCCCATAGTATTTTGTTTCTCATTTAACATGTTGCCCACTCTCCTTAAGTGGATTGCAACATGCTGCCCACTCTCCTTGAGTAAATTGTAAAACACTCACAAAAAGAATACTCTCGTCTTATGGTTCAGGAAACTCCAGTTTTCTATTGTTTCCCCTTTTTCTCTCTTCTCTCGTAAACTCACCACACATAGCTAGTACGCATCATCATCAAGCTGCTGAGCGAAACAACAACAACATGATACGAGATCACACAGACTGGGAATACCCAAATCGATGACTAAGGAGTAAACGCACCCGCAATACACTCGAAGCAGCAACAACACACAGGCAGTACAAGTCACCACAGACATAGAATATCCGATCAATGTCGATTCAAGAAACAACAACAAACAATATGCAATACATGGCCGCGTACAGTTCACAGCATTATCAAACAAGCAGAGAGGTACAACAACAACAAGCAAACAACACAGACTCGGAAGATCCGATCGATGTCGATTCAAGAGAACAACAACAATAAGCATGCACAACAAAACGGGGCAGACTTAGGAAGGAAACAACAACAAATAATATGCATACATGGCCGCGTACATTTCACAGTTCGCAGCATCACTAGACAAGCAGAGAGGTACAATAAAAACAAACAGGCAATGCAGACTCGGAAGATCCGATCGATGACAACAACAACGAGCATGTATTATAAGACGGCACCGAATCACAAATAGAACAACAACAAACAGCACGCAATGCATGGTGACCAGGAAAATCAACAAACAACATAGGGTCGACGGAGGCAACAACAACGCCACACCACTGGTCGATCGTATGATTTAACGGATTTCCCTATCGTTGCATCAACGGGACCTGGGAAAAACAAGCCATCAAGCGCAGCAATGCTAACCGGCAAACAACAAGCCATCAAGCGCAGCAATGCTAACCGGCCAACAACAAACAACAACAACAATGCCAGAACAAAGGAAGCTACAACAATACACCATCGACCGATCATACGATTTAACGGACTCTTCGATCGTAGCATTTAACGGGACTCCTTCACTCGACGGAAGAGTATAAAAGGCCAGCAGTCCTAACAATCGCCCTTCTTTCCTAGTAATCCCTCCTCCCGGCCACAAGTGTACGATCGAAAGCGCAAGAGCGAAATCCTTGCCTTCACGCTAGTATCATTATCCTCACGCTTGAAAGTGCAAGAGTGAATTCCTTGCCTTCACGCCCACGCTTCACGCTAGTATCATTATCCTCACGCTTGAAAGTGCAAAAGTGAAATCCTTGCCTTCACGCTAGTATCATTATCCTCACGCTGAAAGTGCAAGAGTGAAATCCTTGCCTTCACGCCCACGCTTTACGCTAGTACAATTATCCTCGCGCTTGGAAGTGCAAGAGTGAAATCCTTGCCATCACGCTAGTATCATTATCCACACGCCTGAAAGTGCAAGAGTGAAATCCTTGCCTTCACGCTAGTATCATTATCCTCACGCTGGAAAGTGCAAGAGTGAAATCCTTGCCTTCACATCCACGCTTTACGCTAGTACAACTATCCTCACGATCGAGAGTGCAAGAGTGAAATCCTTGCCTTACAAACACAATTTAATCTTATACATAGTTTTAAGCCAATAATAGTTTTAAGTTTACGGATTAAACGAAGAAAAGGAAGTAATAAATAAAAAAACAATTGAATTCCATTCCCTAAACAAACAAATTCTTTTTATTGTAACGACTCTAGTAGAAGAAGGAACCCTGGTCACACTGAGTTTTACCCCGGCTGGGAAAAACCTCGTTACGATTGGCGCCCGAGCAGGGACCCTGGAATTTGATAGAGAAAAGAAATTATACCAATAAAGAAAGAACACAATTAGATAACCACGATGGTTAAGACCAGTTGGATTTATACACTGTCAAAAGAGGAGCTGAAGAGCTACATGAGCGAGTTCCGAATCGACAGCAACGGCGCAGTGGAAGAGTTGAGGAAAAGGTTTTCCAGCTATGTTTCGGGACGAGACGTTACGTCGGAGGACGAGATACGCCTAAGTGAGCTCGAGGAGAAGCATAAACGCAGCCCGTCACCAGCGCCCGTGATAACTCTAAACCCGTCTGAAGATACGGCACGCGACGAACTAAAGACAACCATCAGGGCAACATCTCCGACACCACCGGAACTGGTTCCAACGCGAAACAGGACGGGCACGACAGTTACGTCGTACGCTCAAATAATGGACCAAGTGAGGAAGTGGTCAGTGAGATACGATGGGGGTAAGGAGCCCCTTCTGTTCATCGAAAGGCTAGAAGAACTGGCGGATGCCTACTATTTAAACAGGGACCTCCTGCCGAGAACCATGCCGGAACTGCTCCGTGACCGTGCGTTATTATGGTTCCGCAACAACAACCGAAAATGGGAGACCTGGAACGCCTTCACGACAGACTTCCTACAGTTCTTCCTGTTCTCCAGGTACTGGGAACACTTGGAAGATGAAATTCGTCAACGCCAACAAAAGCCAAAGGAGTGCTTCAAGGATTTCGTCATCGTCATGCAAAATCTCATAAGGCACGCTAACTACACCACTACACAACAGGTCGAAAGGATCTTCCGGAACTGTCGTCAAGAGTACCAGTACTATATCCAGAGGAAGGACTTTAGAGACCTCCACGAACTCATCAGTCTAGCGGAAGACTTTGAAGGCATCGCTGGAGCAGCGGAACCTATCAAACCCTCGCCTCGGCCCAGACAACCCGAAGAGAGTTTCATGGTAGCACAAAATCCGGAAGGAGGAATAAAGGTAAGGACAGCTTGCCTGCGATGTGGCCAGGACGCACACATGAGGCGGGACTGTCGTAACCCCCAAACCATATTCTGTTGGGACTGCGGCTTGCGAAATGTTCGGACCGTGGAATGCTGCCGAACGCGTCGAACGATCGGGAAACGAGCAAGGGGACCGTCGAAACCGTGGTGCGACGGAAACCTCAAGGCCGACACCCCGGACTCAGTAAACTTCCTCGCATTCGATTCCTACCGGATATTCGCCACCATCACCCTAGGAGGAACACCGGTAAAAGCTACGATCGACACAGGGGCTACTAGGAGTTTCGTGAGCGAACGTTTTGCGGAGGACAAAAGGGGAACAACAAAGGGCCTACCCGTAGATGTGACCGTGCGGATGGCCGAAGGGACAGCCAAGCTGATCCGAGAAGCCCTACAGCTAGATGTCAAGATAGGTAATAGGGAGATACAGTTTCCATTCTTGATTCTCCCCGATGCAATGGACGAAGTAATATTAGGTTTGGACTTTTTGTCACGGGAGGAGGCCCATCTTAGCTGCGGTGGCCAGACCATAAAATTACAACACAGAAAAACGCCCGCCGAACACATCCGACAATGCACCACCACGCAGGAAACACCACGGAGAGAACAGGAACAGCTTTCAGCGTTTCTGCAACAAGAATTCAAGAAATTTGATCAACTACCCGCCGTCTCCAACATTGCGGAACACAGAATCGTCATGCACGATGAGCGTCCCATTAAACAACACTACTTCCCCCGTAATCCAGCCATGCAGGAAATAATAAATACAGAGATCGACGAGTTGTTGGAAAAGGGATGTATCGAGCCTTCGCATAGCCCCTGTACTGACTCTGTATCGACTATCGAGAACTGAACGCACGATCGGTGCCCGACGCATACCCCTTACCACGAATCCAACACATCCTAGAAAAGCTTCGCGGCACAAAATTCATCAGTAGCCTGGACCTGAGAAATGGATATTGGCAAATCCCCATGGAAAAGAGGAGTAAGCAGTACACCGCCTTCACGGTACCCGGCCGTGGACTGTTTCAATGGCGCGTTATGCCGGTTGGGCTGCACTCGGCCCCCGCAACCTTCCAGCGAGCGCTCGATCGAGTCATCGGACCAATCTGCACAAGGTGTTCAAGCGATTGCTTAAAAATTAACCCGGAAAAGTGTGAATTCTGCAAAACAGAAATACGATACCTAGGACATGTGGTCAGTAACAAAGGCATACACACTGACCCCGACAAAGTGGCGGTGATCAAAGAACTCCAACCACCAAGGAATGTACGAGAAGTGCGCCGGTATCTGGGCATCGCTTCATGGTACCGACGGTTTGTCCCAGATTTTGCCGAGACCGTACGACCGATGACCAACTTACTCAAGAAAGGGAAGCACTGGAAGTGGGGAGATGAGCAACAGGAAGCATTCGAAACACTGAAGGTTAAACTTACCGAGGCCCCAATCCTGGCATGCCCCGATTTCTCTAAGAAATTCACACTTCAGACAGATGCCAGCGATTACGGCTTGGGGGTAGTCCTCACCCAGGAGATCGACGACAGTGAACGGGTCATAGCTTACGCCAGCCGGCACCTAAACCCTGCAGAGAGGAATTAGTCGCCGACCGAGAAGGAATGCCTGGCTATCATATGGGGAATACGGAAGATGCGGGCGTATATCGAAGGGTATAGGTTCACGGTAGTAACAGACCACCTCTCCCTCAAATGGCTCAACTCCATATCCAGCCCCTCCGGTCGGATCGCACGATGGGCACTGGAGCTACAACAATACACATATGACATACAATACAGGCGGGGTAAACTCAACGTTGTCGCAGACGCGCTATCAAGACAACCTCAAAAAACGCCGATGACGACCTCCGAAGAACACACCGGGCAACAGAAGTGCCACTGGCTGCAGAAGAAAATCCACCAGGTCGCAGAGGACCCCGTCAAATTCCCCGACTACGTGATCGAAGGTCAACAACTGTATCGACACATAGGGCATCGAGCCGGAGACGAGGACAACGCACCATGGAAGCTGTGGGTGCCGAGTACCCTGCGAAGTCGAGTATTACAAGAGAACCACGACAGCGCGTCAGCAGGACACCTAGGAATCCGGAAGACCACGGCGAGAATATGTGGTCGCTACTATTGGCCGGGTATGTTTCGCGATATCCGACAGCACGTGAAGAGATGCGAAAGCTGCCAGTGCCACAAACCCAGTCAACAGCAAGCAGCAGGGAAGAAGCTAACCCAGGTGGCCGACGAACCATGGGCCACGGTGTGCAGTGACTTCATTGGGCCACTCCCCAGATCGAAACACGGAAATACCATGCTACTAGTCTTCTTTGATCGGTTCTCAAAGTGGGTTGAACTGATCCCATTGAGGAGGGCAACGACGGAAGGAGTTCAACGGGCGTTTCGCGAACGTATACTGGCACGATACGGCGTGCCCAAAATCCTGATAACGGACAACGGGTCACAATTCAGCAGCAGGGCATTTCGTCGATTCTTGGAGACCATGGGCATACGCCAACAGTTTAGAGCACCGTACACCCCCCAGGAAAACCCTACGGAAAGAGCCAACCGCACCATCAAAACGATAATTGCACAACTATCAGGGTCACAACAACGCACTTGGGACGAAAGGCTGCCCGAAGTCATGTTGGCGATAAACTCAAGCGTTCAGGACTCAACGGGGTACAGCCCAGCCTTTCTGACACAAGGCCGAGAACCACACCTCCCACACACACTATATGACGAGACCACTCCGGGGACAGGTACGCTAGCTAAAGACCTTGAGGACCGAGAGACCCGAATGAGAGAAATCTTCGAGATCGTGCGACAGAACCTGGAACGAGCCGCAAAGGACCAAGCCCGCCACTACAATCTCAGGCGACGTACTTGGAAGCCAGAAATCGGGAAGTTAGTACTGGTCAAACAGCACCACTTATCGAAAGCAGTAGAAGGGTTCGCCAGTAAGCTAGCGCCGCGATACGATGGACCATACTACGTGATGGACTTCATCTCGCCAGTCATCGTAAGGCTGAGGAAACATGGACAAACTAAGGAGCGCACAGCCCATGTCAGTGAACTAAAGTACTTTCACGGAAACCCCCCACCCGAGCCAGAAAAGACAAACCGCATCGCAACAACAATGCCACCTCACGTGGAACACCCTCAGGAATCAACAGAAATACATTAGAATAGCAAGCGGCAGAATAAAGGGTATAGCCACCCACATAACTTGCAAGCAAAGAGCCATGGGCAAAACGCCTGTCCATTAAAACCACGAGGCCAAAACACTCAGCAACAAACCTCAAGCAAACACACCACAGAGCACAAGCCGAAAAGAGAAGCCAGATGCATGATGAAAATGCGACAGCGATCGACAACCTCATCCACGAAATCCAGCACAACACATCAACAGCACACTTACACTTAAAATAAAAACGGCATTTGACGACCTCATCTGGAACTACTGTAAAGCTGTGACAACAACTCGAAAACATCGAAATCAACGCCACGACGCCCAAATGCTGTAACCGACCAAAACACACTGGAATAACAACGAAGTGAACTGCGCCAGAGGAGAAAACAACGGAACACAGGTCCCGCAACTTGTTTTCGTTTCAAGTACACTCAGCAAGTAAAAATTAGTTTAAAGTGATTACTGAATCCAGTCAGACATCAAACCCGAACAGTAAACCAAAAATTCAGAAGAAAGCAAACATGATGAACAACCAGAGGATACTAAAGGAAGACAACGAAGCCGTACGACGTATCATCGTAAAGGGCACAGGTATTGCACCCGCTCCGAAGAAATCGATCTGGGCCAAGTGATCGGGAGTTTTCCCCCAGGGCCAGGCGGCGTCGACGTACGAATGACCGACTACTGCCGACTGAAGAGGGGAGTCTATCTAAACTACGTCCTGGTAGAAGTCGGACTAAGGTGGCTAGGAGGAAGGATGGAGGGAGAATACAGGGACAGGATCATGGTTTGTAGCACGTTCCTCTTTTCACGCATGCAGCAGTACCGACCAGAGCAGCAAGAGGACCCTGAGAGGACAGCCATCAGGCGACAAGCACTGGTGAGAAGGTGGGACCGGCGTAAGGAGCTCATCGAAAAGGACCTGGTCTTAGTGCCCATCTGTGATGGCAACCATTGGTACCTCGTGGTGGTTACCAACCCGGGCAGACCACTCCGCGCCACCATCGACGTGTATGACTCGTGGGCCAAATCACCGAGGACGGAAACAATCCAAATTATCCGCGGCTATGTCATACAACAGCACCTAGCGAAGGGGCATCCGTGGACCTGGGCCGAATTCGAAACTTGCTATCCAGGCCGTCATATGGAAATGCCACAGCAACAAAACGGGGTGGATTGCGGCGCATTCCTCCTGGAGGCCGCAGAAAAGGTCCTCGCATGGGGATTATCAGGACCCGAATCACCAGGACAGAAGATGTCGGTGGACAGCGCCCACAAGAAACAAAGGATGCTCGCAGCTTTTATCCGGAGCAATGCCGAACGAACGATAAAACTCCCAGACCTCAAACTAGACGACGACGACCTAGGACGCAACACCCGAGAGAGGAACAATCGCAGTAGGCAAAGAACTTCGCGCCGCACTCGCCTTCGCTACCGGAGCCGTAGCAGACAAGATACAAGTAGCAGCAGCAGTAGCAACAGTAGCAGCAGTAGAAGCAGTAGTAGTAGCAACCGTAGCAGCAGCAGCAGCGAAACTGACAACAAGAGGAAAAGAAGAAATTCCACCCGTACGACCGCCCACCACCAGGAAGACCCCACCAAGCTCGTATCGGATGAACGTGACCCCCCAAACCCAGAGGCGCCCAGGCAGCATAACGACGTCCTGCCACTCACAGGAAGCGACACGGTGCACGACGGCGGGACAACGGCTGAAATCTTGCCCCAAGAACTCCAGGCCAAAATATATGAAGCCAAGGAAAGGGTGGCAACTGGAACGATGCGGCGAATACATTTCCTCCACACACAAGGGGAAAACTCGGTTTGGAGTACTAGTTACTTGGAAAGGGAAAGTCAGCATCCGCCGAAGTGAGGGGGAGGTGTGCGGAAAAAATTGTCCCACACAATTTTTTTCCACACTATTCGTATATAAATTTTTAATTTGAATAAAAGTAAACTTGTATACCCATTACAAACAGACGCCATAGTATTTTGTTTCTCATTTAACATGTTGCCCACTCTCCTTAAGTGGATTGCAACATGCTGCCCACTCTCCTTGAGTAAATTGTAAAACACTCACCAAAAGAATACTCTCGTCTTATGGTTCAGGAAACTCCAGTTTTCTATTGTTTCCCCTTTTTCTCTCTTCTCTCGTAAACTCACCACACATAGCTAGTACGCATCATCATCAAGCGGCTGAGCGAAACAACAACAACATGATATGAGATCACACAGACTGGGAATACCCAAATCGATGACTAAGGAGTAAACGCACCCGCAATACACTCGGAAGCAACAACAACACACAGGCAGTACGAGTCACCACAGACATAGAATATCCGATCGATGTCGATTCAAGAAACAACAACAAACAATATGCAATACATGGCCGCGTACAGTTCACAGCATTATCAGACAAGCAGAGAGGTACAACAACAACAAGCTAACAACACAGACTCGGAAGATCCGATCGATGTCGATTCAAGAGAACAACAACAATAAGCATGCACTACAAAACGGGGCAGACTTAGGAAGGAAACAACAACAAATAATATGCATACATGGCCGCGTACATTCCACAGTTCGCAGCATCACTAGACAAGCAGAGAGGTACAATAAAAACAAACAGGCAATGCAGACTCGGAAGATCCGATCGATGACAACAACAACGAGCATGTATTATAAGACGGCACCGAATCACAAATAGAACAACAACAAACAGCACGCAATGCATGGTGACCAGGAAAATCAACAAACAACATAGGGTTGACGGAGGCAACAACAACGCCACACCACTGGTCGATCGTATGATTTAACGGATTTCCCTATCGTTGCATCAACGGGACCTGGGAACAACAAGCCATCAAGCGCAGCAATGCTAACCGGCAAACAACAAGCCATCAAGCGCAGCAATGCTAACCGGCCAACAACAAACAACAACAACAATGCCAGAACAAAGGAAGCTACAACAATACACCATCGACCGATCATACGATTTAACGGACTCTTCGATCGTAGCATTTAACGGGACTCCTTCACTCGACGGAAGAGTATAAAAGGCCAGCAGTCCTAAAAATCGCCCTTCTTTCCTAGTGATCCCTCCTCCCGGCAACAAGTGTACGATCGAAAGCGCAAGAGCGAAATCCTTGCCTTCACGCTAGTATCATTATCCTCACGCTTGAAAGTGCAAGAGTGAATTCCTTGCCTTCACGCCCACGCTTCACGCTAGTATCATTATCCTCACGCTTGAAAGTGCAAGAGTGAAATCCTTGCCTTCACGCTAGTATCATTATCCTCACGCTTGAAAGTGCAAGAGTGAAATCCTTGCCTTCACGCCCACGCTTTACGCTAGTACAATTATCCTCACGCTTGGAAGTGCAAGAGTGAAATCCTTGCCTTCACGCTAGTATCATTATCCTCACGCCTGAAAGTGCAAGAGTGAAATCCTTGCCTTAACGCTAGTATCATTATTCTCACGCTTGAAAGTGCAAGAGTGAAATCCTTGTCTTCAGGCCCACGCTTCACGCTAGTATCATTATCCTCACGCTTGAAAGTGCAAGAGTGAAATCCTTGCCTTCACGATAGTATCATTATCCTCACGCTTGAAAGTGCAAGAGTGAAATCCTTGCCTTCACATCCACGCTTTACGCTAGTACAACTATCCTCACGATCGAGAGTGCAAGAGTGAAATCCTTGCCTTACAAACACAATTTAATCTTATACATAGTTTTAATCCAATAATAGTTTTAAGTTTACGGATTAAGCGAAGAAAAGGAAGTAATGAATAAAAAAACAATTGAATTCCATTCCCTAAACAAACAAATTCTTTTTATTGTAACGACCCTAGTAGAAGAAGGAACCCTGGTCACACTGAGTTTTACCCCGGCTGGGAAAAACCTCGTTACAAAGTCTAAGTACAAAAATCGACGAATTTAGGCTTATATTTGCTCAATCTAATGTGGATGTTGTCTGCGTATCTGAAACATGGTTTTCTATTGATGCTGCTGATCAACTTTACTCTGTTGATGGGTATAATGTCTTCCGGTCAGACAGAACTGGACGTACGGGCGGGGGCGTAGTAATCTATGTTCGCAAGACACTTAAGTGCAAAACTATACTTAAGTCTAATCCTGACTGCACCATGGAGTTCATCTTTTCTGAAATACAGTGTAAATCCCAAAAAATTTTAATTGGATCAATTTATAGACCTCACAGGCATATAAGTTTCGACCCATTATTAAAAGTCCTTGATGATCTGTTGTGTACTGCCTCAAACATAGTGCTATGTGGTGATCTTAATTGTAACCTGTTGGATAAACCTATGTCAGTTAACCTATTAGAATATATGAAATCATTTAATCTGTCTTCCGTGAACCTATCTAATCCAACCCATTTTTCTAGAGACTCAAGCTCCTTACTTGACGTTTTTTTTATTAACGACTGTGATAAAACACTGCTGTACAGTCAACTTTCTGCATCTGGTTTCTCTAAACATGACCTTATATATTTAACCCCTGCTATTAACACTAGTAACAATGAACCAGAAATACAATTTAAGGACTTTCGTAACATAAACTTCGAAGGCCTCCTACATGACGCTAGACGAACTAACTGGGAACGTATCTGCTACATGGCTTCAGTAAACGAACAAAGTGTGTTCTTACAACAAGAGATACTGAGCCTATTTAATAATTATGTTCCCATAAAAACAAGAAGGAAGAAAAATTCTTCAGCACAGTGGTTAAGCATCGACATTCGATTAGTCATGCAAAAACGTGATAATGCTTACAGAAAATGGAAAAAATACCGTATTGATGCCTTCTTAAAAAATTACCGTGTTCTACGAAATAAAGTTATCTCCAAAATAAGATCTGCAAAGACTGCCTACTATAACAATCAGTTAGATAATTCGGTATCGGGACAAAAACTGTGGAAACAGCTTCGCCAACTTGGTTTGGTAAGCAAAATTGATTGAGATAAGCTAAACGCTGAATTCATTGCTTCTTGTAGCGCTCCGACTAACACCTCTTACTTAGAGGGTAATGCTGAAGATGACCACATTAGGTCTTTTCGCTTTAATAGGATCTTTGATGAAGATGTTGTGCAAGCTCTTCTGAGTATTAGCTCTAATGCTACTGGTCTAGATGGATTAAATCCTAAGTTTTCTTCTGCCTGCCCATCATACTGCCATTTATAATGTATCTCTTTAACTCTGTGCTAACGATGTCCGTATTCCCATCCGATTGGAAGAGAGCTAAAATAATTCCTATACCAAAGAATAGCAATCCTAGAATGACGGAATATAGACCAATTGCTATTCTCCCTTTTCTGTCAAAAGTTCTAGAAAAAATTATATTGTCACAAATCCACAGAAAATCAAATTCTGTGCTCAAATCAATCAGGATTTAGACCAAAGCGAAGTTGTAAAACGGCGCTTTTATACATTGTTGAGGAAGTGCGAAAGTCTTTGGATAATAATCATCCTACTTTTCTAATTCTTCTAGATTTTTCGAAAGCATTTGACACTGTGAATCACTCGATTCTGTGCAATAAACTAATGCAGGACTTTAGGTTTTCCTTTTCATCTACAAAACTAGTCTCCTCCTACTTAGAAGGAAGGCAACAACGCGTGGTAGTTGGTGACAAGACTTCACGTTTTCTTAATGTCTCAAACGGTGTACCGCAAGGATCAATCCTAGGCCCAAAACTTTTCTCATTGTATGTGAACCAACTACCTAAAGTAATTAGACATTGCTCAGTTCACATGTATGCGGATGATGTCCAATTTTTCATAACTTGTCCTATGAATGCGATTGATGGCACTATTCATCTAATAAACGAAGATTTGTCAAGCGTAAATGACTGGTCCATAAAACATGAGCTTCGTTTAAACCAAAAAAAGTCCCAGGCACTGGCTATACATCGTAGAGTTCTTGATGTATCTGAATTCCAATCGGTTAAAATCGAAAATAGTCCGATTAAGTGGGCGGATACAGCTAAAAACCTAGGATTAATCTTTAACCTTACTCTTTCTTGGGACATACATATAAATAGTGCTATCGGTAAGGTGTATTGTGGACTGCGTACATTGTGGGCCAGTCAGCATTTTCTACCTATAAAAACCAAGTTGATGCTGGCAAAAACTCTTCTATTACCAGTCCTACTTTATGGATGCGAAATTTTTATGAGTCCTGATTACACGAGTAAGAAAAAACTAAACGTTATGTATAACAACATCGCAAGGTATATTTTTAGTCTGAAATATGGTGACCATGTTTCGAGTTTCGCTAAGCAGATAACTGGGTGTACCTTTGAAAACCTTCTAAGATTTAAGTCACTGTGTTTACTAAGCGACATATTGAAAACGCGGCGGTCAGATTACTTATATGATAAGTTGCATCCTCTCCAATCTCGGAGGTCCGTCATGTTGGCTCAACCTGGGTACTCATGTCAACTGTCCGAACGTCAATTTTATGTTCAAATGTAAAGGTATGCGGAATTTAGGGCAGGATCGCCATGTAAAGGTATGCGGAATTTAATGGCAATAGCTTTTAATGGTAAAGGTAATAGCAATGTAATGGCAATGCTATTTAGATCAGGATCGCCATGTAAAGGTAAAAGCAAGTTTATGGTATGAGCTGTTTAGGGCAATAGCCATGTAAAAAATAACGCTCCTTGATGTCTCGTATTGGTTTCCACCACTAGTCAAGGCTATTACGCCAGAGACTTGGACCTTTGGGGCAGTTTCCTGCACTCAAGGTGGGATTCCAAATAGAGAGGCTCCTGCTAATGCCTTTAGAGTTTAAGGCTCGCAAGCCTAAGAAAACACCGGTGGTATTGCTTTGACGTTCTAATTAGATGTGAGTTTTATTTGATTCTTGTTGCTTATTTATAGGTGTTTAAAGACTTAAAACATACTACACAATTTAATAAGAATGCATATAAAAGTATACACATGTATACTAGTTACATTTTGGCATTATTGTATACCAATATGCCGAACATTCTTAATTGCTTCAGGTCGCTTGCCTATATATTGCTGATGTAACATATTTACTAGCAAAGGCAAGTGACCTATATTGTTTATAATTTTATTGCATGTTAGGTCAACGCAATGCACAACACGGGTAAGTGACCGAACGTTATTTACTTTTTTTATGATCAGCGCTCGCTCGCCTATAATGCTTTCTATGCATTTTGTTTGTTGTCATAGGCTAACGACCGCCGATCGTACTCTCACTACTTTGTATGCTGTCATGCTCAGTCATGAAGTGTGCTGACAAAGTAATAAGACTCTTTTTTGTTTATTCACTCGTTGAGTGTTTATGCTGTAATATTTTAATTGCGGTTCATATGCAGATGGCATTATGAGGAATGCAATGAATCGGGACTATATGAATAATTAATCGATCTAACCTTGAATACTATGTTAGCGCTGGTATGCTCCCTTCACACCACTCTTCCTAGGGGAAAAAGGAGAAATCATGACACATCGTGATTTCTTCTTTTTAGGCGCCACTCGTGTATCATTTTCTGGTTTGATTACCAGGTGGGAGATTTTTGGTTTTTTTTGTTTTACAATTTCTTTGAAATAAATTTTTGTTTTGGTCGTAAAAAGGTTACGTTAATTTGGAGAAGTACATAGGTAGGTATATTAATATCTTATTGTTAAATTTTAGTTTAATATATATATTTATTTTTTGTTTAATAAATTCATTCAATCTTAATTCTAATTGTAATTGTAGTAATAATTGTAAGTCTAGAGATTAATTTTTAAATCTTATTTCTGGTTCTAAGTTTAAATCGTTAATGAATTTGTTGAAACTTTTTAAAACTATGTTGTAAGAGTAGAAATTAAATTATCTCCTTTTTTTTTTTTTTTTCAATGCTATGTATGGAAATTATATATATTTTTCTTATATATATATATTTTTTTTTTAACTATGTTGTATAGATATTTTCTTAAATTATACTTTTCTTAAGTGATATGTTTTCCTTATACTATGTTCTTAATAGGCCAATTCTAATTTTCTTAGTTATTTAGACTTTTAACTTAAATTCTATTTTTACTTACTTTGTATTCATTATTGTCTATGTTTTTTGTTTTTATTTATTATTGCTTTTATATATATATATTTTTTTTTTTTTAATTTATTTACAATTTGGGGGGATACATTCTTTCAACCTTTAACATTTTTTTTTAGATCATTTTTATACGTTTATTAACGTTAAATATATGAAAAATGGCTTAAGTCTATTTTTGTGTACTGTCATTCTTTTGTTTTCGTATATGACAATTTACACAATTTTGTGACAAGACTTCATATTGTCCTATATATATTGGATCTAGTTTCTTTCTAGCCTCATTTCTCAATAAAACCAAACTTCCTATTTCGAAATTTGCACTCTTTGTGTGCCCATCTATGTCATACCTTTCTTTCCTAGCATTTTTCTTTTTTATTAGAGTTTCTCGAGCATCACTATGAGCAACTTGTAATTTATTCCTCAAGTCAATTACGTAGTCCTCATAGTTGTATACTGGTTCTATATGTTTCGTTAAATTTGATGGTAAGTTACACTGCTTTCCGAATATAAGTTCGAAAGGTGTATAACCCGTCTCTGAGTGTACAGAAGTATTATAACAGAAAACATAATAGGGCCAAAACATAACCAGGTGCTCCAATCGGTATGTTTATCCGAAACATAACTTCTTAGATATGCTCCTTAAACCTTATGAGAGTTTTCTAGTGCCCCTATACTTTCATGATGGTACGCTGTAGATTGTAATTGTTCTATCCTTAACAATTTACAGCAACCCTTTAAAACCTGATTTAGAAACTCGGTTCCTTGATCTGATGCTATTCTAAGTGGTACTCCATATCTTAAAATAAAACCTTCTACTAAAGCTTTTGCTACTGTGACTGATTCTTTATTTGGAAGTGGTATAGCTTCCATAAATTTTGTAAGTTCGTCTTGTATTGTCAGAATATACTTGAAGCCATCTTCTGATTCTTCTAAGGGTCCTACTAAATCTAGATAAAATTTTTGATTCGGCTGTAGATGTAATAGTCATGGGTTGTTTTTTAGGCTGGATATATTTGTTTCTTTGGCAAATCGGGCAATGCTTAACAAATGTTGTCACATCGTTTTGCATTCCTGTCCAAAAATATTTTTTCTTTACTTTTTGTAACATACGGTTTACTCCGGCATGTCCGCTAGTTGGAAGTATGTGGTAGTCATTTAGTATTAATTTCTTCTTACAAGGATCGGTTACTTCGATATGGTTTTCTATAATGTGCACTTTAATATTACTTTCTTTAAACATTTCTCCTAATATTTTTTTTAATTCATTTACTTTGCATTCTCGGTGGCCACCTGCAAGTTTCTTCATTTCATTTTTAGTAACATATATTTTCTTAATTGATCTTGATCCGCAGAGTTTTTGCACATCCCTTGACAGTATTTTGCCAAATTCTGCCGCTTGGGTTGTAGTGCTTTCCTTGGATTTATTTAGGAGTAAACAATTCCCTTTTGGAATATACGCCAAAACTTTGTTTGGGGCTATAATTATGTCCATATCCTTGTAATATAACTAAATCTTCCGTAAAATTGTCAACGATCTTCAGCTCCACGACTTTCAGTCCATTTTCTGGTAATTTTAGTAGTTCTATTATACGATTTTCTTTCGAATCTTTACTTTCTATTTTATCGCCTGTTTGACTTTGATTATTGCTATTGATTTTCGATTGCGCTCTCGTTATAACACGTATAGGTAATTGTTTTAAATCGTCCGAGTCTAATTTTATACGGCTAAGTGCGTCTGCGGTACAATTATCTTTGCCAAGAGAATATTCTACATAAAAATTGTATTCCTCTAGTAATAGTCTAAATTTGGTTAGTTTACTACTAGGTTCTTTTAGTGAGAATAAGTACACTAAGGGTCTGTGGTCTGTCAAAATCTTAAATCTTCTTCCGAACAGATAGGGTCGATAGTGTTTGACTGCCCACACTATGGCAAGTAATTCTTTCTCAATGGTGCTATAGTTTTTCTCTGCCTTATTAAGAGTCTTGCTTGCATAAGCAATTGGCCTATCATCGGAATTGGATAACACTGCTCCAAGAGCGAAACCTGATGCATCTGTACGTAGAATGAATTCTTCATTAAAATTGGGGAATTGTAAGATTTTAGGACTCGTGTGGATTTCTTTTAACAAATTAAATGATTTTTGGCAATCTTTATTGAAAATGAACTCGACATCTTTCTTTAGTAATCGATTAAGTGGAATGGAGATGGTAGCGAAATTTGGAATGAATTTACGATAATAGTTTGCAAATGCCACAAATCTTCTGGTCTCATCAGCGTTGGTGGGTATTGGATAATTTTTCATAGCAATAGATTTAGTGGGATCGGGTAGTATGCCATGGTCAGAGATAACGTGTCCTAGGTATAACACTTCTTTGCGCAAGAAAGAACATTTTCCTGGATGTATCTTGAGACTTACTTCTCTGAGACGTTCAAAAACTTGGATTAAGTTTTTATTATGGTGCTGTAAACTTTTACCGAAAACTATGAGGTCATCGAGATAAACGAAGCAACGTGAATATGTTAGTCCTGACATCGCTATGGACATCATTCTTGAACATTTGCTGGGTGAAATCTTTAGCCCCATAGGTAGTCGTTTTAGTTGGTAGTAATCTGTGGTCTGTTGAAAACGCCGTAATTGGTCTGCTATTAGCATCTAAGTCCATTTGATAGTATCCCTGGCTTAAATCTATGCATGTCATAGATGTCTGTTATGTTGGGTAGGGGGAATTTGTCATCCTCAATTCGCTCGTTAACGTGACGATAGTCTATCACCATTCGGAATTTCTGTAGACCGGTAACAGGGTCTTTCTTTTTGGGTCCGATAAGTACTGGTGAATTCCAAGCAGAAATAGATGGCTCTATGATATCATCTGCTAACATTTTTCGTATTTCTTCCTTTAGATCTTGCTTCTGGGTGTGTGGTAGGCGATAAGGCTTTGTATATTTTGGGGATGCTCCTTCTTTAAGCGTGATATCTGCCTTTCCAATATTGGTATATGTTAATTTATCACCCTCTACGTGAAATATATCTTGGTATTTAGAACATATTTCTTCGATTTCCGTTTTTTCCTCACTATTTAATGTATCAAAATTTATTTCGCTTAATATCTTATTAACTCGGGTGCTTATCGATTTGTCTGTCTGGTGGTAGCGTAAGATATAATGTTCCGAAGCGGGTAAAGATAAAGGCTCAGCCCATTTAAGAGTTACTGTTGTATCGCGTGCATTTAGTATTCTAATAGGAATTTTTCCTTTTATGGGTGTAGAAAGTGACCCGGCCATGAAAACATCTCTACCTAATTCTTGTGGGGCAAAAACTCGAGCTTCGGTGTGCTCTGTGCTTAGAAAATAGGTTGCTTCGCACCTTGGTGCTAGTAGGACAGTGTGTATGTGCTGCTGGGAGCATATGGGTAAGTGAATTGTATTACTACCTGTCGTGAGTTTTAATAGAAATTCCTCCAAATCGATTATAGCGTTAAATTTTAAAATAAAATTTGCTCCGATAATTCCTTCAACTGGAATCGGAAAAGAATCGGGTACTACGTGAAATTCGTATGGGACGATGAGCTCATCAATATGCAAATCGAGATAACATGTTCCCTTAGTCTGGAGATTTCCTGATATTCCTAAAATATTTGTAGTTTGTCTGTGAATATCCTAATGCTTTTGTCGATTTTACCTTCTTTAATTACACAAATCGAGGCTCCTGTGTCAAGCAAAAATCTTGTGTCTGTATTATTATCTAGTCCTATTTCAACGTGGATGCCGTTTGACGGTCCAACAGTGCAATTTGCTTTTGACACTTGTGGAGTTATTGGTTTCCCCCCGATGGGTCGGCTTCCCCCTCGGTGGGTTGCTCGTTTACCATTGTTAGTATTCTGTTGTCCCTAGCCTGACTGTTTCTAAATGGGTTTCTATTCTGTCTGTCTCTATTATGGTTTGGTTGCCCCCGATTGTTTTGTCTGTCATTGAAATTATTCTGTCTGTACCTGTCGTTGTAGTTATTCCTGTACTGAGACGAATTATTTGGTATTGGCGGTATACTGGGCCTATTGTTGTTTCCTAACCTTTGGTTATTTCGGTTTCGTTCGTTCTGGTATAATAATCTTCCCTGATTTTGGTTTTGGATATTTCTATTTTGAAAGTATCGCTCATTATTATCTGAGAATCTTCCTTGATTAGAAAATCTTGGTTGGCCTACGTAATTAGCGTTCTGTCTGTGAGTGTATCTGGTGTCGAAATATCTAACTGAGTTTGTGGGAGTAGTAGAACTTTGGTCCAACTCTAGTAGATGTTGAATTGCGTATTTTAGTTTAGTGTGCCTGGCACTGTCAAGTACTATTTTTAGCCTATCGTTAACTCCTTTTTTTAGGAATGCTAATCCGCGTCTATCGTTTGCTATTGTAAGTGTTTCGCGTGTAGATTCCCCGTGGCAAGCTACTTCGAGTTCCGTCATTCTTGATATTAAATTTTCTATAATCGTTACGAATTCGTGCACTGGTCGAATACATTTGTATGTACGATTTAATTGAGTTTGTATTGATTCGATTGTTTCTTTTGGCCCACATTTTTCTATCAAAATTTTCTTTAGTGATGCAAAATCTTCTGGTTTTTGATTACCAAAGTCTGTTAGGGCTTTTCCTTGAACCTTGCATTTTAAAAGGAATTTAACTAAGGTTGGTCTAGAATCATCGTTAAGAGTGTCGTGGTAAAATTCGACGTTATTAATAAAGTCGCGGATGTTTTCGGCTTTTTTGCTATCCTCTTCTCAATTGAGGGTTGGTAATTTTTGCGCGAGGCTGAAATTGAAAGAATCTGCCATTTTGATAGGTTCCGGTTGTAAGCTACTATTAACTATTTTTTCCGATTGTCGTTTAAAAACTTTTGCGGTGGCTATTAGTTTTTTTAAGTTTACTACTTCTAACTCAGAACAGCTATCTTGATCTATTTTTGAGAGTTGTTCGCAAAAAGAGATCCAAAGTTTCTCGATCTGTTCTAATTTTCTTTTTACCCCTTCCTCTTTTCTTGTCCTATTAGGCGATTTTTTTAAGCTGTCGTAGCAGGTTTTTAGTGCGTTTAGGGCTTCTGTTAGTTGGGAGAAATTCATTAGGTTGAGAGGCTAGAATGAAAAACGATCCTATCTTTATATGACCATATAATCAAAAAAAAAATTTTATGGGGATAGTATTTTTTTTTTTTTTTTTTTTTTTATTTATTTTATTTTGCTTATCATATTTAAAGATATATTTTATTTTGGTTTATTTTATATTTATACCTGGGCTGGTCGCCGCTCTAAATGCTTAATTGTGTCGGCTATTATTTTTCGCCTATAGTGCTGTAGTCCCTGGTATATGAATGCAATTATAAGTGCTGTTATGAACATTAGTAAAAGTACTGCAGCGGTCATATCTACCGGTTTCTCCTGTTGAAAATATTAGGTGCAGCTATTAGCTGGGGTCCGGTGTTGATTACCTCCTTGCTTTTCTTCGTTCCCATTGTACCAGTTCTTTGCTTGAGTCGATACTTTTTTGAATAATTTATGGAATTGCTTGGCTTCTTTCTGTTTTTTTCGGTCCGCTGCCCGCTGTTCCTTCCTTTTCTCCCGCAGTTGTAAAATGAAATGGTCCCTAGTGGTGCTGGATTGGCCGGGAATGTTGGCCAATCTTTTTAATTCGGCCTGTTCTTTTCGGAGCTTGACGCGCAGGCCTTCTTTCGCTGGTGGTGTTATTAGAGGTTCCTCTGGTGTTCTTTTCGCTGTCCTTCGTCTATACTCTTCTTTGGTTAGCGGTCTTGGCCCAACTTTTGGTTCTAGTTCAATTTTAGTTTTTTTCAGGATATCGTCGGCTTTTCTAATATATTCGGCTGCGAGGTCCAGTTGTTCCTCGTTGGACATTGGTTTTTCTCTTCTTTCTCACGGCAATAATCTTGATACTGTAGGTTCTTTTTGCAGCTGTTGTAGTTGATTGACAGGATAATTTCGGCAGTACCTGATTAGACTGGCCGGATATTATTAGGTTGGCAGGATCTTGTTACACTAGAAAATTCCAAGATTCCGGGTTGGCTTGGCAGGATCGCCATGTATGCGGAATTTAGGGCAGGATCGCCATGTAAAGGTTTGCGGAATTTAATGGCAATAGCTTTTAATGGTAAAGGTAATAGCAATGTAATGGCAATGCTATTTAGATCAGGATCGCCATGTAAAGGTAAAAGCAAGTTTATGGTATGAGCTGTTTAGGGCAATAGCCATGTAAAGAATAACGCTCCTTGATGTCTCGTATTGGTTTCCACTAGTCAAGGCTATTACGCCAGAGACTTGGACCTTTGGGGCAGTTTCCTGCACACAAGGTGGGATTCCAAATAGAGAGGCTCCTGCTAATGCCTTTAGAGTTTAAGGCTCGCAAGCCTAAGAAAACACCGGTGGTATTGCTTTGACGTTCTAATTAGAAGTGAGTTTTATTTAATTCTTGTTGCTTATTTATAGGTGTTCAAAGACTTAAAACATACTACACAATTTAATAAGAATACATATAAAAGTATACACATGTATACTAGTTAGATCGATTAGTGCTGGTCAGCATTTTGGCATTATTGTATACCAATATGCCGAACATTCTTAATTGCTTCAGGTCGGTTGCCTATATATTGCTGATGTAACATATTTACCAGCACAGGCAAGTGACCTATATTGTTTATAATTTTATTGCATGTTAGGTCAAC
Source organism: Nephrocerus scutellatus (assembly GCA_947095585.1). Taxonomy (NCBI): domain Eukaryota; kingdom Metazoa; phylum Arthropoda; class Insecta; order Diptera; family Pipunculidae; genus Nephrocerus; species Nephrocerus scutellatus. Next base: position 66,582,842 of record OX352762.1, read on the forward strand.
GCCATGCACAACACGGGTAAGTGACCGAACGTTATTTACTTTTTTTATGATCAGCGCTCGCTCGCCTATAATGCTTTCTATGCATTTTGTTTGTTGTCATAGGCTAACGACCGCCGATCGTACTCTCACTACTTTGTATGCTGTCATGCTCAGTCATGAAGTGTGCTGACAAAGTAATAAGACTCTTTTTGTTTATTCACTCGTTGAGTGTTTATGCTGTAATATTTTAATTGCGGTTCATATGCAGATGGCATTATGAGGAATGCAATGAATCGGGACTATATGAATAATTAATCGATCTAACCTTGAATACTATGTTAGCGCTGGTATGCTCCCTTCACACAAACTATTCGATTGTGGAACTCTCTGCCAATAAGGCTTCGACGAATTGAAAACACAAACAAATTTAAAACTTCTCTTCTCTCACTCCTGGCCACACAATAGAGTAATACTTTATTTATTATCAATAAACTTATTTTAAACGAACATTATTTCATGCCTATATCATATTTACTTCATAATGTCTCCTTTATATTTACATAGTTTCTGTCTTTACTTTCAATTGGCTCTTAAATAATAATATTTATCTTTCTGTTATTATATCTATACATGTTATATTTTCTTTTTTAAACTAGATATTTCTAAATATTTTTAAGCCTTACAAAACTTATAAGATTATTTAAATCTTCACTGTAAGTGATATCATGTTAATTAAATAAAATAAATAAAAATAAAATAATGACTGTGTTTTGTGTGCGCTGATGAGTGGTTGCGCTGTAAGCAGCACTGCTTGCTTTACGATTGTGGTTGTTTTGTTATTGTGTTGCAGTGCTTCGCATTTGTTTTTTGGTTATTGGAGAGTTTACATGAACAATTTTATTTTTTAAATTCTCTATATTAACTTCGCGTGCCCGTGGCTGGGTGGCCAAGCTTGTGATCAATTTTTAACCCAGTTGCTAAAACCCGATTTTTTTATGAGTTGTTTTTTAAATTATCAATATTAACACACGGTTGTTTGTTTTTCGTGGAATCTTGGGATCATTTTTTTACCCTCTTCCCAAAGTCCGATTTCATTCAAATTTTGCACATATGCATATCTCCGATGACAACACTTTCTATTAATTTTTGACCCCTAGGGCCTCAGGGTCGGGGGGCTCCCATACAAATATTTTTACAAAATTTACCCGATTTTCTTCAAATTTTATACAAATTTTTGGAGTGAACTTGCCCTGAGGCCCGAGGGTGCCCATGTATTTTTTTTTAAAATTCCCTCGATTTTCTTCAAATTTTAAAAACATGTGTATTTCCGATGGACAAAACTTTTTGATTCATTTTTGGAAGGATGGGTCCAGAGACCCGAGTGGTGCCCATTTAAATTTTTTAAAAGTTAGCCCGAAATTCTTCAAATTTCAAACACATAATATATATCTCCTATTAGAGAATTTACAGGAAAATTTTAATTTTATAGTTTGTTTTTTTTTTCTCTATTGGGACTTGGCATACTTAATTTATTTTCACCCTAATACTTACTATTGGCGGTCAGCCATCGGCAGAATATGGGGAAGAACACAGAATGCTCTAGAATTGCAGGTGGCCGTAACTATCTCTGACTGGTGGAAGTGCGATCAAACCTACAATGCAGGAAAAGCTGAATGATCAGGCTAGCACCTTCAAAGTAAGGTTGCCGCGAGGCCAATAACCTTAACCCTTAAAAACTTATTAATACGAAACCCAAAATTAGCCTCGGATACACTGATGAATGGCGACGACCACGGCAACGAAAACGGCTAAATTTTCTAATGGAACGGACGCTCACTGTATAGAGCTCGAGCTGCACAGCAGCTTGCCGATACCCTGTCTAAATTTAATTTAAATTTAAGGGGAATGGTGTGTTACAAAAATCAGAATATGACATATATTACAGCTGTCATGCAATACATCATGTGCTCGGGGTGGGGTTTCTAGTCAGCAAAAGAATGAAACCCGCCGTTATCGGCTTTAAAGCAATAAATGAACGGCTATGCACAGTTCGCGTGCGGGGCCAATTTAAAATTGTAAGCCCTATAAACTTTCACGCACCTACAGACGATTCCTAAGATGATGAAAAAAGAAGAATTCTTTGAATCAGTCGAACGGGAACTCCATGCCTGCCCTCAGTATGATGTAAAAATCATTCTGGGGGATAATAATATTCGGCGCGACAGACCATTGCGGTCCAAGGCCTAACTTCTCGCGACCATTTGTGCTGCGCATGTTAATTTTTTGGACACAAAACGAAGGGACCTACAATTTAAGGCCGGATCCGAACGGCGAATTGAGAAGCTTTCCGTGACAAGGTATTACTCTCGGAACATTTGTCACCCATTCGCGAGAGGTGGGACACCGTGAAAAATACTTTTGGTGTTGCTGGGATTCGAACCTGAACCTCCTGCTCAGCAGCCATGTGCACTTCCACTGAGCCACGGCGCCCACCTGGGGGATATGAATGCTAAAATAGGTAGGGAGCCAGTATTCAGGCAGTACATTGGCACCCATAGCACCCATGACAATGGACAACGAGTCATAGAGGACCACTATCTTGTTGGTATGGTGCTCCAAGCGCGTATTGCATCATCACGAAAGACTGCATCCGCGAATCAGATTCGAGTCAACACGGCTGCCCTTCGCAACGAAAAGACCAGAAACAACTACGGTCAAGCGATAGGACTCGCCCTTAATACAGGGAGAGTAAGTCCTGGGGCTGAGACGTCAGGCGTAGAAGAGAAATTGACACGCCTTAAAACTACTGTTATTAGTACTGATCACTCATAGGCAGTAGTCGTAGAGATCGGCACGACTGGTTCGATGACGAATGTAAGCGAGCGGCTGAACGTAAGAATGTTGCGTACTAAGCAATGAAACAATCTCATAGAACGCGGGCCCGCGAAGATGAATATCAAGAGCTCAGAAGATATGAAAAAACAGTTCACCGGCGAAAGAAAGAAGTCTACCAAAGAGTCCGCGGAATGACGCAATATACACCGCGTTGCACATACTGCAAGTCTTTGTCCTTGTAATATGATCGCCGATCTTAAAGGTATATTAGAGCGATGGGAAGAACACTTTCAGGAGTAGCTAAATGTCCAGCTAACTAAGGAAATGAGGCTCCACCAATGACCGAAGATCATACTATGCTCAAAACGGCTTAAAAAAAGGCCCCGGGATCTGATGGAATTCCAGCGGAACTGATAAAAAAAGGAGGCCCCACATTACACAAAGCAATTCGTGAAATAATAGTGCAAAAATGGGAAGACGAAGCTATACCAGAAAACTGGTAAAGAGGCATCCTGTGCCCCATACATAAGAAGGGAGATATCACAAAATGCAGCAATTATCGTGGTATAACGTTGTTGAGTACTGGGTATAAGATTTTCTCCTCTATCCTTCAAGACAGGATAGCCCCATACGCTAAAGTCATCATTGGTCCATACCATTGTGCCTTCATCCCAGGAAAATCAACAACTGATCAGATTTACACCCTAAGGCAGGTGATGGAAAAATGTGTAGAGTTTCAAAACTCAAAGTCTTTTTATAGACTTTAAAGCCGCCTATGATAGCATAGCCAGAATAGAACTTTATAAAGCCATGAGAGAATTCGGCATCCCAAAAAAACTGACACAACTATGTAGGTTGACCATGACCAATGTTAAATATCCGGATCACTATCAAGCCCATTCAACATCTATAATGGGCTCCGGCAAGGGGATGGACTGGTCCTTCAATTCAAATAATGGAGAGCGATTTGAAGTAGTGCAATCCTTAGCAATCCTTGGCAAAAAGCATTCTTACCTTTTAGCCGCGTTCGAGAGAAAAGTCTTACGGAGAATTGTTGGCCCCGTATGTGAGAAAGGACGATTCCAGAGACTCTATAATGATCAGTTCTACGAGTGTTACCGCGATGTCGACATCGTGAAGAAAATAAAGCTCGGAAGGCTCCGGTGGGTAGGACACCTAGCTCGCATGAGCAAAGAGGATCCTGCTCGAAAAGTCATTTGCGGTAGGATTTATGGAACACGACAGCGAGGCCGGCCAAGCCTTCGCTGAAAGGATGGCGTAGACCAGGACGCCCAAAGTTCAGGGATGCCAAACTGGATGACATCGGCATGAAATCGGGACAGGTGGAGCGACTTTTTACGGGAGGCCAGGACCGGACCCCGGTTGTAGAGCCAAATATGATGATGACTTACTATTACTTTCCTTAGTAATTCTTTGTAGTTTATGTCCATATATAATATATGTCTTCTTCTAGTTCTTCAGAGATTGGATCTACTTGCAGTAGCGCCATTGTCACTGGGCTCATAATTTGTATTATTATCTGAACATTTTAATGGTCGGTTTATAATTTATATATGAACATTTTGTAGAGGGGCTAATAATATATAGTATGGTTCGTCTTTATGGCTGGATGGCTGGCTGACGGACTGGCACACCAAATCTTGCGATAAATTTTTAAACCAATTGCTAATTCCCGATTTTATTGAAATGTTGCACACATATGTATCTTCCATGACAACACCTCCGGTCTCGGGGACCCGATTTTCTTAAAATTTTATACGCATGTATATCTCCGATGGACAATAATTTTTGTAAAAATTTGAAAGTGATCGGATCTCGGGGTCGGGGGGTCCGAGCGCACCCATACAAATATTATATGGATGGAAACACTTTTTGTAAAATTGTTGGAGTGATCAGGATAAGCGGGCTCCTAATTTTTTTTAAATGTTACCCGATTTTATTCAAACTTTGCACATTGTCTATCAATTAGAGAATTTACACGAAAAATTTTTATTTTTCTTTCTGCAGATCTTCTACGTTTACTTTTTCCTTAGCTTCCCTATGACTACAGTTAATTGTAGAGTGATATTGATCTTCATAGTTTCGTATAAAAATTTGTATCTACATTTCGGCCGAGAGTTCTTTGTCCTCTATTCCTGTTATACTTTCTAACAAGGTTAAGTGCAGTCTCTCAATATCAGCATTTCCAGTGCGATTATTGGCTTTTTTAATTCTCTATATTAACTTCACTTGCCCGTGACTGGCTGGCTGGCTGGCCAAATCTTGTGATCAATTTTTAACCCACTTCCTACAGCCCGATTTTATTGAAATTTTGCACACATATAAATCTCCCAAGACAACACTTTCTATTAAAATTTGAGGCCCCTCGGGCCGCGGGGTCGGGGGGCTCTCATACAAATATTTTACAAAATTTACCCGATTTTCTTTAAATTTTGTACACATGTGTGTCTTCGATGGAAAACACTTTTTGTAAAAATTTGGAGCGATCGGCCCCTTGGGGACCCCAATATACAATTTATAAATATCGCTATATCGCATCAGATCACGGCAAAGTCTGAGCTCTGTGCTTTGTGAGCAGCGCTGTTCGTTGCCGCTGCGTCATTTGTGAATGATTTTGCCACAAAACGAGCACGCAGTGTGTGTGTGTGTATCCCCGATTAGAGAATTTACAAGAAAAATTTTAATTTTTATGGGTTGTTTTTTTTTAAAAATGAAATTCTACATGTTCGGTAATATTCTACATGTAAATATGTATTTCATTAACTGTTCTGACCTAAATTCATTGTCAACAATGATTTTCTTTGGTTTGTCGAATTTTTAAAATTGTTCCATGATTATTCATATTTTGCTCTCCAATTTCTATCTGTAATACTATAAGCTGCTGCAAAATTGGTTAATTTATCTATGGTTGTTAGAAAAAAATGTTTCTTAAAGTGAAATATGTCTAAATGGATATGTCGTTTTTTGGGGTTTCTAAAATTTTGAATTTTCGCTTTATAGGTTTCCTATCATATTTTATCTGTCGACATTTTCACAGTTGTTAATTATAAGCTGTATATGCTCTCTTAATTTTGGGAAGTATATTTTATCTTTATAAATTATAAATTATTTATAAACAGTTATACCTATCACTTATTCCACTGTGCATTGATTCTCTGGTATGATATATGGATAGCTGCTTATGTTATTGGTTTTCTGAAGATATTTCTGTAGATCTTTTGGTATTTCATATAAATTTGATTTTTTTATTACCTGAATAGAGGGAAATTAATATTGATTGAATTTTGTTATAGTCTGTGTCTGACACTTGTAACGACGAAATTTAGGCATTTCGTCTTACACCCACTCAAAAATTTGTGCATCAAGTTTCGCCCTACACCCGCTGTGCGCCCATTAAAAAGACAAAACCAAAGAATCAGCAAATGCCCATTATGTACAACAACAAAAGCAGAAACCAGCATAGCAACGGAGATGGCAAAATGTGGAATGGAAAATTTCCAAACGACCAACGGTGCACAACCTAAGGGGAAACAACAACAACACGAGAGAGCTGAGAGAGATAGCAAAGCTGCATAGCTGCAAAAGTGCAAAGTCCACCAAGAGGCAAAACGCATAAAAGGAAAAACACAAAAAGAATTGCTCTCTTTCCTGCGAGATCGGTGACACGGTTTACACGGACGACATCGGCAAACAAATAATATACATATAGTAGACACTGAATTGTAACACTGAAATATCCGACACCCAACTTGGTAAGGAAGTCGAGTCGGTGTAGAGGCCCTTCGACTTCAGGACTCTGGCGGGGCTTACAAGACTCCATCCTGAATTCGATCTCTTTCAGGGTCTATTTCTGTATTTAGTAGAGGGTGACCTGCTGCTTTCGACTAAATCCGTTAGGGAAAAACTCCCTGACTGAGCGCAGAGCAAAGTTCTTGCCCGTATCACGTCGCTACGAAACCCGAGTTTGCGACCAAGGGTCCTGGAGCGACAACGAAAGTAAAATAATTGAAGTTTGTATAATTGTAATTGAAATTTAACGAGTCAAATAAATTAATATTTTTTTGTAACGAAAACAACCGTCTATTGGTTGATAGACAAACGACCCTGGACGCCGGCGAGTGTACCCCAGCAATTTACCCCGTTACAAATGGCGCCCGGTCAAGGACCCCGTTAAAGACAAACAAGAAAAAAAAAAATCCAAGTCAATTTTTACAATAACAAAAATAATATATAACGCCTTGACGTTGGCGTGGGGGTTTAAGTTTCAAAGAGTCATCCTGCTAGCTGGGGAATTTCGTTGCGAACAGGTTTAATGAGTAACGAACTAACAACTACCGAACCCCTAATCCAGTGGTGTCTTGCGACCCGTGCCAAGTGGACTTGTTGGTAGCCAGGGGTAACCGTGTCATCTTAAACGGAGCCCGTGGATACCTGCCGCCCTCCATGTGTAAACAGACCAGTGCAAGAGGCTCTGGGTTGGAGGACTGCAGTTCGTCACTACTCGTGGGAATTTTATGAAGAAAGCCAATAAAAATATTTTTAAAACGGCGCAGGGCATGCCCTCGTCAAATGCAGCGGATCAGGTGGAGCAAATGCTTCACAACGAATCCTGCGTAAAATCCAGACATGTTCGATGGTTTGGGGGGGGGGCTTACCCCTAGCCGAACGGGGGGCAGTGGTTGGGGGCTTCTTGGCAAAGGGCATCCAACCCGTCAACCTGAGCCGAGACCCAGCCAAAGCAAAGCAGCGGTTCGGGTGGAGCAGAAGCCCTTCTCTGATCCGCGAAGTAAGCCTGGAATTGGTCGTGGGGGCTTTACCACAAGGCCCACGAAGGGAGGTGAGGGGACGCACTCAACTAGAGCCTAGGTGTTGGGACAGAAGTCCCGCCAACTCGAGATGAGGCCCTCAACCAGTAGGCAGCATGCGCTGTCTCTGCCAAAGGGAGACCCTTGGTGGAAAAAACCGGGAACTTCCCCCATTGGAGAATCGATCTCCATTCCAGCAGGGAAGACGGCTCACGCCCCAAAAGACTCCCAGCCAAGCCAAGTAAAAAGAAAGGGGGGGCTAAGAGAGGACCTTCAGCTCTCACTCCACCTCAAAGGGTGGATAAGAGAATGAGGGAGGTCACTGGGCAAACTACCGATGCACTCCCTACGAGCACCAAAGTCCCTCCTGCAGTCCCAACTATGGAGGACCTCGCTGCCCTTCCCCAACAGAGCATCTCACTTGAGGAGCAGGAGGAGGTCCTACTTCTATAGGAAGACGAGCTGCTGGAGGAAATCCAGCACCAGTTAGAAGCGGGAGAGGGGCAATCGCCCCTTCCAGGTCTATAGAAGGATTGGCCAGCACAAAAATAGCCCAGGTGAACATCCACAAGGCCAAAGGGTCAGCCGCAGTGACAATCTATCTCTTTCAGAATTCATAACCCGGGACCTAGTAGCAGTTCAGTGCCAGTTTAATATAGACGGTAACAACCGGGATATAGTGATTGCATCAGCCTACTTTGCCGGAGACAGAGAAAAAATTCCGCCCCCGGAGGTACAAAAACTGGTCGATCACTGCCGAAGGCACAGTAAACCTCTACTGATTGGATGTGATGCTAATGCACACAACGAAGAGTGGGGAAGCACCAACACAAATAAGAGGGGTGAGTACCTTTTAGAGTTTCTGGTGAAGGAAAACCTAGATATATACAATGTAGGCAGGGTACCAACTTTTGTAACTAGAGTTTGGGAAGAAGTACTTGACATCACCTTAGGAACTTAGGAACTCCGACAGTGAGTCGAGTACTTAATAGGTGGAGGATCTCCTCCGAGCCACCTTTATCGGATCATAGGATTATCCTATTCGAATTGGGAGGGCTTGTAGAGGAGGTAAAAACTATCAGAAATTCTCGAAGGACAAATTGGGAAGTTTTCAAAACCAATTTGAGGTATAATTTAGAGCACATTTCAGTACAAAGAGTGGCCAAATGTCCACACGAGCTGGAATGTGCAGCTGATGAAGTGAAAACGGCAATATCTGATGCATATGAGTCGAGTTGCCCGGTAAGCTATCCCAAAAGGAGAAATGAAGCTCCTTGGTGGAGCGAAAAGCTGTCAGCCCTTCGAAGGCAAGTGAGGAAACTCTTCAAATCCGCAGTGCTACAAAAATCAAAAAGAGCAATCATGGTGTGCAGAAGAGTGGCAGGAAAATCGTGGGGAGTTAGCCCCAGAATAATACACTGGATGTACACCATGATAGTTATTCGAATGATTACATACGGAGCAGTTGCATGGGCGAACAGAACCAAGCTAAGCACCACGAAAAGGGAAAAAGTACAGAGACTGGCCTGCGTTTTAATTACAGGGGCCATGAGAACCTGCCCAACAGCGGGCATGGAGGCCATCCTTGAGCTTCTCCCACTACACTTAGTAGTAGAGAGCAAATCCATGGAAACCAAGTTACGTTTGAGCAAGGTAGGCTATTTCACGGACATCAGGGCAAGGGGGATATTGAACCACTTACCAAGCTGATTTCTCTAGCGAGCATGCCGCGCGATAACATAACGCGGAAGCTTGAGTTCAAAAATAATTTTGAAATCAAAATGAGCACCAAGAAGGAATTCAGGTCAGAAACTGAATACCAGATACATCCGGGTGCCATAAAGTGGTATACGGATGGATCTAAGAAGGCAGAAGACACGGGTGGTAGAGTATATGGGCCACGAACCAAACACTCCATATCGATGGGGATGTACCCGAGTATATTCCAGGCAGAAGTACATGCCACTGAAAGATGTGCTCACAATCTGGAAAGGAACTACATCAGGCAGGAAATAGCATGACAGACAGCCAAGCTGCTTTAATAGCTCTAGACGCATTTCATGTCACATCAAAACTGGTGGAGGAATGCAAGGCGAAGCTAAACAGGCTTGGTGAAACCGACAAAGTATGTTTATACCTGGTGCCGGGACACACAGGCATAGAAGGCAACGAAGCTGCGGATAGGCTCGCGAAAAAAGTAGCAGAAACTCCGCTTGTAGGGCCAGAACCCTTCTGTGGCATAGGGTACCGCATAATGCGGGAAGAGGTACGCAGTATGGGAAGGCAGGCGCTTCCGAAAGATGTTGGGAAACTATAGCCCAAAGAGAAGTAATGTAAGTAGAAGTAATGTAAGAACCATTACCGGTTTTCTAACAGGACATTGCAAACTGAAGGGGCACCTAAAGAAGATAAAAATAGAAGAAGATGGAAGCTGCAGACTCTGTGGGGAAGCGAAGGAGACCCCACGGCATCTACTCAACGAGTGCGGAGCAACGATAGGTCAGAGAAGAGACCACTTGGGAACCCACGCAATCTCAGAGTCGGTGCGACATTCACTAAACCCTGCAGCGTGTTTCCCGTGAAGTTTTGATTAGTGTGATAGGACGGGGAAGGGGGTCTGCCTATATCAACTGTGAGTTGCTTATGTCCAAGTGAAATATGACCTGAGCCAGAGAATCTCTTACCGTGGGTCGAGGGAAATTCTGGACTTGTAATAGCCAAACGTATGTGTACGCGGCTTAGCCAATGTAACTGGTGGAGAGGCGTCACCTCTACCCCTAAAGAGAAATGCGATGCAAGCTAGAGAATCCCTTACCGTGGGTCGGGGGAAATTCATGACTTGTTAATAAAATAGTGGAATATCCTATAGTCAGAGAACTCCTTACCGCGGGTGGGGGGAGTACTCGACTAAAAAAAAAAACAAACAAGTAGGCAGTGGGAATCAGGAAACACTTACCGGTCCGCACGCTAAGCTGGATTCCGAACGACTGACTGCTGACTGTCCAACAGCCTCCTTTTATACTCGAATAACGGATTATTTTGTTTGCATCAGCGCGTATGTGCAGTACATAATTCTTTAATGCACATGCGAGCCTTTTCAAGTATAATATTCTCTGTGTGGTGTTGTTGTTGTTTTCTTTTTCTTATGTGTTTATGTTTCTTTTATTGTTGTTGTTTTTATTTTTGTTTGTTACTAGTTGGTGATCACTAGGCAGGCGTAAGCATATTTGCCTTGCGATCATGATCAGTGTTTGTTTTGTTGTTGTTTTCGGTACGGTGCTATGGAAGCAAAGACCTAGTTTTCATAATTATAAGAATTAAAACAGTGGTGATTTTATTTGTTGTAATTCAGAACAAAAAAAAGGTATGTAATTTGTTTGCTGTTTGCGATATAATGAAAAAGAAACTTTAAAGTGGATAATTCATTTTCTATTAATTCTATTTTAATATACGTATATATATATATATATATATATATATATATATTTATATATATATATATATATATTTATATATATATATATATATATATTTATATATATATATATATATATATATATTTCAGAGTCTTTTTTTTCATTTATATGTTGTTTTTCTCTTCTTTTTGTGGATGGAAAATTTCTACTGCAACGGAAATTTTGTCGTCACACCCCCCTCATACTTTCGGGGGAATGGAGACTTGGACCTGTCCTGAGCGGCTGATCTGGACTCGGTAGCATTTTCCATTTACATGCTTTTGTTTGTTGCTTTTGCGGGTGCGTTGGGCCGTCTGTATTTCTTGCCGCAATTCCAGTGGCCAATTGTCGGGATTGACTATGCCCTTTGATGAGTCTCCTGGGGTTTTGTGGTCCGTTGGTGTTGTTGAGGCTCCTGATGTCGTTGGTGTTGTCGTGGCTGCCGCGGTTACGTTGATTGTTGTTATTGCTGTGAGCTTTGTGTTTATGTTCTTGCCGCTGCGGTTACTGAGACTGATGTTGTTGTCGTTGTTGCTGGTATCCCCATTACTGCTGCTGCTGCAGTCACTGCTACTGCAATCGCTGTCGCTGATGCTGCTGGTACCATCGCTATTACTGCTACTGCTCTCCGTGAAGAAACGTTCCCCTGGAGCTTTTGTGGGGCTCTGGTTTACTTCTTGGGGGAGTCTGGGCGGTCCTTTGTTAGGTAGTGCTTGGGCGAGGTTTGGGTTTTGAAATCGGATAAGGGGTATTCGGTCCTGCCTGGATATGTTGATAAAACTTGCTACCAGGGCGGCCAGTTTCACTCGTTTATGTTCGACTTCTTTTATGTTGAACCATATTTGGGGTCCTGCTGTTGTTTCGACGACCTGCGAGGGATCTTGGAGAATGTGTTCCGCGTAGTGGAGGACAAACAAACCACAGTCGGTCGTGTTATTTTGGCATGAATCTTCTCTTTGGGCGTTCTCTGTTACCTCTTTCTTGTTCCTCCGAGTTTAGGTACGCCCGAATGACCTCGCAGGCGTAGTTGGTTGCTGGACGTGAAAGTGAGTCGAGCGTGAGGATGTCTCCATTTGGTCCGTCGGAGATGTTGTCTTGGTTCAACCTTACCAAGACCAGGAACCAGTGTTCGCCTTGATGACCTGGGATTATGAGATAGGTTTTTGTAGTGACGTCCTTTCCCCTGATCCACCGGCGAATGGCAGCAAATCGTCGTCCTTCAAACTCCTCTTGCGGAACAAGTGGCTCATGAACTGCACCCCATTGTCGGTGACCAGAATCTTTGGTACACCATATCTGGCGAGGATCCTTTCGCGAAACGCTCGCCGGAGGCTTCTGCCGTGGCCTTCCGGAAGGGTACGATCTCTACCCATTTTGAAAATTTGTCTAGTATTACTGTGTTTCCGTGTGTTGACCTAATGAGTGGTCCGATGAAGTCCGCACATACGATGCTCCATGGTTCGTTTGCTATTTGTGTTAGCATTGTTCCGGCTGGTTTCTGCTGGCTAGGCTTCAATTTTTGGCAGGATTCGCAGTGACGTACGTATCGGCTTATATCCCGGTACATGCCCGGCCAATAGTAGTGATTTATTATACGCGCTATTGTTTTCCGGATTCCCAGGTGGCCGGCGGTGGGTTCGTCGTGATTTTCTTTTAGGACTCGTTCTCGTTGAAATTTTGGGATGCATAGTTTCCAAGGAGAAAAGTCTTCGTCTGCCGTGTGTCTCGGTATGTTCCGATAGTGCTCACCATTTTCTATTATGAAATCTGGGAATTTTTCAGGTTTATCCTTGACCTGTGCTGTCTTCTTCTCCCACCAATTGCATACTTCCGTCTTTGTTTTGTCCACCAGCGTTATACGTAGAGTCTCTCTTGGTTGGCGTGATAGGGCGTCGGCAACCACATTTAATTTACCTCGGCGGTACTGAATATCATAGGTGTACTGTTGTAGTTCTAGGACCGGCCCAACGAGCGATTCGTCCTGATGGGCTTTCAATCGAGATTAGCCATTTCAGTGCTAAGTGATCCGTGACTATGGTGAAGTGGTATCCTTCTAAGTATGGTCGCATCTTGCGAATGCCCCACACGATGGCCAGGCATTCTTTCTCTGAAGGGGAATTATTGCGATCTGCTGGATTCAGGTGGCGGCTGGCGTAGGCAATTACTTTCTCTTGGCCGTCGATGTCTTGTGTGAGGACCACCCCTAATCCGTAGTCGCTGGCGTCAGTCTGCAGGGTGAACCTTCTTGCAAAGTCAGGACAGGCTAGAACGGGTGCTTTGGTGAAGCGATCCTTCAGTTGATCGAACGCTGATTATTGTGTTTCAGTATATCTCCAATGTTTCCCCTTTTTAAAGAGGCTGGTAAGGGGTTGCACGACTTTGGCTAACTCTGGGACAAATCTTCTTTACCATGACGCAATACCCAGCAGCGACGGAGTTTTCGCAACGTGGTGGGTGGTCGGAGTTCTTTAATGGCGGCGATTTTGTCTGGGTCGGTGTGAATCCCTTGCTCACTAACCACATGGCCCAAATATTTGATTTCCTTCTGGAAGAATTTGCATTTTTCCGCATTGATTTTCAGGTTGGCTTTGTGTAGTCGCTGTAGTACCTCCTTTAGATGTCTCATATGTTCTTCCAAGTTTTCTCCGGTCACCACGATATCATCGAGGTAGGCATAGGTTCCATTTCGGGGCCGATGACTTGGTACAGAGCTCGCTGAAAGGTTGCGGGGGCCGAATGTAGGCCGAAAGGCATAACCCGCCACTGGAAGAGTCCGCGCCCTGGAACTGTAAATGCGGTGTACTTCTTGCTATTATTTTCCATGGGGATTTGCCAGTAACCGTTTTTGAGATCTAAACTACTGATATACTTGGCGTTCCTGAAAAGGTCCAGAATATAGTGGATCCGGGGGAGTGGATAGGCATCAGGGATTGATTTTGTGTTTAGTTGACAATAGTCTACACACAGTCTCCAAGTCCCGTTTTTCTTTTTGACCAGAACGATTGGCGCACTATGTGGGCTACTTGATGGCTCAATGCAACCCTTCTGGAGTAGGTCGTCAATTTCGTCGTTGATGATTTTCTGCATGGCAGGGTTCTTTGGGAAATACCTTTGTTTTATTGGGCGGTCGTCCTGCATCACTATTCGATGGGCGGTGATGTGTGATTCCCCGTGCATGGTTTCAAATTTCTTCAGCTCCAGGTCTAGGAAGGATTTTATGCGGTTTTCATCGTTGGCTGGAGCTTCATTGTGTACTGTGCGTACCTGAGGTTCTTCTGGTTTTGTGGGTGTTCTTTGTTGACCGAGAGTTAGCTTGTGGCCTCTCACATAAATTTGCGCTCACATATGGCTGAGGAAGTCCAGGACTAGTATGACTTTGTCGATGGCTTCGGGGAGTATGAGCAGTTGTATTGCACAACTACTGTTTCCAAAGTGGATCTTCGTCTTTAATGCTTGTTTGACCTGTCTCTTGGTCCCATTTGCCATTCGTACTGATGCCTTTGTATGTGTTGTATGTCGTGTATGTCGTACCTTGTGTGCATAAGCTATGCTGATAAAGCTTCTCGCTGCGCCAGTGTCGATTGTTGCTATTACTGACTCTCCTCCCATATCTATAGTGCCCGCTATGCGATCATTTTCTTGCTCTATAACTCCAATGATTCGTGGAGTGTGTTTTGTTTGGGTCCGAACATCTTTTGGTCTCGGTGGAACCCGTTGGCGTTTCGCATTCGATGGTTCTAGGGCTATCTTTCCACAATCCCAGCAGAACAATACTCTGGGGTTGCGGCATTCATGGGTGAAGTGTCCGGGTTGTCTACAACGTCTACATGCGGTGCGTGGGTTGACGTATCCTTTTGCTACTTGCATAGCCTGCCTGTGTTGTTCGTCCCTTCTGCGTTTGAGTGGTGGTTCGTTGATTCTGCGCTGGAGTTGAGGTTCGTTGCTTCTGCGACCGCAGTTTAGGTACTCGAAATCTTCCGCCAAACTCAGTAGTTCTCCTAGATTTCGGACGTCTTTTTACCTGATGTACAGCTAATACTCCTGACGGCTGTTTCGGAAGATCCGTTCGAGTTTTTGTTCCTCCGAGTATTGAGCATGACGCATCAAGTTTTGCAGAACTATCACGAAGTCCTTGAACACCTTGCTTGGGCGTTGTACTCGCTGGCGAATGTCGTCATCTAGGCGTTCGAAAAACCTCGGTGGAAGGAAGAACTTCAGGAAATCGCTTTTGAATGATTCCCATCTTTGCCAAGAACTATTGTTGTTGCGATAGGGCTTTGTCCTTGAGTAATTCGGGCATAGTTCTGGGCAAAAAATCTTTGCAGAGGCCGTAGACTTCCGATAATTCTTCGACGCGTTCCACAAACGCCAGTGGGTCGTGGATCCCATCGAACTTAACCGACTATTTTCGGACTTGGTCGATGACGGCGGGGTATGAAGGTCCAATGATTGGATGTGGTGCCGTAGGGGCAGCCGTATTGGTAGTGATGTTGTTGTTTGTGCTTATGTCGGGGAGTTTCCCAGCTGCCGTGATGGTTATTGCTGAAAGTGCGGGCGAAGTGCTCCTTGTGTGTAGGGTTTCTAACGTAAGTAGTCGTTCTTCTACCTCGGGTTTGAGTTCCCCTTCGTTGACTAGATTTGCGAATCGTCTACGGAGTTCCTCCACTGTTCCCGTCTCATCGAACCCGAATTCTTTGGCGTATGAGCTTAGGTCCTCTTTGCGCAGAGAATAAATCCAGGTGGTCTTCATTTGGGCAGCGTAGCAGTAGTGGTAACCGGTGTTCCTCTGTGTTGATATATGCTTTTGATGACGTGATGGTCGGTCTTCTTCTTCGGTGGCGATAGTCGTAACGTTGTTGATAAGGTTGGTTTGCTTTCTTTGGTGATGAGTATGGTTTTCTCTGATGATATAGTCCCTGCTCGGGCGCCACTGTAACGACGTTTTCTACTGCCTGGGTAATGCTCAATAGTCGTCCAAGGTTTTTCTGTTACAGAAAAAAGTCTTTGTTGTGATTTTCTTTTCGTTTTCCTTTATTTTTAATCTACTTTATAATTTTTATACTTTGTAACAAATCAATCTAATTAATTTAGAATATATAGGGTGTTTTTTTGGGAGGTTTGTTTTTCCGATAGATGTCGTTTTATTTTATGACAGTTGTTTTGACAGCTCAAAGTGGCATTTCTACTCAGTATTGTTTGGCAAATCATTATGAAAAAAAAAAAAAAAAAAAAAAAAAAAAAAATTACATTTGTGAAAAATAGTCGTGGTAGCCATATGCCAGAAATTGTGTTTAAATGTTAAATGCCAAAAAATTATCTACCAAATAAAAAAAAATTTTGGTCATTTCATAATTTTATATGTGTTTTATTAAAAAAAAAAATCGGCAACCTCTTAAGAAAACACCCGTTAGATATAACGTGTTTTTTTAAGAGGTTGCCGATTTTTTTTTTGAATAAAACACATATAAAATTATGAAATGACCAAAATTTTTTTTTATTTGGTAGATAATTTTTTGGCATTTAACATTTAAACACAATTTTTAACAATTTCATATGGCTACCACGACTATTTTTCACAAATGTCATTTTTTCTTTTTTTTTTTTTTTTTTTTTTCATAATGATTTGCCAAACAATACTGAGTAGAAATGCCACTTTGAGCTGTCAAAACAACTGTCATAAAATAAAACGACATCTATCGGAAAAACAAACCTCCCAAAAAAAAACACCCTTTATAATACTTTTATTTTTAGTCACCACTTTTATACTTATGGTCGTCGTAACCCTGCAGCGTATTTCCCGTGAAGTTTTGATTAGTGGGATAGGACGGGGAAGGGGGTCTGCCTATATCAACTGTGAGTTGTTTATGTTCATGTGAAATATGACCTGAGCCAGAGAATCCCTTACCGTGGGTCGGGGGAAAAGCTTGACTTGTAATAGCCAAATGTATGCGTACGCGGCTAAACCAATGTAACTGGTGGAGAGGCGTCACCTCTACCCCTAAAGAGAAATGCGATGTAAGCCAGAGAATCCCTTACCGTGGGTCTGGGGAAATTCTTGACTTGTATTAGCTAAACGTATGTGTACGCGGCTAAACGAATGTAACTGGTGGAGAGGTGTCACCTCTACCCCCAAAGAGAAATGCGATGTAAGCTAGAGAATCCCTTACCGTGGGTCGGGGGAAATTCTTGACTTGTAGTAGCTAAACGTATGTGTACGCGGCTAAACCAATGTAACTGGTGGAGAGGCGTCCTCTACCCCTAAACAGAAATGCGATGTAAGCCAGAGAATCCCTTACCGTGGATCGGGGGAAATTCTTGACTTGTAATAGATTAGCGTATGTGTACGCGGCTAAACCAATGTAACTGGTGGAGAGGCGTCACCTCTACCCCTAAAGAGAAATGCGATGTAAACCAGAGAATCCCTTACCGTGGGTCGGGGGAAATTCTTGACTTGTAACTAGCTAAATGTATGTGTACGCGGCTAAACCAATGTAACTGGTGGAGAGGCGTCACCTCTACCCCTAAAAAGAAATGCGATGTAAGCCAGAGAATCCCTTACCGTGGGTCGGGGGAAATTCTTGACTTGTAACTAGCTAAATGTATGTGTACGTGGCTAAATTAATGTAACTGGTGGAGAGGCGTCACCTCTACCCCTAAAGAGAAATGCGATGTAAGCCAGAGAATCCCTTACCGTGGGTCGGGGGAAATTCTTGACTTGTAATAGCTAAACGTATGTGTACGCGGCTAAACCATTGTAACTGGTGGACAGGCGTCACCTCTACCCCTAAAGAGAAATGCGATGTAAGCCAGAGAATCCCTTACCGTGGGCCGGGGGAAATCTTGACTTTAACTAGCTAAACGTATACGCGGCTAAACCAATGTAACTGGTGGAGAGGCGTCACCTCTACCCCTAAAGAGAAATGCGATGTAAGCCAGAGAATCCCTTACCGTGGTCGGGGGAAATTCTCGACTTTTAAAGAACTAAACTACGTTATAAGTAAAATAGTGGAATATCCTATAGTCAGAGAACTCCTTACCGCGGGTGGGGGGAGTTCTCGACAAAAAAAAAAACAAGTAGGCAGTGGGAATCAGGAGACACTTACCGGTCCGCACGCTTTGCTGGCTTCCGAACGACTGACTGCTGACTGTCCAACAGCCTCCTTTTATACTCGACTAACGGATTATTTTGTTTGCATCAGCGCGTATGTGCAGTACATAATTCTTTAATGCACATGCGAGCCGTTTCAAGTATAATATTCTCTGTGTGGTGTTGTTGTTGTTTTCTTTTTCTTATGTGTTTATGTTTCTTTTATTGTTGTTGTTTTTATTTTTGTTTGTTACTAGTTGGTGATCACTAGGCAGGCGTAAGCATATTTGCCTTGTGATTATGATCAGTGTTTGTTTTGTTGTTGTTTTCGGTACGGTGCTATGGAAGCAAAGACCGAGTTTTCATAATTATAAGAATTGAAACAGTGGTGATTTTTTTTGTTGTAATTCAGAACAAAAAAAAGGTATGTAATTTGTTTGCTGTTTGCGATATAATGAAAAAGCAACTTTAAAGTGGATAATTCATGTATGCTTAATTCTATGTTAATACACGTATATATATATTTCAGAGTCTTTTTTTTCATTTATATGTTGTTTTTCTTTTCTTTTTGTGGATGGAAAATTTCTACTGCAACGGAAATTTTGTCGTCACAATCCATATGGGTCGGAGTGCTACAACTCCCCATTTATCATCATCATCATCATCAAATCTAGCAAAGAGTAACCCCAAAACGGTAAACGTTAACAGTTTTCTGCTCTCATCAACAGCGAAAGCATTACTGAAAATCAGATAGCCCGACTGCAGGACCCAGATGTGCGTTACGTTACCACTAGCGGGATCAGCGTGCCTAGAAGTAGCAAAGCCATCCAGGGAGAGTCAAACAAAAATCGCCCCAAATGAACATACATTCTCAATAGACTATACTCATCGATCAAGTGAGAAAGTGTTCAGTGAAATGACGGCGGAAAGGAACTGCTGGCATTTGTTGAACGCGTGGAGGAGCTGGCTGATGTTTATAAACTGGACAAGGACTTCTTGCGTCGAACAATGCCTGAGCTGTTACGCGATCGTGCGCTGACTTGGTACAGGAACAACAACCAACAGTGGCAGCGATGGAGCAATTTTAAAACGGACTTTATGAAATTCTTTCTCCCGAACCGTTATCAAGAACTATTAGAAGATGACAGCCGACAACGGCACCAAAAACCTCGCAAGTGTTTCAAAGTTTCGGCCACACACCGATGCAGCCCACAACCATTACATTTTGGAATTTCACCGAACCACGAACAGCATGCCGACGATGGGCATTTCCACAGTTATTGCAGATACGATACACTACTGTTTTTGGGAATATGGCCGGAATGTTGCATATTAAACACGGGAAATAAAGAGGGAACTGGAACGAGCGGGCCCCTCCGGATCTCGGACACCGATGCCTCGAAGACAGTGGGATTCCTCAAGCAAGACGCAAGCCGGGTGTACACGCATCTAATTCTCAACGGTATACCGTCGATCGCAACCATAGACACGGGGGCAACACGAAGTTTTGTTAGTGAGGATGTCATCAAAAAGCGGGGACAGTTCCAGACAAAACCACGACCGACAAAAAAATTTGCTCGTATGGTCGACGAAACTTCGAAAGAAATTTACAATTGCATTGATGTCGAAGTGAAATTAGGATCCGCGCGATGTCAAACCTCTTTTCTAGTACTACCAGGAGCGATAGACGACGTACTGCTGGAAATGGACTGTCTAGCTCAACTTTGACTTGTCATGAGCTGCGGAGGTTCATTCCTCTTATTAGATAACACCAGTGGAAGCAGATTTCAGGAGGAGTCACCAAGCTTACCATGGTCAGGAACATAGAGTATTAAGGCGAGTTATTCAAGCCATTTTTTGATGAGAAATTGCCCAACTTTGAGAGGTTACAAGGAGCGACAGTCATAGCCAGCAAAACATATTGTCTGATGATCGTCCCAGGAAGTAATCGATTGCGAGCAGCAAACCTCAAAATTAACCAGAAAAAGTGTGAGTTCTTTACAGCTAATATACCTCTGGCATGTCGTCAGCAAATAAGGTATTCACACGGATCCGGAGAAAGTAGCCGCTATATGGGAACTACTACCACAAAGGAATATTCGACAACTGCGTCGCTGCTTGAGAATCGCTTCTTGGTAAAGGCGTTTCGTACCAAAATTTTCCAATGTCGTTCACCCACTCGAATAAGAGAAAATATTGGAAGTGGACATAACAAGAAGAAGAGGCTTTCGAAAAACTCCAATTGAGGTTCACAGAGCCACCTGTATTGGCATGCCCAGATTTTACCCAGAAGTTTACCCTACGCCAGAGGTAAATGGCCACGAAAAAGTGATCGCATACGCCACCCGAACAAGGCCGAACTCAACTACTCCCCAACAGAGAAGGAATGCCAACCGATAGTATGAGGGATCCGGAAGATAAGGCTTTACCTAGAAAGTTACAGGTTCATCGTAATCACGGACCATCTTTCTCCTAAGTGGCTCAACTCGATCGAAAACCCCGCAGGGTGCGTGGCACGGTGGGCATTGGAACTTCAGCAATACAACTTCGACATCCAGTACCGCAGAGTTAGGCTAAATGTGATTGCTGTCGCGTCAAACCCTACAAGTATTCGGACGGCAAATGCTCCGTCCGAACAACAAGAATGTGGCTGATTCAAGCGGAAGATAGCGAAAAAGCAGGAGAAACCAGATAAATTTTCGGACTATGCAATGCAGAATGGGCAGCTGTACCGCCACATACACAGGCGACGGCGATTGTGCCCCATGGAAACTCTGTGTACCGACCCATTGTCATGACAGGGTTATGCATGAGAACCATGACGATGAACAGCAGGAGACGTGGGTGTTCGGAAGACGAAGAAGAGAATATGCGGCAAGTACTATTGGCCAGAGATGTGACTGGGTGACACGTCAACAAATGCCAAGTCTGTCAACGCTTTAAGCCGGGTCAGCAGCATTCAGTGGGAAAAATGCTGACACAAGTACCAGAAGAACCCTGGTCGATATTGTGCGCAGACTTCATGGGACCCTTCCCTCGCTCTAAATATGGCAGCACTATGCTACTAGTTTTCATCGACAAGTTCTCCAACTGGACAGAGCTGATACCACAACGCACAGCCACAGCAGAAGGAGTGCAAAAGGCATTCAGGGAACGTATTCTGGCACGATTTGGCATACCTAAGATTCTTGTTACCGATAATGGAACCCAATTCACAGCTCGAGGTTTCCAACGATTTATGCGCGAGATGGGAATTCGGCAGCAATTCACTGCACCATACACGCCACAAGAGAACCCAACAGAAAGGACCAACCGGACAGTCAAGATGATCATTGCACAACTCGTGGGTGCCGATCAGCGGCTTTGGGACGAGAAGCTTCCAGAAATAATGTTGGCGATAAACACTGCGAAGTCGGAAACAGCCGGATTCAGCCCAGCATTCTTGTTACAAGGACGCGAGCCACGGCTCCCAAAAACCTTGTACGACGAAGTAACCCCCGCTACAGTAACGATGGAACGACAGTGACAATCAAGGCATCTCGTCTGCGAGAGGTGATCCAAATTGTGCGGCATAATAAAAAGCGGGCAGCGCAAGCAAGGCATTATAACTTGCGAAAGCGTCTCTGGGCCCCATCGATAGGACAAATGGTCTGGGTCAGACAACATCATTTGTCCAAAGCAAGTGAGAACTTTAACGCGAAACTGGCACCAAATTATGAAGGACCATACCGCATAGAATCCTTTAAACCACCAGTAATCCTAGTGCTAACCAATGAAGGAGAGAGAAAGGAGCGAACCGCTCATGTCAGTGACGTGAAGCTATACCACGAAACACCGCCGAGTCACCAAGAACAGAAGACATGTAAGATCGATGCCATGGAATATGTTAGTAAGGCACGCAACCAAAAATAAATCACAAGCACCGCTATTTCTACACCAAATTACGAGAACCACTATTTTCACACCAAGATCACAGAAATGAAGTTCCACAACGTGTAAGAAGAAGAAAGAAACTATCGTTAGTCAACGAGCGACCTTCGATGGGTCGCCGATCTTCAAATTTCGGAGGAGGATAGGAGCCGCCTAAACATTTTCAGCACCTTCTTCTATTACCGACTGACCAGCGGAGGGGGAAGCGAGACCGAACGACATGACGGAGTGCGCCGATGGACAAGGAAGCTGGATATCTTCGGGAAAGCACATGTGATCGTGCCGGTGAACGAAAACAAACACTAGTACCTCATAATAATTTGCAACCCAGGAGATGCCATACGGGAAAACTTTGGCCGGCCGGCTATCCTCGTTTTCGACTCGTTGGCTAGCAGCCTACGCAACCACGCGGTCGAGATTGTTCGTGGCTACCTCAGGCGAGAGTTCGTGGCGAAATTTCCCGAAGCAGCAGCAGTTGAGTTCGGTGAAAGAACCTTACCTGTATTCCACGTCAGGACCCCGCAACAACCAAATTTAACCGATTGTGGGGTGTACCTCCTGCAGTTCGTGGAATCCTTCTTGGAAGACCCTATGCGAGAATACTCGGATGACCGAAGTGCCTGGTTCGAACACTAAATAATAAGTAAGAAGAGAGAGGAGATAAGGGAGCTCCTTCGATTCCTGTCGACAAACGACAACAACCAAAACATCAATGCATCTGGCAACAACGTCAGCAACAATCACGGACAAGGCATCAACACATCTGGCAACAACCTCAACAACAATCATGGACAAAGTATCGAACCATCTGGCAACAACCTCAGCAACAACTACGGACAAAGCATCAACCCATCTGGCAACAACCTCAGCAACAATCACGGACAAGGCATCAACGCATCTGGCAACAACCTCAGCAACAATCAAGGACAAGGCATCAACGCATCTGGCAACAACCTCAGCAACAATCACGGACAAGGCATCAACGCATCTGGTAAACAACCTCAGCAACAATCAAGGACAAGGCATCAACCCATCTGGCACCAACCTCAGCAACAATCACGGACAAAGTATCGACCCGGCAACAACCTTAGCAACAATAACGGACAAATTATCAACGCATCTGGCAACAACCTCAGCAACAATCAAGGACAAGGCATCAACCCATCTGGCAACAACCTCAGCAACAATCATGGACAAAGTATCGACCCATCCGCCAACAACCTCAGATGTACCGCCACATACACAGACAAGCGGGCGACGGCGATTGTGCCCCATGGAAACTCTGTGTACCGACCCACTATCATGACAGGGTTATGCATGAGAACCATGACGATGAACAGCAGGAGACGTGGGTGTTTGGAAGACGAAGAAGAGAATATGCGGCAAGTACTATTGGCCAGGAATGTTACGCGATATTCGGTGACACGTCAACATATATATATATATATATATATATTTCTTTATTTAATTAAACTTAAGAACTAAAAAGATTAACAATAAAATTATTATTTCATAACTAAATTGTGGAAAAATAAATTAAAAATTGTTTTCAGTTTTGATTAAATTTAGATGAGTACATTCTAATGTTAGAGAACATGTGGCGAATGTACTAAAAATACAAATTTACAAGAAAAAAATTTTAATAAGCAAAATTAGTACTTGCACATAAGTACTTAAGAGAAAATATATAACGCAAAAAACTAAAATGAACTTAAAAAGAAATAAAATGAGCTGAAAATTTAATTAAACCATAGGAAAGAAAAAATCCTCTATAGTGACGTGACTATAATTTAAAAGCCAAGTTTTAACATTATTCAAGAAAACTGTTTTTACTCTCTCACATCTTAGACTAGCTGGTAAGTAGTTAAATATACGTGGCGCAGTTACATCATAGAAGCGAGCATAGTGAGATAGTCTAAATCTGGGTACATTTTCTAATTTCTAGATTTCTGGTGTTCACACGTAGGTTATAATTATCATAAAGCCGTGCTGTGTTATATCCTGACTTTTCAAAAAATATTTTTAATACTTTATAGAAATATAGATGTCTTAATGGAAGTATTTTAAGACCAATGAACAATACATTACTAGGTGTTCTACGATTAACCTTTCGTATAATACGCACTGCATGTTTTTGTTTGAGTAACAAGGGTTCAATTTTGTTGAAATATGTTCCACCCCAACAAGATATCCCATACTGAAGTCTCTATTTAAACAACCCATTGTATACCATCTTTAAGATTGGCAAACGACAATACAGACTAATGTGATAAAGCTGCTTTACAACTCTATTTAAATATTGCATCAAATACTTAGTGTGGTCCTTCCAACTAAGCTGATGGTCCAAAATAACTCCTAAGTATTTAAAGTTGTCGACTCTTTCAATTTTAAAGCAGTTGGCAGAGCAGTTCATATTTGAATTAAAAGTAGTTAATCCCCGACTATGCAAACACTGTTTTCCTAAAGGAAATCTCAAGCAATTCGGCGAATGATAGTCAACATTTATATCAACAGTACCAGTAAAGCTAAAAATCATGAATTTTGTTTTGTTACTGATTACTAATCTGTGTATTTTAAACCATCTTCGCAGTAATTCCAAATCATTATTAACATCAGAAACTAAATTAAAAAGGCTGTCTGTCCAAATGGACAGAGCTGATACCCCTACGCACAGCTACAGCAGAAGAAGTACAAAAAGCATTCAGGGAACGTATTCTGTTACGATTTGGCATACCTAAGGTTCTTGTCGCCGACAATGGAACACAGTTCACAGCTTTCAACGATTCTTGCGCGAGATGGGAACTCGGCAACAATTTACTGCACCAAATACGCAACATCGCGCAACTCCTGGGTGCCGACCAGCGGCTTTGGTATGAAAAGCTTCCAGAAATAATGCTGGCGATAAACATTGCGAAGTCTGAAACAACCGGATTCAGCCCAGCATTCTTGTTACTAGGACGTGAGTCACGGCTCCCAATAACCTTGTACGACGAAGTAATTTCCGCTACAGTGACAATGGAAACGGCAGCGACAACGCCAAACAAGGCTTCACGTCGAGAGGTATTCCAAATTGTGTGGCATAATATGGAGCGGGCAGAGCAAGACCAGGCTAGGCATTACAGCTTTCGAAGGCGTCCCTGGGACCCATCGATAGGACAAATGGTATGCGTGAAACAGCATCATTTGTACAAAGGACGCGAAAATGGCACCAAAGTATGAAGGACCATACCGCATAGAATCCTTCAAATAACCCGTAATCCTCGTGTTAACCAAGGAAGGAACTAACTGCTCATGTCAATGACGTAAAGATTTACCGCGACTTCATGGGACCCTTCCCTCGCTCTAAATATGGCAGCACTATGCTACTAGTTTTCATCGACAAGTTCTCCAACTGGACAGAGCTGATACCACAACGCACAGCCACAGCAGAAGGAGTGCAAAAGGCATTCAGGGAACGTATTCTGGCACGATTTGGCATACCTAAGATTCTTGTTACCGATAATGGAACCCAATTCACAGCTCGAGGTTTCCAACGATTTATGCGCGAGATGGGAATTCGGCAGCAATTCACTGCACCATACACGCCACAAGAGAACCCAACAGAAAGGACCAACCGGACAGTCAAGATGATCATTGCACAACTCGTGGGTGCCGATCAGCGGCTTTGGGACGAGAAGCTTCCAGAAATAATGTTGGCGATAAACACTGCGAAGTCGGAAACAGCCGGATTCAGCCCAGCATTCTTGTTACAAGGACGCGAGCCACGGCTCCCAAAAACCTTGTACGACGAAGTAACCCCCGCTACAGTAACGATGGAACGACAGTGACAATCAAGGCATCTCGTCTGCGAGAGGTGATCCAAATTGTGCGGCATAATAAAAAGCGGGCAGCGCAAGCAAGGCATTATAACTTGCGAAAGCGTCTCTGGGCCCCATCGATAGGACAAATGGTCTGGGTCAGACAACATCATTTGTCCAAAGCAAGTGAGAACTTTAACGCGAAACTGGCACCAAATTATGAAGGACCATACCGCATAGAATCCTTCAAATCACCAGTAATCCTAGTGCTAACCAATGAAGGAGAGAGAAAGGAGCGAACCGCTCATGTCAGTGACGTGAAGCTATACCACGAAACACCGCCGAGTCACCAAGAACAGAAGACATGTAAGATCGATGCCATGGAATATGTTAGTAAGGCACGCAACCAAAAATAAATCACAAGCACCGCTATTTCTACACCAAATTACGAGAACCACTATTTTCACACCAAGATCACAGAAATGAAGTTCCACAACGTGTAAGAAGAAGAAAGAAACTATCGTTAGTCAACGAGCGACCTTCGATGGGTCGCCGATCTTCAAATTTCGGAGGAGGATAGGAGCCGCCTAAACATTTTCAGCACCTTCTTCTATTACCGACTGACCAGCGGAGGGGGAAGCGAGACCGAACGACATGACGGAGTGCGCCGATGGACAAGGAAGCTGGATATCTTCGGGAAAGCACATGTGATCGTGCCGGTGAACGAAAACAAACACTAGTACCTCATAATAATTTGCAACCCAGGAGATGCCATACGGGAAAACTTTGGCCGGCCGGCTATCCTCGTTTTCGACTCGTTGGCTAGCAGCCTACGCAACCACGCGGTCGAGATTGTTCGTGGCTACCTCAGGCGAGAGTTCGTGGCGAAATTTCCCGAAGCAGCAGCAGTTGAGTTCGGTGAAAGAACCTTACCTGTATTCCACGTCAGGACCCCGCAACAACCAAATTTAACCGATTGTGGGGTGTACCTCCTGCAGTTCGTGGAATCCTTCTTGGAAGACCCTATGCGAGAATACTCGGATGACCGAAGTGCCTGGTTCGAACACTAAATAATAAGTAAGAAGAGAGAGGAGATAAGGGAGCTCCTTCGATTCCTGTCGACAAACGACAACAACCAAAACATCAATGCATCTGGCAACAACGTCAGCAACAATCACGGACAAGGCATCAACACATCTGGCAACAACCTCAACAACAATCATGGACAAAGTATCGAACCATCTGGCAACAACCTCAGCAACAACTACGGACAAAGCATCAACCCATCTGGCAACAACCTCAGCAACAATCACGGACAAGGCATCAACGCATCTGGCAACAACCTCAGCAACAATCAAGGACAAGGCATCAACGCATCTGGCAACAACCTCAGCAACAATCACGGACAAGGCATCAACGCATCTGGTAAACAACCTCAGCAACAATCAAGGACAAGGCATCAACCCATCTGGCACCAACCTCAGCAACAATCACGGACAAAGTATCGACCCGGCAACAACCTTAGCAACAATAACGGACAAATTATCAACGCATCTGGCAACAACCTCAGCAACAATCAAGGACAAGGCATCAACCCATCTGGCAACAACCTCAGCAACAATCATGGACAAAGTATCGACCCATCCGCCAACAACCTCAGATGTACCGCCACATACACAGACAAGCGGGCGACGGCGATTGTGCCCCATGGAAACTCTGTGTACCGACCCACTATCATGACAGGGTTATGCATGAGAACCATGACGATGAACAGCAGGAGACGTGGGTGATTGGAAGACGAAGAAGAGAATATGCGGCAAGTACTATTGGCCAGGAATGTTACGCGATATTCGGTGACACGTCAACATATATATATATATATATATATATTTCTTTATTTAATTAAACTTAAGAACTAAAAAGATTAACAATAAAATTATTATTTCATAACTAAATTGTGGAAAAATAAATTAAAAATTGTTTTCAGTTTTGATTTAATTTAGATGAGTACATTCTAATGTTAGAGAACATGTGGCGAATGTACTAAAAATACAAATTTACAAGAAAAAAATTTTAATAAGCAAAATTAGTACTTGCACATAAGTACTTAAGAGAAAATATATAACGCAAAAAACTAAAATGAACTTAAAAAGAAATAAAATGAGCTGAAAATTTAATTAAACCATAGGAAAGAAAAAATCCTCTATAGTGACGTGACTATAATTTAAAAGCCAAGTTTTAACATTATTCAAGAAAACTGTTTTTACTCTCTCACATCTTAGACTATCTGGTAAGTAGTTAAATATACGTGGCGCAGTTACATCATAGAAGCGAGCATAGTGAGATAGTCTAAATCTGGGTACATTTTCTAATTTCTAGATTTCTGGTGTTCACACGTAGGTTATAATTATCATAAAGCCGTGCTGTGTTATATCCTGACTTTTCAAAAAATATTTTTAATACTTTATAGAAATATAGATGTCTTAATGGAAGTATTTTAAGACCAATGAACAATACATTACTAGGTGTTCTACGATTAACCTTTCGTATAATACGCACTGCATGTTTTTGTTTGAGTAACAAGGGTTCAATTTTGTTGAAATATGTTCCACCCCAACAAGATATCCCATACTGAAGTCTCTATTTAAACAACCCATTGTATACCATCTTTAAGATTGGCAAACGACAATACAGACTAATGTGATAAAGCTGCTTTACAACTCTATTTAAATATTGCATCAAATACTTAGTGTGGTCCTTCCAACTAAGCTGATGGTCCAAAATAACTCCTAAGTATTTAAAGTTGTCGACTCTTTCAATTTTAAAGCAGTTGGCAGAGCAGTTCATATTTGAATTAAAAGTAGTTAATCCCCGACTATGCAAACACTGTTTTCCTAAAGGAAATCTCAAGCAATTCGGCGAATGATAGTCAACATTTATATCAACAGTACCAGTAAAGCTAAAAATCATGAATTTTGTTTTGTTACTGATTACTAATCTGTGTATTTTAAACCATCTTCGCAGTAATTCCAAATCATTATTAACATCAGAAACTAAATTAAAAAGGCTGTCTGTCCAAATGGACAGAGCTGATACCCCTACGCACAGCTACAGCAGAAGAAGTACAAAAAGCATTCAGGGAACGTATTCTGTTACGATTTGGCATACCTAAGGTTCTTGTCGCCGACAATGGAACACAGTTCACAGCTTTCAACGATTCTTGCGCGAGATGGGAACTCGGCAACAATTTACTGCACCAAATACGCAACATCGCGCAACTCCTGGGTGCCGACCAGCGGCTTTGGTATGAAAAGCTTCCAGAAATAATGCTGGCGATAAACATTGCGAAGTCTGAAACAACCGGATTCAGCCCAGCATTCTTGTTACTAGGACGTGAGTCACGGCTCCCAAAAACCTTGTACGACGAAGTAATTTCCGCTACAGTGACAATGGAAACGGCAGCGACAACGCCAAACAAGGCTTCACGTCGAGAGGTATTCCAAATTGTGTGGCATAATATGGAGCGGGCAGAGCAAGACCAGGCTAGGCATTACAGCTTTCGAAGGCGTCCCTGGGACCCATCGATAGGACAAATGGTATGCGTGAAACAGCATCATTTGTACAAAGGACGCGAAAATGGCACCAAAGTATGAAGGACCATACCGCATAGAATCCTTCAAATAACCCGTAATCCTCGTGTTAACCAAGGAAGGAACTAACTGCTCATGTCAATGACGTAAAGATTTACCGCGAAACACGGCCGAGCCACCGAGAACAGAAGACATGCATAATCGATGCCATGGAATATGTTAGCAAGGCAACAACTCATCGGCAACAACATCATCACCGAACCCAAACAAGTCAACAATAAAATCGGCAACAACCTCAACGTCAAACCCGGACAAGGCAACAAACTTATTCGGCAGAAACATCAGCATCGGACCCGGATAAGGCAGAAACACAAACATCAACAACTTCAGCATCGAACCCGGAAAAGGCAACAACACCAACAACAACAACCTCAAGTAAACCCGCAAGTCGAAAAAGAGGTGCAGAGAAGTGGGAGCACCAGAGGAAGATCTCAAGGACGAAATAATACACGCGCGCAGAAATCACGTCCAAGGGAGATCAACGCCTCTTCTACCGAATCATCAATGGTAATTATAATGTTCGGCGCGACACACCATTGCGGTCCAAGGCCTTGCTTCTCGCAACCATTTGTGTTGGGCATGCATATTTTTGCAAACAAATGGAGGGTATCTACAATTTAATGCCGGATCCGAACGGCGAATTGAGAAGCATTCCGAGACAAGTTATTACTCTCGGAACGTTTGTCACCCATTCGCGAGAGGTGGGACACCGTGAAAACTACTTTTGGTGTTACTAAGATTAGAACCACGAACCTCCTGCTCAGAAGTCCATGCTCTTATCCACTGAGCCACGGCGTCCACAATCATCAATGGTAAACAGGTTAAAATCCATCCGGGGAAAACGAAGGTCAGCATCATTTGTAGTGATATTTTCGTCATACACCCACTCGAAAATTTTTGCATCAAATTTCGCCCTACACCCATGTGCACATAAAAAAGACAAAACCAAAAAAAAAGCAAATGCCCATTATGCACAACAACAGAAGCAAAAACCAGCATAGCAACACAGCTAACGCATCGTGCGCACAAGCGAAGTATGGAGGTGGCAAAATGGGGATTGGAAAATTTCCAAACGACCAACGGTGCGCAACATAAGGGAAACAACAATAACACGAGAGAGATGCAAAGCTGCAAAGTCCACCAAAAGGCAAAACGCATAATACGAAAAACATAAGAAGAATGGCTCTCTTTCCTGCGAGATCAGTGACACGGTTCACACGGACGGAATCGGCAAAAAAAAATATACACATAGTAGACACTGAATTGTAACACTGAAATATCCAACACCCGACTTGGTAACGAAGTCGACGACGGAGGTATTTTGGGGACGGGATACGGGACAAGAACGTTGATCAGCGCTACAATCAGGTTAGTTCAGTCCTCTAAGTGTGTTATTTTAAATCCCATTTCTTGGTTTCGAGACACTGGCGGGCCTTACAGGACTCCATCTCAAAACCCAGCAAATCTTGATAGGGTAAGATTTTCGTTGTTAGGTGTAGAGACCCTTCGACTTCAGGACTTTGGCGGCCTTTACAGGACTCTATCCTTAAGTTCGAGAGAGGTGAGAAGTGGAAGACCTTCTGCTTTCGACTGATCCCAATTTAAATCCCCCTTCCTGGTTTCAAGACACAGGCGGGCCTTGCAGGACTCCATCTCGAAACCCGAAAACTCTTGATAGGATGAGATTTTCCCGTATTAAGTCTAGAGACCTTTCGACTTCAGGATTCTGGCGGGCCTTACAGGACTTCATCCTGAAGTTCGATCTCTTTCAGGGCCTAGTGCTCCATTTAGTAGAGGGTGAGCAGTGAAAGACTTGCTGCTTTCGACTAAATCCGGTAGGAACAAACTCCCAATATTCCTGAGCGCAGAGCAAAGTTTTTGCCGTATCACGTCGAGACGAAACCCGAGTTTGCGGCTGAGGAACCTGGAGCGACAACGAAAGTACAAAAATTGAAGTTTGTGTAATTGGTGTTGAAATTTAACGAGTCAAATAAATAAATATTTTTTTGTAACTTATTTATTCTCCTTTCCTTGCAAGTATTCTATGTTGTTGTTTCAGTATCCAACTTTATGCCCTTGAGAAAATTTCTTTCCTTTGTATTTTTTGTTTAAATATTTAATTGGAGCATGGTCTGTTTCGATCGTAAATTTATTTCAATATAAATATGCTCGAAAATAATTTACTGCATACGCAATTGGTAGGAATTCCTTATCTGTTGTACTAAAATTTTTTCATGGTTATTTAAAAACCTGAGAATTCAATCTTTTTAAATTCTCATATGCGGAAATATATCGTGGATCGTTAGTGTTATGTTTAACTCCCTTTTTTAAATTTTTTATCATGGGAAAATCTATTGTTGAGCAATTTATAATAAAATTCCAATAAAACGCTGTCGCTCCTTAAAACCCTTTTTTTTGCTTAGCTGTCTTTAGAATTTCTAAATCTTGAATAGCTTTGATTTTGTCTGGATTTGGTTTGATACCATCCCTTGTCAAGATGTGACCCAAGAATTCAGTATTCTTTTTAAGAAACTGCATTTATCTACCTGTATTTTAAGTTTATTTTCCTGAAGTTTTGAAAATATATTTCTCAATGAAATTTCATGTTCTTTCAACGAGGTGGAAAATACAAGAATGTCATCTAAATTTACGATACGAATTCGATTAACATATTCTCTGAGAATTTCGTTCGTAAGTCGTTGAAAAGTTGCCGGAGCATTTTTCAATCCGAACAGCATTCGAGTATACTCGTACAGACCTGCTGGTGTTACAAAAGCGGTTTTCTCTATATCCTTTTCCGCTACTAATATTTAATGATAACCTTTGGAAAGGTCTATCGTACTAAAATACTGCGCTTTACATAGTTCATCGAGAATGACCTTGATGTTTGGTAAAGGGTATTTATCATCGATTGTAATTAGATTTAAGTCTTCATTAATCTACTACGATTCTAAATTTCTGAATTTTCGAGTTGTCCATTTTTTTCGGAACAACTATAATAGGTGAATTGTATTTACTCTGACTTTTTCTTATTATCCCTTGCATCTCCATTTCCCAATGTTGTTTTCTAACTTCTAACTTTTGGTGGGTATCTATACAATTGAGAGTTTATTTGATCTTCTGCCGTTGTATTTATTAAATGCGTAATTGTGGTTGTAAAAAATATAAAATAAAAAAAAATAAAGTTATAATATCCCCTACTTTATACAAAAGCCTTCGAAAGATTTTTAGGAACCTAGTGATTATATATTTCTCATTTTCGTTACGGTGATCTAACTGAATGTTTTGAGTCTCAATTATTTCTATTACATTTACTTCTTGTGGTCGCCGTGGCTCAGTGGAAATGTGCGTGGCTACTGAGCAGGAGGTCGTTGTTCGAATCCCAGTAACACCAAAAGTATTTTTCACGGTGTCCCACCTCTCGCGAATGGGTGACAAACGTTCCGAGAGTAATAACTTGTCACGGAAAGCTTCTCAATTCGCCGTTTGGATCCGGCCTTAAATTGTAGGTCCATTCCATTTGTGTCCAAAAATATACATGCGCAACACAAATGGTCGCGAGAAGCTAGGTCTTGGACCGCAATGGTCTGTCGCGCTGAATATTATTATTATTACTTCTTGTTGAACTATTTTTGTTAAAAACGGAATAATACCTCCATTTGTCATTCTAATTTATTTGTTTGCTATACTAATTTCCTCAACAATCTTTTTAATCCAGTCTATTCCAAACAAAAGTTTGTACGGTTTTTATAATTCCATACATATCCATTTTATTCTCGCATTTTTTTAATACTTGAATTCTTGAGGGCTTATGGTCATAACAGTTTTAGTAGTTTTAGTCACTGGTCCTTGTATTGTATTAATGGGTGTGTTATTTGAATGTAATATTTGGTATTTGTGTTTTGGAAATCTTGTTTCGCTTAGTATACTAATTGTAGATCCTGTATCAATTTTCTATTTCCGAATTATTATACAGTGAATCAAAAGATGTATTTTTCTGCCTATGTTGATTATTTCGGTATCCAGACACTTACTCGAAAAACATTTACTCGAAGAACATTTGCTCGAAAACTAAATAGTCAATGTTTTCAACCTTCAAAAAACTATCGCGAGTAATTTTTGTTCGCGAAACGAGGGTTTTTTTTAAGAATTTTTCGGTTATTAATTTTACCAAAAAATTACGTTCGAGCAAAGGTTTTTCGAGAAAATGTTTCCGAGCAAATGTTTTTCGAGAAAATGTTTTTCGAGAAAATGTCATGGAACCGTTGATTTCTTTGATGACTACGTGGTCTGTTATTTCTATAATTTTGAGTATAATCAATTTGATTACTCACATTAATTTTTGGGTTATGGCTATTTCGCATATAATAATTATTTAATTACCTTGTATTGTCCAATAAATTTGTGAATAATATCTCTAATTTCTGATAAATTATATTTTGCCATGATGGCAAAACCTAATGTAACAGATACTAATTATTTAATTTTTTTGTTCAAGCATTCCACTAAATATATCTGTTTGCACTTCACGATTTTCAACATAAACTACATACTCAGTTAATTTATGTTTAATATCTAATTCGATTATACTACTTACTCTTAATAACCATATTTTTTTAGTGACGTCAGTTGTTCCTTTGAAGCTCTATAATAACATTTTAATTTCAACTGGTTGGTGGATTAACGTCTAGTAAGTTTTTTGCATTTCCCTGGATCTTCAGGTCGTAAATCATGAAAAAAGCTGCAGCTGCCTCTCCTTGATATTCTCCAAGAATTCTTGTCACAGAAGCCATGAAAGATGGCAATAAGAAGAGTGTGAGGAACAAAATTCTGGTGGCCGACATACAACATGCCATATACTTTTTTCCCGAATTCGGGTGCACCCTGTACCAACGCAGTGCAGCCAACAAGTAGGTACGAAAAGTAAAACGACAACAGCAATATCACGCCACCGGACTGACCAATCACATCGCAGCACGTGACTAAATGATTTTGCAATGCAAAATGTTATAAAAGGGCGAGCACGCATGTGATCGCATTCTTAGTCGCTTTCTTTAGTTGGCACTGCGCTGACCGGATCACGCCTCGGTAAGTGCTAGAAATTCAATATATATACATACAAACTTGGTTTGTATTTCGCTGTCGACGTCGCTAATCATCCGCTGTCGACGTCGATACTCACCCGCTGCCAACGTCACTACTCATCCGCTGCCAACGTCACTGCTCATCCGCTGCCGACATTTTCTCCATATTCTCGGCCTACGTTGTCCACTTCAGCCATCACTATCCTCGCCGTTGCACGACCTTTCCAGGGTTTACGCTCATGTCAAGCTCACGCACAGGTATCGCTCAGGATTCTCACTTGTCTTACGCTTAACATCGCCAAGGAGCACGCTCGTCTCAGGCTCACGCCCATAAGTCGCTCAGGATTTACGTTCGTCTCAGGCTCACGCCCACGCATCGATGAGGGGTTTATGCTCGTCTCAAGCTCATGCTCACGCATCGCTCAGGATTCTCACTTGTCTCAGGCTTACGCTTACGCATCGCCTAGGGCGCACACTCGTCTCAGTCTCACGCCAACAAGTCGCTCAGGATTTTCGTTCATCTCAGGCTCACGCCCACGCATCGCTGAGGGGTTACGCTCGTCGCAAGCTCACGCTCTCGCATCGCTCAGGATTCTCGCTTGTCTCAGGGTTATGCTCAAGAACCGCCTAGGGCACCCGGTCGTCTCAGGCTGACGCTCGTCACGCCCACGCATTGCTTAGGGTTTACGCTCGTCTCACGCTCACCCATCGCTCAGGATTTTCGCTTGTCTCAGGCTTACGCTTACGCATCGCCTAGGATTTACGTTCGCCATCGCTCAGGATTGACGCTCGTCTCAAACTCACGTTCACGCATCGCTTAGGATTCTCGCTTGTCTCATATTACGCTTACGCACCGCCTAGGGCGCACGCTCGTCTCAGGCTCAAGCCCACAAATCACTCAGGATTAACACTTGTCTCAAGTTCACGCTCAGGACTTACGCTCAGGATTCTCACTTGTCTAAGGCTTACGCTTACGCATCGCCCAGGGCGCACGCAAGTCTCAAGCTCACTCCCATAAGCCGCTCCGGATTTACGTTCGTCTCAGGCTCACACCCACGCTTAGCTCAGGATTGACGCTCGTCTCAGGCTCACGCCCACGCATTGCTGAGGGTTTACGCTCGTCTCAAGCTCACGCTCACGCATCGCTCAGGATTCTCGCTTGTTTCAGGCTTACGC
Organism: Nephrocerus scutellatus; assembly: GCA_947095585.1. NCBI lineage: Eukaryota > Metazoa > Arthropoda > Insecta > Diptera > Pipunculidae > Nephrocerus > Nephrocerus scutellatus. Next base: position 66,618,661 of record OX352762.1, read on the forward strand.
TTACGTATCGCCTAGGGCGCATGCTCGTCTAAGGCTCACGCCCACAAGTCGCTCAGGCTAGCGCATTGGTAAAATCATATATTATAAGTAATAAGAAAAAAATAAACAAAATAATTCGAAGGAGGAGTTCTGGTTACAGAGAGTCAGGAGGAGCTCAACAACGTTCGAACGGCATGCAGACGCTGCGGCCAGGATGGACACACCTGGCGAAGTTGTCGAAGACCACAATTGTTGTTGTGTTGGGATTGCGGCCAACGAGGAATCAGAACAATAGACTGCTGTCGTCAACATACTTCACACGATGAGCAGCGTAATTTGCTCCTGTTCAACCAAAAGACAGCTCTGATCGAAGACCGACAAGGGAATTCTTGCCCGCATCAAGATTGGCAGTGAACCCGTCCATGCCACCATTGAAACCGGCACATCCCGCAGTTTCGTGAGCGAACGTTTTGCCGATAGGCTTCGACATTTAGGCAACCCAATTCCCGCGAACATCCCAATTCAAATGGCCAACGGGTGTCAGATAATAGTCCGCGAAGGGCTGGACGTCAACGTACGTTTTGGGGAGGCAACATTTTCACTGCGCCTGTTGGTGCTACCGACCGCCGTTGATGACCTTACACTGAGCATGGACTTCCTTGCAAAGGCCAGAGCAACTTTAAGCTTCGGAGGTGAGTGCATAACACTCCAAACTGGGTCATCACGGCTGGTTAAACGTCCGACGTACAACAAACTCTAAGAACCAAAACAACACGGTGCTACAGTTGGCGCGATACAAGTGCTACCAGCTCCGATTGAACAAACTCCAGTGTGGACTCCCATCAGAAATTGCCACAGACGCCTGAAAAGGTTAATTTGGAAATGAACACGTTCCCGAATTTTCTACATTCTACACACGCCCGCCAACGAGCTCGATTTAACGCCTGAGGTTTCAAGAGACGCCACTCGGTCCCCTGGGATCTTGCTTCCTCTTCTATTGTCCTTTTCCATGTCTTGCTAGGACGGCCAACTCGACGGCTTTCTTGTGGATTCCAATCGAGCGCTCTTTTCGTAATGTCGTCCGCTGCCTTTCCCAAAGTGTGGCCAATCCAATTCGTCGTCTAATGGTGATCGCGATTGCTTCCTGCTGTGTTACTCTCCGCAAGTCTTGATTGGTGATAATGTCCGGCCATCTTATTCTCAGTATCCTCCTTAAGCACTTGTTGACGTAAACTTGGAGGAGCGTCGCAATTGACTCTGTGACTTTCCACGTTTCGCAGCCATACAAGAGTACTGAGAGAACGTTAAATCTGTAGATCATTAGCTTTAGATTCCGGGAGATTTGCGAGGAGTTCCAGATATTATTTAGCATACTATGAGTGTCGTGCCTTGTTTACACGAGAGCACACATCCGAGTCAGCAACACCATTTTTGACATCCATTGACTTCCCTTATCTGATGTCCGTCAATCGAGAGATCACATGTTCCACTAGCGTTAACGCGAAGTAGTTTTGTTTTTGAGACCTTAGTTTTTAAACCCACTTTGTTAGCGTGGAGTTCTAGTGAGTTTAATTTTCGCTCCATGTCACCTAGCGATTGTGATAAGAGACAGATGAGAGAGACGATGAAAAACATTCCATGGCAAACCCGATGTTGTACGGGTTACTATTTTCATCACCCAGTCAATAACAATTGTGAAAAGCAATGGTGAGAGGGTGCAGCCTTGCCTGACTACCGAGTAGATGTTGAAAGGTGAGTCAAGATGACCGTTATGAATGACGCGGCATGTTGAGACGCAGTACAGCTCCTTGGAATGGATTTAGATTCCCAGATATCTTGATATATCGCATGCAATGTTCGCGTAGTTAACTCGACGTCGGCTTGGAGGAGTTCTGCGTAGATGATGTTATTGCCAGCTGCTTACCTGATTTCAGAAAACGAATTGTTGTCCTTATCTCATCCAACGAAGGAGTACCGACGCTTTTTTTTATATGACGCTGATGTTAAGTAGCCTATTAGGGTGCATATGTGGGTTGATGGACGTGCTAGGCGAAGTACATTTCAAGACATTCTTAAAATGTTCTGTCCAGCGGGTTAATTGTTATTCCTCCAAAAGGGTAAAATAGCCATCTGTTGCCTTAACAGGGTAGTTGATGTGGTGTTTCTTTTTGGCGAGCTTACGAGCAAGTTGGTAGACTGTGCTATTTTGTCTGCTATCAGCGGCTTGCTGTGCTTGTGTTAAGATGTCGCTTAGCCATGCTCGTTTGTCGTTCCTAGCTGAACGGCCAACTTGCCGGTCCAGATTCCTATACTTCCGCGCTAATGCGCTTAGCTCGGCACCTGAGGCCGCGTTTAACTCTGCTTTGATGGATTGGCGATCACGAATGGTGTTCCATGTGCTATCTGATATCCATTCTTTTCTAGTTTTGTTGAGATAACCTAAAACGTATACGCATTTCAGTGCTGCTACAGCTGGCTTTCTCGTTATTTGACTTAGTGTGGCTGAGTGGACCGCGAGCTTCAACCGCTCACTGCCAACCACAAGGTGGTGGTCGCTGTACACGTCGACTGCTCTTCGGGTTCTAACGTCCAGCAAAGATGATCTCCACTTGCGGCTTATAGCGATGTGATCAATCTGGTTCTTGTACATGTGATCAGGAGATACAGGTGGCTTTGTGGATGTTTTTGTGGGGATAAATTGTGATAAATCAGTGAAAGTGAATCATACTCAAAAGTGAAATCTTCCCAAGCTGATGGGATTGAATTAAATGAGACTGTGACCTCTCAGGAGAAAGTAAATGTAGCACAAAACTCTGCTACAAGCAATAAAATTAGTGCATTGGAGCTGATTGTTGAAGAGCTTAAAAAATAAATTGGTCAGTTGAAAGCTGATAACCTCAAGCTTTCGTATGAACTTCAGCAACGAAATGAATCAGGCAACGAAATGGAAGTTGAAACTTATCCTCAGTACGTTACTGATGAGAAGGAACTTACGCGTGAAACTGATTGGATCTTGAAGAAAACAAAAAAGAATCATAAGAAAAGAAAAGCGAGAGGCTCACCAGAAGTTAACATCAGTACTTCAGAGAAGGAAACTAATAACGGGCAACCTCAACCTATAAGGAACAAAATACTAGTAGAAAAACCTGTCCAAAATGAAAAGCCTACAAGAAGGAAAGTTAAACCTCCTCCGGTAATTCTTAGTAACGTAGATGACTTCAACGTAGTGAAAAAAATGCTGAGCGAAAAAAACATTAAACCCGAAATAAAGCTGCTGAATAATAAGCAACTTAAGATCAACGTGGATGATGAAGACGATTACAGAAATCTAAGTGGACTGCTTAATAAGACTGATATTGAATGACATTCTTATGAAAATAAACTCACCAGGCCAATTAGAGTAATGGCAAGAGGACTCCATCCGACTTGTAAGCCCGATGAGATTAAGGAAGAGCTTAGTAATAAAGGGTTCAACATAATTAATGTGGTTAATGTCACGAAGAAAGTGAAAGAAAATGGAAGCCAACTAGTTCCATTACCACTTTTTATGCTTTCATTTGATAACATGGAGGATACTAAGAAAATATTTGATATTAGACATATTCTTCATATGAAAGTTAAAATGGAAGCCGAAAGAAGGAATAGAGAAATTCCTCAATGTAAGAGATGCCAACGCTTCGGCCACACAGTGAAATTTTGCAAAAGAGAAGCTAATTGTGTCAGATGTGCAGGTAAGCACTTAACGGCTGACTGCACGATTCCGAAAACAAACAAACCCAAGTGCTCAAACTGCCATGAAGAGCACCCAGCCAGCTACCGTGGTTGTTTGGTAGCTAAGGAATTGAAAAAAAGAGAAATAAAAATACGAAGCAAAATCAGAGGGGAAAACCCGAGTTACTTGCTACCTCAAAAACAGTTAAAGGTATCACCTATTCTGATGCAGCAAAAACCGGATCTAGAGGCCCTGGTACTGTGGATAGTGTGAAAGAAAATGATAATACGAATATGCTAAGCTTCATAGAAAGAATGATGCCCATGATGGATAAAATTACGTCAAGACTAGACAGCTTAGAAAGCAGGTATGCTGTTAAGCATACAAACAACATGCCTTGTACGTTGAATAATGTTAGACAAAAAAATTAGAATTGTTACCTGGAATGCCAATGGTATTCTCAGCAAAAACCTTGAGCTTGAACTGTTTCTTCATGTCCATAATATAGATATATGTCTCGTATCTGAATCGCACTTAAACAATCAACATAAAATAAGTCTTCGAGGTTATAAAGTATATAACGCAGCGTACCCAAGTAATTACGGTATGGGAGGCAGTGCTGTAATTGTTAAGAATGATATAGATCATTACGAGTTTGGAAAAGTGGAGAACCCAGACATGCAACTTACAATAGTCACAATCAATTCTGCCAAACAAAAGTTTAATGTGTGTGCATTATATTGTCCGCCCGGGCCAAAAATTACAAAAGAAATATACAAAGATGTAATTGCCCAGTTCGGAGATAGGTTTATTCTTGGAGGTGACTACAACGCTAAACATACCGACTGGGGCTCCATATTAACGCTCACAAGAGGTAGACAACTACGAGAAGCAATTAGAGATCTAGGATGTCGTTATCATTCAACAGGAAAGCCTACGTATTGGCCAACTGATACAAACAAAATTCCTGATTTCCTGGATTTTTTTATAACAAAGAGGATAGCTGAAAATTTCATTAGCATTGATGAAAATTATGACCTCAACTCTGACCATTCTGCAGTTATGCTAACGTTAAGTGAAAAAATTGTCAAAAAAGCAAGTAAGCCGACTCTTTGCAATTCATCCACAAATTGGTTGGGCTTTGTGAGAGACCTAGTTGGAAAAATAGACTTATCAGTCCCACTAAATAATATTGAACAGTTAGAGCATGCGGCCGAAGTCTTTATGCTGAATATTTAGAACGCAGCATGGAGCAACTCAAAAGTGGTAGAGCATAAAAACGTTTGTAATAAGTACCCAGCTCATGTCATTGAGATGTTAAGACTGAAACGCAGGGCTAGAAGAAAATGGCAGCAGTCACGTCACCGTGATGATAAGAGAACCCTAAATAATAAAACACAGATTTTGAGCAGAGAAATAAAAAGGCTAAAAGAGAATTATTTTGTTAGCTACATGGAAAACTTGTCTACAACTAAAGAATCAAACTACTCGTTATGGAAAGCTACAAGTAATGTGAAAAGACCGGTTTCTCACATGGCACCTATCAGAAAAGCTGATGGCTCATGGGCGAGGAGTGATTTAGAAAAAGCTGAAGAATTCGGGAGACATCTTGCTGAAATATTTACGCCTAATAATATAGACTCTGATTTTGTGTTGGAGCAAGTAGAAAACAGTCGTGAAAGTAACATCCCTCAAATTCGAGTAAAGGAGCTTAAGAAAGAAATTAAAAATCTGAAACTGAACAAAGCTCCAGGCTTTGATCTAATAACAGCAGACATATTAAGGAATCTCCCATCCAAAGCTTTAACATGGTTAAGTTATATAATGAATGCAGCCCTAAAGTTCCGGTGCGTCCCAGGCATATGGAAAGTTGCTGAAATTATCATGATAAATAATCCTGGAAAACCTGCGTATGAAGCTAAATCGTACAGACCGATATCGCTGCTTCCCATGATGTCTAAACTTTTTGAAAAACTATTGTTTAATCGAATACAGCCTTTAATAGAAAGTTGTAATATTATTCCGAACCATCAATTTGGGTTCCGTGCAAAACATTCTACCATAGAACAGGTTCATCGAATTACTAATGTTATAGAAAAAACACTCGAAGAAAAGAAAATCTGCTCCACAGTTTTTCTCGATGTGGCGCAAGCCTTCGACAAAGTTTGGCATCCAGGTCTCATAAATAAACTTAATTGCTTTTTGCCTAAAGGTTATGTAGAAATCCTAGAGTCATATTTATCTGAAAGATCGTTTAGAGTGAAACAAGGAAATGAATACTCTCCATTAAAAGAAATTAATGCAGAAGTACCCCAAGGCAGTATATTGGGCCCAGTTCTATACTTGATTTACACAAGTGATATCCCACAAACAGATAATGTAATGCTTGCAACATTTGCAGATGACACTTCAGTAATGGCTGTTGGCTCAAACATCAATGAAGCTACGGATAAACTACAAACAGCTGTTAATGTGATCTCTAATTGGTGCAATAAATTGAAAATTAAACTAAATGAAGTGAAATCTACCCACGTAAACTTCACTTCCTGTTAAAATAAACGACGTTGTAATTCCACATGATAACAAACCAAAATATCTAGGAATGACACTAGATGCAAAACTTAGGTGGAAAGAACACATCAAGATAAAATGGAAAGAGCTCGATTGCAGATACAGAAATATGTATTGGCTGATTGGACGGCGCTCAAAATTATCGATATACAACAAAATTTTGATTTACAACCAAATTTTAAAACCGGTGTGGACATACGGTATTCAACTATGGGGCTGTACTAAGCGGTCTAATCTTCAAAGTATCCAAACTTTTCAAAACAAAGTACTACGTAATATACTGAATGAACCCTGGTATGTTCGCAATACTGATATTCATAGAGACATCAAAATCCCATCAGTGGTGGAGGAAATAAAGAAATTTGCTGCAAAGCATAAAGTTCGGCTAAACCAACACGTTAATGTGGAAGCATCAAGTTTGCTTCACAATCAAAATGTTGTGAGGCGACTTAAACGGACCAACCCGTTAGAGTTGGGTTAAATTTAAAAAATTTTTTAGTAGCGCTCGAAAACTAATTAGTTTTCTAACTGTTTAAAATTATTTAGTACAATCCCAAAGAACTGACACGAAAATTAATAGTTAGCCTATCAAGACTAGTTTTAATACTAACAAGGGAGGAGGTTTTTAGTGGGTGAGAGTCCCACAGTACCCACATTGGGTCTCTTTCAAGATTTTCCTCCTTCCCCAAAACAAAAAAAAAAACAAAACAAAAAAAAAATTGTGCCTCCAATGATTAGGTTGCGATCAGAACATAGATCAGCAAACCTTTCACCGTTATTATTCATAGAACCAAGGCCGTGTTTTCTCATGACATGTTCCTAATCACTGTTGTCGCTGCCTACCTTTGCGTTAAGGTCACCCATCAAAATAACGATGTCACTCTTCCGCAGTTGATCTATTTTATTATTATTTATTTATTATATGTTATTTATTATTTAGACGCAAGTTAAACGTGTCTTTTTCTTCAGAGGTGGCTTGTTCCGTTGGTGCGTAAACTTGAACAAACACGACCTGTCGAACAGCAGATTTAAATCTTGCAATAATAATTCTATCGGATATTGCTCGCCAGTCCTGTAACGATCTTCTCGCGGCTTTAGAGAGTAGAAATCCCACTCCATTGGCATGGTGTTCTCCTGCAGGCTTACCCGAAAAAATTAGAAACTCGCCGGTAGGTGTTCGTTTTTCCCCTATCATCTCATCCATCTCACTTCACTAAGACCAAGAATCTCTAGATGGTATTTACGAAATCCTTTTGTTAATTGTGCAAGCGTTGCTGTCTTGACGAGCGTGCGAATTTCCAAGTTCCAAAACGTGTCCTTTTCCGTGGGCCAAATGTTATTGTTGATAAATTCGATACGTATCCGAGGCTTGTATTAGTTTCAAGAATCAATTAATTCAGTTATGTGGTGATTGGCCAACCGGAACCTATGTCGACATGAAGCGCCGACGACCAAGGCAAGTCCACCTTCTAATTTAGCCCCGACCCAAGCTAATACAAATTGGATTGGGTACCGAAATCGTTCACTTGATTTGGCAGAGTTTCCAGTGACGCGACGTGGACGCATAAGATAGGAGTTGTGAGGCGAGAGGCTAAAGACATGACTGTCTATAATCGCGTGATCATCACCGTCTGACATACTAATGATATTTTATTTAACTAATTTTTTTTCAGGAGAATAAACAGATAAATCTAGAATTGAGTTCTAAATAAATGAGAAGTTGGAACAGAAAAGTCAAGATCTTAAGAAAGATTTGGATCGGCAAACCCAACAATCGTAGCGTCAAAGCCAAGAACTGAAACGGGAATTGAACTCCAAATTTGAGCAGCAAAATCAAAAGCTGGATATAATTCAAGAAAAGTTAAGAGGTGAAATGACTGGAATACAAACATCGCTTAAAGAGATTATTGGAATTCACGAAGAAATGAGTGATCTTGAAGGAAAAATTAAAGAGTTTGAAACCTGGTTGGATAGTCGTACCCTGTTCGTCAGGGAAAACACCAAACAAAGCAGATCCAGAGTCATTCCAGAATCTTCTAGAAAAGAATTTTGAAGAGAGCTAAGTTCGAAGGCGAGACAGCTTTCAAAAATTTCAAAGTCCAGTTTGGAGCTGCGGTACATGCATATGGATGGGGCGCTGAAGAACAACTAAATTCTTTAATCCTGGCGTTGAGGGGCAAGGCGGCTGATGAATTGCAAATAATTCCAAATGCCGAGATGAGTACCGGAAGAATATTGAAAGAGTTGGACTTGCATTATGGACAGTCTCACACGCAGGAGCTAAGCAAAATACAGCTCCAGATGAAGAAACAACAGCGAGGAGAACGACTTCAAGAATTAGAACGAGAAATAACCAAGTAAGCACGACAAGCCTATTGTGTGTTTCCGGCTGGTATCTTAGACGGATTGGCAGTTGACGCGTTAATCAATGCTATTCCAGATGAACAGTTGAAGTTTTATCAAGGACTACAGCCAGAGGAAAATCAATGAATAAAGTATTGGCATCGGCTTTGGAATACGAAGCAGCTAGAGCCAGTTTGTCTACTGAATTGGTTAGATTGCGCAAGCTGGAAACGGAGGACAAATAAAGACAATAGGTAAAGAGGAAATCCGTAAATCAAAAACTGGAAGTCCCCAGAACGATGGAAACCCAACATCTTATTCCCGTCCAAAATGCTTTAGATGTCCGAAAACTGTATATTTTATCCGAGACTGCAGGGAACCAAGTTCAATACAAACTACAGTACAGCCTGTGAATAACCTTAAGAGGCCTGAAAATGTACGGTAGGTAGCTTTACGGGGCGTAAGCTGGTGAAGAGGGGAGAAAGCCCCAAGACCACGGTGAACATTGCCAAACTTGGAAAAGCTTCAGCTTGGTTGTTAGTGGTGTATTTGAAGGAAAACCACTCACCTTTACCTTGGATACAGGAGCTCCCAGATCAGTTGTAAATCCCAAAGTGGTGTCCAAAGGTCAAGTGGAAAAAGTATTTCGTTATAATTTGAGGACAGCGACGGGTGAGGTTGCAGCAAATAAAAAGAGAGTGCTCATGTGTGTCATGTTTGGAGTAATACGGTTTTCTCATCAGATTTTTGTTGTCATCATTACAGATGAATGCATATTGGGCTTGGATTTCATTACAGAGCACGAGATGTCCCTTGATCTAAAGAACAACGTGTTAAAATGGCATAATGTGGAAGTACCCCTGCAAATAAACGACAACCAGAGTGGTGGGCTAAGAGTCATTACTGAAGAAAAAGTGGAGATACCACCGATGTGCGAGAAAATTATCTATTGCAAGGCGAACGATGATATTAGGGACAGTGAAGTAGGAATAGTTGAGCCAACCAACTTCAACAAGAACGGATTGATATGCGGAAGAACTCTAGTGAAACTCCTACCAGTGAAAATAATGAACGTTAGGTAATAAGAGAAGGAACAGTCATTGGCAAGCCTCAGGGAGTAAGTAAGTAAGCATTGCAAACTGCTAGCCTGTAAAAGTAAAGAAGACGCCACTACATCTGAAAAGGAAGCAGCTAATTCGTTCGCTGTGTAAGCATCTTCCAGCAACACAGGGACAAGCAGCAAAAAAGACGCTAGAGCAATTTGCCGACGTTTTTGCTGTCCGCGACAACGACATGGGTAAAACCAATATAGTGCGACATCGAATCGATACAGGAAAAGCTTTTCCAATTCGACTGGTGCCAAGACGATTACCACTTGCTAAGCAACAAGAGGCAGAAATACTGGTCAAGAAGATGGAACGAGATTGTTGCGTACTCCACATACCGTTCTGGCAACCGCTTCGCCTGCACGTGAAATATGTTTACTGAACAAAAAATAAGATAAAATCATTTTATACCAATGGCATTCTCCTCTAGTATAAGCTAGAAATCAAGAAAATTTAAATCTGCCTCCTATATTTGTATTTGAATTCAAAAAGAAAAAGAAGAAAAGTGGCTAAACACGGTGATCATCAAAAAGTGCTCCTGAGCTGGTGATGCGGAAAGAATAACGAAGAAGTTGCAGTCACACAGAAAATAAAAACGTCTGGAAACTCATCAAAATAGAGCCGGTATCTCCAATGCAAGTTTTGTTTTAAAAGAAGAAAAGAATATATAATAGAGCAAAGATTTACCCATAATGGTCCCTTTTTTTATTTTTTATACATGTAAATATCCATTACGCACACATATATATATAAATATATATATATATATATATACTCATTCTAATAAAGTAATCTAATTCTATGGATATCAGTTTTTCTAAAGTGGTCCACTTCTGATGGGCATATATATTTGATCATATAAGTTAACTAAATTACAAGTTTTTTTATTAAAAAAATATCAACAAGGCAAAAGTGCTTTGGTCTTTATTTATCAAAAGTAACTTGAAAAGTAATTACAAATTATGCTACTAAAAACAACCACTCAACCTACATTTCCCACAGTTCGATCAGACGCAGTCTCAGCATTTCCGGTGTTGTTCGTTGCAAGTGTTGGGGTGTACTGTTCGGCGATGTTAAGTCTTCCCCTCTTAAATGCAGATGTCCTCATCTGTTAAAAAATGGAATACGTAGAATCTACGAATAGTGATTTCATGTTGCGTTTTGTCAAGAGAAGCTGGAATTGATTCAGGCATTGCCGTACGTTGTTTTTTTGTTGCAGAAGCCGTTTGTTGGTTGATAATGATTGATGTGATGACGATGAAGGTCAAGACTACGAGGAGCATGCCTCCGAATCCATATTTTGCCCATCTCTGTTTCCGGTTTTCAGTTTTTAGGAGCTCAATTTCGTTGGTATTGTTGATGTGCAGCTCTTTCATCATTTCCAATGACAGTATTTGTCGATTCTGCTTTTCTTGTGGAGTAGGTTGCAGGACTGCAGGGAAAGCTTCGTGGTTTGAAATTTCGCTGGATGTAAATGTTAGGCCATGAACTTTGATAGTAGAGTTGTTGAATTTTATGAGGTATGTTCCAAATAGATTCCGAGGGGTTTCGTCGATGTAGATGGTTCCTCTGAAGTCATTTAAGAGCAGAATGCCGGGTGTTTTCTCTTCGAGTGTGGGCATCTGTTGACCGCTGACCTTATTACATGTGGAATATTTATACTTTTTAGGATGTTGGGTATGCAGGTTGAGTTACTGATGTCTAATAAATTCATTTGATTACAAATTGACATTTCATTAAAATTATTACAATCTTTTGTTAAAACATATATTTTATCATTATACCTTAGCATTACATTTTGAATTAATTCAATAATAGCATTTCCTTTTTTTACTGGTTTTACAATTATTTTCTGGAATGTCTCCTCAGTTGTAATTGGAATGTTAACAATGTAAAGAAGGGTCAGATTATTAGTTATGATTTTTACATTTGAAAATTCTAGTGCTTCTTCAGCAGTGGCATAAGGCAATTTTTCTTTATTTAAAATATTTAGAGCTAATTGTATTTTCTTGTGCGATAACATACTTGTGTTTATTGTGCCTGATTTAGCAAAACTTACAGCATACTTTATGTTAACCAATTTTTCTTTAATAAGTTTTAATTTGTACTGTAAACTGGATAGAAATTCAAATTTATATTTTTCATTAGTTTTCACAAATGTAGCTATTTTGTTTGTCATATCTGTTATATCGTTTATTCTATCGTTTAATAACTTGTTTACAAATACCTGCTTATTGTTATTTCTTAGTACGTTATTAGTACGTTTTTGTTTGATAGTTATAAAGTCCTCATGATCGGGGTGTCCCGCGATCCATTTCCAAGCGGAGCCTATAAAATCCAGTGAACGTTGAGTCACTCTAGGTTTAAGGTTTTCTAAAAGTTCTTGACACTGAAGCAGCTCGTGAAGGAGATATGGGTGTAAGGGATTGTCGCTTGTAATGTCGTGTTCGATAGCATTTGTTATTTCCGATATTACTTGGTCGTATTGTCTGATGTCCACGTCGTGAATAATTTTGAAGTTTCCTGTTTTTATCTGAGCTTGTCCGGTCTTGATGACTATTATCTGTGAATTTGTATAGTCTAGTATCTGAACTTTGCATTTTGCGGCGTGAGTATTACTCTGAAATTTGAGATGAACTTTTTATATTACTTTTATGAATTTTCCTACCTGATTCTGTTACCACAATACTATTCTTATTCTCTTTAACAATTTCTCTAACGTATCTAGGAGTCAGTTTAGAGCCGAGTCTCTTGTTCTGTTTTACGAATATTACCTCACCTACCTGGTAGTTTTTTATTGGCTTTCTTTTCTTATTGTGATTTCTATTGTCCCTTTCTTGTTTCTTTTTTAGTTTTTCGGTATTTTTTTGTCGCGCCTTCTCAAACTCTTCTGGGCTGACTCGTGGGATTCGTCCATAAAAAAGTTCTACCGGTTTTTTACCTGTAGTGGAGTGGATAGTGTGATTGTATTCGTTGACTGAGTGCTCTAAAAGTTCTTGGAAAGTTCGTGAAGGTCCGTCAGTTTTGAGACATCTCATAATCTCGGATAATGTGGAGTGGAAGCGTTCCACCTGACCGTTGACCTCACTCTTATAGGGGGGAGTACGGAAAATTTTAATTCGTAGCTCATCTTCCATCATTGATGTTATTGATTCTGAATTGAGTTACTTTTCGATGTCAATAACAACGTTTTCAGGAATGCAAAAATTAAAAAGTATGTCCCTTAGTGGTTGTCTGATATCTTCTATAGCTCGGGATGCTATCACTTTTGCTTGAGCAAACTTTGTGAATTTGTCTAGAGCAGTGAGGACAAGAAATTTTTCGGTTGAAAAGATATCTATGTGAATCGTATGTCCGGGGTAATTAGGAATAGGAGTAGGGTTGAGAAATGGTTTGTCAGGATGTCTGTCGTATTTGCTTGTCTTGCAGGTAACGCATCTATTTACTAATTTTATTATTTTTGCTGCCATTTTGGGAAAATAGAAGTTTTCTAATAACTGGATTCTATTCTCTTCAGCATTTCGATGTGCTCTTTTGTGTATTTGAAAGATCTGTTCTTCTTTTTCAATTTCACTCGGAATGTCCTCGACTACTTTTCTCGTGAATCTAATTCTGTAATTATTAAAATGTTGTGGATAGAACTCTTGTATGAGTCCCATCGTCCGTTCATCTGTCGAAAGTCCATTTATTGTGTTCGGATTAATATATCTCTTAAAAATTCCGATAATGTCAGATTCCGTATAATTTGGCTGTGTCACTATATGTCTAATATAATTTTCGAATGGATTTTTTAGTTGATAACTGATTTCACTTCCTAATTTCAGAACAAGCTGATTTCGGAAAACATTAATGGGCGTTTCAACGCAGGGAATACGGTTCTGTGAGGAGCTCTCGTCGCTATGCTCGGTGGGTGTCATAGAATTGATTTCGGTCCTTTTGGGAGGCCTTGAAAGAGATTCCGCTACAACGTTTGCTTTTCCGGGCTTATATTTCAATGCATAGTTATATTCCTCCAATATGGCTTTCCATCTTTTCATCTTGCTGTTGGTATTCTTATTTGAAAGCGCATATGTAGGAGGTTAATGGTTGGTAAATATATTTACTTTTCGTGATCCGTACAGGAAATTTCGTGAAGAATTTAACGACCATATAATTGCCAACATTTCTTTTTCATTGGTCGCATAATTTTCCTCTGTTACTGTTCGTGTTCGGGAGAGGAATGAGATTGGTTTATCATTCTGGGAGAGAACAGCGCCAATAGCATGATCGGAGGCATCGGTTGTTAGTTCAAAATCTTTCTCGAAGTCTGGATGCGCCAAAACAACTTCTTTAGACAATAAGGAATTTTTGAGCTTTACGAATGCATCCCTAGCATCATCTAGCAAAATGCATCTTTGATACATTTTTGGGTATGCGACCATCTTCCCCTCTTAGGAGGGATGTCAGGGGTTTCGCCATTTCCGCGTAGTCCTTTATAAACCGGCGATAATACCCTGACATGCCAAGAAACGAGCGAAGATCTTTAAGCGTTCTCGGAGATGAAAAATTTGCAATAGCCTGGACTTTTTGTGAGTTAGTTTTTATGCCATCTGTACTGACGACGTATCCAAGAAATTCGATTTCTCCTTTGAAAAATTCACATTTATCTAACTCACCTTTAAATTTGCCTGTACTAATGTCTTGAAGACTGAATCGAGGTTTCTAAAGTGGTTATTTTCATCTTTGCCAAAGACGATGATGTCGTCAATGTAGATGTAGCAACGCTTCCCGATGTGTTCCCTGAGAATGTCATCCAGGGCCCTTTGAAAAATGGAGGGGGCGTTTTTGAGTCCAAACGGTAAACGTACTAATTCAAATTTTCCATTATTTATGGAAAAGGCAGTTTTCTCGTTGTCGCGTTCTTTAAGAGGGATTTGGTGGAATCCGCTCTTTAAATCTAGTACTGTAAAGAACTGATTTTTGCCGAGATTCGAAAGAACTTCGTTTATCTCTGGGATTGGATATTTATCCGCGACTGTAACGGAATTCAACTCACGGTAGTCGATAACCATTCTAAACTTTTTGGTACCAGATGCGTCAATTTTTTTCGGGACAATCCAAACTGGTGAATTATATGGTGATTTGGAAGGCCGTATGATTCCATTTTCAAGCAGTTTATTGACCTCTTCTTCGACTTGGTTCTTAAGAGCCATGGGATAGGGGTAAGTTTTAGAGTAAATAGGGTCATTGGTCGTTGTGCGTATTTCTCCTTTGACGGTTGTAGTGAAAGTAAGTTTCTCGTCTGGTTCCGAGAAAAGATTTGGGTAATTGTTAAGAACAGATAGTAATTTTTTATTCTGTGTGGGCGACAAATGGGATATTCTTATATTTAGGATGTTAACTGATTGGGATATGTGTTATCCTAGGGGAATTTTGATACCTGTTTCTATCGTTATAAAACTTTCATTCGCAGTTATAATGGCTTTCAATTGCTTCAAGCTATCGTTGCCTATTATTCCTGCGAATGATACTAGTGAGGGTAGAATGAAGAATTTCAGTTTTTAGGTGGTTGGCCCTAAAATGTTTACAAACGTATGGTGAGTAATTTTGACGGTTCCCCCCAATGAATTTGCTAAAAATGATTTACTATTTTGAATTGGATTTCTTATAAGTCGGGGCTGAATGTAGTTCTTATTAGACCCTGTGTCCACTAAGAACTTAAGTTTTTCTCCGCTCCTCATAATATGTTCGACGTATGGAGCTCCTTAATCTAAAAAATAGATATCCTCAAGTTCTTCTGTTTCGTCTAAATTAAGGTTATCCATTGCGTCAATGTAGTCCGCAAGTGACTGGTTCTGTTCGTCGTTTTCTGTCGTTTTGTTCTGGTCAGTTGCGTTTTGAATGTTATCGTCTATTTCGGTTTGTTCTGTATGGTTGATTCCCTGATACTTATTAGGCAGATTGACCTGCTGCGACAGAGTCCTTTTAACAGGCTGTCTTTGAAATTGTGGTCTATTTTGGTAATTCACTTGTCTGGATTTCACAGATTTGTCTACGTTCATTGGTTTAAGAGGAAGTAGAGGTGGATTGTGATCGTAATATTGAGGTGCTGCACGATTTTGATACTGCCGGAAAGTTGGTCTGTTGAAATGTGGTGCTTGGAAAGTGCGAGGATTATTTAATAGTTCTGGATAGAAGTTACGTCTGGGAGCTGGAATTGGAGCTGGGTGTAGGTTAAAAGACATAGGAGCAGGGGGAGGTATATGTGGGTTAGTCCTGCGCATTGCAAAATTAGCATGCTGCGTACGATAATCGACGTTTTGCAGCTTCAAACAGAGATGCAAAGCTTGCGGTAAATCCGCAGGCTCTCGGATACTTAGCAATCTAGACAGGTCACCCTTTAGAATGTATCAAGCGCTTTAGCTCTATATGCCTGAGTCATATTATTAAGCGACTCTTGACCCATTCCCATTGATGCTAATTTATTTAAGATTAGTGAGAGGTGCTGATAAACATTTTGATAAAACTTTGGTATGCTATTAGAACCTTGAACGAGCGTCGTCATCTGGTACTCGAGAGTACCCAGATGTCTCTTATCTGCATAGAGCAATGTCCGGCACTTTGCAATTTTTTCCCAATTTAAGGGCGTTTTATGCGACTCCAACGCGATATCTGCGTGGCCCAATATTTTATTACGTATTACCGAAAGCATACAGTAATACTTCGGTGTCCCTTTGAGGTGATCGTAGATCTTGAGTATCCTGTCGACACTCTTTCTCCTGGAGCTAAACTCTCCAGGCTGCCCCGAGAATTCTCTGAGGCTTTTGACTACATCAGGTATTCTATCCATATCGGATAGGTTCCTGTCTGTGCCCACGTTGATTGGAATATCGACATCGTTATTGATGTCTGATGCTGGATTTAATAGGGATTTAAAAAGCTGCCTACCCTGTGTTTGTAGGGCTTCAGAAACAACGCGGGCTATAAATGGAACTAAATCGTCCCTATTAATTCTATGATTGGCAAGGCTTGGAGCTGGACCGGGGGTTGCACCATTCTCGCGATTTAAATTCTAATACAGGCGGTCGAATCAAATTGTCTGGGTTAGACATTTTTATTTTTTTTTCTCTTAAAAGAAAATACTTGTTCTTAATACTTAAGATCACGAAACAAACTTGCAATTTAATAAAATTTAATACACCTTTATTATTTGTGATATTTTTTGTTTTCTTTACTTTTTCCCGAATAATATGCGAATAATCTTAATAAATTAAAGTATTTGAATTGAAAACTTTACCATAAAATAAAACAATACTCATACAATAAACTTACATTAAGAGAATAAAGTTAACGATTTTCATCCTGTTTTACGGATCCTGGGTTCAGGGCTGCTGCAAAGTGTTGGCCAAGGCGGCTGTTGTCCTTTAGAATAACTCCTTTTTGCCTGTTGGTTTATAAGGCTACTACGGGGCCTCGTTTCCTTAGCACTAATTCACTCTATCGTAGTATTCGCGTGGTTGTGCACGCGATTGTTCTTTAAAAGTTTAAAGGTTTTCCTAATGCACTAACGTATTACCGTATCGGTGGTCTTTTGACTGTTACGTCGCACTTCACGAGTTTTTCTAATTCCGTTAGTAAACGCACTATCCCGATTTGGAACTGTTGACTTTTACGTCTAGTTTTAGGGGTATTTTTTAAATGCCGTTAGAATTATGAGTATACTACGATTTGAGCAGCCCCACGTTGGGCGCCAGTTAACTAAATTACAAGTTTTTTTTATTAAAAAAATATCAACAAGGCAAAAGTGCCTTGGTCTTTATTTATCAAAAGTAACTTAAAAAGTAATTACAAATTATGCTACTAAAAATAACGACACCTCGTATGCAACCACTCAACCTACATTTCCCACAGTTCGATCAGACGCAGTCTCAGCATTTCCGTTGTTGTTCGTTGCAAGTGTTGGGGTCAACGTCTGAGGCCTTGATTGAAGGTGTATTGTTCGGCGATGGTAAGTTATATACACGTAACCCAACTTGTAAGCTGTTCTTATCTAGGCATCCAAAAAAGATTCAACATTTTATTACAGGACAAAGCCTCCGAATAGATGAAGTAATGTATAATAAAGCTTGTGAATTATTATTTTTGAAAAAATGCTGAGGTCTTTATTTGCCTTTGCCAACTGCGGCTGAAGCTAAAAGGATTTGTTTCCTTTTTTTTCTTTGAACTTCCTTTTCTTTCGCCACGGGAAGTAAACGCAATGAGCGAGTATTGGACCGGTGTGTGGTCGATGATTTGAACTGGTTACGGGATTTCCGAATTTCCGAAGAATGACGTGACGAGGATTTACTTATTACGAAGACAACGACGGAACGTTCCCTCGGCAGTGCTACGAAGCTTCTTATGACGATGTGATTCGATCGCATTGGCATTTTAGTATAGTTTGTGTTTTTTTTTAAATTAAAAGAATCTCCGCCTCTTTTAATAATGCTAAGTTTTAATTATTTATAGTTTTAGTAGATAAGCAATGACCCACTCACATCTGGACATAGGTGCTGTACCCTTTCACTTGTTCCTTTCTCCTAACCTTTTTCCGACAAGAACCTTTTTTTTTTTGTTTGCTGAGAAAGTTCACTGGAGGGTGGCAACAACCACCCATCCGTTGAGCTAGGCTAAGGCAACGACAAGGTGTCGTCGTCTCCTTCCAATGGCAGAACCCCAAGTGGGACCTCCTAACGTAACAAATGGCGCCCAACGTAACGCATTATTAATTGTTTCCCGAAAGGCAGGAATTTCCATAAGGAAGTTCCAGGTTTTTGGCAAACAATAGTATTACAACATTTTCTTAATTATAGCATAAAGTAATTAAACATCAATAAATTTTATTTTTGCACTTTCTGAGTTTTGGTTTTATTTTTAACTTTTCATTTTAATTCTATATCACATTTTCATTTTCTTGTTTAATTTTGAATCAATATTTAATATTCCCTTTACCTTCCCAGAATCCTATATCTCCTCTAAAGACAGGACGGGACAAAAACAGATAAGACATCGAATGCTTTCCAAAATAGTTCAGCAGTTCCAGTGCATTTTGCAATCCTGCATTTTATGATGCTGGCTTGTTTGGAGTTCCAAACATTCGGTGTCTATATTTGGTTGGTGCAGTTGTAACGAAGTTATATAGCTGGGGTATGCTCAGCGGATCCACGAGATTCGTTACAGAAATTACATAGACCATTTGTTTTTTTTCTTGTTATTTTTATTTTGCTGCTTATCTCAACGTTGGTTTTATATTTATATTACAGGATTTGTAGCTATGTTGTATGCGGGTGTTTTTTTAGGAGGTTTGTTTTTCCGATAGATGTCGTTTTATTTTATGACAGTTGTTTTGACAGCTCAAAGTGGCATTTCTACTCAGTATTGTTTGGCAAATCATTATGAATAGGTTAACTCCAGAACAACGTTTTCAAATCGTGGAAATTTATTTTCAAAATCAGTGTTCAATTAAAAATGTTTATAGAGCACTTCGTGAATTTTATGGTGCACATAATCGTCCGTCAGAGACCACCATAAAGAACGTAATTACCAAATTTCGGTCTACATTCACTATATGCTAACTTTACTCCCGCGTTGGCTATTGAGTCGACGTCACGGTATCACAAGGTGCATTTCCTGATAAGAGTCGTGCTAAGTATGATAGATGTCCCAATCGAAAACTGGAGAGACTAAGTCTTTGCCCCCTATAAGCGGAATCAAACTGTGGACTTGTAAGCCCTTACCACGGGTGGGGGGAAGTTACAAACCACATAAAATCTACAAGACGAAGCTGACCAAATCACAACTGGAGAGACAGAGTCCCTGCCCCCTATAAGCGAAATAGATCAATAGTCTGCAACCCCTTACCACGGGTGTGGGGAAGTTCAAAACTAACGGGTGTTTTTTTGGGAGGTTTGTTTTTCCGATAGATGTCGTTTTATTTTATGACAGTTGTTTTGACAGCTCAAAGTGGCATTTCTACTCAGTATTGTTTGGCAAATCATTATGAAAAAAAAAAAAAAAAAAAATGACATTTGTGAAAAATAGTCGTGGTAGCCATATGCCAGAAATTGTGTTTAAATGTTGCCAAAAAATTATCTACCAAATAAAAAAAAATTTTGGTCATTTCATAATTTTATATGTGTTTTATTCAAAAAAAAAATCGGCAACCTCTTAAAAAAACACCCGTTTTTTTTTTGAATAAAACACATATAAAATTATGAAATGACCAAAATTTTTTTTTATTTGGTAGATAATTTTTTGGCATTTAACATTTAAACACAATTTCTGGCATATGGCTACCACGACTATTTTTCACAAATGTCATTTTTTTTTTTTTTTTTTTTTTTCATAATGATTTGCCAAACAATACTGAGTAGAAATGCCACTTTGAGCTGTCAAAACAACTGTCATAAAATAAAACGACATCTATCGGAAAAACAAACCTCCCAAAAAACACCCTTTACATACAAACTATGATAATGCTACTGATACTAGATTAATGATAAACTAATAGTACTTACAACCCATTACCACGGGTGGGAGGAAGCTGTAAGATATATATACATGTATATTAAACTAACAATAAAATTTCCGACTAACCTAGATGTGCACTTTGCGAGGGTTTACCAACGACTCCCTGCCGACCGGTCAGTAGCCTTCTTTTATACTAAGTTAACGGTACATTTGGTCCAGCATGCGTGCAATAAAGTTCTTGCTATGCCGTGTGCCTGCATGCTGAACCCAATGACCGTGTTGTTGTTTTGTTGTTTACATAATTTTATATCATGTTACAATTCATGTTTTTGTATCATAATTATGTTGTTGTACATGCGTATTATAAATTTCATATAATATTCTTGTTATTGTTAAATTTTTGTATGCCTTGTAACACCGCGGCATTCACTCGTGTAAATATGTAATTTACACTGTGTGTTGCCCTGAGTGTTTCTATGCATTATCGGTGTAGTGCTGTTGCAGCAAAACCCCATCAGAAATGTTCATAGACTACAGGGTAGCTACGCGAAAAAACAGCGTATGAAAAAAAATATTTTCAAATAACAATAAGTTTATTTACAGGATATAAGAAAAAATATTTTTGAAGCTCTGGACCGCTGAACCACTGCTAATGGGAGGCTGATTTTGGGAGTTGCCAACTAACCTAGATGTGCACTTTGCGAGGGTTTACCAACGACTCCCTGCCGACCGGTCAGTAGCCTTCTTTTATACTAAGTTAACGGTACATTTGGTCCAGCATGCGTGCAATAAAGTTCTTGCTATGCCGTGTGCCTGCATGCTGAACCCAATGACCGTGTTGTTGTTTTGTTGTTTACATAATTTTATATCATGTTACAATTCATGTTTTTGTATCATAATTATGTTGTTGTACATGCGTATTATAAATTTCATATAATATTCTTGTTATTGTTAAATTTTTGTATGCCTTGTAACACCGCGGCATTCACTCGTGTAAATATGTAATTTACACTGTGTGTTGCCCTGAGTGTTTCTATGCATTATCGGTGTAGTGCTGTTGCAGCAAAACCCCATCAGAAATGTTCATAGACTACAGGGTAGCTACGCGAAAAAGCAGCGTATGAAAAAAAATATTTTCAAATAACAATAAGTTTATTTACAGGATATAAGAAAAAATATTTTTGAAGCTCTGGACCGCTGAACCACTGCTAATGGGAGGCTGATTTTGGGAGTTGCCAACTAACCTAGATGTGCACTTTGCGAGGGTTTACCAACGACTCCCTGCCGACCGGTCAGTAGCCTTCTTTTATACTAAGTTAACGGTACATTTGGTCCAGCATGCGTGCAATAAAGTTCTTGCTATGCCGTGTGCCTGCATGCTGAACCCAATGACCGTGTTGTTGTTTTGTTGTTTACATAATTTTATATCATGTTACAATTCATGTTTTTGTATCATAATTATGTTGTTGTACATGCGTATTATAAATTTCATATAATATTCTTGTTATTGTTAAATTTTTGTATGCCTTGTAACACCGCGGCATTCACTCGTGTAAATATGTAATTTACACTGTGTGTTGCCCTGAGTGTTTCTATGCATTATCGGTGTAGTGCTGTTGCAGCAAAACCCCATCAGAAATGTTCATAGACTACAGGGTAGCTACGCGAAAAAGCAGCGTATGAAAAAAAATATTTTCAAATAACAATAAGTTTATTTACAGGATATAAGAAAAAATATTTTTGAAGCTCTGGACCGCTGAACCACTGCTAATGGGAGGCTGATTTTGGGAGTTGCCAAAATCGTCCTTACACCCCCCCCCCTCTCCCCCTTCCCACGAAAAGTGTGACGATGGCTTCTCGTGACCGCTTGATTTTTACCTGATATTTGCGGTCAGTGGTCGTAATCAGGAAGTTCTTCCGCTGGTTCCTTAGTCTTGCCTTTTTGGCCCTTGCAATACTCCCGGTGACATCTTGGGGCCAATGTTGGAATTATTCTTGGACAGTATGTGGTGCACAGGGCTCTTCCTTGCCCTTGTTGTCCTTGCCGTTGTTCTCGTTTGCTTCGTGGTTGTATATGCCCTTGTTGCCCTTGCCGTTGTCCTCGTTTGCTTCGTTGGGGTAGTCGGCTTCGCTGCCGATGTTGTTGTTGTTGTTGACTTCACCACGTCGTTCTGGGGGTCGTTGGCTGTCGTCCCAACTTTCTTTGCTTGCGTTGTCACCTTCACTAAACTGCCATGGGGAATGTTGGCGTTCTTCCCGGACTCCGCTGCCTCCGCTCAAGGTACCCAGCCGTCCCGGGTGAATATTTGTTGTTAAACTGCTGCTGTCGAGTTCTTCTTTCGCTCCCACTGTCGTTTGCTTCCGCTGTCTCCCTTGTTCTTACTGTCGTCCCTTTTGTTCTTTCTGTGCACTTCGCTCCTGCTCACTAGGACCGTCTGTCCTATGTTGCTTGGTTCTGGGCTATCTGCTTCAAGTTTCGACGTACGATGTGGATAACTTCCTTCAAATGTTCGGCCCTTTCCTTTGTGGATTGTGCTTGTAACGAAGTTTACTCGGGTGACGCTCGCCGGTAACCCAGGGTTCTACTCCTCTGCTTCGTTGTTACAAATTGTATTTTTTTTTTGTGTTTAAATAATAACTCAATTATTTCAGGTATTTGTTTTGGTTTTTACTGTTTTTTTCTTTTTTCTTCTTTTCTCGGTACTTATACTAGGTTACAGGTTCTTGTATACTTGTATTTTGCCACATGCGATATATAATTTTGAAGATTTTAAAAAAAGTCAGAGTCAATGGTGGGGTATGAACTTGGTATCTAGTGATTTCTAGTTCGTAGTTCTCCCCTTGCGCCATTGACTCACTTGAGTAACCTAGGAATATATAGCAATATCAACGCCTGGTAGTATGACTATTAGTGTTGAATGAATTATTCTGCCGCATACTTATTACGTTGACATTATTTTCACAAATGGTTACGCCTGAAACTATGTTTACGAAAATTATGTGATAATTACGCGCATACGTACGTATATACATACTTTTAGGTGCAACGGAAATTATATGGTTATTATGCGCGTATATATCATAGGTATATATATATATATATATTTAGGTCAAATTCAGTTAACCGTATGGTTTGTGGCGTAGTTGCTGAAATACAACTTCGTTACATTCCCCTCCTACTCCTAAACGAAAAAAATGGTCGGGTAGGTTTATGACTAATTATAGATATATTTACATAGTGAATATATTATACAGGCCTTAAACTGTAATGTGATTGGTTTACTACTACTCTTACTTCTGTTTGTATTTACTGGTTTTATAATATATAGTTGATCTGGTGTTATAATCTAAGGTGAATAAATATACTTATATATATAAGACTGGTTTTAATAGCTATTTAAAATTTGCTCGGTCGGTGTGGTCACTCTTGTATGTATGGGATTACCTTTATTTGTTGTGCCAGTCGCCGGCCCGAGTGACAAACTAAATAAAGAATTCATATATTTCATATATATTTAATTATGTGCTTAAAGGCTATGTGTTGTTTTTTTTTCTTATCCAGGTTATATAGATTTTTTTTTGTTGTTGTTATATTTTTTTTTCTTCCTGGTGATACATATATATTTTTTTCTTTTATTTCATGTGGGTGATGTGGGTGGATGCCTCTGTTTTTAGTAGAACCGTATCGTCTGCAACCTGCTTGCCGTGTAGGTGTCCTAGGGGACCGGTTAGCCTGAATCGTCGCGGACGTCCCTTCTTATGATGGTATGGTCTTGGCGGCGCCATCCTAACTCCTTCGAGGGCGTGATGGTCGAACTGCTCGCTCTGGGCTACGATTTCAAAGGCGGTCAGGAGCACTTCATCATCCTGAGATTCCATTGGGGTTGGTACTTGTGTTGTTACGTTATCTGCTGGTTTGGATGTGTTGGCGGGGTATATGGCTACTGACTGGATAAGGATTGGAGATTTGGTTCTGGTGGTGTCGGGGATAGGTTTTATGGGTAGGTTTGTGGGTCTTGGGTTTACTTCGGGAAGCTGTAATGGTGAAGCCGTAGGTATATGTGCTACCCGTGGTTTGGTAGCGGTCCGAGCGGTTGTTTTCATTGGTTGCCTCAGGGTACTGATGCTTCTAGCTGCAGTTGCGGCACGAGATATCGTGGGGCGCTCGACAGTGATAGGGCGTTGTGTACATATGGGAAGGGGGCTTGCGGCGCTTCCTGAGTCCCTCGGTGCGACATGACAGAGCCGGTTCAGTTAGTTGCTCGTCAGCGGTCGGTCTGGTGGTGGTGGCTTCTTTTTCCACTCCACCTGCCTTAGCAATTGCTATGCTATGGTGTTTTCTTGGGTGAAGGAGCCGTCGGTGGTTGTGGCTTGGAGCGGCGATGAGCTCCTGGTACGGGTGGTTCACTAGTGAACTTGGTGAGGTGTTCTTCGCTGGACATCTCGCTGGTGACTGTTACCTCCACGGTGGCTCGGTTGACTATACCCACGCTCTGAGTTTTTTCCTCCTGCGGGGTTTCTGGTATTTCCTTACAGTCTTTAACGTGGGATGTGAGGGTTTTCTTATTATCGCTTTCCAAGATGAGTATGACGGGGGAAATTCTTTTCTGCACTCGGTAAGGTCCGACGTACCGTGGGGCCAATTTGGCGGCAAATTGCTGAGCGGCTGATGAGAGTGGTCGGTGTCGGTAATATACCATTTCTCCTATTGCAGGTGTCCACAGGCGGCATCGGAGATCGTAGTACCTTTTTTGAATTCCGAGTGCTCTCGCCAGATTCAGCCGGACTAGGGCGAGTATTTCATGTAGCCTACTTAAGCGTTCTGCGGTATCGGGTTCGGGATTTAGTGGTATGTCTAAATATTCATCCCATTTGCGATGGTCGGTCTTCACGTATTGCGAGATCATGGTTTTGATGACGCGGTTCATCCTTTCCGTTGGAGTAATTTCGCTCAGCGTCGGTGAGCGTTCGACTAGCGTATGCGATCACTCGCTCCTGGTTATTTATTGTCTGCCAGACGAACGGTGTGGTAAAATCGGGACAGGCAAGAACTGGTGCCTCGGTTAATTTTGTTTTCAGCATTTCGAACGCTTCCTTTTGGTAATCTCCCCACGACCACTTCTGGTTCTTTTATAATAGTCTGGTTAGCGGTGCGGTAATGGTCGGTAATTTGGGACGAAGCGTCGATACCATGATGTGATTCCAATTATGCGACGAAGTTCTTTTATGTTTCGGGGGGGGGGGGGGGTGGGGGGGGCGTACCAGTGATTTAACCGCTTCGATTTTATCAGGGCCCGTGTGAATGGCACTCTGATTGACCATATGTCCAAGATATCGCATTTCTGCCTCGCCGAACTCACATTTCTCAGGATTGATCTTAAGTTTTGCAATTTTCAGTCGTTTGAATACTTCGGTCAGGGCAGCCATATGTTCGGAGAAGGTACTTCCGATTACGGTTATGTCGCCTAAGTAGGCGAACGCGTATGGTTCCAGTTCTGGACTGATAACTCTGTCGAGCAGTCGTTGAAAAGTAGCAGGGGCTGAGTGTAACCCAAACGGAATGAATTTCCAATGGTAGAGTCCTCTGCCATGAACGGTGAACGCGGTATATGGTCGACTGGTTGCCTTTAGCGGTATCTGCCAGTATCCTTCCTTAAGGTCGGTCGTGTAAATGTATTTGGCTCCTTTGAGCTTGTCCAGTATGTGGTTAATCTGTGGCAGCGGGTATGCATCTTTGATTGAGATTTCGTTCAGCTGTCGGTAGTCCACGCATAGCCCCCAAGTACCTTGCTTGTTCTTGACCAACACTATGGGTGAGCTGTACGGGCTGTTGGGTGATTCGATTTTTCCCTCTGCCAGTAATTGGTCGATCTCCTCATTTATAATCGCTTGCATTGCGTGGTTTCTTGGCATGTACCGCTGTTTGAAAGGCCGCTGGTGTTTGAGTCGGATCTCATGTTCGGTAATACTGGTGGGCCCTCTGACGTTCTCAAACTGTGGCAATTTGGTTCCCAAGAATTTGTCCAACTGCTTCCTTTCGGTCAGAAGCCTTTGGATTACTGGTTGGCTAGGTTCGGTTCGTGCTGTTATCATATTTTTCCCTTAGTTTTATCATGTGTGCCTGACGAGCGGTGACTGTGGATTTGTCAGCTAAGGCGAAAGTCAAAGCTATCGGTCGGACTGGTACTTGGTTGGCTATACAGACCTGCTGTATTGTTTTTCCGGTGCATGATTTCCCTGTCCCGATATCGATGACGGCATTGTACTGGTTGTTATAACATTCGATTGGTAACGTGTATGAGGCGTGACTGAGGATAGTCGGGTCTGGGGCGTCTAATGCCTCATGAGATTGGACGGCCTACTGGCTTTTCCCGCTTTACATTGACAGTGGCGGCTCTGTATACCATTTGCGCCGCAGTATGAACAGAACAGTTGTCGTGCCTGTTGATATCTCTTTCGAACATGCCCTGGCTGACCACACTCTGCGTTCGATTTCGCATGCGGTCCAGTAGTTGCGAGTAGAACCGTGAAGGTAAAAAGAAACTGCGCACTTCTTCGCTAAATGTGTCCCAGGTGCTTAGCAATTCTTTATTGTTTCTGTACCACACCAGTGCGTTTCCTTTTAATAATTCGGGTAGCGTGCGTACGATTCGGTCGAGAGGCAACTGGTAACATTCAGCCAGTTCCTCTCCGCGTTCTAGAAACTCTAGTGGGTTATTTGTACCCCCATCGTACCTTATATTCCATTTTCTGACTTTGTCCATTACTTCGGGGTCGGATGGACGATAGGCTAGCAGTTGCGATGTACTTGTATCTACTGCTGGGTAGATGACTATGGGAATTTCTGCAAGTTTTCTGTTCGGTGCTGCTGTTTCCCTATTCCGCAGGTCTTCCCAAGATTTAAACTTCTTTAACTCAGCCGCTAATTTTTTTCGTAGTTCGTCTACGGTTCCTGTCTGGTCTATGCCACGACGTTCCAGTTCGCTGATTAAGTTTTCCTTTCGTAAAGAGTACACCCCACAGGTACTCAGTTCAGTGTCTGTGGTCGCCATTGGTGACGCTTTCACCAATATTAGCAATATTTTCCTTTGGTATTTGGCCCGGTAGATGTCTCTTTCGCAGGTTAGTTATAATAATAAAGCGGATTTTCTGGTCAGTGCGACTATTGTAGTCGTCTACTTATAATAAAGCTGGTTCTATATACTAACATTTTTTTTTCTGGTCGCACCACCGACTATTCTAGTCGTTTACTTATAATAATAATTTTTTTTTCTCTGGTCGGTTGTGCGACTATTCTAGTCGCTTACTTATAAAAATGAATTTTTTCTCTAATCGGTGGTGCGACTATTCTAGTCGTTCCTGCTCGGGCGCCAAATTTGTAACGATGTTTACTCGGGTGACGCTCGCCGGTCACCCAGGGTTATTCTCTTCTGCTTCGTTGTTACAAATTGTATTTTTGTTTGTTTAAATAATAACTCAATTATTTCAGGTATTTGTTTTTGGGTTTTATTGTTTTTTTCTTTTTTCTTCTTTTCTCTGTACTTATACTAGGTTACAGGTTCTTGTATATTTAAACTAAAATAATATTTACATACGGGTGGTTGTCTTCGAGGAAGAAAAGGCGATTGCATCAACCTATTTCTCCCTCCTGCGTGTCTTGTTGACTGAAGACGGCGATGCCGTATTAATTAGTAGCGGCTCTAATGACGAAAAGGCTACTGAATCAACCATTTTCGTATTAGACCACGAAAAGTTCGGCAGAAAATGACCTCAATGACGAAAAGGCGATTGAATCAATCTATTTCGCATTGCCTGTCGAATTTCAGCCAGTTTGCAGTGTGCCGACAAGAAAAGGCGATTGAATCTACTTATTTCTTGTTAACGCACTGCAAAAGCTGTGTTATATATATGGGTTCAGTAGACAACTACGGTTCCCTTTTCAAAATATATTCATGTGTAGAACCCGGAGAGACTTATACCTAGGTTGGTATTTGGAATTTCTCTCTCCTTTTCATTGGATTTTCGGTCCTTATGTCTTTGACTAAAAGTAAAGACTTGTTGAGAATTATATGGCTGCTCGAAATCAATAAATAATTACCAACAAACATTGGCTGATTATTTCTAGTGTTTAATTAGCGGCGATATTTATGTGATTATAATCTTTTTGCCAACTGTTTGTATTAATTTCAGGTCTTTTCCTTTATTTTGAAGACATAGGGCCGAGTTGGTATTTTGCCACATGCGATATATAATTTTGAAGATTTTAAAAAAATTCAGAGTGAATGGTGGGGTATGAACTTGGTATCTAGTGATATCTATTTCGTAGTTCTCCCCTTGCGCCATTGACTCACTTGAGTAACCTAGGAATATATAGCAATATCAACGCCTGGTAGTATGCCTATTAGTGTTGAATGAATTATTCTGCCGCATACTTATTACGTTGACATTATTTTCACAAATGGTTCCCCTGAAACTATGTTCGAAAATTATGTGATAATTACGCGCACACGTACGTATATACATACTTTTAGGTGCAACGGAATTTATATCGTTATTATGCGCGTATGTATCATAGGTATATATATATATAGGGTGTTTTTTTGGGAGGTTTGTTTTTCCGATAGATGTCGTTTTATTTTATGACAGTTGTTTTGACAGCTCAAAGTGGCATTTCTACTCACTATTGTTTGGCAAATCATTATGAAAAAAAAAAAAATGACATTTGTGAAAAATAGTCGTGGTAGCCATATGCCAGAAATTGTGTTTAAATGTTAAATGCCAAAACACGTTACACGTTATATCTAACGGGTGTTTTTTTAAGAGGTTGCCGATTTTTTTTTTGAATAAAACACATATAAAATTATGAAATGACCAAAATTTTTTTTTTTGGCATTTAACATTTAAACACAATTTCTGGCATATGGCTACCACGACTATTTTTCACAAATGTCATTTTTTTTTTTTTTTTTTTTTTTTTTTTCATAATGATTTGCCAAACAATACTGAGTAGAAATGCCACTTTGAGCTGTCAAAACAACTGTCATAAAATAAAACGACATCTATCGGAAAAACAAACCTCCCAAAAAAACACCCGTTATATATATATAAGTTAAAGAAATATACGTTTACTTTTGCAAAAAAATATATTTTCAGGCGTACTGCCTATTCTTTATTATAAAATGAAATGAGTAAGTTACAAGGTGAGAACTAAAACTAAAAGACATTTGGGTACTCCACATGCATTTATTAATTATAATTTGACAGGTCAGCAAAAGCATTGCACTCAATGCAAATGCAAAGTTAGAAGTTTCGTCGCATGCAATTCCAGGTATTTTGTCTGCAGGTGGATTGAACGGAAATTGTGTCGTGGGAACGATTTGCCAGTACACTGTGGAAAGTTGACCTATTTCTTGTTAACTCTTCCCTTTCTAAATGCGATGGTCCTCAATCGCTTAAAAGTATGGAAGGTCGTTGAACCTGGTTTGGGGAATAGTAGGATCATCTGTTGCTGGTGTCCTTTGTGATTGCGGGAGAATTTGCACGTCCTTCATTTGTGGTTGCTGAATGATTAATTTGGTACTTTTTCTTCCAGTTAGGAGTTTCTGGATTGTTAGGATTACAAGGATGATGCCCATAAAAACCATTGTCCCATAGCTGATGAATTCTTGTGAGTTGCGTTCTGATTGAAGTAGTTGAATTTGCTTCGTATTGTTGATATGCAATTCGCCCATCATCTCGAGAGATAGTAGTTTGTGGAATTCCTTTTGTTTAGGGATTTGTTGTAGGACTGCTGGGAGGATGGTATGCGTAGATACTTCTTGTGCAGTGAATATCCTGTTATTGACTGTGATATTGGTTTTTCCATACTTGATTAGGAAGGTTCCAGTAAGGTTCCGGTGTGTGGCTTCGGCTTCTAGAGTTCCGTTGAAATCATTCAGTAGTATTATACCTGGTGAAATTTCCTCGATCGTGGGGAGGTGTTGACTATTTATTGAGTTGCATGTTGCTATTTTACTTTTTAACAAATTGGGAATACATGTGGAGTTTTTAATGTTTACAATATTTTTTTTATTTCAGATTGAAATATAATTAATAGATTTACATTCATTGATTATTCCGAATATGTCTTCGTTATTTTTTGCAATTTGCTTATAGTTAATTTCTGTAGCTATCCCGTTTCTTTTTACAGGTTTAAGTAAAATTTGTTCATAAACATTAAAGTCTGTTATCGGAATGTTGACAATATACAAAATGGAAACTGAATTAGTTATGATTTTAATTTCGGCAAAATTTAAGGCCTCTTCTATGGTAGAAAAGGGAATATTTTCTTTATTTAAAGTTTTGATGGCTGGGCTTATTTCTTCCTTTGAAAGGATTAATGAATTGACAATGCCTAATTTTGCCCAATGAATAGCTAAATTAATATTTTGTAATTCTTCCTTTATGATTTTAAACTTATATTGAAGTTGTGATATAATTTCTTTATTCATAAATTTGTTATCTTTTAGCATTGCTTCGATCTCGTTCGTAATTTTTGTTATATTGTTGATTCTTTCATTGTGTAAGCTATTGATTATAATTTGGTCATTAGAATTAACAAGTAAATTGTTCATTTTTCTTTTTATTGTCATGTAATCATCGTGGTCGGGATTACCGGCAATCCACTTCCACGCAGAGCCTATGAAATTTAAAGATCTTTTCGTTTTTTGTGGTTTAAGATTACGGATTAAATTTTTTATTTGCTGGTATTCATGTGAGAGGTAGGGATATAGGGAATCGTTTTTCGTTTCGTTTAGTTCTAGAGTTGGATTAATGTTAGTCAGGAATTGCTCGTATTGGTCGATGTCAATTTCGTGGATCAGTTTTAGGTTCCCGTTTTGTATTTTTGCTTGCCCGATGTGTAGGGAAACAAATTGTGAATTCGAGAAATCCAAAATTTGAATTTCTCCTGTTGCAATAAAAAGTATGTGTCTGAAAGTAGGAAAGGAGAGGTGTATGGTTGTCAATCAGTTTCTAATATGGCTTTTGTGTACTGTTTTTCCTGATTCTGTTATTACGACTGTATTTTTATTTTCTTTTACTATTTCTTGTATGTATCTAAACGTTAATTTCGAACCTAATCTTTTATTGTGCTTAAAGAAAATGATATCTCCTGGGTTGTAAGTTTTGGGTGGTTTTCGTTTTTTATTATGGTACTTAATGTCTTTTTGTTGTTTTTTGATGATTTTGTCTATATTTTGTTGGCGATTGTTTTCAAATTCTTCGGGGGTTATTCTAGGTGATCGGCCAAGAAAGAGTTCAACTGGTTTCTTACCAGTTGTTGAATGGACTGTAAAGTTATATTCGTTTGTTGCATTTTCAAGTAGCTCTTCAAAGGAGCGGGGAGTTTGTTCGGCTTTCATACATCGCATAATCTCGGAAAGAGAGGAATGGAACCGCTCAATCTGCCCATTTACCTCACTTTTGTATGGCGGGGTCTTATGAATGCGTATTCCTAGTTCGTCTTCAATCATGGATGTAATAGTCGCTGAATTAAGTGCTAGCTCGTTTTCGATAACTATGTTTTCAGGGATGCCGAATGAGAATAGCATTTCTCGAAGTGGTTGCCTAATATCTGTTACAGCTCTTGATTGGATTATTTTAGTTTTTGCAAACTTCGTAAGTTTACATAAGGCAGTCAGAACTTTTCTGTCGAAAAAATGTCAAAGTGTACTGCGTGACCAGGATAATTTGGGATAGGGGTTGGTCCAAGAATAGGTTTGTTGGGATGTCGTTCATATTTATTCTCCTTATTTTTGGTAGATAATTTTTTGGCATTTAACATTTAAACACAATTTCTGGCATATGGCTACCACGACTATTTTTCACAAATGTCATTTTTTTTTTTTTTTTTCATAATGATTTGCCAAACAATACTGAGTAGAAATGCCACTTTGAGCTGTCAAAACAACTGTCATAAAATAAAACGACATCTATCGGAAAAACAAACCTCCCAAAAAAACACCCGTTATATATATATAAGTTAAAGAAATATACGTTTACTTTTGCAAAAAAATATATTTTCAGGCGTACTGCCTATTCTTTATTATAAAATGAAATGAGTAAGTTACAAGGTGAGAACTAAAACTAAAAGACATTTGGGTACTCCACATGCATTTATTAATTATAATTTGACAGGTCAGCAAAAGCATTGCACTCAATGCAAATGCAAAGTTAGAAGTTTCGTCGCATGCAATTCCAGGTATTTTGTCTGCAGGTGGATTGAACGGAAATTGTGTCGTGGGAACGATTTGCCAGTACACTGTGGAAAGTTGACCTATTTCTTGTTAACTCTTCCCTTTCTAAATGCGATGGTCCTCAATCGCTTAAAAGTATGGAAGGTCGTTGAACCTGGTTTGGGGAATAGTAGGATCATCTGTTGCTGGTGTCCTTTGTGATTGCGGGAGAATTTGCACGTCCTTCATTTGTGGTTGCTGAATGATTAATTTGGTACTTTTTCTTCTAGTTAGGAGTTTCTGGATTGTTAGGATTACAAGGATGATGCCCATAAAAACCATTGTCCCATAGCTGATGAATTCTTGTGAGTTGCGTTCTGATTGAAGTAGTTGAATTTGCTTCGTATTGTTGATATGCAATTCGCCCATCATCTCGAGAGATAGTAGTTTGTGGAATTCCTTTTGTTTAGGGATTTGTTGTAGGACTGCTGGGAGGATGGTATGCGTAGATACTTCTTGTGCAGTGAATATCCTGTTATTGACTGTGATATTGGTTTTTCCATACTTGATTAGGAAGGTTCCAGTAAGGTTCCGGTGTGTGGCTTCGGCTTCTAGAGTTCCGTTGAAATCATTCAGTAGTATTATACCTGGTGAAATTTCCTCGATCGTGGGGAGGTGTTGACTATTTATTGAGTTGCATGTTGCTATTTTACTTTTTAACAAATTGGGAATACATGTGGAGTTTTTAATGTTTACAATATTTTTTTTATTTCAGATTGAAATATAATTAATAGATTTACATTCATTGATTATTCCGAATATGTCTTCGTTATTTTTTGCAATTTGCTTATAGTTAATTTCTGTAGCTATCCCGTTTCTTTTTACAGGTTTAAGTAAAATTTGTTCATAAACATTAAAGTCTGTTATCGGAATGTTGACAATATACAAAATGGAAACTGAATTAGTTATGATTTTAATTTCGGCAAAATTTAAGGCCTCTTCTATGGTAGAAAAGGGAATATTTTCTTTATTTAAAGTTTTGATGGCTGGGCTTATTTCTTCCTTTGAAAGGATTAATGAATTGACAATGCCTAATTTTGCCCAATGAATAGCTAAATTAATATTTTGTAATTCTTCCTTTATGATTTTAAACTTATATTGAAGTTGTGATATAATTTCTTTATTCATAAATTTGTTATCTTTTAGCATTGCTTCGATCTCGTTCGTAATTTTTGTTATATTGTTGATTCTTTCATTGTGTAAGCTATTGATTATAATTTGGTCATTAGAATTAACAAGTAAATTGTTCATTTTTCTTTTTATTGTCATGTAATCATCGTGGTCGGGATTACCGGCAATCCACTTCCACGCAGAGCCTATGAAATTTAAAGATCTTTTCGTTTTTTGTGGTTTAAGATTACGGATTAAATTTTTTATTTGCTGGTATTCATGTGAGAGGTAGGGATATAGGGAATCGTTTTTCGTTTCGTTTAGTTCTAGAGTTGGATTAATGTTAGTCAGGAATTGCTCGTATTGGTCGATGTCAATTTCGTGGATCAGTTTTAGGTTCCCGTTTTGTATTTTTGCTTGCCCGATGTGTAGGGAAACAAATTGTGAATTCGAGAAATCCAAAATTTGAATTTCTCCTGTTGCAATAAAAAGTATGTGTCTGAAAGTAGGAAAGGAGAGGTGTATGGTTGTCAATCAGTTTCTAATATGGCTTTTGTGTACTGTTTTTCCTGATTCTGTTATTACGACTGTATTTTTATTTTCTTTTACTATTTCTTGTATGTATCTAAACGTTAATTTCGAACCTAATCTTTTATTGTGCTTAAAGAAAATGATATCTCCTGGGTTGTAAGTTTTGGGTGGTTTTCGTTTTTTATTATGATACTTAATGTCTTTTTGTTGTTTTTTGATGATTTTGTCTATATTTTGTTGGCGATTGTTTTCAAATTCTTCGGGGGTTATTCTAGGTGATCGGCCAAGAAAGAGTTCAACTGGTTTCTTACCAGTTGTTGAATGGACTGTAAAGTTATATTCGTTTGTTGCATTTTCAAGTAGCTCTTCAAAGGAGCGGGGAGTTTGTTCGGCTTTCATACATCGCATAATCTCGGAAAGAGAGGAATGGAACCGCTCAATCTGCCCATTTACCTCACTTTTGTATGGCGGGGTCTTATGAATGCGTATTCCTAGTTCGTCTTCAATCATGGATGTAATAGTCGCTGAATTAAGTGCTAGCTCGTTTTCGATAACTATGTTTTCAGGGATGCCGAATGAGAATAGCATTTCTCGAAGTGGTTGCCTAATATCTGTTACAGCTCTTGATTGGATTATTTTAGTTTTTGCAAACTTCGTAAGTTTACATAAGGCAGTCAGAACTTTTCTGTCGAAAAAATGTCAAAGTGTACTGCGTGACCAGGATAATTTGGGATAGGGGTTGGTCCAAGAATAGGTTTGTTGGGATGTCGTTCATATTTATTCTCCTTATTTTTGGTAGATAATTTTTTGGCATTTAACATTTAAACACAATTTCTGGCATATGGCTACCACGACTATTTTTCACAAATATCATTTTTTTTTTTTTTTTTTTTTTTTTTTTTTCATAATGATTTGCCAAACAATACTGAGTAGAAATGCCACTTTGAGCTGTCAAAACAACTGTCATAAAATAAAACGACATCTATCGGAAAAACAAACCTCCCAAAAAAACACCCGTTATATATATATAAGTTAAAGAAATATACGTTTACTTTTGCAAAAAAATATATTTTCAGGCGTACTGCCTATTCTTTATTATAAAATGAAATGAGTACGTTACAAGGTGAGAACTAAAACTAAAAGACATTTGGGTACTCCACATGCATTTATTAATTATAATTTGACAGGTCAGCAAAAGCATTGCACTCAATGCAAATGCAAAGTTAGAAGTTTCGTCGCATGCAATTCCAGGTATTTTGTCTGCAGGTGGATTGAACGGAAATTGTGTCGTGGGAACGATTTGCCAGTACACTGTGGAAAGTTGACCTATTTCTTGTTAACTCTTCCCTTTCTAAATGCGATGGTCCTCAATCGCTTAAAAGTATGGAAGGTCGTTGAACCTGGTTTGGGGAATAGTAGGATCATCTGTTGCTGGTGTCCTTTGTGATTGCGGGAGAATTTGCACGTCCTTCATTTGTGGTTGCTGAATGATTAATTTGGTACTTTTTCTTCTAGTTAGGAGTTTCTGGATTGTTAGGATTACAAGGATGATGCCCATAAAAACCATTGTCCCATAGCTGATGAATTCTTGTGAGTTGCGTTCTGATTGAAGTAGTTGAATTTGCTTCGTATTGTTGATATGCAATTCGCCCATCATCTCGAGAGATAGTAGTTTGTGGAATTCCTTTTGTTTAGGGATTTGTTGTAGGACTGCTGGGAGGATGGTATGCGTAGATACTTCTTGTGCAGTGAATATCCTGTTATTGACTGTGATATTGGTTTTTCCATACTTGATTAGGAAGGTTCCAGTAAGGTTCCGGTGTGTGGCTTCGGCTTCTAGAGTTCCGTTGAAATCATTCAGTAGTATTATACCTGGTGAAATTTCCTCGATCGTGGGGAGGTGTTGACTATTTATTGAGTTGCATGTTGCTATTTTACTTTTTAACAAATTGGGAATACATGTGGAGTTTTTAATGTTTACAATATTTTTTTTATTTCAGATTGAAATATAATTAATAGATTTACATTCATTGATTATTCCGAATATGTCTTCGTTATTTTTTGCAATTTGCTTATAGTTAATTTCTGTAGCTATCCCGTTTCTTTTTACAGGTTTAAGTAAAATTTGTTCATAAACATTAAAGTCTGTTATCGGAATGTTGACAATATACAAAATGGAAACTGAATTAGTTATGATTTTAATTTCGGCAAAATTTAAGGCCTCTTCTATGGTAGAAAAGGGAATATTTTCTTTATTTAAAGTTTTGATGGCTGGGCTTATTTCTTCCTTTGAAAGGATTAATGAATTGACAATGCCTAATTTTGCCCAATGAATAGCTAAATTAATATTTTGTAATTCTTCCTTTATGATTTTAAACTTATATTGAAGTTGTGATATAATTTCTTTATTCATAAATTTGTTATCTTTTAGCATTGCTTCGATCTCGTTCGTAATTTTTGTTATATTGTTGATTCTTTCATTGTGTAAGCTATTGATTATAATTTGGTCATTAGAATTAACAAGTAAATTGTTCATTTTTCTTTTTATTGTCATGTAATCATCGTGGTCGGGATTACCGGCAATCCACTTCCACGCAGAGCCTATGAAATTTAAAGATCTTTTCGTTTTTTGTGGTTTAAGATTACGGATTAAATTTTTTATTTGCTGGTATTCATGTGAGAGGTAGGGATATAGGGAATCGTTTTTCGTTTCGTTTAGTTCTAGAGTTGGATTAATGTTAGTCAGGAATTGCTCGTATTGGTCGATGTCAATTTCGTGGATCAGTTTTAGGTTCCCGTTTTGTATTTTTGCTTGCCCGATGTGTAGGGAAACAAATTGTGAATTCGAGAAATCCAAAATTTGAATTTCTCCTGTTGCAATAAAAAGTATGTGTCTGAAAGTAGGAAAGGAGAGGTGTATGGTTGTCAATCAGTTTCTAATATGGCTTTTGTGTACTGTTTTTCCTGATTCTGTTATTACGACTGTATTTTTATTTTCTTTTACTATTTCTTGTATGTATCTAAACGTTAATTTCGAACCTAATCTTTTATTGTGCTTAAAGAAAATGATATCTCCTGGGTTGTAAGTTTTGGGTGGTTTTCGTTTTTTATTATGATACTTAATGTCTTTTTGTTGTTTTTTGATGATTTTGTCTATATTTTGTTGGCGATTGTTTTCAAATTCTTCGGGGGTTATTCTAGGTGATCGGCCAAGAAAGAGTTCAACTGGTTTCTTACCAGTTGTTGAATGGACTGTAAAGTTATATTCGTTTGTTGCATTTTCAAGTAGCTCTTCAAAGGAGCGGGGAGTTTGTTCGGCTTTCATACATCGCATAATATCGGAAAGAGAGGAATGGAACCGCTCAATCTGCCCATTTACCTCACTTTTGTATGGCGGGGTCTTATGAATGCGTATTCCTAGTTCGTCTTCAATCATGGATGTAATAGTCGCTGAATTAAGTGCTAGCTCGTTTTCGATAACTATGTTTTCAGGGATGCCGAATGAGAATAGCATTTCTCGAAGTGGTTGCCTAATATCTGTTACAGCTCTTGATTGGATTATTTTAGTTTTTGCAAACTTCGTAAGTTTACATAAGGCAGTCAG
Organism: Nephrocerus scutellatus; assembly: GCA_947095585.1. Classification (NCBI taxonomy): domain Eukaryota; kingdom Metazoa; phylum Arthropoda; class Insecta; order Diptera; family Pipunculidae; genus Nephrocerus; species Nephrocerus scutellatus. The sequence continues at coordinate 66,656,380 of OX352762.1, forward strand.
AACTTTTCTGTCGAAAAAATGTCAAAGTGTACTGCATGACCAGGATAATTTGGGATAGGGGTTGGTCCAAGAATAGGTTTGTTGGGATGTCGTTCATATTTATTCTCCTTACACGTTTGGCAATTTTTCACTAGTCTTTTAATCTTTGCTGCCATTTTTGGGAAGTAAAAATTTTCGAGTAGTTGCTTTCGGTTTTCATCGGGGTTACGATGCGCTCTGCGATGAATTTTTAAAATCTTTTCTTCTTGTTCATTTTCATCAGCAACATCTTCGACCATGGATTGTGTGAACCTAACTTTAAAACTTGCAAAGTGGAGTGGGTAAATATTTTGTATTTGACCCATAATTTCTTCCTTTGTTAATAGACCGTTTATGTTGCTGGGAATAAGGAATTTTTTTAATATGTTTATGATATCTGTATCGGTGTAATTTGGTTGAATAAAAATATGCCTATGGTAGGTTGGGAATGGAATAAGGAATTGATGGCTAGTTTCTTCTCCGATTTTAAGAATGAGTTGATTACGGAAGGCGTTAATGGAGGTTTCAACTGTTGGAATTAAATTGTGCGAAGAACTATCATCGCTGTGTACTGTCATTGTCATTGAATTTACCTCTGTCGTCTGTGGAAGTCGTGATAAAGCGTCTGCGACTATATTTGTTTTTCCCGGTTTGTACTTTAATTCATAATTGTACTCTTCGAGGATAGCTTTCCATCGCTTCATCTTGTGGTTAGTGTTTCTGTTGCTGAGGGCGTACGTTAGTGGTTGGTGATCCGTGTAGATTTTTACCTTTTTTGATCCGTATAGGAAATTCTTAAGCGAGTTGAGAGCCCAAATTATTGCAAGCATCTCTTTCTCGTTAGTGGCGTAATGTTCTTCTGTTGTGTTCAATGTCCTTGACAGAAACGTTATTGGTTTATTGTCCTGATATAATTTTATAAGTAACTTCTTGTGAGACTAAGGATTCTTTAATTTTCTGAAAGGAGTTTATTGCGTCTGTGTCAAATTCAATGATTTTGTTTTTAGAGTGGTGCTTGGACACTCGTCCGTCTTCGCCTCTTAAAACGGATGTCAGGGTATTCGCTATTTTCGCGTAATCTTTAATGAAGCGGCGATAATAGCCTGACATACCTAAAAATGAGCGTAAATCTTTGAGAGTTTTTGGGACTGGTTGTTCAACAATGGCCTGAACTTTCTTTGGATTGGTCTTAATCCCGTTTTTTCCTATGATAAATCCTAAGAACTCAATTTCTTCTTGGAAAAATTCACATTTGTCCAACTGGATTTTCATATTGGCCCGTTCTAATGTCTCGAACACAGCTTTAAGATTTTTCAGATGTTCAGTTTTAGTCTTGGCGAAGATGACAATATCGTCGATATACACAAAGCAACGTTTCCCTATGTGCTCTCTTAGAATGTCATCAAGAGTTCTTTGGAAAATAGCTGGGGCATTCTTGAGGCCGAAAGGGAGACGTGTGAATTCATACTTGCCATTATTTATTGAGAAGGCGGTTTTCTCAATGTCGGATTCTTTAAGAATCTGATGAAATCCGCTCTTCAAGTCGATTATCGTAAACCAGCTATTGTCACCGAGGTTGGCGAGAACTTCGTTGATTTCCGGAATTGGGTATCTATCTGCGATAGTTACTGAATTTAATTTTCTGTAGTCTATCACGAGACGATATTTCTTCTCCATAGATGCGTCCATTTTTTTGGGGACGATCGAAACCGGTGAGTTATATGGTGACTTGGATGGTCTAATGATACCATCTTCGAGTAATTCATTGATTTGCTTGTCGACTTCTTCCTTTAGTGCTCTCGGGTATGGGTATGATTTGGAATAAATTGGTTCGGAACATGTGGTACGAATTTCTCCTTTAACTGTAGTTGTATAGGTCAATTTTTCGTCTGGGTCAGAGAAGAGATTAGGGTAATTGTTAATGGTTTTAATAAGGTTGGTTGAGTCTTCTTTGTTTAAATGGGAAGTTCTGATGTTTACGTTATTGACGGTTTCAGTAGCATGTTGTTTGAGTTGAATAAAAGTGTTCTCATGAATTCGCATGTAATTATCTTTTATGTGAATGACCGCATTCAAATTTTTAAGAGTATCGTTGCCTAAATAAGGCTAGGAAGTATAAACAATTTTAAATGACCTATTTCGGTGCCAAAAAGAGGAATTTACTTTCTGAGTTTTAACGGAATAATCTATATCCATAGGTTTGGGAGGAAGTTCACGTTGATTCGGTGGCAACCGGTGGTATTGTTGGAACGGAACGTTGGAACTCTGGAAATGAGGTGGCTGAGGATGACGGGGATTATGTAACAATTGCGTAAAGAACTCTCGCCTAGGGGCTGGAACAGTAGTTGGATGTGGAAAATTGATTCTTCTATGAGGAACTGGAGGAGGTATTTGCTGAAAAGTTTTGCGAATAGTAGACTGAGAGTTATTAGCGTGTTGAGTCCTAAAATCAACGTTCTGGAGTTTTAGGCAAAGGTGCAGGGCTTGCGGCAAGTCCGCAGGTTCCCTTATGCTAAGTAATCTGGGGAGATCACCATTCAACCCTCTAACAAATGTATCGAGTGCCTTATCTCGATAACATTGGGTCATATTGTTTAACGATTCTTGACTCATATCCATACAACCGAGTTTATTGAGGATAAGTGATAGATGGTGGTACACGGACTGATAAAATTCAGGTATCGTGTTGTTTCCCTGTACCAGGGTTGTCGTCTGGTACTCGAGTGTTCCTATGTCTCTCTTGTCTGCATAATGCAGAGTCAAGCATTTAGAAATCTTATCCCAATTTAATGGGGTGTTATAGGATTCTAATGCTATATCTGCATGGCCAGATATTTTATTTCTGACGACAGACAAGATACCATAATACTTGGGGGTGCCCTTGAGGTGTTCGTATATCTTGAGAATCCTCTCGACACTTTTCTTCCAGGAATTAAATTCCTGAGGTTGACCCGAAAATTCTCGCAGACTCTTAAGTACATCTGGGATTTTATCCATGTCGGACAAGTTCGCATCCCTAGTATTGATCGGTTGATCAATATCATTATTTATGTCTGAAGCTGGGCTCATTATTGAGTTAAATATCTGTCGTCCCTGAATTTGAAGTGTTTCTGTCACTTATCTTGTTATGAATCGGATCATGTCGTCGTTAACTTGGTTAGGAACTGGAGGAGGAGGAGGAGGAGCAGGATTAGCGTTTTCCTGGGGTATTATCAAACGAGGTGGCCTGACTAAATTATTTGTGTTTGCCATTTCGTTTTATTTGTAATAACCGAAACTTTATTGGAGCAATAATAAAACGAACTTCGATTGAAGCACTGATAATGAGACCGATGATTTTTAAAAATATGGATGTTAATGATAACGAGACCAAAACTTCGTTGAATTTGTTGTATTTCAAAAATATGAATGATATAAGTGTTATTAATAATAACTTTGATTTGGTTGATTTGTAAAAATATAAGTGTTATTAATAATAAATTTGATTTGGTTGATTTGTAAAAATATAAGTGTTATTAGTAATAAATTTGATTTGGTTGATTTTTAAAAATATAAATGTTATTAATTATAACAAGACCAATTTGAATTAATTGACTTACAAAAGTGTAGCTACTTGTATTTTCATAACGATAAAGGGTGTTGGACCGTGATTGTTGGTTGGGGCGGCTGCTCTCTATCCTGAACTCCTTTTTGTCCTGATGATCCTGGACTACTCGGGGGCCTCTTTTCCCCTACACAAATACTGTTCAGTCTCGTGGCTTGATGTCCACGTTGTACAACTTTTGGCCTGGTGTCCAATTTGTCGTACTATTTTCGTACTATGTCGTACTTGCACTTTTCCTGTGGCTTGGTGTCCACTTTACGCACTAGCACTATATTTGTGGCTTGGTGTCCACTTCACGAATTAGCAATAATTTTGTGGCTTGGTGTCTGTCCACTTCACGAACTAGCACTAATTTTGTGGCTTGGTTTCCACTTCACGCACTAGCGCTAATTTTGTGGCCTGGTGTCCACTTTGTTAATTACTATCGATTCGCGTTATGACTGAACGGTTAACTTCACGGTCCCTGCTCGGGCGCCAGTTAAAGAAATATACGTTTACTTTTGCAAAAAAATTTATTTTCAGACGTACTGCCTATTCTTTATTATAAAATTAAATGAGTAAGTTACAAGGTGAGAACTAAAACTAAAAGACATTTGGGTACTCCACATGCATTTATTTATTTTAATTTGACAGGTCAGCAAAAGCATTGCACTCAATGCAAATGCAAAGTTAGAAGTTTCGTCGCATGCAATTCCAGGTATTTTGTCTGCAGGTGGATTGAACGGAAATTGTGTCGTGGGAACGATTTGCCAGTGCACTGTGGAAAGTTGATCTATTTCTTGTTAACTTATATATATATATATATATATATATTTAGGTGCATTAGTTAATCGTATGGTTTGTTGCGTAGTTGCTGAAATGCAACTCCTTTACATGCTATCTTTCCTGTCCTGATTGTCTTCTCGTCGAAGAGTGTTTGCGGTAAGCGCGGTCCCTGAGAAATGCTGGACTGAAACCTGTCGATTCTGCTACACTGGATTTTATCGCCAATGAGATCTCGTGGACTAGTTCGTCCCACCCCTTGTGTTCTTCGCCAACGAACTGGGCGACCATTATCTTTATTGTTCGATTTGCTCTCTCTGTGGGGTTCTCCTGGGGCGTGTATGGGGCGGTAAATTGGGGCTTGACCCCCAATTCTTGTAAAAACTTTCTAAACATGCTACTGGAGAATTGAGCCCCATTGTTGCGCAAATTAAATTATACTCGTTGAAAACCTTTTTTAAAAAGACTTTTTCTCTTTTTTATTAATTTTCTTTTTTATAAGTATAATCTTTAATTAATTTAAACAGAGGTAGCCGCTGTCTTAAGTGAGGATGCACTTCCAACTGTATATATATATATATATAAAATTATTTAATTAAAACAATGGTAGCCGCTGTCTTAAGTGAAGCTGTACTACCAATTGCTTGATATATTATATTTTATTAAATCAATAGTATCCGCTGTCTTTAGCGAGGCTCCACTACTTATTGATTGTACAGAGTTTAAGATTAGAACTAAAACTTCACTAGAAGTGTCAAAAGCTCTTCTATATATAGTGACCAAGTGCCACCACTAATAAGAATAAAATCTTATTCGGTTTGCATTGTAAGTAATATTTTGTTTACGTTATAAGTTGCGACCCAAGTTAAATTGATATGCTGCGAATCGTCTCAGCAGCTGCATATTTTGCAACATCAACATTTTGTTTAGTCTACGAATAAGAATGTTTATATAATGATAGAAATGCTTAATGCTTAATGTATAGTTGGGTCGGAACTTATTTGACAACATTGTAGACTGTTGGGATAATGAGATAGAATGTTTAGATAAGAAGAAGCTATAAAATTTAATGTGTGTTCAACATTGTAAGATATTGGGTTGATGCAATAAGTTTATTGTGTGTACAACAATGTAAGATATTGGGGTGATGCAATAATATTCTACAATGTTTAATTATTAATGGATTTAGCTCCAATATCTAACTCGCACGGAAACCTTCGGGACGCAGTATCTGGCCAAGATCCTTTTGCGAAACGCCTTCTTCAGTGATTCTGCAGATTCTTCGAGAATTTATCGAAGAGGACTTATATTACTGTGTTGCCGTGCTTGGATCTGGGGAGTGGTCCAACGAAATCTGCATACTCTATATTCCATGGTCCGTCTGCGATCTGAGACAACATGGCTCTGGCCGGTTTCTGCTGGATCGACTTATATTTTTGGCAGGATTCGCACCGGCGGACATATTGGCTAATGTCCCGGAACATGCCCGGCCAGTAGTATCGGTTAGCGACTCGTGCGACTGTCTTACGAATCCCCAAATGTCCCACGGTGGGTTCATCGTGGTTTTCCTTTAGGACTGGTGCTCGTAGAAAATTTGGGACGCACAATTTTCAGGGCATGCAATCCTCGTCTGTGGTCTGATAGGAGATGTGACGATATATTCCGTTGCCCTCGATTAACCTCTTTCTGTAGTTTGAATTTCTTCTCGAAATCCGGGCAGGCGATAACGGGTGCTTGTGTGAGGCGATCCTTTAGTAGACGCAGCTTGCTGTGCGTCGGTCCACCTCCAGTACTTCCCCTTTTCAGGAGTCTAGTTAGCGAACTCGGGTACGAATCTGCTGTACCACGAGGCGATTCCTAGACAGCAGCGGAGCTCCCGCAGGGTAGTGGGCGGTCGAAGTTCTCCATAAATACCGGCGACCATGCACAGAATCTACTACGTAGGTCCTGTTTTAACGCCTATAACGCTCTCTATACATACAATTCATAATTGTACTTGACTTTGGATTTCGTGTGCATCCGCCGCCGTATAACATTGTATTCGGTATGGAACAATGGAATGTGTATTGCTATTCGTTATAGCTGTAGTGTTGTATATACAGATCATTGAATGTCGCTGTGCACATGAATTATGTGTATTGCTATTCATTATAGCTGTAGTGTTGTATGTGTTGTAAAGGGTTTTTCAATAAGAGCACTTCAACTTTTTTTTTGAATAAAACACAAACTGTTCGACTTTTGAACTAACTTATATTATTAACTTATTAACGAATTTGAACATATACATATGATACATTTAAGTATGAAACTCGATTTCTTTTGCATGACCACCGCGTGCACGTTTTACGAAGTCCAATCTTTGAACCCAATTTTCGACCACTCTTTCGCATAAATCGGCCAGCAATTTCACGTTCAATATTGGCTCTGAGCTCTTGCAACGTCACCGGCTTATTGGCGTTGTCAAATCACACAAGCGCGGCGGCCACTGGACGGGCCCATTTCGCGAAATAACACGCTCATCGAACTTAGTCTTCAATAACGCGATTGTATCGTGTGCTGTGTGGCATGTGGCCCCGTGAGCCTCATCGCTGAAGATGATTTTTCGGTGAAAATCTGCATCATTTTCGATTTGCTCTTGAGCCCAATTCACGATTATTTTGATAAAAAATGTACACGATTTGCAATCGCTGTTCACATGTGTAGCGTTCCATGATGAAATGTATACTAATAAAGTTAGTACAAAGAACAATAAAAAATATGGCGTCGTTCGCTGTCCCTATTGGAGAAAAGTTGAAGCGCACCTGTTGAAGCACCCGATACATACACATCATTGAATGCTGTTCACATGTGTAGCGTTCCATGATGAAATGTATACTAATAAAGTTAGTACAAAGAACAATAAAAAATATGGCGTCGTTCGCTGTCCCTATTGGAGAAAAGTTGAAGCGCACCTGTTGAAGCACCCGATACATACACATCATTGAATGCACCGCGAGTGCATGAATTATGTGTATTGCTATTTGTTATAGCTGTAGTGTTGTATTTACACATCATTGAATGCTATTGAATGTTATAGCTGAAGCGGGTATCGGGTGACGAGCTCATGAACATGAAATATTTATGTGTTGTATATACACATCACTGAATGCACCGCGAATGCATGAATTATGTATCGGGGGGTATCGGGTGACGAGCTCATGAACATGAAATATTTATATCCGACATGAAAAGTGAGCGCTGCAGCGTACTTGGCGTAGTTTCGATATTGTGTCGCATTTGACGTCGTGGGAAAGAAGATCATATTTAGGAGAGTTGATTTGATGACATGTAGTGCGATCCCACCCCCCTTAGAAGAAGAAAATTCCACGGTTGGAATTTTGGGGACATAATTGTTGAAAAGCCATATTTTACCATACACTATGTATTTACAAAAATATATATATTGTTTTTCTTTTTTTTTTGGCGTGTACATATTCTAAAAAAATTTTTTGAGAAGGATTACATATTCTAATTTAATATTCCATTTGCCTATGTATGGAAAAAGTATTTTCTAATCTAATTTGTCTCACAACGTTATAAAATATTTATTTTACACATTTCTTCTTTTTGTTGTTGTTTATATATATATTTTTTCTCATTTAAATTATTTTTTATTAGGATGAATATGTGAATCTTGGGCTTTGGTTTGGGTTAGCGTTGTTATTATCTAGTTCTATAATTGATTCTTGGGGTTGCCCTCCTAGTCTAGGTTCTTCTATAACGAAAACTTTACTGATAGTTTCCTCATTGTGTGGAATATTGTTTTCATTATCCGTTGTTTGCTGTCTTATTTTTGATACAATGGTTTTTAGTTTATAGTGGTATTTATAAATATACAACATGATTATGCAAGTTACTAAGGCTAAACTATATATTACTATATAATGCTGAGCATCGTGTTTATATAAGTTTTGCAAAAATTTTCCTTCCTCTCTAATAAATCTACTTGATAAGAAAGTTCCGCAAGATTATTGTTATCATCGTATTTAAGCAGTTTATTAGGGGTTACGTTTATAGAAGTTGTGCTAATTTTAGATTTTAAAAGAGTTAAATTTATCATCGGAATGAACGAATTCCTTAAGAGAGTGCTGTCGAAATTTTGACTATATATTGTCAGATCTTTACTACGTAAATAACATTTGCATGTGAATTCTATGATTCCTCACGGGCATCTATTTCGATTAAGCGTGTAAAATCGAAACGAGTTCAGTTGGAATGGATAACTTTTGATTTTTTTTATTCTAGGAACTTATGAGGATGGATTAAATTTTTAAACTATTCTGCCAAAATCTTTATGTTGTTGTTATGCAGTATTTTCAATTTGTTTCACACTTTAACTTCTGTGTTCTCATCTGATATTATGTTGGTTACCTCATGCGGACCTTCCCATAATGCAGAGAGCTTATTCTTTCGTGTGTGGTTTTTTATAAAAACTTTATCACCTACATTAAATTTTTTATCTTTCGAGCCCCTGTCGTAGTATGTTTTTGACTTCTCTTTTTGTCCAATAAAACTTGTTTGGCGATCTGATAGCCATGTTGTAAACGGGCCTTTAGCTCTGTAGCATAGTTATTATAATTGTAAGAAACTTGAGGACTTCTGTTTATGGAATTGGGTATCCGTGCAGGAAATCTATAAATGAGTTCAAAAGGAGTAAATTTTGTGCTACTATGGGGTGTCGTGTTATATACAAAAATTGCGTATGGTAACCAAGTGTCCCATGAAAGTTGGTCTTTGTTGACATAGTGCCTGAGATATTCAGCTAGCGTTCGGTGACTACGCTCTAAAGCTCCGTTCGTTTGCGGATGTTATGGAGTTGTCTGTATCTTTTTAATTTTCAAAAGCTTACAAACGACATATTATTTTTTCTATAAAACAACGCGCCACAGTTGAAGCTTCAGCGTTTGGAAGAGGCATAGCTTCAGTGAACTTTGTCAAATCGTCCTGAAAGATAAGTATATATTTATTATCCTCATAGCTAGTTGGAAGTGGCCCGACATTGTCCAAAGCTACACGCTCAAATGGACTTGCGCTAGTTGTCGTGATTTTCATTGGAATTCGTGGATTTTGCCTTAGCTTGTTTCTTTGGCAGGATTCGCATTTTCGAATGAATTCCTTTGTTTCTTTGACTAAAGTAGGCCAATAATACCTTGTTCTAAGACGTTTAACTGTTCTAGAGATTCCTTGATGACCTCCGAAAGGTTTACTATGAATAGTCATGCAGAATTTTATCGATCTCTTGAGGATCTGTGAGACTGATTCGGTTGTCCGAATACAGATAAATATCGAGTTTTGTTTGGGAAAATGCCTGTATTATAGTGGCTTTTAAAAAATCAAAAAATGGTTCTTGAGGAGGAATGGATATATCGATGCTTTCAACTTTTTCCTTTTGACAAAATATTCGGATCTCAATAATGTGGTTTTCTAAAGTTTCTTTTTCTGTAAGATGTTTTGGCAAAGAGGTAATAATGTATGTTGACGATCCTGTAGTGTTAGGAAATATTTTTAATTGGTTAGGATTGGGCCGAAATATTCCTAAATAAAGTTTCCTCTTGTCGTGTTTCGTGAGGTAGAAAAAAAATCTGTATTGGAGAACTGTTTTCAGCTAGCGTTATGGGCTTACGAGTTTTGATTACAGTAAATTCAGTCGGTGGAGGCCCAATTTCTTCACTTCCTACTACTATTATTTCATCGAGGATTTGCTGTTTAGCTTTGCTCCTAGTAGTGACTAAAACTTTTCCATTAGTAGTTTGAACTTGTGTGTCACCAGGGATGCGACTGAGTGCATCGGCATTGGCATTTAACTTGCCTGGCTTGTATATGATTTCATATTCCTCCAATGAAATACATAATCGCGCCAATCTTGATGTAGGATCTTTAAGATTGAACAGGCCTGTGATCCGTGAGAATTGTAAATTGAATTGTAATTGTGTGACTGCAAATATTATTGCTAATAATTCCTTTTCGGTAGTGGTATACTTTGTCTCAGCCACATTTAAAGTACGGCTGACGTAATATATAGGCTTGTCCTGGCATATTTTACCTTGAGACAACACGGCTCCTATTGCATAATCACTTGCATCGGTAGTGATAAGAAATCTTTCTATGAAATTTGGGTAGATTGATATTGGTGAGTTGATTAATTTTTCTTTTAAAATAACAAACGCTTCTTCGCATAAACCATCCCATTTGAAATCTACATTCTTTTTCAACAAGTTATTTAACGGCTTAGCTACCAGGGCAAACTGAGGAATAAATCTCCGGTAATATCCTACAAATCCCAAAAATGCTTTCATATCTTTGGCCTAGGATATGTTTTTACCGCCTCTATTTTATCTGGGTTTGGCTTGATTCCTTCATCACTAATAATATGTCCCAGGTACATAAGCTCTCGTTTAATAAAGTGGTATTTGTCTGGCTGCAGCTTTAGTTTGTTAAACCGTAGCCTTGTTAGAACATTTCGCAATTTTCGGTTATGTTCGTCCAAAGTAGGTCCATAAACTACAATGTCATCAACAAAAATAAAACATTCTATTCCAATTAGACTCATTAAAACATTCTTTGGAAAGTTATACTCGGTTATACTCCCAATGACCACTGGGAGTGCTGATTTGCCGTTTGCAAGATCTAACGTGCTGAAATATTTGGATTTACCTAGTTGGTCCAAAATGTCTGTTATATTGGGAAGCGGAAATGCATCCCCGACAGTTGCATCGTTTAGACGCCTGTAGTCAACAACTACTCGCCATTTTTTATTACCTTGAGTATCAGGTTTTTTAGGAACAAGTAACAGAGGAGAATTCCAAGGACTGTAACTTGGTCGGATAATGTCGTTTTCGGGCATTTCGTCTACCTGTTTGCTTATTTCAGCTCTACTTGTTTCTGGCAGTCTATATGGTCTAACATAGATAGGAGGTTTACCTACTTCAGTGATTATCTGATGTGTGGCTGCATTAGTACCAGTGAGCTTATCTCCAGGTAAGTAAAACAAATCATTAAACTCGCGAAATATCTGGACTTTCTTCTTTATTACAGTGGCTTATGTCCACTAGTTTTTCCAGATTCTCTAATCGTTTGTATACCGGATCGTTTTCCGGATCTGTTGAAAGAAAATTAAATTCGTCTAAGTTATCCCACTCTAAACTCAGATCGTGTGCATTTAGCTGCACTGGGTGTTCATTAATATTCAGGCGTAAAACTTTTGCAAAGTTGTCACTTGACTAGGCGATGGAAGAGGCCAAAAAGACCCCAGGTGAAACCTGTTTCTTCCGAATGACGACGTCATTTGCACTTTAGAAAAAAGAGTACTTCGTGCAGGTATGTTAATCTGGTCAACAAATTTTTGCTCCATCAAAAATACGTTCTGGTTTTGGAAGAGCTACTTCCCCAGATCCGCTATATATAGAAGGCTTACCTTTAGAAACATCAATTACCTTACTTTGTTGGATTAAACCCTTTTGCACTAGTACATTACCTTTCTTTGCCTTAGTCTCTCCTTTTATTAACTTTTCTTCGTTCTGTGATTCGATTTGTTTATATTTCTTAGATTTACCGTCTACCAAGTTTGTTGTTAATTTTAAAAATTGTTTAGCTTTTTCTTTTTGTCTTTTTGATTTTGCTTAAGATTTACTTTCTCTAAGTCTTTTTGCTTTACTTTCTCTAAGTCTTTTTGATTTTGCTTAGGATTTTTTTCTCTGCCTTTTTGCTTTTGCTTAGGATTTACTTTCTCTAAGTCTTTTTGCTTGGTTTTACTCTCGACTAAGTTTTTATTAAATTGTTTACTTTTGAAGTTGAAGTTGGAATCATCAGTATCGGTGGATCAAAGTTCGCATGGCGACTCAAAGTTTTTAAAAGTTTTCTTCGTATGTTCTAGTGTGTGGTGTTTATAATCCACTACGCATTTAAATTTTGATAAAAAATCATTCCGAATAATACCGTCATAAGGAAAATTAATTCGATTAACAAGTAAATGGAAAGGGTGCTCTAATAAAAGGGTATGTTCGGTTGACTTGAACTCTAAAGTACCATACACCAAACCAAGGGGTTTTAACGATTCCCGGCTATGGTAGTTATGGTTTAGAGGTCGTCACCATGTATTGTATTTTTGTTATACATATTTTAAGCTAACGTAGGCACCCGTATCTATTCAAAACGTAGAAAATTTCTTATCCGAAGGACTGAATTTCGGTCGTATCGTTTGTTCCCTAAACTCGGGAAAAAACGAAACGAAAAATCTGAAACTCAATTCTTGGTATGGTACATCTCGGCTGTTGTATTCATTCGAGATTACTTCCTCCGGAATGGCTTCATTTCCCGATTCAAGAATATTAGAATACCTCACCCCATGGCTATCATACCGCTTTGCAGGTCTATGGTTTCCGCTGAAACCAGGAGTGGGATCGCCATTCCTAAAAGGATTTTGTAGCGGCCTTTGGTTGGATAACCATAACCTACAGGTTGCCTCGGTGTGGTTCATCTTCTTGCAGTAATTGCAAATAAGGAATTGCACTATCTTTTAAATGGGAGGCCTACCCTGAAAGTTTTGAAATTGATTATTCCGGAAACACGTTTCCCTCGTGTGACCGGGCTAACCGCATGTTTGGCAATATATATCAGCTTGTGAATTTCTGTGGGGGGCAAATTTGTTTTGGTTAGTTTGTGGGGTGTGATCTATGCGTGCAGCAAGTCCCTCAGCATGAGCTATAACCTTTTTCAGGTCTGCTCCCCCGAGTGCCTTAGCTATAAGCCTAATCTGGTCGTTTCTTAAACCATCCTCGAACACCTGGATCGCTAGACGGTGGTTTTCTTGCACCAAGAATTCCCTAACCGTCTCATCGCGGGTTGTGTTGAAGGTGGCGGAGTTTAAATTATTTAGGGCCGTGCAAACCCGTTCGCCAAACTCCTTGACCGATTCTTTGTATTTTTGCTTTGTTGTCAACAGCTCGTTATGCGCAGAGGAACGCGTTTTTACCTCCTTATATTCTGACTCGAGCTTCTCTTTGAGAGCCGCCCAAGTCGTAAGTGAGTTGAACTGAGTCAACTCGAATGCGGGACCCTGTAGCCTTGTCTTCACGATGGCCAAAAGTTAGGTTCGTCACTCTCTTTTACATAGGTTAAGAGAATGTCACCGCAAGATGTGAATTTAGCCAACTCGGCTGGCTTCCCATCGAAAAGGGGTATGATGTTATAAACATCAGAAATACTAATTTTAATGTCCATGACAGACGACTCTTCTTCAGGAATAACCTCCAAATCGGACGAAAAACTCAAATTTGAAGACAAATTAGTATCAGCAATAGCTTTTGCTTGTCTACTAATTTGCCTAGTGGTCTACTTATTTTGAAAAAATCGACTAGCACACAAAGAAAAAACAATATTCGCGAAAAAAAAAATTTATCGGAGCAACACAGAGAGAGAGAGAGAAAAAAACATGGAAAACCCAAGTTTCACCAAAAAGATATTTTTTAAAAAAAATTTATTATTATAAAAATATAATATTCTGCTTGCTGGTGCTCCTGTTGACTCTTGCTGCTGCTGTTAAATGCTGTTTGTTCTTCTGCTTGCTGGTGCTCCTGTTGACTCTTACTGCTGCTGCTGTTGAATTTGCCAGGCAGGCTTCGCGCCCTATAGATGCAGTTACAGCCCGGTCTTTCCACTGCCCGAATGTTGGCAAAATGCCTACGCTCTAAAGCTGGCAAGGACTGAGGTTTTCGGGACTTTCTATTTCACTTCACTACTTCACTTTGCTTATTTTACTGGTGTATAGCCCCAGCACGCATCAGAAGAATTCTTTGGTAAGAGATCTTTTGCAGATCCCACCGCTGCCACCAATGTTTTAACGCCTATAAGAGTAACCGTGCTTCCTTAAGACTAAGGGAAGAGTTACTGGGTGGAGAGTTAATTTAAACACAATTTTATCTTCTATATAATTAGATATTTATTTAATTTTTAGTTATATATTTCTAGGGAGGCCCGCTGTCTTTAGCTGGGCTGCGACCTCTAGTAGATAGTTTTGAAGTTAAGTTAATATTTTTTTAATTATAAAATTCTAAGGAGGCCCGCTGTCTTTAGCTTGGCTGCGACCTCTACTAGAATGGCTTTCTCGTTTAAACTCCGGATTAAGTCTGACTCTTCAACTCGATTTTACTCCCCTTTTATATTCTTAAATCCAATCTATCTTTATCCCCAAATCAAATGCAGTTCACAGAAATGCACCCATCATCAATATTTTCCCATATCGATAAATCAAATAATAAATGCTCCAGATATAGTGCAACGCACTATTATCTGGGTACGCAATTAAATTATTGCCCAATATTAGTAATATCGGGATAAACAATTAAGGCCGGAAACTGTTGCCCAATATTAATGCATCAGCATAAAATTCCTCAATGGCTCTAGATGTAGTTCATACACCCAGCCATTGCCTTTGACGATGTCCATTCACCCTTGCTCTTTATACCTAAATTCATAATTGTACTTGACTTTGGATTTTGGGTTTTTTATCTTATATTTATATATTTATATAATTATTTTTATTTTTAATTTTATTTAATTATATTATAATTTAATTAATAGATTTTATTTCGGAGTTCCGGGTGTCAATACGACGGTCTGCCAAGTTGCTCGGGGATCAATTCCACCGGTCATCCGGAGGGGGACCCTATCGAACCTCGGAAACTCTGTGGTAAAGCCTTGGTGGTCGAGAGGGTGTTGACATAGGACTTGTAACCCCTTACCACGGGTGGGGGAAAGTTACATACTACATCAAAACTACAAGACGTAGCTGGCCAAATCACAACTGTAGAGACTAAGTCCCTACCCCCTATAAGCGAAATAGATCAATAGTCTGCAACTAGTGGGGGGAAGCTGTAAGCTATATATAAATTAAAATAAGAAACTTTTCGACTTACCCAGATGTGCACTTTGCTACTTTGTTTACCAACGACTCTCTGCTGACCGGTCAGCAGCCTTCTTTTATACTAAGTTAACGGTACATTTGGTTCAGCATACGTGCAATAAGTTCTTCCTATGCCGAGTGACTGCATGCCACTGTGCCACGGTGCCAATGACCGTGTTGTTGTTGTTTTATTATAATTCATGTTTTGGTTATATTATTTTGTTGTTGTACATGCGTTGCATGATATTCTTGTTTTTGTATCATAATTTTGTGGTTGTACATTTGTGTTATATGATATTCTTGCTGTTGTTAATTTTTATGCCTTGTAACCCGGCGGCATTCACTCGTGTAAATATGTAATTTATATAGTGTGCTGCCTGAGTGTTTCTATGCATTATCGGTGTAGTGCTATTGAAGCAAAACCCCGTTACAAATGTTCTTAAAAATACAGGGTAATTACAAACACTAAAATTCAGAGTATGCAAAAAAAAGAAAAAATAGTATATAACAATGTGTTTACTTACTATATACTGTATATACATATACAAAAATGAAAAAAAAAGTATGTTTGGACCTTTAGACCGCTGAGCCGCTGCAAATGGAAGGGTGATTTTGTGTGTAGCCAAAATCGTCCTTACAAGTGTTACGAAGCTCCTTATGCAGATGTGATTGGGTCACATTGGCATTTTAGTTTTTAGTTTAGTTTGTAGTTTTTTTAAATTAAAAGAATCTCCACCTCTTTAAATAATGCTTAGTTTTAATTATTTATAGTTTTAGTAGATAAGCAATGGCAATGACCCACTCACATCTGGACATGGAGGCTGTACCCTTTCACTTATTCCCTTCTCCTAACCTTTTTCCTTTTTTTTTGCTATGTCCTTTCGATCTATTTAGACGACACAAACCTTTTTTTTTGTTTATGGAGAGGGGTCACTGGAGGGTGACAAAAACCGCCCATCCGTTGAGCTAGGCCGAGGCAACGACAAGGTGTCGTCGTCTCCTTTCAGTGGCAGCACCCCAAAAGGGAACACCTAACGTAACAAGATGGAATCATAGAGAAGTCTAAAAGCCCATGGAGCTCACGTGTGGTACTTGTCCAAGAAAAAGAGAGACCGTTCAACCAGATTTTGTGTGGACTATCGGAAACTGAACGATGTCACCAAAAAGGATAGTTATCCATTACCGCGTATAGATGATACATTGGACACCTTATCCGGAGCCAGAATCTTTAGCACATTAGATCTGAAAAGCGGATACTGGCAGGTGGCAATTCATGACAACGATAAGGAGAACACAGCATTTACTGCGGAAAACAGCTTGTAACAATTTTGCCGTTTGGTTTATGCAACGCAACATGTTTTGGGAGGCTTTAGCTGGAAGACATGTCTGGTCTATTTGGATAACATAATTGTTTTTGGTCGTACATTTAATGAGCACGTGAATAATCTTCGGCAACTTCTGGAAACCATAAAAGCAGCAGGATTAAAATTGAGTCCGCCGAAATGTAGCCTTTTCAAACATGAAGTGAATTATTTGGGCCACATTGTATCCAGTCAAGGAGTACGCACGGATTCCAAGAAGTTGGAAGCTGTTAACGAAGAATGAGCTGCTAAGTTTTCTGGGGCTATGCTCCTACTAACGACGGTTTGTGCCTAACTTTATGTTGCATGAAGCCTTCATCGCCTTACTGAGAAGAACCAAAAGTTCCAACGGTCAAGCGAGCACCAAAAATCATTTGAATTGCTGAAGGGAAAGCTTTGCAGTTCTCAAATATTGGCATATCCACAGACAGGAGAACTCTTCATCCTGGAAACCGACGGGAGCATTGCGGGAATAGGAGCAGTTCTATCGAAGAATCAAGTAGGAAAGGAACGTGTAATAGCGTACTACAGCCGTTCACTTTCTAAGCCCGAGAAGAACTACTGCGTGAAGCGAAGGGAATTGCTAGCTGTTGTCGATGGCGTCAAACACTTCCACAAGTACCTATACGGTCAGGAATTTCTTCTTCGAACTGACAATGCAGCTCTCAAGTGGTTAATGCAGTTCAGGGAACCAGAAGGTCAAGTGGCCAGATAGATCGAACGACTCCAGGCATACACATTCAGAACAGAGCATCGAAAAGGAATGCTGCACAATAATGCCGACGGGTTATCCAGAAGACTTTGTGCACCCCAATGCAAATACTGTACAATGCTTGAAAACAAGAAGTGCTCTGAAGTTGTTGCACAAATAAGACTACAAGTTGAAGTTTGCTGGACAAAAGAGCAGCTAAGGGAGGAACAAGTGCGTGATGATTCGATTGCTTCAATATTTCAATGGATGGAGCAAGGTGAAAGACCGGAGTGGCACGAGATTGCAACAGAAAGTCCTACAGTAAAAAGTAACTGGGCTCAATGACAGTCATTGCGATTGGAAGATGGACTACTGCTAAAGCAATTAAAGTCGGCTCATGGTCAAAGCACAAAATCACAGATTTTGCTACCAACGAATCGGGTCAAAGAGGTTCTGCAAAAATTACATAGTGGGACATCAGGAGCACATTTGGGCGTTAATAACACGCTAGATAAAGTAAGGAATTGCTTCTATAGGGTCAATTGCCGCCGAGATGTGAAAGACTGGTGCCGAATGTGTGATGAATGTGCCGCAAGCAAAGGACCACAACCAAAAACCAGAGGAAAATTGCAACAGTACAATGTTGGAGCACCATTTGAGCGGGTGGCAATGGATATAGCTGGTCCATTCCCAGAAAAAAAGAGATGGAAATCGCTATAAACTCGTGTGCATTGATTACTTCAGTAAATGAGCAGAAGCATATCCCATCGCAAACCAGGAAGCTAGCACGGTGGCTAGAGCATTCGTGGACAATTGGATATGCAAATTTGGAGCACCACTGGAACTACATTCCGATCAGGGGCGGAATTTAGAGTCGCTAGTCTTTCAAGAGCTGCGCCAAGTACTCAACATCAAGAAAACGAGGACTACTCTATTACATCAGAAGGAGTGCTGAATCTGTTCGGGACGAACAGAATTAGGGTGGGGGTAATGTTTTGAAAAACAGTTAGTAGCGCATACGAATAATAGAATTCGAAACCAAAAATAAATCACAATGTAAATACTGCATACTAAAAATAAGCACTTTTATGTAGCATACTTTTAGGCTGTAAGACTTTATTATTTTAAATTTGAAATGTAACCGCCTGCAAGTTTGAATCATTTTGTACTGTTCAAAAATGTAGTCAAACCGGTTTTTGCGGTTTGCCGGTTTTTTGTAAAAGAACAAGTAGTTTATTTTTAGAAGATGACTAATTGCATATAAAAAAAACGTTAGTTGTAAAAAAGGGAATAAGACTACAATTTTCTGGTCTTTTCTCGATATATCTGTCTATAATATTGGAAGTTTCTGGAAGCTTTTCAATGAGTATAAAAGGTGGCGTTCACTGCAGAGAATTCATTAGTTATTTAGAATTTAACCAGTGCAGTTGAAAAGCTCTTGCTTGCAGAAATATTGTAAAGTACAAGTATTATAAGTGTTTTTGTGTGCATTTAGCATTTAAAAGTTGTCCAGCATAAAATTGTGAACTTGTCCTATATTATATATATATATATAGTATTAGTAAATTAAAGTTATTATTGGTAAAAAAAATTTATAAATCCCGCACGCTTCAAGGGGTTCGCACACTTATAATGCTTATATGCTTGGCACAGCGTGGGCGTTAAGGAAAATGAGCAGAAAAGAGGAGATGGCTATGAGCTTGTGTTTTGAATGTCTGTGGATCATATTGAAGTGGGAAGACAGAGTTTAGAAAGCATTCCACATACGTGTTGTACGGCTGAAGAACGAATCCCTGAACTTAACTGTACGTCCGAAGATGGACTTTAGGGTAAACTGATGAGCATTTAGAGCACCACGAGTATTGCGGTTGAATTCAAAGAGAGGTGGCATGCATCTGGCTATTTCTCTTGAGCAGCTGAGCTGGTAGAAGAAGCGATAAAACAGTGACAAGCAGGAAACGTTCCTACGGTGCTCAAGCGAATCTATTGATTTCGCTATATTTGCGTCACCGATAAGTTTTATCGCGCGATTTTGAATTCTATCTAGCTGATTCAAATTAGTTCTAGGCGCACCAGACCAGATATGGCAATTGAACTCAAGTTTAGGGCAAATAAAAGCCTTGTATATGGTAGCCATTTCAGAGGGAGTAAAATATTTCTTGCACCGGGCTAGAATTCCTAAACATTTTACAGCATTTTTGGCGACGATAAATAAGTGGTCATTCCAACGAAGCTTGTCGTTAACGCACATACCAAGAATTGCAAAATTTTCAGTTTCCTCGATGCAAGTGCCATTCATTAATAATGGCATGTGATTTAGGATTTGCTTAGACGACAGTAGACAGCATTGGGTTTTGGAATCGTTAAATTCTACTCGATTGTTTTCTCCCCATTGTATTATGCTATCTCGGTCAGAATGTAACGTGCTTAACATACGAAGTTGCCTGAGTTCCACATGAAAATAAATCACCAGAAGTTCATCTTTAATTTTTGTCTGTTGTTGTTCCCGTTCAGCTTCCCGCATCAGCCTTATTAACACAATAAAAGTCTGATCACAACATCACCTCTCATTATAGTATATTACATATTAAAATTCACAGATGACAGTATTTTATTTAACAAACAAATTTTAAATATATCATTAATTTAGTACTTATAATTGCTTTTGTAACTTATATGCAAATTTTAAATATTTGGGTTGTGTTCATTGTACAAAACGGCTGATATCATAAAGTAGGCGTGTTTTTAAATTACCTATATTCACTTCGCGTGCCCGTGGCTGGCTGGCTGACTGACTGGCCGGCTGGCTGGCTGGCTGGTGTGCAGAATCTTGTTATCAATTTTTAACACACTTCCCAAAGTCCGATTTTATTCAAACTTTGCACACATGTGTATTTCCCATGACAATACTTTCTATTAAAATTTGGGACATCTCGTGCCTCGGAGTCGGGGGCTCCCATAAAAAAATTTTAAAATATGTACCCAATTTTTTTCAAATTTTATACGCATGTACAACACGATCTTTATATTTAATACACATGTGTATCTCCGATGGACAACACTTTTTGTAAATTGAAATTGAATGGAAATGAAATGAATGAATTTTAAAAAATATACCCGATTTTATTCAAACTGCACATTGTGTATTCCCGATTAGAGAATTTACACGAATTTACAGTCGAGTCAAATTTCACACGTAAAACTAAAATAAATCTTTTATGCCACATAGTGTTGTTACTGTCCCGGAATTAAAGATTCCTACAGCTCAGAGTACCTCATCTCCCAAGCTGGGATTGAAAGCCGAACGACACCGATCATTAACAACAACTTTGTTGTTTGAGACGGTGTCGAGAAGCTCAGTCTTATTGGATCTCACTTTGAAACGCTGCACCAAAAAGGGACTCGCTCAAGTAGTTTTACTGAATTAGTGAGCGAAGAATTAGGAAGATTCCGTAATCAGAATAATTATTCGGAAACTGTTGTAACTTTCTCTGACGACCTTAAATCTGACGAACTGACTGAAGAACTGTAATGGTTTAATTGGGTTTTTTTCCTAAGCAGTCTTGTTCTTTGGCCTGTGTGCACGTCTAGCGGATGCGGATGCGGATTTGGGTGGGATCTTGGCCAATTAATTGCCTTTACCATAATAAATACTTATATTTTGCGTGCACATAATTCGCGTCCAAATGCGGTCCTCCTACATACAGTAACACCTGAACTCAACAATTAAATGATTGGACCATTTTGCTTTCAATTTCGTTAATCGTATATTTTAACATGTAAGCATATAAACTTGTATATATGAATAGAATGATCTCAAATAATCGCTAAAACAATACAACTATTTACAGTTGGGTACTAATAATATTTTCACACGCCCATAGACGAAAGTGACTATTTCATACGCTATAAACTAGCTTCGAAAGTAGCCCATACGCACTCTAGTTATGTTATCATAAGGCTACCGCCTCGTTCGTCAAGCTTCGACCTCGCACGATAAACTCCACTTTCCTTGCTCGTTATGTAATATACTGTTGCATACGAATGTCGTAGCCAGGTAAATATATGCATATGTAATATATGACGAACTGACTGAAGAACTGTAATGGTTTAATTGGGTTTTTTTTCCTAAGCAGTCTTGTTCTTTGGCCTGTGTGCACGTCTAGCGGATGCGGATGCGGATTTGGGTGGGATCTTGGCCAATTAATTGCCTTTACCATAATAAATACTTATATTTTGCGTGCACATAATTCGCGTCCAAATGCGGTCCTCCTACATACAGCAACACCTGAACTCAACAATTAAATGATTGGACCATTTTGCTTTCAATTTCGTTAATCGTATATTTTAACATGTAAGCATATAAACTTGTATATATGAATAGAATGATCTCAAATAATCGCTAAAACAATACAACTATTTACAGTTGGGTACTAATAATATTTTCACACGCCCATAGACGAAAGTGACTATTTCATACGCTATAAACTAGCTTCGAAAGGAGCCCATACGCACTCTAGTTATGTTATCATAATCATATTATAATGCTACCGCCTCGTTCGTCAAGCTTCGACCTCGCACGATAAACTCCACTTTCCTTGCTCGTTATGTAATATACTGTTGCATACGAATGTCGTAGCCAGGTAAATATATGCATATGTAATTTTATATATGATTTAAAAGAATTCATATAAACGCTATATTAATGTAACTATATAATTATTGAATGTTAATAATTGCATACGGATGTCGCTAAAATAATGTAACTATATATATGTAATGATATGTAATGATAATATTTTGTAGGTCGGTTCATATGTATACGCGACACAATTGAATAAGAAATTTTTTGAATGACTTAAAATGATACTAACTATATATTGATTATTTAAGGTGATATATATATAAGAATGTATTAAGAAACTTTTTGAACGACTTAAAATGATACTAACTATACATATTTTGATTATTTGAGGTGATATATATAAGAATGTATTAAGAAACTTTTTGAACGACTTAAAATGATACTAACTATATATTGATTATTTAGGTATATAAGAATGTATTAAGAAACTTTTTGAACGACTTAAAATGATACTAACTATATATTGATTATTCAGTGTGCGTATAATTTTTGAAGATAACATGAAACTATTTGAATTACTTGGTTACTTGATAACCCAAGATGTTCTTGAGTTGTTTTTATGTTCAACAGCCTAAGAGGTATATCAGGTCTAATCCCAAGGATTTTATTTGAAGTTAAACTTTCTGAAGTGTTGCCATAGTTTCCGCCAATTTGTCGATCGCAAGGCGACTGTGGTCTATTTTGCTGACCAAGCTGCTTTTCTTTATTTAATTAGCGTATCATGTGGGGAATTCCAACAGACGTCAAAGATTATGACTTGGTTTGCGGTAACCAGTTTTATTCCACGCCTTACAGAACCCACATATGGACCAGTGTTTATTGGATTTACGAAGTGGTCTAAACACTCTTTGTAGGTACTCAAAAAATAAGGTTTGATACTTATGACGCGCACAAAGCCAAGCAAGTACAAGAAGACAATGATTTTACAACTTACCCAGAGAGAGAAAAGGGGCTCCTACGACGTTGTGGTAATGTGTAAATTTCCTTGGTATGGTTGCAATTTCCTTATGGCGTGGCTAAGCTAATCCGGCTATATCTGAACCATCCGGATATATAGCCTTTTGTTTTTTTTCGCTTCCTGCCGAATTTCACGTGTAGGATCGATCTTTTAGGCCTCATAGTGTTGTTGCTATCCCGGAATTAAAGATTCGTACAGCATCAGAGTATCTCATCTCCCAAGCTGGGATTGAAAGCCGAACGACACCAATCATTAACAACAACTTTGTTGTTGGAGACGGCGTGGAGAAGCCGGATCGCAATTTGAAACGGTGCACCAAATAGGGACTCGCTGAAGTAGTTCAGCTGAGTTAGTGAGCGAAGAATTAGGAAGATTCCGTTATCAAAATAATTACTCGGAAACTGGTCTATCAGCCTCATGCCTAACATTGGGACTGCGTGCGAAACAAGTGAGATAATTCCGCTGAGCCAATTTGGGTTCAAGCGAAACCACTCGACAGTGCACGCTGTGACCAAATTAATTTCAGATGTCAACTGGCATCTCACCGTAATGGACGAAAATGATCGCAAAGATATCTATCATGCCTTCAACAAAATACGTGAAACTGACAACCTGCCGTACCTAACGTAAATAATATAACCATCATTAATAACCACATAACCTCCCAAATCCAGAACATTACGACCCACATTAACACTCAACAAAAGACTATTGAAAAATACCTCAACAAAGATCGAAGACGATCTCATTTTTCTTCAGAACATATTTCAAATCAATAATGATATAGAATTATTCAGAAACCATATAGATAACATAGGGAACATTATATTTTCAACTAAATTAGGTATCATACCTACAAAAATACTCACCAAAGTAGAACTTGACTTAATACACAGTTACAAAAGTTACACGAAACTAAAAGTAGCCCTAATTTTCCAAAATAACTCAATAGTTATCGTTTTGTCAGTACCCAAATTTTCAACAGAGTTGCTGTCTCACATTGTATTCGAACCAATTCCTAATGCTCAAAACAAATCCTTTAAAAGAACCCGAAATACGAATGGACTCCAATTATAATAATATATACGAAGAAAAAATAAAATAAGACCTTACTAAAAATTTAATATGAATTCAAGACAATTGTGTTGAAAACATTATGAGCTTCCTTAAATCTCAGCTTCGCGATAATGTCATCATCGATCGATTTCATCATTCGCCTATGGTCATAAAATTAAAAATTCTTTAAGTCGATTTCGTCATTCGTCAGTAATTCATAAAATATAGCCAAATCATATTAATGTCCAAACGATGCCCAGGCAAACGCTGCCTAATTAAATAATGTTATTACTTACGCATTGAGGTCACCGCTGACGAAAGTAATTCCATGCCGCTTGCATCGATCAATGCTATTCTGATCGATTCTAGTTGCGTGGAAAATAGTCTAAAAAGACAGAAGAATTGTACCATAGACGAAGTTGATTTCTGGCATTTACCCAAATGGTAAGAGTTTATAAAAAGTTTCATTTAAGAGTTTACAAAAGCATTGTTAAATTTTATAAAATTTTCATTTAAGAGTTTACAAAAGCATATGGTAAAAGATTGTAAAAGTTTCATTTAAAGAGTTTGTAAAAATAAGATCTTCAATAAAAATTCTTCACAGTAATTTGTTTTAAAAAAAGGTCTTTCATCTGAAATTCAGGACATCTCTTCTCCTGAATTATGAGCACTGAATCCCCCATATATAATTTCGCGCGGTTTAATGCCTTGCCAATTAATGAAGTTAAAGAATTATGGTAAAACGGACCGTCATTTCCGTCACAAAACGAAGACCATTGAACAATTACGAAATTTGGTCTGGTCACCCCGAGATAGAAGATATTGAATGCTCCAAAGTAAAAAAAAAATCGGTTCTTAGAACTTTTTTCAAATTATCAAACTAGTTCGTATCGCTGCGCTTTGCTTACTGTTTGCGAGAAATACTAAACTCACCATACCAGATGGTAAATTTGATGCTCAGTCACCTCAAGAAATTGATGACGGTCTAAAGCGTATAATTAAGTTAGTACAAAATCAAACTTATTCGGAAGAAATTAAACAACTGCGATCAACTAAATTGATTCATAAAAAATTCAATTGGTTTTAAATCCATTTATAAATTAAGATGGAGTCCTTCGCGTTGGTGGCCGGTAAAACAATTCTGCTTTAACATATGATCAAAAACATCCCATTCTTATACCAGCTACCAATCCGTTTACACTTTTAATATGCCATAAAGAGCATATTAAATATTTACAAGCTGGTCATCAAGCACTACATTGTACTCTGCGTCAACGGGTTTGAATTGTAGGCGGACGAAAGCTGTGTCGTAAAATCGTGCATCCTATGTTTCAGAACAAGATTGAGATTCATTCAACAGCTAATGGGTCAATTACCCGCAGAACTTGTACAACAATCACGAGCATTTGAAAATATCGGCATCGATTTCTGTGGTACATTTACCATTTCTTATAAAATCAACCAATGTTGAAACCAAAGTTTATATAGCTGTACTTAGTACTTATAATTGCTTTTGTAACTTATATGCAAATTTTAAATATTTGGGTTGTGTTCCTTGTACAACATGGCTGATATCATAAAGTA
This sequence comes from Nephrocerus scutellatus, assembly GCA_947095585.1. Lineage (NCBI taxonomy): Eukaryota > Metazoa > Arthropoda > Insecta > Diptera > Pipunculidae > Nephrocerus > Nephrocerus scutellatus. The sequence continues at coordinate 66,681,998 of OX352762.1, forward strand.
GGCGTGTTTTTAAATTACCTATATTCACTTCGCGTGCCCGTGGCTGGCTGACTGACTGACTGGCCGGCTGGCTGGCTGGCTGGTGTGCAGATTCTTGTTATCAATTTTTAACACACTTCCTAAAGTCCGATTTTATTCAAACTTTGCACACATGTGTATTTCCCATGACTATACTTTCTGTTAAAATTTGGGACACCTCGTGCCTCGGAGTCGGGGGCTCCCATAAAATTTTTTTAAGAAATGTACCCAATTTTTTTCAAATTTTATACGCATGTACAACACGATGCACAACACTTTTTGTAAAAATTTTTAGTAAAAAAATTTTCTTTAAATTTAATACACATGTGTATCTCCGATGGACAACACTTTTTGTAAATTGAAATTGAATGGAAATGAAATGAATGAATTTTAAAAAATTTACCCGATTTTATTCAAACTGCACATTGTGTATTCCCGATTAGAGAATTTACACGAATTTACAGTCGACTCAAATTTCACACGTAAAACTAAAATAAATCTTTTAAGCCACATAGTGTTGTTGCTGTCCCGGAATTAAAGATTCCTACAGCTCAGAGTACCTCATCTCCCAAGCTGGGATTGAAAGCCGAACGACACCGATCATTAACAACAACTTTGTTGTTTGAGACGGTGTCGAGAAGCTCAGTCTTATTGGATCGCACTTTGAAACGCTGCACCAAAAAGGGACTCGCTCAAGTAGTTTAACTGAATTAGTGAGCGAAGAATTAGGAAGATTCCGTAATCAGAATAATTATTCGGAAACTGTTGTAACTTTCTCTGACGACCTTAAATCTGACGAACTGACTGAAGAACTGTAATGGTTTAATTGGGTTTTTTTGCTAAGCAGTCTTGTTCTTTGGCCTGTGTGCACGCCTAGCGGATGCGGATGCGGATTTGGGTGGGATATTGGCCAATTAATTGCCTTTACCATAATAAATACTTATATTTTGCGTGCACATAATTCGCGTCCAAATGCGGTCCCCATACATACAGCAACACCTGAACTCAACAATTAAATGATTGGACCATTTTGCTTTCAATTTCGTTAATCGTATATTTTAACATGTAAACATATAAACTTGTATATATGAATAGAATGATCTCAAATAATCGCTAAAACAATACAACTATCTACAGTTGGGTACTAATAATATTTTCACACGCCCATAGACGAAAGTGACTATTTCATACGCTATAAACTAGCTTCGAAAGTAGCCCATACGCACTCTAGTTATGTTATCATAATCATATCATAAGGCTACCGCCTCGTTCGTCAAGCTTCGACCTCGCACGATAAACTCCACTTTCCTTGCTCGTTATGTAATATACTGTTGCATACGAATGTCGTAGCCAGGTAAATATATGCATATGTAATTTTTTATATGATTTAAAAGAATTCATATAAACGCTATATTAATGTAACTATATAATTATTGAATGTTAATAATTGCATACGGATGTCGCTAAAATAATGTATATATAGTTATGTAATGATAATATTTTGTAGGTCGGTTCATATGTATACGCGACACAATTGAATAAGAAATTTTTTGAATGACTTAAAATGATACTAACTATACATATATTGATTATTTGAGGTGATATATATAAGAATGTATTAAGAAACTTTTTGAACGACTTAAAATGATACTAACTATATATTGATTATTCAGTGTGATATATCTAAAATAATGTATATTTAGACGACTATATCAATCCACTTTGTTCACTTGCTTGGTGTACAAAAAAAGGGTCCGATCGAGTGGTGCCCAGTTCTCTGATTGGCCTGCCACACCGATGCTTTTGCAATAAAAGATGTATTCTGATTGACGTATAGGAGAGGGTTCATGTATGTTCCACTTGCTGTCTCCATTGCAATATGCATAGCTAGAAGATCCTTGTATATCGATGGACTTCCGTTGTTCATTTCAGCGTATAATTTTTGAAGATAAGGTGAAACTATTTGAATTACTTGGTTACTTGATAACCCAAGATGTTCTTGAGTTGTTTTTATGTTCAACAGCCTAAGAGGTATATCAGGTCTAATCCCAAGGATTTTATTTGAAGTTAAACTTCCTGAAGTGTTGCCATAGTTTCCGCCAATTTGTCGATCGCAAGGCGACTGTGGTCTATTTTGCTGACCAAGCTGCTTTTCTTTCGTCTTCGTTAAGATTTTGGCTTCTCTCAACTTCGTTTCTTATAATCACTACTCACTGCAGCACACAATCAGCCCTTAGGGAACTTCAGAATTTCTCACCGCGAAGTTTGCTGTTTTTATATTCTGATTTTCATAAACCTTTTCTTCCTTTTGTTGTCCAACACGATGCACTCAAAATTTAATTAGCGTCTCAAGTGGGGAATTCCAACAGACGTCAAAGATTATGACTTGGTTTGCGGGAACAAGTTTTATTCCACGCCTTACAGAACCCACATATGGACCAGTGTTTATTGGATTTACGAAGTGGTCTAAACACTCTTTGTAGGTACTCAAAAAATAAGGTTTGATACTTATGATGCGCACAAAGCCAAGCAAGTACAAGAAGATAATGATTTTACAACTTACCCAGAGAGAGAAAGGGGGCTCCTACGACGTTGTGGTAATGTGTAAATTTCCTTGGTATGGTTGCAATTTCGTGGCGTGGCGTGGCTAAGCTAATCCGGCTATATCTGAACCATCTGGATATATAGCCTTTTGTTTTTTTTTTTTTTTCGCTTCCTGCCGAATTTCACGTGTAGGATCGATCTTTTAAGCCTCATAGTGTTGTTGCTATCCCGGAATTAAAGATTCGTACAGCATCAGAGTATCTCATCTCCCAAGCTGGGATTGAAATCCGAACGACACCAATCATTAACAACAACTTTGTTGTTGGAGACGGCATGGAGAAGCCGAATCGCACTTTGAAACGGTGCACCAAATAGGGACTCACTGAAGTAGTTCAGCTGAGTTAGTGAGCGAAGAATTAGGAAGATTCCGTTATCAAAATAATTACTCGGAAACTGGCCTATCAGCCTCATGCCTAACATTGCGGTCCCAATGTGCGAAACAAGTGAGATAATTCCGCTGAGCCAATTTGGGTTCAAGCGAAACCACTCGACAGTGCACGCTGTGACCAAATTAATTTCAGATGTCAACTGGCATCTCACCGTAATGGACGAAAAGATATCTATCATGCCTTCAACAAAATACGTGAAACTGACAACCTGCTAACATACCGTAAATAATATAACCATCATTAATAACCACATAACCTCCCAAATCCAGAACATTACGACCCACATTAACACTCAACAAAAGACTATTGAAAAATACCTCAACAAACTACAACAACAACAACAACAACAAACAATAATGATATAGAATTATTCAGAAACCATATAGATAACATAGGGAACATTATATTTTCAACTAAATTAGGTATGATACCTATAAAAATACTCACCAAAGTAGAACTTGACTTAATACACAGTTACAAAAGTTACACGAAACTAAAAGTAGCCCTAATTCTCCAAAATAACTCAATAGTTATCGTTTTGACAGTACCCAAATTTTCAACAGAGTTGCTGTCTCACATTGTATTCGAACCAATTCCTAATGCTCAAAACAAATCCTTTAAAAGAACCCGAAATACGAATGGACTCCAATTATAATAATATATACGAAGAAAAAATAAAATAAGACCTTACTAAAAATTTAATATGAATTCAAGACATTTGTGTTGAAAACATTATGAGCTTCCTTAAATCTCAGCTTCGCGATAATGTCATCATCGATCGATTTCATCATTCGCCTATGGTCATAAAATTAAAAATTCTTTAAGTCGATTTCGTCATTCGTCAGTAATTCATAAAATATAGCCAAATCATATTAATGTCCAAACGATGCCCAGGCAAATGCTGCCTAATTAAATAATGTTATTACTTACGCATTGAGGTCACCGCTGACGAAAGTAATTCCATGCCGCTTGCATCGATCAATGCTATTCTGATCGATTCTAGTTGCGTGGAAAATAGTCTAAAAAGACAGAAGAATTGTACCATAGACGAAGTTGATTTCTGGCATTTACCCAAATGGTAAGAGTTTATAAAAAGTTTCATTTAAGAGTTTACAAAAGCATTGTTAAATTTTATAAAATTTTCATTTAAGAGTTTACAAAAGCATATGGTAAAAGATTGTAAAAGTTTCATTTAAAGAGTTTGTAAAAATAAGATCTTCAATAAAAATTCTTCACAGTAATTTGTTTTAAAAAAAGGTCTTTCATCTGAAATTCAGGACATCTCTTCTCCTGAATTATGAGCACTGAATCCCCCATATATAATTTCGCGCGGTTTAATGCCTTGCCAATTAATGAAGTTAAAGAATTATGGTAAAACGGACCGTCATTTCCGTCACAAAACGAAGACCATTGAACAATTACGAAATTTGGTCTGGTCACCCCGAGATAGAAGATGTTGAATGCTCCAAAGTAAAAAAAAAATCGGTTCTTAGAACTTTTTTCAAATTATCAAACTAGTTCGTATCGCTGCGCTTTGCTTACTGTTTGCGAGAAATACTAAACTCACCATACCAGATGGTAAATTTGATGCTCAGTCACCTCAAGAAATTGATGACGGTCTAAAGCGTATAATTAAGTTAGTACAAAATCAAACTTATTCGGAAGAAATTAAACAACTGCGATCAACTAAATTGATTCATAAAAAATTCAATTGGTTTTAAATCCATTTATAAATTAAGATGGAGTCCTTCGCGTTGGTGGCCGGTAAAACAATTCTGCTTTAACATATGATCAAAAACATCCCATTCTTATACCAGCTACCAATCCGTTTACACTTTTAATATGCCATAAAGAGCATATTAAATATTTACAAGCTGGTCATCAAGCACTACATTGTACTCTGCGTCAACGGGTTTGAATTGTAGGCGGACGAAAGCTGTGTCGTAAAATCGTGCATCCTATGTTTCAGAACAAGACTGAGATTCATTCAACAGCTAATGGGTCAATTACCCGCAGAACTTGTACAACAATCACGAGCATTTGAAAATATCGGCATCGATTTCTGTGGTACATTTACCATTTCTTATAAAATCAACCAATGTTGAAACCAAAGTTTATATAGCTGTACTTAGTACTTATAATTGATTTTGTAACTTATATGCAAATTTTAAATATTTGGGTTGTGTTCATTGTACAACATGGCTGATATCATAAAGTAGGCGTGTTTTTAAATTACCTATATTCACTTCGCGTGCCCGTGGCTGGCTGACTGACTGACTGGCCGGCTGGCTGGCTGGCTGGTGTGCAGAATCTTGTTATCAATTTTTAACACACTTCCTAAAGTCCGATTTTATTCAAACTGTGTATTTATTGTATGTGTATTTCCCATGACAATACTTTCTTTTAAAATTTGGGACACCTCGTGCCTCGGAGTCGGGGGCTCCCATAAATTTTTTTTAAAAAATGTACCCAATTTTTTTCAAATTTTATACGCATGTACAACACGATGCACAACACTTTTTGTAAAAATTTTTAGTAAAAAAATTTTCTTTAAATTTAATACACATGTGTATCTCCGATGGACAACACTTTTTGTAAATTGAAATTGAATGGAAATGAAATGAATGAATTTTAAAAAATTTACCCGATTTTATTCAAACTGCACATTGTGTATTCCCGATTAGAGAATTTACACGAATTTACAGTCGACTCAAATTTCACACGTAAAACTAAAATAAATCTTTTAAGCCACATAGTGTTGTTGCTGTCCCGGAATTAAAGATTCCTACAGCTCAGAGTACCTCATCTCCCAAGCTGGGATTGAAAGCCGAACGACACCGATCATTAACAACAACTTTGTTGTTTGAGACGGTGTCGAGAAGCTCAGTTTTATTGGATCGCACTTTGAACCGCTGCACCAAAAAGGGACTCGCTCAAGTAGTTTAACTGAATTAGTGGGCGAAGAATTAGGAAGATTCCGTAATCAGAATAATTATTCGGAAACTGTTGTAACTTTCTCTGACGACCTTAAATCTGACGAACAGACTGAAGAACTGTAATGGTTTAATTGGGTTTTTTTGTGGGATCTTGGCCAATTAATTGCCTTTACCATAATAAATACTTATATTTTGCGTGCACATAATTCGCGTCCAAATGCGGTCCCCCTACATACAGCAACACCTGAACTCAACAATTAAATGATTGGACCATTTTGCTTTTAATTTCGTTAATCGTATATTTTAACATGTAAACATATAAACTTGTATATATGAATAGAATGATCTAAAATAATCGCTAAAACAATACAACTATCTACAGTTGGGTACTAATAATATTTTCACACGCCCATAGACGAAAGTGACTATTTCATACGCTATAAACTAGCTTCGAAAGTAGCCCATACGCACTCTAGTTATGTTATCATAATCATATCATAAGGCTACCGCCTCGTTCGTCAAGCTTCGACCTCGCACGATAAACTCCACTTTCCTTGCTCGTTATGTAATATACTGTTGCATACGAATGTCGTAGCCAGGTAAATATATGCATATGTAATTTTATATATGATTTAAAAGAATTCATATAAACGCTATATTAATGTAACTATATAATTATTGAATGTTAATAATTGCATACGGATGTCGCTAAAATAATGTAACTATATATAGTTATGTAATGATAATATTTTGTAGGTCGGTTCATATGTATACGCGACACAATTGAATAAGAAATTTTTTGAACGACTTAAAATGATACTAACTATATATTGATTATTTAAGGTGATATATATATAAGAATGTATTAAGAAACTTTTTGAACGACTTAAAATGATACTAACTATACATATATTGATTATTTGAGGTGATATATATAAGAATGTATTAAGAAACTTTTTGAACGACATAAAATGATACTAACTATATATTGATTATTCAGTGTGATATATCTAAAAGAATGTATATTTAGACGGCTATATCAATCCACTTTGTTCACTTGCTTGGTGTACAAAAAAAGGGTCCGATCGAGTGGTGCCCAGTTCTCTGATTGGCCTGCCACACCGATGCCATTGCAATAAAAGATGTATTCTGATTGACGTATAGGAGAGGGTTCATGTATGTTCCACTTGTTGTCTCCATTGCAATATGCATAGCTAGAAGATCCTTGTATATCGATGGACTTCCGTTGTCCATTTCAGCGTATAATTTTTGAAGATAAAGTGAAACTATTTGAATTACTTGGTTACTTGATAACCCAAGATGTTCTTGAGTTGTTTTTATGTTCAACAGCCTAAGAGGTATATCAGGTCTAATCCCAAGGATTTTATTTGAAGTTAAACTTCCTGAAGTGTTGCCATAGTTTCCGCCAATTTGTCGATCGCAAGGCGACTGTGGTCTATTTTGCTGACCAAGCTGCTTTTCTTTCGTCTTCGTTAAGATTTTGGCTTCTCTCAACTTCGTTTCTTATAATCACTACTCACTGCAGCACACAATCAGCCCTTAGGTAACTTCAGAATTTCGCACCGCGAAGTTTGCTGTTTTTATATTCTGATTTTCATAAACCTTTTCTTCCTTTTGTTGTCCAACACGATGCACTCGAAATTTAATTAGCGTATCATGTGGGGAATTCCAACAGACGTCAAAGATTATGACTTGGTTTGCGGTAACCAGTTTTATTCCACGCCTTACAGAACCCACATATGGACCAGTGTTTATTGGATTTACGAAGTGGTCTAAACACTCTTTGTAGGTACTCAAAAAATAAGGTTTGATACTTATGACGCGCACAAAGCCAAGCAAGTACAAGAAGACAATGATTTTACAACTTACCCAGAGAGAGAAAGGGGGCTCCTACGACGTTGAGGTAATGTGTAAATTTCCTTGGTATTGCAATTTCCTTATGGCGTGGCTAAGCTAATCCGGCTATATCTGAACCATCTGGATATATAGCCTTTTGTTTTTTTTTTCGCTTCCTGCCGAATTTCACGTGTAGGATCGATCTTTTAAGCCTCATAGTGTTGTTGCTATCCCGGAATTAAAGATTCGTACAGCATCAGAGTATCTCATCTCCCAAGCTGGGATTGAAAGCCGAACGACACCAATCATTAACAACAACTTTGTTGTTGGAGACGGCGTGGAGAAGCCGAATCGCACTTTGAAACGGTGCACCAAATAGGGACTCGCTGAAGTAGTTCAGCTGAGTTAGTGAGCGAAGAATTAGGAAGATTCCGTTATCAAAATAATTACTCGGAAACTGGCCTATCAGCCTCATGCCTAACATTGGGACCGCGTGCGAAACAAGTGAGATAATTCCGCTGAGCCAATTTGGGTTCAAGCGAAACCACTCGACAGTGCACGCTGTGACCAAATTAATTTCAGATGTCAACTGGCATCTCACCGTAATGGACAAAATGATCGGAAAGATATCTATCATGCCTTCAACAAAATACGTGAAACTGACAACCTGTTAACATACCGTAAATAATATAACCATCATTAATAACCACATAACCTCCCAAATCCAGAACATTACGACCCACATTAACACTCAACAAAAGACTATTGAAAAATACCTCAACAAAGATCGAAGACGATCTCATTTTTCTTCAGAACATATTTCAAATCAATAATGATATAGAATTATTCAGAAACCATATAGATAAATTAGGTATCATACCTACAAAAATACTCACCAAAGTAGAACTTGACTTAATACACAGTTACAAAAGTTACACGAAACTAAAAGTAGCCCTAATTTTCCAAAATAACTCAATAGTTATCGTTTTGTCAGTACCCAAATTTTCAACAGAGTTGCTGTCTCACATTGTATTCGAACCAATTCCTAATGCTCAAAACAAATCCTTTAAAAGAACCCGAAATACGAATGGACTCCAATTATAATAATATATACGAAGAAAAAATAAAATAAGACCTTACCAAAAATTAAATATGAATTCAAGACATTTGTGTTGAAAACATTATGACCTTCCTTAAATCTCAGCTTCGCGCTAATGTCATTATCGATCGATTTCATCATTCGCCTATGGTCATAAAATTAAAAATTCTTTAACTCGATTTCGTCATTCGTCAGTAATTCATAAAATATGGCCAAATCATATGAATGTCCAAACGATGCCCAGGCAAACGCTGCCTAATCAAATAATGTTATTACTTACGCATTGAGGTCACCGCTGACGAAAGTAATTCCATGCCGCTTGCATCGATCAATGCTATTCTGGTCGATTCTAGTTGCGTGGAAAATAGTATAAAAAGACAGAAGAATTGTACCATAGACGAAGTTGATTTCTGGCATTTACCCAAAGGGTATTGTAAGAGTTTATAAAAAGTTTCATTTAAGAGTTTACAAATGCGGTCCCCCTACATACAGCAACACCTGAACTCAACAATTAAATGATTGGACCATTTTGCTTTTAATTTCGTTAATCGTAAATTTTAACATGTAAACATATAAACTTGTATATATGAATAGAATGATCTAAAATAATCGCTAAAACAATACAACTATCTACAGTTGGGTACTAATAATATTTTCACACGCCCATAGACGAAAGTGACTATTTCATACGCTATAAACTAGCTTCGAAAGTAGCCCATACGCACTCTAGTTATGTTATCATAATCATATCATAAGGCTACCGCCTCGTTCGTCAAGCTTCGACCTCGCACGATAAACTCCACTTTCCTTGCTCGTTATGTAATATACTGTTGCATACGAATGTCGTAGCCAGGTAAATATATGCATATGTAATTTTATATATGATTTAAAAGAATTCATATAAACGCTATATTAATGTAACTATATAATTATTGAATGTTAATAATTGCATACGGATGTCGCTAAAATAATGTAACTATATATAGTTATGTAATGATAATATTTTGTAGGTCGGTTCATATGTAAACGCGACACAATTGAATAAGAAATTTTTTGAACGACTTAAAATGATACTAACTATATATTGATTATTTAAGGTGATATATATATAAGAATGTATTAAGAAACTTTTTGAACGACTTAAAATGATACTAACTATACATATATTGATTATTTGAGGTGATATATATAAGAATGTATTAAGAAACTTTTTGAACGACATAAAATGATACTAACTATATATTGATTATTCAGTGTGATATATCTAAAAGAATGTATATTTAGACGGCTATATCAATCCACTTTGTTCACTTGCTTGGTGTACAAAAAAAGGGTCCGATCGAGTGGTGCCCAGTTCTCTGATTGGCCTGCCACACCGATGCCATTGCAATAAAAGATGTATTCTGATTGACGTATAGGAGAGGGTTCATGTATGTTCCACTTGCTGTCTCCATTGCAATATGCATAGCTAGAAGATCCTTGTATATCGATGGACTTCCGTTGTCCATTTCAGCGTATAATTTTTGAAGATAAAGTGAAACTATTTGAATTACTTGGTTACTTGATAACCCAAGATGTTCTTGAGTTGTTTTTATGTTCAACAGCCTAAGAGGTATATCAGGTCTAATCCCAAGGATTTTATTTGAAGTTAAACTTCCTGAAGTGTTGCCATAGTTTCCGCCAATTTGTCGATCGCAAGGCGACTGTGGTCTATTTTGCTGACCAAGCTGCTTTTCTTTCGTCTTCGTTAAGATTTTGGCTTCTCTCAACTTCGTTTCTTATAATCACTACTCACTGCAGCACACAATCAGCCCTTAGGTAACTTCAGAATTTCGCACCGCGAAGTTTGCTGTTTTTATATTCTGATTTTCATAAACCTTTTCTTCCTTTTGTTGTCCAACACGATGCACTCGAAATTTAATTAGCGTATCATGTGGGGAATTCCAACAGACGTCAAAGATTATGACTTGGTTTGCGGTAACCAGTTTTATTCCACGCCTTACAGAACCCACATATGGACCAGTGTTTATTGGATTTACGAAGTGGTCTAAACACTCTTTGTAGGTACTCAAAAAATAAGGTTTGATACTTATGACGCGCACAAAGCCAAGCAAGTACAAGAAGACAATGATTTTACAACTTACCCAGAGAGAGAAAGGGGGCTCCTACGACGTTGAGGTAATGTGTAAATTTCCTTGGTATGGTTGCAATTTCCTTATGGCGTGGCTAAGCTAATCCGGCTATATCTGAACCATCTGGATATATAGCCTTTTGTTTTTTTTTTCGCTTCCTGCCGAATTTCACGTGTAGGATCGATCTTTTAAGCCTCATAGTGTTGTTGCTATCCCGGAATTAAAGATTCGTACAGCATCAGAGTATCTCATCTCCCAAGCTGGGATTGAAAGCCGAACGACACCAATCATTAACAACAACTTTGTTGTTGGAGACGGCGTGGAGAAGCCGAATCGCACTTTGAAACGGTGCACCAAATAGGGACTCGCTGAAGTAGTTCAGCTGAGTTAGTGAGCGAAGAATTAGGAAGATTCCGTTATCAAAATAATTACTCGGAAACTGGCCTATCAGCCTCATGCCTAACATTGGGACCGCGTGCGAAACAAGTGAGATAATTCCGCTGAGCCAATTTGGGTTCAAGCGAAACCACTCGACAGTGCACGCTGTGACCAAATTAATTTCAGATGTCAACTGGCATCTCACCGTAATGGACAAAATGATCGGAAAGATATCTATCATGCCTTCAACAAAATACGTGAAACCGACAACCTGCTAACATACCGTAAATAATATAACCATCATTAATAACCACATAACCTCCCAAATCCAGAACATTACGACCCACATTAACACTCAACAAAAGACTATTGAAAAATACCTCAACAAAGATCGAAGACGATCTCATTTTTCTTCAGAACATATTTCAAATCAATAATGATATAGAATTATTCAGAAACCATATAGATAAATTAGGTATCATACCTACAAAAATACTCACCAAAGTAGAACTTGACTTAATACACAGTTACAAAAGTTACACGAAACTAAAAGTAGCCCTAATTTTCCAAAATAACTCAATAGTTATCGTTTTGTCAGTACCCAAATTTTCAACAGAGTTGCTGTCTCACATTGTATTCGAACCAATTCCTAATGCTCAAAACAAATCCTTTAAAAGAACCCGAAATACGAATGGACTCCAATTATAATAATATATACGAAGAAAAAATAAAATAAGACCTTACCAAAAATTAAATATGAATTCAAGACATTTGTGTTGAAAACATTATGACCTTCCTTAAATCTCAGCTTCGCGCTAATGTCATTATCGATCGATTTCATCATTCGCCTATGGTCATAAAATTAAAAATTCTTTAACTCGATTTCGTCATTCGTCAGTAATTCATAAAATATGGCCAAATCATATGAATGTCCAAACGATGCCCAGGCAAACGCTGCCTAATCAAATAATGTTATTACTTACGCATTGAGGTCACCGCTGACGAAAGTAATTCCATGCCGCTTGCATCGATCAATGCTATTCTGGTCGATTCTAGTTGCGTGGAAAATAGTATAAAAAGACAGAAGAATTGTACCATAGACGAAGTTGATTTCTGGCATTTACCCAAAGGGTATTGTAAGAGTTTATAAAAAGTTTCATTTAAGAGTTTACAAAAGCATTGTTAAATTTTATAAAATTTTCATTTAAGAGTTTACAAAAGCATATGGTAAAAGATTGTAAAAGTTTCATTTAAAGAGTTTGTAAAAATAAGAGCTTCAATAAAAATTCTTCACAGTAATTTGTTTTAAAAAGGTCTTTCATCTCAAATTCAGGACATCTCTTCTCCTGAATTATGAGCACTGAATCCCCCATACATAATTTCGCGCGGTTTAATGCCTTGCCAATTAATGAAGTTAAAGAATTATGGTAAAACGGACCGTCATTTCCGTCACAAAACGAAGACCATTGAACAATTACGAAATTTGGTCTGGTCACCCCGAGATAGAAGATGTTGAATGCTCCAAAGTAAAAAAAAATCGGTTCTTAGAATTTTTTTCAAATTATCAAACTAGTTCGTATCGCTGCGCTTTGCTTACGGTTTGCGAGAAATACTAAACTCACCATACCAGATGGTAAATTTGATGCTCAGTCACCTCAAGAAATTGATGACGGTCTAAAGCGTATAATTAAGTTAGTACAAAATCAAACTTATTCGGAAGAAATTAAACAACTGCGATCAACTAAATTGATTCATAAAAAATTCAATTGGTTTTAAATCCATTTATAAATTTAGATGGAGTCCTTCGCGTTGGTGGCCGGTAAAACAATTCTGCTTTAACATATGATCAAAAACATCCCATTCTGATACCAGCTACAAATCCGTTTACACTTTTAATAGGCCATAAAGGGCATATTAAATATTTACAAGCTGGTCATCAAGCACTACATTGTACTCTGCGTCAACGGTTTTGAATTGTAGGCGGACGAAAGCTGTGTCGTAAAATCGTGCATCCTATGTTTCAGAACAAGACCGAGATTCATTCAACAGCTAATGGGTCAATTACCCGCAGAACTTGTACAACAATCACGAGCATTTGAAAATGTCGGCATCGATTTCTGTGGTACATTTACCATTTCTTATAAAATCAACCAATGTTGAAACCAAAGTTTATATAGCTGTACTTAGTACTTATAATTGCTTTTGTAACTTATATGCAAATTTTAAATATTTGGGTTGTGTTCATTGTACAACATGGCTGATATCATAAAGTAGGCGTGTTTTTAAATTACCTATATTCACTTCGCGTGCCCGTGGCTGGCTGACTGACTGACTGGCCGGCTGGCTAGCTGGCTGGTGTGCAGAATCTTGTTATCAATTTTTAACACACTTCCTAAAGTCCGATTTTATTCAAACTGTGTATTTATTGTATGTGTATTTCCCATGACAATACTTTCTTTTAAAATTTGGGACACCTCGTGCCTCGGAGTCGGGGGCTCCCATAAAATTTTTTTAAAAAATGTACCCAATTTTTTTTCAAATTTTATACGCATGTACAACACGATGCACAACACTTTTTGTAAAAATTTTTAGTAAAAAAATTTTCTTTAAATTTAATACACATGTGTATCTCCGATGGACAACACTTTTTGTAAATTGAAATTGAATGGAAATGAAATGAATGAATTTTAAAAAATTTACCCGATTTTATTCAAACTGCACATTGTGTATTCCCGATTAGAGAATTTACACGAATTTACAGTCGACTCAAATTTCACACGTAAAACTAAAATAAATCTTTTAAGCCACATAGTGTTGTTGCTGTCCCGGAATTAAAGATTCCTACAGCTCAGAGTACCTCATCTCCCAAGCTTGGATTGAAAGCCGAACGACACCGATCATTAACAACAACTTTGTTGTTTGAGACGGCGTCGAGAAGCTCAGTCTTATTAGATCGCACTTTGAAACGCTGCACCAAAAAGGGACTCGCTCAAGTAGTTTTACTGAATTAGGAAGATTCCGTAATCAGAATAATTATTCGGAAACTGTTGTAATTTTCTCTGACGACCTTAAATCTGACGAACTGACTGAAGAACTGTAATGGTTTAATTGGGTTTTTTTCCTAAGCAGTCTTGTTCTTTGGCCTGTGTGCACGCCTAGCGGATGCGGATGCGGATTTGGGTGGGATATTGGCCAATTAATTGCCTTTACCATAATAAATACTTATATTTTGCGTGCACATAATTCGCGTCCAAATGCGGTCCCCCTACATACAGCAACACCTGAACTCAACAATTAAATGATTGTACCATTTTGCTTTCAATTTCGTTAATCGTATATTTTAACATGTAAACATATAAACTTGTATATATGAATAGAATGATCTCAAATAATCGCTAAAACAATACAAATATCTACAGTTGGGTACTAATAATATTTTCACACGCCCATAGACGAAAGTGACTATTTCATACGCTATAAACTAGCTTCGAAAGTAGCCCATACGCACTCTAGTTATGTTATCATAATCATATCATAAGGCTACCGCCTCGTTCGTCAAGCTTCGAACTCGCACGATAAACTCCACTTTCCTCACCAAAGTAGAACTTGACTTAATACACAGTTACAAAAGTTACACGAAACTAAAAGTAGCCCTAATTGTACCATTTTGCTTTCAATTTCGTTAATCGTATATTTTAACATGTAAACATATAAACTTGTATATATGAATAGAATGATCTCAAATAATCGCTAAAACAATTCAAATATCTACAGTTGGGTACTAATAATATTTTCACACGCCCATAGACGAAAGTGACTATTTCATACGCTATAAACTAGCTTCGAAAGTAGCCCATACGCACTCTAGTTATGTTATCATAATCATATCATAAGGCTACCGCCTCGTTCGTCAAGCTTCGAACTCGCACGATAAACTCCACTTTCCTCACCAAAGTAGAACTTGACTTAATACACAGTTACAAAAGTTACACGAAACTAAAAGTAGCCCTAATTTTCCAAAATAACTCAATAGTTATCGTTTTGTCAGTACCCAAATTTTCAACAGAGTTGCTGTCTCACATTGTATTCGAACCAATTCCTAATGCTCAAAAAAAATCCTTTAAAAGAACCCGAAATACGTATGGACTCCAATTATAATAATATATACGAAGAAAAAATAAAATAAGACCTTACTAAAAATTTAATATGAATTCAAGACATTTGTGTTGAAAACATTATGAGCTTCCTTAAATCTCAGCTTCGCGCTAATGTCATTATCGATCGATTTCATCATTCGCCTATGGTCATAAAATTAAAAATTCTTTAACTCGATTTCGTCATTCGTCAGTAATTCATAAAATATGGCCAAATCATATGAATGTCCAAACGATGCCCAGGCAAACGCTGCCTAATCAAATAATGTTATTACTTACGCATTGAGGTCACCGCTGACGAAAGTAATTCCATGCCGCTTGCATCGATCAATGCTATTCTGGTCGATTCTAGTTGCGTGGAAAATAGTATAAAAAGACAGAAGAATTGTACCATAGACGAAGTTGATTTCTGGCATTTACCCAAAGGGTATTGTAAGAGTTTATAAAAAGTTTCATTTAAGAGTTTACAAAAGCATTGTTAAATTTTATAAAATTTTCATTTAAGAGTTTACAAAAGCATATGATAAAAGATTGTAAAAGTTTCATTTAAAGAGTTTGTAAAAATAAGAGCTTCAATAAAAATTCTTCACAGTAATTTGTTTTAAAAAGGTCTTTCATCTCAAATTCAGGACATCTCTTCTCCTGAATTATGAGCACTGAATCCCCCATACATAATTTCGCGCGGTTTAATGCCTTGCCAATTAATGAAGTTAAAGAATTATGGTAAAACGGACCGTCATTTCCGTCACAAAACGAAGACCATTGAACAATTACGAAATTTGGTCTGGTCACCCCGAGATAGAAGATGTTGAATGCTCCAAAGTAAAAAAAAAATCGGTTCTTAGAATTTTTTTCAAATTATCAAACTAGTTCGTATCGCTGCGCTTTGCTTACGGTTTGCGAGAAATACTAAACTCACCATACCAGATGGTAAATTTGATGCTCAGTCACCTCAAGAAATTGATGACGGTCTAAAGCGTATAATTAAGTTAGTACAAAATCAAACTTATTCGGAAGAAATTAAACAACTGCGATCAACTAAATTGATTCATAAAAAATTCAATTGGTTTTAAATCCATTTATAAATTTAGATGGAGTCCTTCGCGTTGGTGGCCGGTAAAACAATTCTGCTTTAACATATGATCAAAAACATCGCATTCTGATACCAACTACCAATCCGTTTACACTTTTAATAGGCCATAAAGAGCATATTAAACATTTACAAGCTGGTCATCAAGCACTACATTGTACTCTGCGTCAACGGTTTTGAATTGTAGGCGGACGAAAGCTTTGTCGTAAAATCGTGCATCCTATGTTTCAGAACAAGACCGAGATTCATTCAACAGCTAATGGGTCAATTACCCGCAGAACTTGTACAACAATCACGAGCATTTGAAAATGTCGGCATCGATTTCTGTGGTACATTTACCATTTCTTATAAAATCAACCAATGTTGAAACCAAAGTTTATATAGCTGTACTTAGTACTTATAATTGCTTTTGTAACTTATATGCAAATTTTAAATATTTGGGTTGTGTTCATTGTACAACATGGCTGATATCATAAAATAGGCGTGTTTTTAAATTACCTATATTCACTTCGCGTGCCCGTGGCTGGCTGACTGACTGACTGGCCGGCTGGCTGGCTGGTGTGCAGAATCTTGTTATCAATTTTTAACACACTTCCTAAAGTCCGATTTTATTCAAACTGTGTATTTATTGTATGTGTATTTCCCATGACAATACTTTCTTTTAAAATTTGGGACACCTCGTGCCTCGGAGTCGGGGGCTCCCATAAAATTTTTTTAAAAAATGTACCCAATTTTTTTCAAATTTTATACGCATGTACAACACGATGCACAACACTTTTTGTAAAAAATTTTAGTAAAAAAATTTTCTTTAAATTTAATACACATGTGTATCTCCGATGGACAACACTTTTTGTAAATTGAAATTGAATGGAAATGAAATGAATGAATTTTAAAAAATTTACCCGATTTTATTCAAACTGCACATTGTGTATTCCCGATTAGAGAATTTACACGAATTTACAGTCGACTCAAATTTCACACGTAAAACTAAAATAAATCTTTTAAGCCACATAGTGTTGTTGCTGTCCCGGAATTAAAGATTCCTACAGCTCAGAGTACCTCATCTCCCAAGCTGGGATTGAAAGCCGAACGACACCGATCATTAACAACAACTTTGTTGTTTGAGACGGCGTCGAGAAGCTCAGTCTTATTAGATCGCACTTTGAAACGCTGCACCAAAAAGGGACTCGCTCAAGTAGTTTTACTGAATTAGGAAGATTCCGTAATCAGAATAATTATTCGGAAACTGTTGTAATTTTCTCTGACGACCTTAAATCTGACGAACTGACTGAAGAACTGTAATGGTTTAATTGGGTTTTTTTCCTAAGCAGTCTTGTTCTTTGGCCTGTGTGCACGCCTAGCGGATGCGGATTTGGGTGGGATATTGGCCAATTAATTGCCTTTACCATAATAAATACTTATATTTTGCGTGCACATAATTTGCGTCCAAATGCGGTCCCCCTACATACAGCAACACCTGAACTCAACAATTAAATGATTGGACCATTTTGCTTTCAATTTCGTTAATCGTATATTTTAACATGTAAACATATAAACTTGTATATATGAATAGAATGATCTCAAATAATCGCTAAAACAATACAAATATCTACAGTTGGGTACTAATAATATTTTCACACGCCCATAGACGAAAGTGACTATTTCATACGCTATAAACTAGCTTCGAAAGTAGCCCATACGCACTCTAGTTATGTTATCATAATCATATCATAAGGCTACCGCCTCGTTCGTCAAGCTTCGACCTCGCACGATAAACTCCACTTTCCTTGCTCGTTATGTAATATACTGTTGCATACGAATGTCGTAGCCAGGTAAATATATGCATATGTAATTTTATATATGATTTAAAAGAATTCATATAAACGCTATATTAATGTAACTATATAATTATTGAATGTTAATAATTGCATACGGATGTCGCTAAAATAATGTAACTATATATAGTTATGTAATGATAATATTTTGTAGGTCGGTTCATATGTATACGCGACACAATTGAATAAGAAATTTTTTGAACGACTTAAAATGATACTAACTATATATTGATTATTTAAGGTGATATATATATAAGAATGTATTAAGAAACTTTTTGAACGACTTAAAATGATACTAACTATACATATTTTGATTATTTGAGGTGATATATATAAGAATGTATTAAGAAACTTTTTGAACGACTTAAAAACATACTAACTATATATTGATTATTTAGGTATATAAGAATGTATTAAGAAACTTTTTGAACGACTTAAAATGATACTAACTATATATTGATTATTCAGTGTGCGTATAATTTTTGAAGATAACATGAAACTATTTGAATTACTTGGTTACTTGATAACCCAAGATGTTCTTGAGTTGTTTTTATGTTCAACAGCCTAAGAGGTATATCAGGTCTAATCCCAAGGATTTTATTTGAAGTTAAACTTCCTGAAGTGTTGCCATAGTTTCCGTCAATTTGTCGATCGCAAGGCGACTGTGGTCTATTTTGCTGACCAAGCTGCTTTTCTTTCGTCTTCGTTAAGATTTTGGCTTCTCTCAACTTCGTTTCTTATAATCACTACTCACTGCAGCACACAATCAGCCCTTAGGTAACTTCAGAATTTCTCACCGCGAAGTTTGCTGTTTTTATATTCTGATTTTCATAAACCTTTTCTTCCTTTTGTTGTCCAACACGATGCACTCGTAATTTAATTAGCGTATCATGTGGGGAATTCCAACAGACGTCAAAGATTATGACTTGGTTTGCGGTAACCAGTTTTATTCCACGCCTTACAGAACCCACATATGGACCAGTGTTTATTGGATTTACGAAGTGGTCTAAACACTCTTTGTAGGTACTCAAAAAATAAGGTTTTATACTTATGACGCGCACAAAGCCAAGCAAGTACAAGAAGACAATGATTTTACAACTTACCCAGAGAGAGAAAAGGGGCTCCTACGACGTTGTGGTAATGTGTAAATTTCCTTGGTATGGTTGCAATTTCCTTATGGCGTGGCTAAGCTAATCCGGCTATATCTGAACCATCCGGATATATAGCCTTTTGTTTTTTTTTTTCGCTTCCTGCCGAATTTCACGTGTTGGATCGATCTTTAAGGCCTCATAGTGTTGTTGCTATCCCGGAATTAAAGATTCGTACAGCATCATAGTATCTCATCTCCCAAGCTGGGATTGAAAGCCGAACGACACCAATCATTAACAACAACTTTGTTGTTGGAGACGGCGTGGAGAAGCCGCATCGCACTTTGAAACGGTGCACCAAATAGGGACTCGCTGAAGTAGTTCAGCTGAGTTAGTGAGCGAAGAATTAGGAAGATTCCGTTATCAAAATAATTACTCAGAAACTGGCCTATCAGCCTCATGCCTAACATTGGGACCGCGTGCGAAACAAGTGAGATAATTCCGCTGAGCCAATTTGGGTTCAAGCGAAACCACTCGACAGTGCACGCTGTGACCAAATTAATTTCAGATGTCAACTGGCATCTCACCGTAATGGACGAAAATGATCGCAAAGATATCTATCATGCCTTCAACAAAATACGTGAAACTGACAACCTGCTAACAAACCGTAAATAATATAACCATCATTAATAACCACATAACCTCCCAAATCCAGAACATTACGACCCACATTAACACTCAACAAAAGACTATTGAAAAATACCTCAACAAACTACAAACTACCATACAGAATAAATAAGGATCCATCGAAGACGATCTCATTATTCCATTACATAAAATTCCATTAAAATAAAATAAGACCTTACTAAAAATTTAATATGAATTCAAGACATTTGTGTTGAAAACATTATGAGATTCCTTAAATCTCAGCTTCGCGCTAATGTCATCATCGATCGATTTCATCATTCGCCTATGGTCATAAAATTAAAAATTCTTTAACTCGATTTCGTCATTCGTCAGTAATTCATAAAATATGGCCAAATCATATGAATGTCCAAACGATGCCCAGGCAAACGCTGCCTAATCAAATAATGTTATTACTTACGCATTGAGGTCACCGCTGACGAAAGTAATTCCATGCCGCTTGCATCGATCAATGCTATTCTGGTCGATTCTAGTTGCGTGGAAAATAGTATAAAAAGACAGAAGAATTGTACCATAGACGAAGTTGATTTCTGGCATTTACCCAAAGGGTATTGTAAGAGTTTATAAAAAGTTTCATTTAAGAGTTTACAAAAGCATTGTTAAATTTTATAAAATTTTCATTTAAGAGTTTACAAAAGCATATGATAAAAGATTGTAAAAGTTTCATTTAAAGAGTTTGTAAAAATAAGAGCTTCAATAAAAATTCTTCACAGTAATTTGTTTTAAAAAGGTCTTTCATCTCAAATTCAGGACATCTCTTCTCCTGAATTATGAGCACTGAATCCCCCATACATAATTTCGCGCGGTTTAATGCCTTGTCAATTAATGAAGTTAAAGAATTATGGTAAAACGGACCGTCATTTCCGTCACAAAACGAAGACCATTGAACAATTACGAAATTTGGTCTGGTCACCCCGAGATAGAAGATGTTGAATGCTCCAAAGTAAAAAAAAAAATCGGTTCTTAGAATTTTTTTCAAATTATCAAACTAGTTCGTATCGCTGCGCTTTGCTTACGGTTTGCGAGAAATACTAAACTCACCATACCAGATGGTAAATTTGATGCTCAATCACCTCAAGAAATTGATGACGGTCTAAAGCGTATAATTAAGTTAATACAAAATCAAACTTATTCGGAAGAAATTAAACAACTGCGATCAACTAAATTGATTCATAAAAAATTCAATTGGTTTTAAATCCATTTATAAATTTAGATGGAGTCCTTCGCGTTGGTGGCCGGTAAAACAATTCTGCTTTAACATATGATCAAAAACATCCCATTCTGATACCAGCTACCAATCCGTTTACACTTTTAATAGGCCATAAAGAGCATATTAAATATTTACAAGCTGGTCATCAAGCACTACATTGTACTCTGCGTCAACGGTTTTGAATTGTAGGCGGACGAAAGCTGTGTCGTAAAATCGTATGTTTCAGAACAAGACCGAGATTCATTCAACAGCTAATGGGTCAATTACCCGCAGAACTTGTACAACAATCACGAGCATTTGATAATGTCGGCATAGATTTCTGTGGTATATTTACCATTTCTTATAAAATCAACCAATGTTGAAACCAAAGTTTATATAGCTGTACTTTGTACTTATAATTGCTTTTGTAACGTATATGCAAATTTTAAATATTTGGGTTGTGTTCATTGTACAACATGGCTGATATCATAAAGTAGGCGTGTTTTTAAATTACCTATATTCACTTCGCGTGCCCGTGACTGGCTGGCTGACTGACTGACTGGCCGGCTGGCTGGCTGGCTGGTGTGCAGAATCTTGTTATCAATTTTTAACACACTTCCTAAAGTCCGATATTATTCAAACTGTGTATTTATTGTATGTGTATTTCCCATGACAATACTTTCTATTAAAATTTGGGACACCTCGTGCCTCGGAGTCGGGGGCTCCCATAAAATTTTTTTAAAAAATGTACCCAATTTTTTTCAAATTTTATACGCATGTACAACACGATGCACAACACTTTTTGTAAAAATTTTTAGTAAAAAAATTTTCTTTAAATTTAATACACATGTGTATCTCCGATGGACAACACTTTTTGTAAATTGAAATTGAATGGAAATGAAATGAATGAATTTTAAAAAATTTACCCGATTTTATTCAAACTGCACATTGTGTATTCCCGATTAGAGAATTTACACGAATTTACAGTCGACTCAAATTTCACACGTAAAACTAAAATAAATCTTTTAAGCCACATAGTGTTGTTGCTGTCCCGGAATTAAAGATTCCTACAGCTCAGAGTACCTCATCTCCCAAGCTGGGATTGAAAGCCGAACGACACCGATCATTAACAACAACTTTGTTGTTTGAGGCGGCGTCGAGAAGCTCAGTCTTATTAGATCGCACTTTGAAACGCTGCACCAAAAATGGACTCGCTCAAGTAGTTTTACTGAATTAGGAAGATTCCGTAATCAGAATAATTATTCGGAAACTGTTGTAATTTTCTCTGACGACCTTAAATCTGACGAACTGACTGAAGAACTGTAATGGTTTAATTGGGTTTTTTCCTAAGCAGTCTTGTTCTTTGGCCTGTGTGCACGCCTAGCGGATGCGGATTTGGGTGGGATATTGGCCAATTAATTGCCTTTACCATAATAAATACTTATATTTTGCGTGCACATAATTTGCGTCCAAATGCGGTCCCCCTACATACAGCAACACCTGAACTCAACAATTAAATGATTGGACGATTTTGCTTTCAATTTCGTTAATCGTATATTTTAACATGTAAACATATAAACTTGTATATATGAATAGAATGATCTCAAATAATCGCTAAAACAATACAAATATCTACAGTTGGGTACTAATAATATTTTCACACGCCCATAGACGAAAGTGACTATTTCATACGCTATAAACTAGCTTCGAAAGTAGCCCATACGCACTCTAGTTATGTTATCATAATCATATCATAAGGCTACCGCCTCGTTCGTCAAGCTTCGACCTCGCACGATAAACTCCACTTTCCTTGCTCGTTATGTAATATACTGTTGCATACGAATGTCGTAGCCAGGTAAATATATGCATATGTAATTTTATATATGATTTAAAAGAATTCATATAAACGCTATATTAATGTAACTATATAATTATTGAATGTTAATAATTGCATACGGATGTCGCTAAAATAATGTAACTATATATAGTTATGTAATGATAATATTTTGTAGGTCGGTTCATATGTATACGCGACACAATTGAATAAGAAATTTTTTGAACGACTTAAAATGATACTAACTATATATTGATTATTTAAGGTGATATATATATAAGAATGTATTAAGAAACTTTTTGAACGACTTAAAAACATACTAACTATATATTGATTATTTAGGTATATAAGAATGTATTAAGAAACTTTTTGAACGACTTAAAATGATACTAACTATATATTGATTATTCAGTGTGCGTATAATTTTTGAAGATAACATGAAACTAATTGAATTACATGGTTACTTGATAACCCAAGATGTTCTTGAGTTGTTTTTATGTTCAACAGCCTAAGAGGTATATCAGGTCTAATCCCAAGGATTTTATTTGAAGTTAAACTTCCTGAAGTGTTGCCATAGTTTCCGCCAATTTGTCGATCGCAAGGCGACTGTGGTCTATTTTGCTGACCAAGCTGCTTTTCTTTCGTCTTCGTTAAGATTTTGGCTTCTCTCAACTTCGTTTCTTATAATCACTACTCACTGCAGCACACAATCAGCCCTTAGGTAACTTCAGAATTTCTCACCGCGAAGTTTGCTGTTTTTATATTCTGATTTTCATAAACCTTTTCTACCTTTTGTTGTCCAACACGATGCACTCGTAATTTAATTAGCGTATCATGTGGGGAATTCCAACAGACGTCAAAGATTATGACTTGGTTTGCGGTAACCAGTTTTATTCCACGCCTTACAGAACCCACATATGGACCAGTGTTTATTGGATTTACGAAGTGGTCTAAACACTCTTTGTAGGTACTCAAAAAATAAGGTTTGATACTTATGACGCGCACAAAGCCAAGCAAGTACAAGAAGACAATGATTTTACAACTTACCCAGAGAGAGAAAAGGGGCTCCTACGACGTTGTGGTAATGTGTAAATTTCCTTGGTATGGTTGCAATTTCCTTATGGCGTGGCTAAGCTAATCCGGCTATATCTGAACCATCCGGATATATAGCCTTTTGTTTTTTTTTTTCGCTTCCTGCCGAATTTCACGTGTTGGATCGATCTTTAAGGCCTCATAGTGTTGTTGCTATCCCGGAATTAAAGATTCGTACAGCATCATAGTATCTCATCTCCCAAGCTGGGATTGAAAGCCGAACGACACCAATCATTAACAACAACTTTGTTGTTGGAGACGGCGTGGAGAAGCCGGATCGCACTTTGAAACGGTGCACCAAATAGGGACTCGCTGAAGTAGTTCAGCTGAGTTAGTGAGCGAAGAATTAGGAAGATTCCGTTATCAAAATAATTACTCAGAAACTGGCCTATCAGCCTCATGCCTAACATTGGGACCGCGTGCGAAACAAGTGAGATAATTCCGCTGAGCCAATTTGGGTTCAAGCGAAACCACTCGACAGTGCACGCTGTGACCAAATTAATTTCAGATGTCAACTGGCATCTCACCGTAATGGACGAAAATTATCGCAAAGATATCTATCATGCCTTCAACAAAATACGTGAAACTGACAACCTGCTAACAAACCGTAAATAATATAACCATCATTAATAACCACATAACCTCCCAAATCCAGAACATTACGACCCACATTAACACTCAACAAAAGACTATTGAAAAATAGCTCAACAAACTACAAACTACCATACAGAATAAATTAGGATCCATCGAAGACGATCTCATTATTCCATTACATAAAATTCCATTAAAATAAAATAAGACCTTACTAAAAATTTAATATGAATTCAAGACATTTGTGTTGAAAACATTATGAGCTTCCTTAAATCTCAGCTTCGCGCTAATGTCATCATCGATCGATTTCATCATTCGCCTATGGTCATGAAATTAAAAATTCTTTAACTCGATTTCGTCATTCGTCAGTAATTCATAAAATATGGGCAAATCATATGAATGTCCAAACGATGCCCAGGCAAACGCTGCCTAATCAAATAATGTTATTACTTACGCATTGAGGTCACCGCTGACGAAAGTAATTCCATGCCGCTTGCATCGATCAATGCTATTCTGATCGATTCTAGTTGCGTGGAAAATAGTATAAAAAGACAGAAGAATTGTACCATAGACGAAGTTGATTTCTGGCATTTACCCAAAGGGTATTGTAAGAGTTTATAAAAAGTTTCATTTAAGAGTTTACAAAAGCATTGTTAAATTTTATAAAATTTTCATTTAAGAGTTTACAAAAGCATATGGTTAAAGATTGTAAAAGTTTCATTTAAAGAGTTTGTAAAAATAAGAGCTTCAATAAAAATTCTTCACAGTAATTTGTTTTAAAAAAAGGTCTTTCATCTCAAATTCAGGACATCTCTTCTCCTGAATTATGAGCACTGAATCCCCCATACATAATTTCGCGCGGTTTAATGCCTTGTCAATTAATGAAGTTAAAGAATTATGGTAAAACGGACCGTCATTTCCGTCACAAAACGAAGACCATTGAACAATTACGAAATTTGGTCTGGTCACCCCGAGATAGAAGATGTTGAATGCTCCAAAGTAAAAAAAAAAAATCGGTTCTTAGAATTTTTTTCAAATTATCAAACTAGTTCGTATCGCTGCGCTTTGCTTACGGTTTGCGAGAAATACTAAACTCACCATACCAGATGGTAAATTTGATGCTCAATCACCTCAAGAAATTGATGACGGTCTAAAGCGTATAATTAAGTTAATACAAAATCAAACTTATTCGGAAGAAATTAAACAACTGCGATCAACTAAATTGATTCATAAAAAATTCAATTGGTTTTAAATCCATTTATAAATTTAGATGGAGTCCTTCGCGTTGGTGGCCGGTAAAACAATTCTGCTTTAACATATGATCAAAAACATCCCATTCTGATACCAGCTACCAATCCGTTTACACTTTTAATAGGCCATAAAGAGCATATTAAATATTTACAAGCTGGTCATCAAGCACTACATTGTACTCTGTGTCAACGGTTTTGAATTGTAGGCGGACGAAAGCTGTGTCGTAAAATCGTATGTTTCAGAACAAGACCGAGATTCATTCAACAGCTAATGGGCCAATTACCCGCAGAACTTGTACAACAATCACGAGCATTTGAAAATGTCGGCATCGATTTCTGTGGTACATTTACCATTTCTTATAAAATCAACCAATGTTGAAACCAAAGTTTATATAGCTGTACTTTGTACTTATAATTGCTTTTGTAACGTATATGCAAATTTTAAATATTTGGGTTGTGTTCATTGTACAACATGGCTGATATCATAAAGTAGGCGTGTTTTTAAATTACCTATATTCACTTCGCGTGCCCGTGACTGGCTGGCTGACTGACTGACTGGCCGGCTGGCTGGCTGGCTGGTGTGCAGAATCTTGTTATCAATTTTTAACACACTTCCTAAAGTCCGATATTATTCAAACTGTGTATTTATTGTATGTGTATTTCCCATGACAATACTTTCTATTAAAATTTGGGACACCTCGTGCCTCGGAGTCGGGGGCTCCCATAAAATTTTTTTAAAAAATGTACCCAATTTTTTTCAAATTTTATACGCATGTACAACACGATGCACAACACTTTTTGTAAAAATTTTTAGTAAAAAAATTTTCTTTAAATTTAATACACATGTGTATCTCCGATGGACAACACTTTTTGTAAATTGAAATTGAATGAAAATGAAATGAATGAATTTTAAAAAATTTACCCGATTTTATTCAAACTGCACATTGTGTATTCCCGATTAGAGAATTTACACGAATTTACAGTCGAGTCAAATTTCACACGTAAAACTAAAATAAATCTTTTAAGCCACATAGTGTTGTTGCTGTCCCGGAATTAAAGATTCCTACAGCTCAGAGTACCTCATCTCCCAAGCTGGGATTGAAAGCCGAACGACACCGATCATTAACAACAACTTTGTTGATTGAGTCGCGATAGCGAAGCGAACCAAGCAGGGTGTGTGATAACAAGTGAGAGTGCGAAATTTTTCTGAAACACAATTAATAAAGTGAATAACTCAAGAGTATTCTCAAATAAACAGTGAATAACACAAACCTAAATAACATAAAAGTGAAAATATTAAATTTACAAAAGCATATAAACAGTGGTCTTCTTAATACAGGAGACAAATACACCAACAAACAACAATGTCTTCGCCCCCTCCTACAGCGGGGGGAGCTGAATCAGTGCTATCATTCGTGTCAAGAGAGAAATACGACAATTTATTATCCAGTAACATGAAGTTGTTAAATGAAATACGCGAACTGCGCGATCAATTAAAAAAAACTCTACGCAATCTCCGGAACCAAAGAGAAAAAGCGACGCAAAAAATAGGCAAAATATCATTGAAAGTGCTACAAATAAGAGTGCAGCAACAGTACCAAAAACAACAAAAAACATTTCAAGTAATAGTTTCGCTTTACTTAGCGAAGATGATTGCAATTACACACAAATGTTCCCAAAAATAACGGCGTCCACAAAAAGCATAATAGAAGAGATGAAAAACAACAACAACCATCAACGCATCAACTCAGCAACTACGTACACAAAAAAACAACACAGTGAGACGGAAACCGTAAACAACAATCAAAACCTAAAAAGCAAACAAAAACTTCCACCTATTAATATATTTAGAGAAGACAGCAAAAAAATTAATGACATCCTCAATGATGTTATAGGTAAAGGAAATTTTAACTTAAAAAATATTAATAAAAACAAAACAGTTTTAAATGTTAAGGATAGCAAAAGCTTAGACAAGGCAAAGTATTTGTTAAGCGAAACAAGGACAGAATATTATACATATACAGAAAAAGACAAGAAACTTAATACGTTCATAATTAAAGGGTTGACGGTGAGCCACACCCCAGACGAAATACTAAAAGAGCTAAAAGACAACCAGGAAGGCTAAAATTTTTTTAAATCTTTCAGGTATGTCACAACGCGTTCTAAACGCGAAAACATAACACTACCACTTATAGTGGTACAGCTATCTCCGGATAGCAAGATCAAAAACTTGAAGAACATTAGGTATGTCGGTGGCCACGTAGTGACTTTCGAAAAAATTAGACGAAGTGATGTTCTGCAATGTCACCGATGTCAGAGATTCGGACATACTTCGTCCAATTGTAATATGGAATTCAGGTGCGTTAAGTGCCAAACGTTGCATAGTCCGGGAGAATATACGGTGCAGAAAGATGTAGGCAAGGAGCAGCTGTTCTGCGTGCTTTGCGGAAAAACGGGACACCCTGCTTCATGGCGAGGTTGCGAGGTTTATAAAAACCTCAACGACCGGCTCCAAGCCAAGAAAAGGGTAACTAAACAAAATACAATTCAAAAAACCAATTATGTTGAAAATTTCGTGAAAACGGGAGTTTCATTTGCTGATATGGCGAGAAATAATATTGGCCTACATACGGTTTCGAATTCTCCAAATGAAAGTTTGGAAAATAAAGTAAACACTCTTGCCAAAGATGTAGCAGATCAAAAGGTGCAACTTAACACCATCTTGAATCTGCTGCGCGGTTTGTTGAATGTCAGCGCTTAGACGTAGAGCACTCAAAATAGCTTCTCTAAATGTCAATTCCATAATTTCAGTCTCCAGAAGGGGCGACTTGCTGCGCTTTGTGGAAGACCACAGACCGGACATACTCCTTCTAAACGAGACAAAGCTTAACGCAAGACATAAATTAGAATTTAAGAACTACGACTTAATACGGACGGACAGAAAGAACGCGATTCGTGGTGGTGGAACAGCTGTGCTGATCCGAAAACCACTAAGTTTCAAAACAATTTATAAGAGCGAGGTTGCAAGCTTTAACTGTCTAGAGACTACTATTATTTCGCTGCCACTTCGAAATAATAGTGGCCTTCATATAATATCTGCATATGCGCCGCCAGGAGATAATCAGTTTAACGTCGAGCTCGAGAAATTATTCGAGACACTAGGATTAGATAGTTTAAATAACTATTTCATCCTAGCGGGAGATCTAAACGCGAAACATCAGGCTTGGCTGGACTCAACAGCTAACGGAAGAGGCAGCTTTCTTAAGCGCTTTGTTGATGACAACCAGGTCAGATTTAAATTGAAATTATACAGCCCGGTTACACCAAGTTATCCTTCCGGAAACTCATATTTAGATTTGTGTATTGCAGATGCGCGACTGCAAATAGGAACGGTCCACGATAATAAGATCCCGCTGTTGCCGTATGATAGCGACCACAACGCGATACTTATAGTAGCCTCGTTTGCTGACGATTCCATATTCGCCCTCGCAAGCCAACCAGAAATTCCTAAATTAAACTTTAGGAAGACCAACTGGAAGAGGTTTGAACAACAGGCCACAAGAGAATGCAGAAGTAGTATTTCCTCTTCCGAAGTTCCTAACAATAGGAATCTGACGAACGAGGAGTGTGATTTCTGTATACAAAGATTGAATTCGGTGATTCTGTCGAGTATTAATTCGACAGTCCCGAAAATAAAATGCAAAATTCTACGGAGTGTTATCTAAACCAAGAAATACGTACGTTACAGAGCTACAAGAGTTTTCTTGTCACGCAAATCAACAGAATACGACGGCAGCTCCCTGGTGTAGTGGGCAACAGTGATCTAATGAGACTCAAGTCCCTTTTAAGAAATGTGAAAACTCTACTGAAACAACAATTCCGGAACAGTATCAACAATTATTGGAGGCACCGAGCAGAAAACATTATAAAGTCTGATTCAAGGACGATGTTCCCGAAAATAAATCGACTTAATAAGCCTCGTAATGTTATTACAGTACCGAATTTGAAGATACCAATTACTATAGGGCATCTCATTTCTCGGGCGGGAATTGATAACAGAACGACACCAATCGTTAACAACTACTTTGTTGTTGACGAGGGTGTTGAGAAGCTAAATCTTATTGGATCTCATTTTGAAACAGTGCACCAAATAGGATGTCTCCTAAGCAATTCTGCAGATATGGTGAACGAGGAATTGCGTAGATTTCGTAATCAGCACAATTACTCGGATACTCTTGTACGCTTCTCAAATGACATGAAAGCGGACGAACTAACGCAAGACCAAACAAACAACTATTTCTCGACGTTGACGGAACTTACTTACATTTTCAGGAAACTGAACAACAAGCCCTCGACAGGTTTAGATAACATTCCCAATATCGCGTTAAAACATCTTCCAGTCGAAATCATACGGAAATACTGCGTTATTTTTAATAACTTGCTCAATAATCACTACTTTCCGAGTTGTTGGAAAACATCGAAGGTTTTTGCAATAATAAAAAAAAAGAAAGATCCTTCTGATCCGACGAACTATAGGCCAATAAATCTCTTGCCTAATATCGGGAAAGTTTTAGAAGTGGTTATTAGCAAGTCCATTTTGAACGTGTGCGACAAAAAAGAGATTATACCGCGGAACCAATTTGGGTTCAAACAAAACCACTCGAGAGTACACGCTGTGACCAAATTGATTTCAGATGTCAACTGGCATATGAATGATAAGAGGAATACGGCTGCCTGTCTAGTGGATCTCGAAAAAGCCTTTGACACGGTCTGGATCGACGCGTTAATTTATAAAATTATCAGATATAGGTTTCCACATCATTTAGTTAAAATGATTATATCTCTGATATACGGGAAGAAATTTGTTGTAACAGATAATAAAAACACGACAGTTAGGGTTTTCAATATCGCTAACGGTCTTCCACAAGGCGCAGTAACGGCGCCAATTCTGTTTAATATATTTATTTCCGAAGTACTGAAGGATATGGATGCATCCCTCGCTTATGCTGACGACATTATGCTATATGTACACGGCTCGAGAGTCGAGGAAATTCAAAGAAATTTGCAAAGCAAATTCGATGAATTTCGGGCATACTGCGAAACGTGGAAGCTTAAGATAAGCTATTCAAAGTGCGAAGTTATACTGTTTCGCACCCCTCTAAGACGCGAAAATCACGACCTTCGACGAAATTGGAAAAACTTGCAGATAACTGGGGCAAATGGCGTTCAAATTCCAACAAAGGCGGTAGTGCGGTATTTATGTGTTTACTTGGATGCATTCTTGTATTACAATGAACACGTAAATACCGCTGTGAAAAAGGGAATAGCCGCTTTCATGGCACAGAGTCTGGTGCTGTTGGATAATTTAAACGACAAGATCATCACACTGAATCAACAAAAGAAGTCAAATAAAATCCAAACGACAAAAATTGCTGAACTCGAAAAGCGGTTACAGGTGTTTTCCAATATTGTTCATCAAGCGTGAATACTGCTGATAGCAATACCATCAAAACAAAGACATCATATCGTAACGTTACCAAAGAATCAGACACAAAAAAGCATACGTTAAAAAGTATTGTTATTCAAGTTTTTATTTTATTTGAGTAGTTTTCAGAAGTAGAATTTTTATTGACTTTCTGTCTCAGTAGCTGTGCGTGCCTTTTTCGTTTGTTAGGCCTGGTACTACAAACGAATAAGTAACGTTTTCACTGTTGAGTGGTTGGTTCGTAGAAATTCTTCTTATTATTGTTATTTATAATATTTTTTGATTTTTTATATTATTATTATCTTATTTTATTTTTTTATTTTCATCATCTTGACGGGTTCGGTATTTTTAATTTGTAAAATGAACTCTTATTTTGAAATTCATTTCACAAATATTCGCGGCATTAAAAGAAATTTCAATTCGATCGTAGCACATCTTGACGCGAATAAACCTGCGGTTCTAAGTTTATGTGAAACGCAGGCCTCTTATATGGGTACCCCAAATGATTTTCAATGTCAGGGGTATTCTCGTGTCGACTGTTTGGTTCCTCATCGTGGGGTTATTTTATTTATACGAGAAGGCATCAGTTTTAGTGTACCTAATTTTAATATTCCAAACAGTAATCCAATGTTCAAACGATATGGATTGAAATTGTAATTTCAAACCATTCGATATTTATTTGTTCCCTTTATCGTAGTCCTAATTTGTCACCTGATGACACTAATATTGAGTTTAATTACTTATCAGACACAATAGACAAGATTTACAAATCATCACGAACATCAGAATTGGTAGTCTTGGGTGATTTTAATGTCCACAATGATTCATGGTTGACCTATTCGAATGGTAGAGATCGATCAGGTGAAACCGCAGAACTATTTTCAAATGTTAATCTTTTCACCCAACTCGTTCATAAGCCAACTAGGTATCCCGATACTACTGGTCAATCACCTCACCTTTTAGATTTATTTCTTACAACTATGCCTGATAAATATTCAATTGATGTATCTGCTCCATTAGGTCTTTCTGACCATGCTTTGATAGTTGCCAAATTTTCAATATCACCAGCCCTTATAGAGACTACAAGTAAAAGGCTACTCTGGCACTATAAAAATGCTAACTGGGAGCTCCTGAACCAATTTTATAGCTCATTTGATTGGTCAACCTGTTTTTCCAGCAATAATGCTAATGAAGCATCACAACTTATCACGTCAACCATTTTGCTAGGAATGAAAAATTGCATTCCTTCTTCATTTAAAAAGAAAAATACTCATAAAAATAAATGGTTTAACGAACATTGCAGGTCAGCAGTCGCGTGTAAAAAAGCAGCCCATTTGGACTACGTTAATTGCACTTCTGAAGAAAACCTTGTAAAGTTTCGAATAGCTAGAAACAGATCAAACGCTATATTGAACAGGTCCAAAATAATATATGACCTTAAGATTCGAGATAGCATGCGAAAAATATTGGATTCTGATTCAAACAGTCGAAGCTTTTGGTCGTTTGCTGCATTGGTTAAAAGAAACTTTGCAGACAATACTTCGTCTATTCCTTCTTTATTTCATAATGGTATTCATTATAGAACTAATATTGAGAAAGCTAATCTCTTAGCTTCTCATTTCGCTGGTGCGTCTACTCTTCCTTTAACTAATCAAAGCCCCCCAATTCTCCCGAATCTAGGCCCAGGTATGTCTAAAATCTATTTTCGGAAACGGGTTGTTTCAAAGATTCTGAAAGAACTTGACCCCAATAAAGCGACTGGCCCCGACGGTATTCCGCCATTAGTATTGAAAAGTTGTCATCATACTTTGGCAAAACCGCTTAGCAAATTGTTTCATCTCTCAATGAAGACAGGTGTTTTTCCATCACTTTGGAAAATAGCAAATATTCAACCCGTTCCGAAAAAAGGTGATAAATCGGCACCTACGAACTACCGACCTATTGCTTTGTTGTCGGTTCTATCGAAGGTAATGGAATCTATCGTTAATTTCAGACTAATGAACTATCTGGATTCGAATGTTCTTTTATCCGATGTTCAGTATGGATTTCGTAAAAATCGATCTTCAGGCGAACTAATGACGTGCATGACTCATTGTTTGGAGCGAAGCATTGAAAACCTAGGTGAATCAAGCGTTGTTTCCTTAGATATTGCTAAAGCTTTTGATAGAGTATGGCATGATTGTCTTATTAATAAGATTCGTGCGCTGAATTTACACTACTCTCTCTCATTACATGGATTGAGAATTATTTATGGAACCGTAAAATAAAAGTTGTATTAAATGGTATATCTTCAGATTCACATGGGATCAATGCTGGCGTGCCTCAAGGATCATCCTTGTCTCCCACGCTCTTCTTGATATATATCAACGACCTATTGTCTTCTACAACCTGTGATATCCATTCATTTGCTGATGATACAACACTATCGGCCTCCATTGAGTTTGACAATCAAAAAGAATGCAATTCTCGCTTGAATGGTTCGCGTGAAAAAATGAATTTGACTATTCTGTCTAATATTCAAATCATTCTTGATTGGGGCATTTCTAACAGAGTAGAATTTAACCCAAATAAATTCCAGTCTTGCCTTTTTTCTCAGAAGACAACTCAACATTATGTTCCTCCTGTTATTAATGGTACCTCTATTGCGAGATCTGATTCACTTAAGTTGTTAGGTTTAAAAGTATCAAGTGATCTTTCTTGGAAAGAACATATTTATGAAATTTCAAAAAGAGCTAGCCAATGTTTAGGCTTCATAAGACGTTGTAACTTCTACTTCACTCCCTCTGAAGTGTTAAGATTATATAAATCTTATGTTAGACCAATTTTAGAATTTAATTCATATGTGTGGGGTGGTGCTCCAAGATCGCATTTGGTTCATCTTGATGCTGTTCAGAATAGAGTTATCCGTTTGATAAACGATGTAACCATTACGTCGTCTCTTGATACTTTGGAGCACAGACGAAATGTAGGAGCTTTATCTGTTTTCTATAAATTTTACAACGGTAAATGTTCTTTAGAAACCCGTTCTCTAGTTCCTGGGCCTTTTCTCAGTAACGTAAACACTCGTTTAAGGTGCAATCAACATAGATTTGCCTTAAAACTTTTTTCATGTAGAACCCAACACTTTAAATCCTCCTTTTTTCCTAGAGTATCTTCGATGTGGAATCAATTGGTCGAACACGTGTTTCCAGAATCTTATAATCTGCAGGCGTTCAAATTAGCCGTTAACAAGTTCTTGAAGGATGATGGTTAAAGTATTCATAATTTGTTTCTTAATATATATAAAAAAAAAAAAAAAAAAAAAAAAAAAAAAAAAAAAAATTGTTTATCAGTATTTTTTAAATTATTTTTATAATTTGTAATACTTTCTTGGTCAAGGTTTTTTGTAGTTTTCCCTGACCATGATTCATTAATAAAAGTATTTGGACTCGCGTCGTTCTAAATTCGTGTTCGTTTTTCGTATTGCTTTTCCAATGAATCAGCGAGAATTCTGAGAAAATAAATTGAAACCGGCTACAAACGTGAGGAATGTGATATATTGTAAATCACATTCTTTCGATTTTTATTTTATTTTGAATTTAATAAAGGGCTTAGCCCAACTTATTGCCGTGACGTAAGTCATTCAGGGAGTCATCCCTTGGCAATAAGTCTCTATATAAAAAAAAAAAAAAAAAAAACTGAAGAATTTATTTTACTCACGCCATCTGAGATGTGAGGTGAAGGTCCTTTGCTACCAGGCGTTCGTAAGACCAATTTTAACGTATGCGTGTCCAATATGGTGGAACATCAATCCTTCATATATGGAAAAATTCCGCGAGGAAATGCCTTAGAGCGTGTATGAATATGTATAGGAGCGAACATTCCAATTACAGGCACTTTGTGTCAAATAAAAAACTCCTAAACGCTTCTGGAGTTTCCAGAATCGACAATGTCATTCTGGATCTTACTAGGAACCATTTCACTCGGTCAGCCTCTGTTGCAAACGACTTAATTTCGGGAGCCTTTTATCCAAATCCTCAGTACTTCGAGAGAGCTTTAGAGAGCGGATTTATACCACCTGAGGGATTCTTGCATTTAGATGCACTAGGCTGTCTGTCGGACTCACGCAAGGTGCCCCTGATATACCATATTACTAGAAGGGCAACGGACAAAAGCATCCGACATGCATCGATGACTTTGAGTGGTCGAAATGCGGTCTGGAGATACTGCAGCGACATACCTGAAAGAGACAGTAACAGATGTAACCCAATCAAATATTGGTGGCTTGACTGGGGTGTGGCCGACATACAGCCCTAGTATTAGCGGGGGCAGCGTCTTGGGTAATCTGTACAAAGGGTATCATAGAGATGTCATAATGACGTCTCTATGGTGCAGGTTGTGCTGGAAGCTTGGGACGCTGCCAACGAAATATCAGGGAATTGTTCTTTTTTGTATTTCTTGTTATTTTTTTGTTATCTAGTTTTAAGTAGATTTAAGTTATCTTAAGTAAATATTAAATAAAAAAAAATGTATTAAATGTTTTCTTTTTCCATTTTTCCTTTAAAATCAAAATTATTACAATTTAATAAAAGTAGTACCTTAAAATAAATATTGATAGATTAAAATAAAAAAAAATAGATATATAATATAATGAGAACCAAACTGGTCATTTATATAACTATACTAATATAGCTTGTAAGTTTCGTTATTTTCTTACTAACCAATATATTATAAAGTTAATTTTGGAATAAATAATTGTTTAAAAAAAAAAAAACAACTTTGTTGTTTGAGACGTTGTCGAGAAGCTCAGTCTTATTAGATCGCACTTTGAAACGCTGCACCAAAAAGGGACTCGCTCAAGTAGTTTTACTGAATTAGTGAGCGAAGAATTAGGAAGATTCCGTAATCAGAATAATTATTCGGAAACTGTTGTAACTTTCTCTGACGACCTTAAATCTGACGAACTGACTGAAGAACTGTAATGGTTTAATTGGGTTTTTTTCCTAAGCAGTCTTGTTATTTTGCCTGTGTGCACGCCTAGTGGATGCGGATGCGGATTTGGGTGGGATCTTGGCCAATTAATTGCCTTTACCATAATAAATACTTATATTTTGCGTGCACATAATTCGCGTCCAAATGCGGTCCCCCTACATACAGCAACACCTGAACTCAACAATTAAATGATTGGACCATTTTGCTTTCAATTTCGTTAATCGTATATTTTAACATGTAAACATATAAACTTGTGTATATGAATAGAATGATCTCAAATAATCGCTAAAACAATACAAATATCTACAGTTGGGTACTAATAATATTTTCACACGCCCATATACGAAAGTGACTATTTCATACGCTATAAACTAGCTTCGAAAGTAGCCCATACGCACTCTAGTTATGTTATCATAATCATATCATAAGGCTACCGCCTCGTTCGTCAAGCTTCGACCTCGCACGATAAACTCCACTTTCCTTGCTCGTTATGTAATATACTGTTGCATACGAATGTCGTAGCCAGGTAAATATATGCATATGTAATTTTATATATGATTTAAAAGAATTCATATAAACGCTATATTAATGTAACTATATAATTATTGAATGTTAATAATTGCATACGGATGTCGCTAAAATAATGTATATATAGTTATGTAATGATAATATTTTGTAGGTCGGTTCATATGTATACGCGACACAATTGAATAAGAAATTTTTTGAACGACTTAAAATGATACTAACTATATATTGATTATTTAAGGTGATATATATAAGAATGTATTATGAAACTTTTTGAACGACTTAAAATGATACTAACTATACATATATTGATTATTTGAGGTGATATATATAAGAATGTATTAAGAAACTTTTTGAACGACTTAAAATGATACTTACTATATATTGATTATTCAGTGTGATATATCTAAAAGAATTTATATTTAGACGACTATATCAATCCACTTTGTTCACTTGCTTGGTGTACAAAAAAAGGGTCCGATCGAGTGGTGCCCAGTTCTCTGATTGGCCTGCCACACCGATGCCATTGCAATAAAAGATGTATTCTGATTGACGTATAGGAGAGGGTTCATGTATGTTCCACTTGCTGTCTCCATTGCAATATGCATAGCTAGAAGATCCTTGTATATCGATGGACTTCCGTTGTTCATTTCAGCGTATAATTTTTGAAGAAAAAGTGAAACTATTTGAATTACTTGGTTACTTGATAACCCAAGATATTCTTGAGTTGTTTTTATGTTCAACAGCCTAAGAGGTATATCAGGTCTAATCCCAAGGATTTTATTTGAAGTTAAACTTCCTGAAGTGTTGCCATAGTTTCCGCCAATTTGTCGATCGCAAGGCGACTGTGGTCTATTTTGCTGACCAAGCTGCTTTTTTTTCGTCTTCGTTAAGATTTTGGCTTCTCTCAACTTCGTTTCTTATAATCACTACTCACTGCAGCACACAATCAGCCCTTAGGTAACTTCAGAATTTCTCACCGCGAAGTTTGCTGTTTTTATATTCTGATTTTCATAAACCTTTTCTTCCTTTTGTTGTCCAACACGATGCACTCGAAATTTAATTAGCGTATCATGTGGGGAATTCCAACAGACGTCAAAGATTATGACTTGGTTTGCGGTAACAAGTTTTATTCCACGCCTTACAGAATCCACATATGGACCAGTGTTTATTGGATTTACGAAGTGGTCTAAACACTCTTTGTAGGTACTCAAAAAATAAGGTTTGATACTTATGACGCGCACAAAGCCAAGCAAGTACAAGAAGACAATGATTTTACAATTTACCCAGAGAGAGAAAAGGGGCTCCTACGACGTTGTGGTAATGTGTAAATTTCCTTTGTATGGTTGCAATTTCCTTATGGCGTGGCTAAGCTAATCCGGCTATATCTGAACCATCTGGATATATAGCCTTTTGTTTTTTTTTTCGCTTTCTGCCGAATTTCACGTGTAGGATCGATCTTTTAAGACTCATAGTGGTGTTGCTATCCCGGAATTAAAGATTCGTACAGCTTCAGAGTATCTCATCTCCCAAGCTGGGATTGAAAGCCGAACGACACCAATCATTAACAACAACTTTGTTGTTGGAGACGGCGTGGAGAAGCCGAATCGCACTTTGAAACGGTGCACCAAATAGGGACTCGCTGAAGTAGTTCAGCTGAGTTAGTGAGCGAAGAATTAGGAAGATTCCGTTATCAAAATAATTACTCGGAAACTGGCCTATCATGCCTAACATTAGGACCGCGTGCGAAACAAGTGAGATAATTCCACTGAGCCAATTTGGGTTCAAGCGAAACCACTCGACAGTGCACGCTGTGACCAAATTAATTTCAGATGTCAACTGGCATCTCACCGTAATGGACGAAAATGATCGGAAAGATATCTATCATGCCTTCAACAAAATACGTGAAACTGACAACCTGCTAACATACCGTAAATAATATAACCATCATTAATAACCACATAACCTCCCAAATCCAGAACATTACGACCCACATTAACACTCAACAAAAGACTATTGAAAAATACCTCAACAAACGAAAAACTACCATACAGAATAAATTAGGATCCATCGAAGACGATCTCATTTTTCTTCAGAACATATTTCAGATCAATAATGATATGGAATTATTCAGAAACCATATAGATAACATAGGGAACATTATATTTTCAACTAAATTAGGTATCATACCTACAAAAATACTCACCAAAGTAGAACTTGACTTAATACACAGTTAAAAAAGTTACACGAAACTAAAAGTAGCCCTAATTTTCCAAAATAACTCAATAGTTATCGTTTTGTCAGTACCCAAATTTTCAACAGAGTTGCTGTCTCACATTGTATTCGAACCAATTCCTAATGCTCAAAACAAATCCTTTAAAAGAACCCGAAATACGATTGGACTCCAATTATAATAATATATACGAAGAAAAAATAAAATAATACCTTACTAAAAATTTAATATGAATTCAAGACATTTGTGTTGAAAACATTATGAGCTTCCTTAAATCTCAGCTTCGCACTAATGTCATCATCGATCGATTTCATCATTCGCCTATGGTCATAAAATTAAAAATTCTTTAACTCGATTTCGTCATTCGTCAGTAATTCATAAAATATGGCCAAATCATATGAATGTCCAAACGATGCCCAAACAAACGCTGCCTAATCAAATAATGTTATTACTTACGCATTGAGGTCACTGCTGACGAAAGTAATTCCATGCCGCTTGCATCGATCAATGCTATTCTGATCGATTCTAGTTGCGTGGAAAATAGTATAAAAAGACAGAAGAATTGTACCATAGACGAAGTTGATTTCTGGCATTTACCCAAAGGGTATTGTAAGAGTTTATAAAAAGTTTCATTTAAGAGTTTACAAAAGCATTGTTAAATTTTATAAAATTTTCATTTAAAAGGTTACAAAAGCATATGGTAAAAGATTGTAAAAGTTTCATTTAAAGAGTTTGTAAAAATAAGAGCTTCAATAAAAATTCTTCACAGTAATTTTTTTTAAAAAAAGGTCTTTCATCTCAAATTCAGGACATCTCTTCTCCTGAATTATGAGCACTGAATCCCCCATACATAATTTCGCGCGGTTTAATGCCTTGCCAATTAATGAAGTTAAAGAATTATGGTAAAACGGACCGTCATTTCCGTCACAAAACGAAGACCATTGAACAATTACGAAATTTGTTCTGGTCACCACGAGATAGAAGATGTCGAATGCTCCAAAGTAAAAAAAAAATCGGTTCTTAGAACTTTTTTCAAATGATCAAACTAGTTCGTATCGCTGCGCTTTGCTTACGGTTTGCGAGAAATACTACCCTCACCATACCAGATGGTAAATTTGATGCTCAATCACCTCAAGAAATTGATGACGGTCTAAAGCGTATAATTAAGTTAGTACAAAATCAAACTTATTCGGAAGAAATTAAACAACTGCGATCAACTAAATTGATTCATAAAAAATTCAATTGGTTTTAAATCCATTTATAAATTTAGATAGAGTCCTTCGCGTTGGTGGCCGGTAAAACAATTTTGCTTTAACATATGATCAAAAACATCCCATTCTTATACCAGCTACCAATCCGTTTACACTTTTAATATGCCATAAAGAGCATATAAAATATTTACAAGCTGGTCATCAAGCACTACATTGTACTCTGCGTCAACGGGTTTGAATTGTAGGCGGACGAAAGCTGTGTCGTAAAATCGTGCATCCTATGTTTCAGAACAAGACCGAGATTCATTCAACAGCTAATGGGTCAATTACCCGCAGAACTTGTACAATAATCACGAGCATTTGAAAATGTCGGCATCGATTTCTGTGATACATTTACCATTTCTTATAAAATCAACCAATGTTGAAACCAAAGTTTATATAGCTGTCTTCATCTTTTTCGCCACAAAGGCAACTCATTTTGAGATTGTTTCCGATCTGACCACACACGGATTTTTAGCTGCTGTTCTGCGATTTACTTCACGAAGAGGACGCCCTTCAAATATCTTGTTATAATGTGTGATAAAGTGATAACGCAACCAACTTCATTGCAGCAAAATCAGAATTAAGAGAGCTCCGAAGATTATTCGAAACTGAACTCCACCAATTTGAGTTTTTAAAGTATTGCGGGCAAGAGGGCATGCAGTGGAACACAATTCCTCCAAGATCTTCACACTTCGGAGGATTGTGGGAAGCTGCTATCAAAAGTGCAAAATTTCATTCAAAACGTATTATGTCATATAGTTGCACATTTGAAGAATTAAATACTATAATTATCCAAGTCGAAGCGTGTCTTTACTCAAGGCTACTCTTATGCCACTTGCAATTAACCCAAATGATTTTCCGCTCTGACTCCTGAAATTTGTTTTACCATGAATTCAATTCCAGAACATACACTTTTACATATAGACTTCAATCGGTTGGACAGATATCAGCGACTGCAATATTCACTACAACAATTTTGGAATCGCTGGTCAACTGAATACCTTGGTGATCTACAACAGCAAACCATATGGATTCAACGTACTTTTTATATTCAGAGTGGTAAATTAGTACTTTTAAAGGAAGAAAATTTACCACCAATGAAGTGGGCCATGGGCCGAGTTGTGCAAATCCACCCCGGATCTGACGGTTTAGTTCGTATCGTCACTAACGTTGGGAACTATCGACCTATTCAATAGTTGCAAAATGTTCATTTATTCGATAGTTATCAAAATCGTTTAGTTACTATTTTTCATAAAGCATTCGTTCGAATGAAAAAAATCATTCAAATGTTTCACTATGGATAGTCCGACTTTTTATGACTGAATGATTTTTGTGTATGTTGCATTGTTACATGTGCTGTGCAGTGTGCATTCTGGTGACGGCTGCCCTGCAAAAATTGTGTATGTATCCATTTTTCATTTAATGTTGGACTTTGGACTATCGGATGGAAATGTTCGAATGGTTTTTGGTTTGAATGAATGATTTTTTCATTAGTTTGGACTTTGGACTATCGGATGGAAATGTTCGAATGGTTTTTGGTTTGAATGAATAATTTTTTCATTAGTTTGGACTTTGGACTATCGGATGGAAATGTTTGAATGGTTTTTGGTTTGAATGAATGATTTTTCATTAGTTTGGACTTTAGACTATCGGATGGAAATGTTCGAATGGTTTTTGCTTTGAATGAATGATTTTCTTGCTAGTTGTAGTTGCTACTTGTTAGCTTCAGTTCAGTTGATTTAACTTTTAATCTGATTTGTTTAATGTTGGTGTTTCGTGCCTTTTTTGTTTTTTAAACTGTTAACTGTTTAGAATGAAATACTGTACTGTTTTAATTCTAAATGAATTTTAATATTAGAGTTGTTAGAGCTTCGTGTAAAATATTTTGTAACTTCTTTGCAAAAAAAAATATATAATAAGTTATTACTTTATCAACATTAAAATGAATGAATCTTTATATAATTTGTAGCCTAGGTGCATTCTGTTAATAGCTGTGTTTTATTTGGAATCCGAATCCGAATTCGAATGTCAAAACCAGCCAAAACCAGCCAAACGGCATGTTTTCAAATTCAAAGAAGAAATTCGTCAGTGCAATTGTTGTTGTAATTCCCAATTCGAATTCAAATAAAATACAGCTAATGAAATCAAATATTTCTTGGTGAATGTTTAGTACTTTATCATTTTTGATTGACAACGTTTGTGTTGTCTAGTATTTAATGAATATCAATCCAATGCTCAATCTAGTACTTTCCTTTATTGTAAATGCCGCCATTGTGACTTTTCTTTGCCTTTGTTCTGTCCCGCACTAGCTTGTGAACTCATTTTGTTTTGCATTTAATATGTTTGAGCTGGCTTAGTGCTTCTTCTATCTTGGGAAAACTCATTGACTTAGTGGCCTAGATGGATAATGGGAAAGTATGAAGTTTTCTTTTAAATACGGAGTAGTAAATTGTAAAATCAATTGCGAATATAATCATGTCGATTATATAATTCGGATTATACAACCGGATTTAACTGCGGCGGGGGGATCATTCGATTTTGACGTTTCTCGTATTATACAAAACGACGAATAAAAAGCGAACGAATGACGGTAATGCAGTCCTTAAAAGACGTATTGTACAATCCGAGAGTTAAAAGCAATCCATGTAAAATCTATCATTCTAAATACGCGAAAAATTTACTGCGGATTAAGGTCTGAGCTGTAATTGTGTTTTCGGTATGTTATTTTTTTAACATGGAGAACAAGAAAATGTTAGTTGTGAGTGAGTGAGGAAGTCAAGGTAGTTTTTATACCGAAGGCTACCCAAAAGACCTGAGACCTATAACTCTATCATCCTTTCTTCTGAAAACTCTGGAAAGACTGATAGATGTTCATA
Source organism: Nephrocerus scutellatus (assembly GCA_947095585.1). Lineage (NCBI taxonomy): Eukaryota > Metazoa > Arthropoda > Insecta > Diptera > Pipunculidae > Nephrocerus > Nephrocerus scutellatus. The sequence continues at coordinate 66,725,582 of OX352762.1, forward strand.
TAAGGGCTAAGGTAAAACCAAGCAGTTGGGCAAAGTCCCAACATGCTTACTGCAAGGGGAAGTCTGTGGACACAGCCTTACACACCTTAGTAAGCACAATTGAGAAATCAATATACTCCCAGGGGTATAAACTAGTAGCATTCTTGGATATCGAGGGTGCGTTCAAAAATGTTAAAACAGAGGCAATCTGTAAAGGACTGCCAGACCTAGATGAGGACTACCCTATAAGCAGACTAATCAATCATATGCTTCTAGGCAGAATTATTAGTGCGGAGCTGGGTGGTTTCATCTTAAAGAGGCAGGCAGTTAGAGGAACACCGCAAGGAGGTGTATTATCCCATCTCCTCTGGAATATATAATTCAACGAATTACTGTTGAAACTGGAAGGAGAGGGGATAAAGTGGTAGTGTATTTTGATGATGTAACGTTTGCCGTCTCATGAAAATACCTTACAACGATTAAGGAGGTTATGCAAAATGCCCTCCTAATCGTTAAAGTATGGGCAAATAAAAGCGGTCTGGACCTCAACCCGAATAAGACAGTGCTTGTCCTTTTCACCAGGAAATATAAAATTCCAACAGTTGATCCGCCAACACTAAATGGTACCCCCTTAGTTTTTCTGATAAAGCAAGATTTCTGGGGACAAATATTGCTTTATACTCGTGCAAGAACACCATTGGTAAAAAATGGGATTTGAAACCAAAGCTGGTACACTGTCTTTACACGTCGGTAGTGAGACCAATACTACTGTATGGGGTAAGCGTATGGTGGCCAGCTATGGAAAAAACCACGTATATTGGGGAAGGTACAAAGAGCGGTCTGTATGCTTATAAGCAGGCGCTGAGATCTACACCAACTCGCGCTCTGGAGGTAATGCTCCACCTGATCCCACTAGATATATTTGGCAAACAGGAATTGGCAATTACAGCTACGCGACTGTTAGCTGTCAATCAGTGGAGAAGTCTTCAAAAAGGACACTCCACCATAACTAAATCGCTACACCAGGAGCTGACGAAACTGGATTACATAACACCAGTGTTATGCTTTCAAACAGGTTTTCGGACAACAATACCCTCCAGAGAAGACTGGAAGAGTGGATCCGTAACCGATAACGAAACAATACAGTTTTCACGGATGGCTCTAAGCTAGACGGTAAAGTAGGAGCAGGAGTCTTCTGTGACAAGCTGAAAGTAATCATCTCTATCCGTCTACCTGATCGCTGCAGCGTATACCAGGCTGAGGTGACAGCGATTGAAGAGGTAATGAGTCGGCTGAAGCATAATGTATTATCTTCAAAGAAGATTATCATTAATGTGGACAGTCAGGTGGCCATAAAATCGTTGGAGGCGGTCTCACTGAAATCTAAGGTGGCGTTGAGCTGTCGCTCCTCTCTTAACGAGATGAGTAAGCAGTTCAACATAAGGATCATATGGGTCCCGGGCACATGAATGTTGAGGGGAACTGAGGGGCGGACGATAAAGCTAGACGTGGTACGACTCTCCAGCTGCTACCGGAAAGGGCGGAGGTAGGGAGTCCTATCGCGACACTGAAATTTGAGCTTCGAAAAGAGGCAGAAACAATAACAAATGCAAGGTGGGAAAACAGAAGGCACAAACACTTGGGGAAGCGGATAATGAATAACGTATCAGATCTCTAAAACGACAAAGTTCGAGATATACCTCGATTCATTAAGAGCTCTGAATGGATCTTCTGAAAAGGGGAATGGTATAAGATCCTGTGGTAACACAAAGGACCGCGAATGGTCTAAGTGAGCATTAGCTGCCACCGCAACCTAACCTAACCTAACCCAAGTTGTGAGTTTATGTACTCGTAATTACTAATTTGTGAAACTTTTAAACCAAAAAATTTATTTATTAAAGAAAACGTATACAACAAATCGTGTGCAATTTGAAAAAATCTCAAGGCTGACAACGATCAACCAGATATAGGATAAACTCTGAATAAAGTGGGTACAGAGGTGGGTCTAATGTTTTAGCAAAAGCTGCGAGACTAGCTAAATCCACTGGGGTCACCAATAAAACTAATCGCGGATTGGAAAAGGGTTTAGGGATTTGGCATAGGGCATTTAAATTTTTATTTTCAGGTTGGAGTGATTATAAATCGTTAGTAAGGAAAAAACTTGATCGCAACAATAGAGAACATAAAGGCACAGGCGACGGTAGTAACACTCTGGTTATATTCACTCCATTAGACGACGAAGTGATACGGCTAGTTTGCCTTAGATGTAGATGGTGTTACCACCGCAAATAAATTCGGGGTTCCCCGTAACCGGACATTTTGCGATTCTAAAAACCATTAGAGTTTACCAACCGAAAATAGCTTGCTAACCGTTGATGAAGTTGTATTATCCCCATTCTCAGTAATAGAGAACGATTTTGAATTGGAAGTTTTAAAGGAAGCACAACCCGAAGTACCGCAAACCATAGCGCCGAAACCAATTAGACGAGTGAAATCGTCATAATCAAAAAATAGAGCTGTTGGCTCTGGAAAAAATAAAGGAGAAAATATTACAAATTGAGTTAAAAAACGTTAGTTGAACACCTAACTGTGAAGCACCCAAAGCATCAAGACTGAAACCTGAAGACTGAATTTTTATATAGATTATTTTGAACAAGCTAATATGTACATACATATCATACATAAATGTATGTATTCCTTTGTTTTGTAGGGAAACTGCTACATTAATTATTTTTATTGCCTTATCTGGAGTATATCGAAATGCCGGCCCGATGGTTCGTTCGACAATGTTATGAGCAGAACTGTGGCGTATGACGTAATAAGCCATGGAAATAAGGGTTATCCAGCGTCATATAAAAAAAAATTATTTGCACAAAAACTACTTTGTAATTTGAAAATACATCTTTACAGAGTACTCGTTGATTTTTATCCCCTATTGTATATTGTTTTAAAGTTTACCGCGGCATCCCCGTTTCACAAAACGAATGAATCATGACTCGCCCCAGGGTAAGTGGCGTCAACACAACGAATCCGTAGTTTATCATCACACATCTTAAAAAGAAATAAATGTTAAAATAGAAACAAATCATTGTAAATAGAGCATGTTGTAATTAATTGTTACTTACTACCATGGCATGTAAACTGTTAAATCCTTTACGGTTGCAAAGAATTGAGCATTTTCAGCTGCCGGCTTTGCAATTTTTATGTGCGTACCATCTACACGCGTTACTATTCCAGCAATTTTGTTCTTTCCATAAAAATACATCCTTGCCTCCGATTTTTCAGTCTCACTCATCTTTAGCGTTACCTATTTATCGCATAAAATATCCTCTAAAATGGGGTAATTTTCTTTTTGATTATTTTAAAACATATTTAAAGGTTGGTTTATTTAATCTGAAATTTTGTTTATATCTGAAGAAATACGATTATAATATGTACAACAATCATAAATTCATAATCATAAATTTAGTAACCGTAGGTTGTTTCAAGAAAAAATCAACAATTTCGATTGGAAAATTTTTTTGAGTCGATGAAAAAGCAAATATTTAAACAATCACACGCGCAATAATTAAAAGTTATTATTTACCATAAAATTATTCTTCAGCAATTGTGATAATAAAGATTTTTGTGATTAGAAAATATTAACACGCAATACAGAAAACTCGGATTCCGCGAGCGATTAGGTGTGGTCGTGGCTCGAAGTTGTGCTGGGCTTGCAGCAAATTTTTTATTTTTCTTAGAAACAGTTTTTCAATGTGCAATTGATAATGGCAGTTGATCACCTCTATTGGTGCCAAAGGTGCCCCTGTTAAGCAATCTTCTCTTGAAAAAATTAATCTTCCGTCTCATTTATTGAGTGAGGCGGAAAAAAGAAAGATAATTAAAGCAGTCAATATCGATTGGAATCTTGATGACGCTGACCTGTCTAACCCCGGCAGCGTTAATGTGATATATTCCGAAAATGTGATGGATACTAATTCTATAATCAACTCCGCTGGTGTTAGTGCAGCAAATATCAATAAATGCAGTCAGAGTCTGCCTATTAGTAACTGTGTCATAATTGGACACGCCCTTAATAACTCAAAAGTTGCTGGACAAATTAACTTCCAGCCTGGCACTGAAGGTGTTCTTTACAACCAACTTTCTAATGACGCAAACAAGTTTTTGGCGGACACGGCCCGAAAAAGACGTCAATACGCACCGATCGTGGTGTCAAAAAGGGTGGCCAGGGAAGGCGTCAACACTCAAAACCGTTTTCATCCTTTGGCTGAGAATAATGATGAAATCATCTCGTCGGGAAATACCCAAGCGAATTCAAGTGGTATAAACTCCAACCGCAATTCAAGTGGCAACCCTGGAAGCTCTCGCAACATTTTAAGAAATAGCAACAACAGCAGTCTCATTAATGACAACGAAAAACCAGCCTTCAATTCTGAGCCTTGGTGTCCTCCCATCTCCCATAAGACTAACAAAAATTTAAAGAATGTAAAATTTATTGCTAATGGCTTTGGGAAGTTAAAAATATTTGTAAAGGAAGTTGAATTGCACAGCCTCTTTGTAAGAAAATTTAAGGAACTTGGCATTGCTGCCTACTCCTTCACCCCTAAACAATTAAAAAATATAATACTATTCTTAAGGGCATTTCTAGCGATTTTTCGCCTGCTGAAATTCAAAATGAAATCTTAAAGTTGGACCCCTCGTTGAAGGTCACTGTTAAAAATTTTGAGACCAAATGGTCTAAATTAAATGACATTCCACTTGATCTATTTCTTTGTACTACGGAAGATAGGGAAAGTTTCATGAAACTTAAACAATTTAAATCTCTTCTAAGACATAGAATCACTTGGGATTCCATTAAAAACTCTGATACAAAACAGTGCTACCGATGCCAAAGATTTGGCCACATGGCTTCCTATTTTTGTTTTGCCTTAAAGATCACGACATTGGAGCTTGTGAAATTAACCAAAAAACAGAAACTTCAGTCGCATCTTGTGTCAATTGCCAATCGGAGGGTCACCCTGCGAGTTTCAGAGGCTGTCCAAACAGAGTTGCCTTTCTCAAAAAAAAAAAAAAAGCTTTAGCTGAAGCTAAAAATAACAAACCCATTTTCCAGGGTCCAATTATAAACTTGGCTAACAGTTACCAAGAAAATGTCATGTCTTTTGCGGACATAGTGAGAGGCCACAAAAAAAATCCTAACATTCAAGAAAGTTCCTCTTTCCCTCCTGAACTCCCAAAAAATGACATATCAGATTTTATGAATGAATCTAATAGACTATTTGGCTTGCCGATAACCAGCCTAATTTCCAAAATCAGAGGCTTCTGGCCTAATTATTAATAAATGGATGAATCTCAAAAACCAAGTGCATACCTGTGCTTTATTGCATCTCTTTCCCCCTCTTCACCATAAATATCAACGTTATCAGCTCTAACGTCAACTCGCTCTCCAAAGAAAAACAAATAGAAATTGACCTTTTACTAAAAGATACTTCCCCAACTGCAATCTTATTGCAAGAAACTTGCCTTTCAAAAAACCTTAGGAAATGCTGTTTTAATAAAAAAATATGACTTTATTAGAAATAATGAGGGCCGAGGAACAGGAATTCTCCTGCAGAATTCCGTTCAGTTTGAACAAAAACATTTTTCCAATAATCTAATATCAGCAACTATAGCATCTATTCCATTAAACTCACAACATACTGCTAGTTCGTTAGCACTCGTCTCAATTTACGTTCCCTGTAATGCTGGTCTCTTGTTGCCTTCTGCACTTGACAACCTACTTGTTTCTTTACAGTTTTTGACTACATCATAATTGGTGAAGATTTTAACTCTAGACATCCCCTTTGGGGTGACTCAGTTACAAATCAAAATGGCTCTATATTAACCTCTTGGTTCCAAGACAATAATTTTCTTGACCTGGATATTGTAGCGGCTCAAGGCCAAACTCGCCCTAGCTCAGGCTCTCATATCGATTTTTTTATTATTTCCTCTAACCTCAGATGCGACAACAACATTGCATGTTTAACTTTAGATTTAATTTCGGATCACTTTTCTGTCTTCATGAATATCCAATTAACACAAAATTTTACACTTCCAGTCTTTCCTCAGTTTTCTGCTAACTTTAAAAACACCAATTGGTCTGCTTTCAATCGTTCACTTTGCAATAATCTTTCAAACATAGAAATTCCAGAAATTTGTCAAACTCAGAAATAGATAGCTTTATCGAGGCAATTACTGTAGCAATAACCACTTGTATGGATATTCACAGCAAAAAATCTTCCTTGCGGAAAAACTGGTTTAACAGAACAGAAACAACTTTAAATTTATTAAAAACTCGAAAAATATGGAAACGAAAACTAAAAAGAATTTTCCACTACTTTGGGGATCGCATTAACCAGCCTTATACTGAGTTATCCGCTCGCATTAACTGCCTTAGTAAAATCATTAAAGATAAGATCCGGTTAGAACTATACGAAGAATTCAGAAAGAAATTAAGCAGCCTAAAACCTTCCTCAAATCTCTTCAAAGTGATCGATCAAATCACGGGACGAAAAAGGAACTCGAACTCAATAAATGAGGTCTTATCATATGGTGACAGAAACTTCATCTCCTCTTCTAAAAAAGCTGAAGCGTTTGGATCCTTTTACTCTGATTTGTACTCTCTAAAAATTCCACTCACCTATCCCGAATCCTCTCTAGAAGTTACAACTTTTTATAGCTCTTTCTCTGTATGGAATGAAAATCTTCAAATCTCTAATTTCTCATCCTCGAATAGATCTGATGACACCAATGATGAAAGTTTTACCTCCTCCAATAGTGTAGAGTCAATTATATCCTCACTTAACAATAAGAAATCTGCTGGTCCAGACAAAATCCCTAACTTCATCTTGCGCAAAGCAAAAGTTGTAATAGCCAAATTTCTAACTCCAATACTCAATAATTGCCTTAATAATTGCTACTTCCCTGTGAAATGGAAAAAAGCTAAACTTATACCAATTAAAAAAAACAACACCCTAAGCACAATAGACAATTTTCGACCTATCTCTCTTCTATCTAACTTAGGTAAAATTCTTGAAAAAATAATTCTTTCCAAAATGCTTAATTTTTTTGAACAAACTAACCCTATACAAGATCAACAATTTGGTTTCAAACGTGGCCACTCTACAGAGCATGCTCTTCTTTACTTTCAGGACAAAATCTTAAACAACCTAAGAAATAAAAATTGTACTGTTGCTTGTGCCTTGGATTTAAAGAAAGCATTTGACTCGGTCTGGAATATGGGCCTAATCTTTAAACTTAACGAGCTAAATCTACCGTCATATCTTATTAAAATAATTCAAAACTTCCTCTCTAACCGCAGTCTTTCAGTTCTCTTTGAAAACGAAACTTCCTCCTCAATCAGTATTAATGCAGGCGTCCCCCAAGGCTCAATCCTTGGCCCCCTCCTCTTTAACCTCTATCTGTATGACTTCCCAATTCACCATCTTAGTTCTGAAGCCATACTATATGCTGATGACACCATTCTTTTAAGTCCCAATGAGAGACCGCATGAAGCCCTAAATTCAATAATATCGCATCTAAACGTTGTAATTCCTTATTATGAAAAATGGGGAATTTCCTTGAATTTGAATAAATGCGATATAATCTGCTTCCGCAATGCCTCTGGCAGAGGTCATCACCTTGCAGTACGAGAGAGTCGTTCTCTGAATCTTTCCATCTTGGGAAACCAAATCCCTTTAAAAAAATCAATTAAATATCTAGGTATCAATTTACATAAAAGACTCAAAATGAATCCGCATACAAGGAAAGCCTTGAACAACAGCAGAGCCGCTGCTGCGAAGCTTAAAATTTTACTTAATTCTAAACATGTTGAAAGTATAACTAAGCTCCTTATGTATAAAACGCTTATCCGGCCCCTTATGGCCTATGGTTTCCTTATCTGGTTCCAAATCACTCCTAATGTCGCACTTGAACTTCTTAGATTTGAAGGGTATATTATTAGGAAGTGCATAAATAAAAGACGTAGAGCATCCGGAAAATGGTACAGCAATAAGTTAATCTATGAAGACTCTGGTATATCCCCTTTGTTTGACTATCTCATTTTCCTTGCCAACAGAAGAATATCTGCACTACAAGATCATGACAACCCTATCCTCCGTAACATATATACTAATAATATTAACTGGTCCATTAATGATAGGTACTACATGTCGCCAAACAGTATCCCCAATGTGGGCTCCAATGTCTTTTTTCAAAACCCCGATAGTGACCGCTTGTTTACTTCCTCTTTTTACAAAAAACAACTACCTAACACCTACAGAGGCTAAGCAATTCATTTTCTAAATAATAAAAAATATACAAAAACAAATTGAGACTGACAAAATAACATATGTACAAATGTACAAATAAAAATTTTAAAGAAATGTTATTGCATACAAGTACAAGTAACCTTGTTCCTAAATATTAATAAATTATCAATAAAAGTTCCTATACTAAATAGTCTTATGTAAAAATTCACACAGAACCTTGTAATGTGATGATTTTTAACAAAAAAGCAATGTATATGAAAATTGTACTGTTGCTTGTGCCTTGGAATTAATGCCTCTGGCAGAGGTCATCACCTTGCAGTACGAGAGAGTCGTTCTCTGAATCTTTCCATCTTGGGCAACCAAGTCCCTTTAAAAAAATCAATTAAATATCTAGGTATCAATTTACATGAAAGACTCAAAATGAATCCGCATACAAGGAAAGCCTTGAACAACAGCAGAGCCGCTGCTGCGAAGCTTAAAATTTTACTTAATTCTAAACATGTTGAAAGTAGAACTATGCTCCTTATGTATAAAACGCTTATCCGGCCCCTTATGGCCTATGGTTTCCTTATCTGGTTCCAAATCACTCCTAATGTCGCACTTGAACTTCTTAGATTTGAACGGTATATTCTTAGGAAGTGCATAAATAAAAGACGTAGAGCATCCGGAAAATGGTACAGCAATAAGTTAATCTATGAAGACTCTGGTATATCCCCTTTGTTTGACTATCTCATTTTCCTTGCCAACAGAAGAATATCTGCACTACAAGATCATGACAACCCTATCCTCCGTAACATATATACTAATAATTTTAACTGGTCCATTAATGATAGGTACTACATGTCGCCAAACAGTATCCCCAATGTGGGCTCCAATGTCTTTTTTTCAAAACCCCGATTGTGACCGCTTGTTTACTTCCTCTTTTTACAAAAAACAACTACCTAACACCAACAGAGGCTAAGCAATTCATTTTCTAAATAATAAAAAATATACAAAAACAAATTGAGACTGACAAAATAACATAAAAAATTTTAAAGAAATGTTATTGCATACAAGTACAAGTAACCTTGTTCCTAAATATTAATAAATTATCAATATAAGTTCCTATACTAAATAGTCTTATGTAAAAATTCACACAGAACCTTGTAATGTGATGATTTTTAACAAAAAAGCAATGTATATAAATTGAATATAGTGCTATAGTTTATTTGGGTTCTCTACCATCATAATCGTTCCAAATCTCTGGTAAACATCAATGTACTCTAAAATAAAACTAAATTAATATCTAAGTTTTGTAGCCTGACCAATTCTAAGTCGGCAAAATATTCATAAGTAATCCTAAGTGACTATGTAAACATAGAATTTAAAAAAATGTATAAAAAACAAAATCTCAATAAAGTACATACATACATACAATCATAAATTCAGAAGTTAATCCGGCAACTTGTATTATCGACATGATCAATGCTCAATTACAATTACAATTAGTTTTGATGTTAATTTATTATTATCATTTTATTCTTATATTTTTTTTAAATTACTGGAGATATATATATATATATTTCCTTATAAGGTTAACAAAAGAATGAATTTAGAACTGAGAATTATTATACCGTCGCTGGCCGGGTTTCCAAATTTTTGACAACATCTGATATGAGTTTTCGCCTGAAATGCTGCAAGCACATGTAAAATAATGCAACAAGTATGGCGGTCACGAACGCTAGATCTTAAACTATTGCAGTGTGCTCCGGTTGGGATTGGGTTAGGGTGGGTGCGTTCAGAGTTCAGTGTGGTCCAGTGTTTATGACTTCTGACTTACTCTGCTTGTTTCCCATTCTGAATGTTCGCTAACGACCCTGACAAACAAATTATTTGCATAATGTCTCTTTCTTACGTTTATTTGAATTTGTAGGGGATAATATTCGCAGCATGTTTGATGGTAAACCTTTTTTTATGCAACGGTTGCGCCGTGCAGCAAATCTAATTTGTTGTCTGAATCGGAAGTCTCGGCATGCATGGCGTACGAACACACACACACACATACCACCCGACAACAAAACCTTCTCTATAGAAAGCCCAACTGTTCCGATCGTACACAGACACATGCTTAGATTTAGACCAAACGTATTTGTATTAGTAATTAACTAAAGAGCAAAATCCATATAAAAATTTTCTGTTTCCCACTACCACATCTTACGTTTCTCGCTCTTTGCGACTACTTGATTTTTGTACACTGTATTCACATCCCACAAACACACATGCATTTGGTCTTGGTTTACAGCATTAGTATGCGTAGAGTTGGGCTTTCTATAGAGAAGGTTTTGCCCAACAAGTAAAAAGTAAGAACCATTTTTTAATGTAAGAGTTCTATTCTCTTCCGGCCAACGAGGCAACAGGTCGTTCCCGTTTTTTATAAAAAAGTTCGTAAATTCAGGAACCAAGAAAAGAATAGCAGTGAAAAAAATTAATTTCTATGTTCAATGTAATTGATATTTATGTAATATTTAAAGTTCGACAAGTGTAAAATTGGAATTTAATAATCTTTAATTTATCCAATAAAAATGATTTTTTGTTGCGCTCAGTCGCTTTAAATGAACACGCGTTTTTAATTATTATGAGGCTTATATAGCTAAGCCGCCACATAAATGGTGACCAGCCGACGTGATAGTAATAAACTGCTTGTAATACGAGCATTCGAATAGCTAAAAAGCTATGCTTTTACATGTGCTTTTATTATTACCAACGCCATCAAAAAGAAGATTAATTGGAATATTTTAGTGCGGAAAAATAATCGAAAAAATCGCCATCAAAAAGAAGATTAATTAGTAGATTTTTGTGCGGCAAAATAATCGAATTTCATCGAACGAAATCGCCATCAAAAAGAAGATTTTTGTGCGGCAAAATAATCGAAATTCATCGAACGAAATCGCCATCAAAAAGAAGATTTTTGTGCGGCAAAATAATCGAATTTCATCGAACGAAATCGCCATCAAAAAGAAGATTTTTGTGCGGCAAAATAATCGCATTTCATCGAACGAAATCGCCATCAATAAGAAGATTTTTGTGCGGCAAAATAATCGAATTTCATCGAACGAATTCGCCATCAAAAATGAGATTAATGGGAATATTTTATTACATAATCGGAAATCATCGAACGAGTGGAATATTTTCGTACGACGATGTACATACGAAATTTTTGAAACTAAAATCGATTTCTTGTATGTATTTTTTGGTTTATTTTCATATGTTATCGATTATTTCGTAATTCTTGATTTTTTTTGTGATACAAATCAATTTCTGATATATTCCTAGGTTGTTTCCTAATGATTATCATTATTTTAAAAATAAACATATTTTTGTATTGTTGATTTTTTTATGATATAAACCAATTTCTGACATATTCCTAGGTTGTTTCCTAACGATTATCGTTATTTTAAAAATAAACATATTTTTGTGTTGTTGATTTTTGTATGATATAAATCAATTTCTTATATTTCCAATTTGTTTCCTAATGAATTAAATATCCATACTATATCGATAGTAATAATTTTAAATTCATTTTTTATTACTTTAATTTGATATTTTCAAAGTATGTAAAAAATTCACTGCTATTTTTTTTTGCGGACTGTACAACCATCGTTGGGCAACCGGTCATATTCGTGCAAACGGTATATACATACACGCAGGTATTCTGTCAGTAATTACAATATCTCGAAGTCATTTTTTTGGTAGTGTGTGTCGTGTTTGTGGTCGGGCGAAATTGCACTGTTCGGGATGACTGAAGCGGATCAACAGGGTAGCGTCAGTAGCATTCCACCAGGAGTAGCACGCGTTTCGGTAAAAATTCCACCATTTTGGAAACCGGACCCTGAGCTTTGGTTTTGCCAAATTGAGGCGCATTTCATTACGAGTGGCATAACGAAGGACGAGACAAAATTTTATACGGCAGTCTCTTCAATAGAGAGTAGTATACTCTGTCATGTGAATGACATAATTTTGAACTCTCCTTCTACGGAGAAATACGAAACGTTAAAGAAACGTTTAATGGACCACTATTGCGTGTCGGAAGAAACTAGATTGAAAAAGTTACTTCACGACAGATATTTAGGTGACAAACGTCCATCGCATTTTCTTCGCGAAATGAGATCCCTCGCCGGCCCTAGCGTGGGAAACGAGTTGCTGAAATCTTTGTGGTTACAAAGATTGCCGGCAGACATGCAAACCATCCTAGCTGTCAGCGACGACAATCTTGACAAGCTGGCTACGATGGCGGACAAAATCGGCGAGGTCTCATCGAATGTAGTCGAGAGCGTACAAAGCCCTTCGGCGGTTGAGGTGAAAGAACCTCTTAAATTGGTAATGAACAAGATTAATGCACTGACGAAAAAAATCGATGCAATTCAGGTAGATCGATCTCGCTCGAAAAGTAGGCATCAGGGACAAGTCAAATTAAAGGCATTTGTTGGTATCATCGGGTATTTAAGGAAAAGGCTACGAAATGTCGCGAGCTGTGTAATTTTTCCACCCAGCCAAAAAATTGTTAGATCGATCACTGCAGGCGACAAGTGATCTAGACTTAACATATAGTCGCCTCATAATTTATGATAAGTCTTCAAAGCTTCATTATCTGGTCGATACCGGTGCCGATGTATCCGTCATTCCGCCACAACTTAACGTAAGACGGGTCAAGAATGATGGATATACCTTATACGCCGCGAATGGCACAGCCATCGAAACTTATGGCATTAAAACGCTTGAATTATATATTGGTTTGCGTAGATCTCTTCCTTGGAATTTCATTGTGGCTGCAGTACAAAGACCCTGATTTTTTAGGTCACTACGGAATCCTCGTCGACATGAAACGGAAGCGATTAATTGACACCACAACACGTATAGAGTGGATCGGTAGAATTTCTGACACCGTTGATCAAAATGTCAAATTAACTGCTGTCGGAAAAATCGAAACACCTTATTTTGAATTATTAACGCGTCCTATGTTGGAATTTGGTTCGGCTGGTCACAAGGACACTCATCACATCGAGACCAAAGGACCTCCAGTCCTCCGAGCTCCAGGCTCGTCGATTGACGCCTGACAAACTGGAAATCGCGAAGCGAGAATTTGATCAAATGATGAAGAAGGGCATTTGTCGACCGTCGAAAAGTCCGTGGGCAAGTCCTCTTCACCTCATTAGAAAATAAAATGGTGAATGGCGCCCATGCGGCGACTATCGTCGGTTAAACGCTAACACGATCCCTGATCGCTATCCGATTCCGCATATTCAGGATTTAGCCCAAAGCCTACATGGTAAAAAGTTTTTTTCTACCATCGACCTGGTAAGGGCATACCATCAGATCCCAATTGAAAAAAACGATATCGAGAAGACTGTGATAATAACCCCATTTGGATTATTTAAATTTCCAAGAATGACGTTTGGCTTGTGCAATGCTGCACAAACTTTTCAAAGATTTATTCACGCAGTTCTCGACGGTTTGGATTTCGTCCACGCATATATTGACGATCTGTTGGTGGCCTCGAAAAGCGAAACCCAACATCTTCAACATCTGAGACTTGTCTTCGATAGGCTAAAAAAGTACGGAATAGTTATAAACATGTCGAAGTGCGTATTTGGTAAGAACAAAGTAAAATTTGTTGGCCATCTAATATCAGAAACGGGTACACAGCCTCTCCCTGAAAAAGTGAACGCCATTTTGGAATTTCCCGAACCGACTGAAGTAAGGGGTTTGCGAAGGTTTTTGGCCATGTCCGATTTTTATAGACGGTTTATGCGATACGCCGCCCAGATTCAGTCTCCACTGCTTCCTTTTATCAAAGGTAATAGGAAAAACGACAAAACGAAAATAAAGTGGACACCAGAAGCACGAAAGGCTTTTGAGGAATGTAAACAATCTCCGGCAAATGCAGCAATTTTGGCACACCCATCGATGGATGGAACCATAGCTCTAATGGTCGATTCGTCAGATTTTGCTATGGGCGCAGTAGCTCAGCAGCGTGCGGGCAACGAGGGGCAGCCTTTGAGTTTTTTTCTCACGAAAGCTTTCTGCGGCACAGACAAAGTATAGTGCTTATGACCGAGAATTATTGGATGTCTATTCCGCTATCAAATATTTCAAATATATGTTGGAAGGACGAAATTTTGCCATATACACCGATCATAAGCCGCTGTCTTTTGTTTTTCGTCAAAGGCCCGAAAAGGCTTCGCCAAGACAACTGAGGCATCTCGATTACATAGGTCAGTTTTCTACGGATATTCGTCATATTTCAGGGAAAGACAACATTGTAGCAGACACTCTGTCACGCATTGAAACAATTGCAGTTCCAAATTTTCTCGACATAGACTTTCTCGGCGAAAAGCAACAGGAAGACAACGAATTAAAGAACTTGTTAGAAAATCAGGGGCTCCACGTTTCACTAAAATTGACACTCGTTTCCATGCCTTCAAGCAATACACCGATATACTGCGACATCAAAAATAATCGGATTCGACCGTATGTTCCTCAAGAGCTACGAAAGCCAATTTTTGATCATTTCCACAAGATGGCTCATCCGGGTGTTAAAGCATTAATAGAAATCGTTCGTTGAAGGTATGTGTGGCCATCCATTAACAAGGATTGCGCAATTTGGGCACGTAGATGTATTAAAGGCCAAAAGTCAAAGATCTCTCGACATACCCGGAGCTTAATTGGGAAGTACGCATTGCCTAAGATTCGTTTCGATCACATAAACGTCGATATTATTGGCCCCTTACCATCGTCACAAGGTTATAGTTACTGTGTGATTTGTATAGACAGGTTCACTAGATGGACCGAAGCAGTACCAGTACCTGATATAACCGCAGAAACTGTGGCACGGGCTATTTATATCAATTGGATATGTAGATTCGGTGTTCCTAGTTTGATTACAACTAACCAAGGACGGCAATTCGAGTCTATGCTGTTTTCCGAATTGGGAAAAATGTTAGGATGGAAACGTTGTAGATCTTCACCGTATCATCCATCAGCCAATGGCATCATAGAGCATTGGCATCGCGACTTGAAAGGTGCACTCAAGTGTTGTTGCGAGGAAAATCAAAACTGGGTTGAATATCTCCCAACGATCCTTTTGGGAATGCGAGCAGCTTTGAAACCTGATTTGGGAGCAACTACCTCTGAAATGGTTTATGGCACTACGATAAGATTACCGGGAGAATTCCTTAATCCAACGTCTAGTTCTACGAGCGATTCCGATTTCGTGTTGCAACTGAAAGATATTATGAATAGGTTGCGACCAAAACAAACGTCCAACCACGACAAAACTACAATTTTCATACACAAAAATCTTAATAATTGTACACATGTCTTTGTTAGGACCGATGCTGTTAGGTCCCCACTTCAAACTCCGTACGAAGGACCATATTTAGTCCTGGATCGTAATGAGAAAGTTTTTAAAGTACGTTTAAACAACAGAGAAGCTAATATCTCAATAGATAGGCTTAAACCAGCGTATTTGTTAGAGGACGCCGAGCCATGTCCCTTAGACACAATTTTCGTTAACCACTAGAGGGGGAGTACTGTAGGGGATAATAGTAAAAAGTAGAGGAGGGAAAAAATTTATTTCTATGTTCAATGTAATTGATATTTATGTAATATTTAAAGTTCGACAAGTGTAAAATTGGAGTTTAATAATTTTTAATTTATCCAATAAAAATGATTTTTTGTTGCGCTCAATCGCTTTAAATGAACACGCGTTTTTAATTATTATGAGGCTTATATAGCTAAGCCGCCACAAATTTTTTGGCTCTCCGGTCTTCTCTTAGCGTCTTCCGGATCGTTTTTATTTGGCTATTATATTTCTTTCGTTCATCGGAGCTAGTACCAGTGATGTTGGCAATACAATGCAGCTCTCATAGGCGTTGTTTTAATTTTAAAGATTTTGCTCCTCTCTTCTGCTGGGGTGCGATTGGACGTGTGGTGGTTAGTTCAGCTTCCTTCCATCGCAACTGGCGGCTTTGTTACTCTGCGATGGTAAGGCGTCTACGTTGCCAACGTTGGCTTCTGGGGAGATGTATTCTATTCCTGATGTTTTCAATAGTCTTTCGGCCTTAGCGATATACTGAGCGGCGGTGGCCAATACTTCGTGTTGCTTACTAGCTGCTGCAGCTGGCTCTCCTTATTTATAGGTTTTCATCTAGGTAAATTCTTACTGGCAATAAAGGAAATTCATACTGGCAGATCTTATCCTAGAATTATTCTTAAAAAAACTAAAAACAAAACTGGCAGGATCGCCATTCAAAGATCTCTTATCTTGCAGAGTCTTTCTAATCTTGCTTAAACTTTTTACTCTTCTTCTTGGTTTAGCCTCAGCCTACAAACGTAGCTATTATGCTGTCCTTTATTCCTATAAGCGGAAAGCCGCTATATAATAGGGCAAGCCGAGGTGCAGTGTGTTTAAATTGAACGAGTTGCTCGTAAAAATAAAACATACTGTGTATTCGGTGGTTGTCAGAAGAAGTACATTTATTTCAAAATTTTATCGGCTTTATATACACAACTAGCTAACCCGACAGACGTTGTCCTGTCCCACTTTCAATAAATTTGTTTGTGATTGTTTTGTAAACTTGTGAAAAGCTATTTGAAATGTTAAATCAAAGTGAAAATGAGAAAAAAAAACTCAAACCTATTTTCTTTCATTAAATTTGAAATCACAATGAATCTCAATGTGTTTTATTTACACTTCGATTTCAGAATTGCAATGTTAGCTGCATTTTATTTGCCGAGCGAGTTCGGAATTCGAATGTCAAAACCAGCCAAAACCAGCCAAACAGCAGGTTTTCACAATTCTAAAGAAGGAATTCCACAGTGCAATTGTTGTTGTTCCTCGGCAAATAAAATACGGCTGTTATAGCAAACCAATTGAAACAAAGCATTTGTTTGTTTTGATTGTTAGCTTAAACATTACTATTTCGTTCATTGCAATGCTTTATGATATACGACATTTTTGTAAGTGAAACTACTTAATCAGTGGTGGGGGTGACTATCAAAAATAATTTTGTTTTGCGATTTTGAGTAACAGTATTTGTCACATTATTGTTTTACATTTTTTAATTTTTGGAACGAAGTAATTTCTCTACCGATTTGTATGAAATTCGGTATGGTCTTTTGAAGGTCCTCTGTGGTGGTCTTTTTGGGGTCTTTTGGAGGTCTTTATATGGTCTTTTTAGCGTCTTTTGGGGGTTTTATGATGGTTTTTTGATGGTCTTTTGAGGGTCTTTGGAGGTCTTTTGGGGGTCTTTTGAGGGACTTTTAGGGGTATTTTTGGGAGTTCTTAAATGTTTTTCTGGATAGAGATACCCTAATCACCTATCGGTATGAAATATACTTTACGACCTATTCTCATACCTACCAAATATACATAAAAAATGATGGCTCATCCGGGTGTTAAAGCATCAATAGAAATCGTTCGTTGAAGGTATGTGTGGCCATCCATTAACAAGGATTGCGCAATTTGGGCACGTAGTTGTATTAAATGCCAAAAGTCAAAGATCTCTCGACATACCCGGAGCTTAATTGGGAAGTACGCATTGCCTAAGAATCGTTTCGATCACATAAACGTCGATATTATTGGCCCCTTACCATCGTCACAAGGTTATAGTTACTGTGTGACTTGTATAGACAGGTTCACTAGATGGACCGAAGCAGTACCAGTATCTGATATAACCGCAGAAACTGTGGCACGGGCTATTTATATCAATTGGATATGTAGATTCGGTGTTCCTAGTTTGATTACAACTGACCAAGGACGGCAATTCGAGTCTATGCTGTTTTCCGAATTGGGAAAAATGTTAGGATGGAAACGTTGTAGATCGTCACCGTATCATCCATCAGCCAATGGCATCAGAGAGCATTGGCATCGCGACTTGAAAGGTGCACTCAAGTGTTGTTGCGAGGAAAATCAAAACTGGGTTGAATATCTCCCAACGATCCTTTTGGGAATGCGATCAGCTTTGAAACCTGATTTGGGAGCAACTACCTCTGAATTGGTTTATGGCACTACGATAAGATTACCGGGAGAATTCCTTAATCCAACGTCTAGTTCTACGAGCGATTCCGATTTCGTGTTGCAACTGAAAGATATTATGAATAGGTTGCGACCAAAACAAACGTCCAACCACGACAAACCTACAATTTTCATACACAAAAATCTTAATAATTGTACACATGTCTTTGTTATGACCGATGCTGTTAGGTCCCCTCTTCAAACTCCGTACGAAGGACCATATTTAGTCCTGGATCGTAATGAGAAAGTTTTTAAAGTACGTTTAAACAACAGAGAAGCTAATATCTCAATAGATAGGCTTAAACCAGCGTATTTGTTAGAGGACGCCGAGCCATGTCCCTTAGACACAATTTTCGTTAACCACTAGAGGGGGAGTACTGTAGGGGATAATAGTAAAAAGTACAGGAGGGAAAAAACGTATTTCTATGTTCAATGTAGTTGATATTTATGTAATATTTAAAGTTCGACAAGTGTAAAATTGGAGTTTAATAATCTTTAATTTATCCAATAAAAATGATTTTTTGTTGCGCTCAATCGCTTTAAATGAACACGCGTTTTTAATTATTATGAGGCTTATATAGCTAAGCCGCCACAAATTTTTTGGCTCTCCGGTCTTCTCTTAGCGTCTTCCGGATCGTTTTTATTTGGCTATTATATTTCTTTCGTTCATCGGAGCTAGTACCAGTGATGTTGGCAATACAATGCAGCTCTCATAGGCGTTGTTTTAATTTTAAAGATTTTGCTCCTCTCTTCTGCTGGGGTGCGATTGGACGTGTGGTGGTTAGTTCAGCTTCCTTCCATCGCAACTGGCGGCTTTGTTACTCTGCGATGGTAAGGCGTCTACGTTGCCAACGTTGGCTTCTGGGGAGATGTATTCTATTCCTGATGTTTTCAATAGTCTTTCGGCCTTAGCGATATACTGAGCGGCGGTGGCCAATACTTCGTGTTGCTTACTAGCTGCTGCAGCTGGCTCTCCTTATTTATAGGTTTTCATCTAGGTAAATTCTTACTGGCAATAAAGGAAATTCATACTGGCAGATCTTTTCCTAGAATTATTCTTAAAAAAACTAAAAACAAAACTGGCAGGATCGCCATTCAAAGATCTCTTATCTTGCAGAGTCTTTCTAATCTTGCTTAAACTTTTTACTCTTCTTCTTGGTTTAGCCTCAGCCTACAAACGTAGCTATTATGCTGTCCTTTATTCCTATTAGCGGAAAGCCGCTATATAATAGGGCAAGCCGAGGTGCAGTGTGTTTAAATTGAACGAGTTGCTCGTAAAAATAAAACATACTGTGTATTCGGTGGTTGTCAGAAGAAGTACATTTATTTAAAAATTTTATCGGCTTTATATACACAACTAGCTAACCCGACAGACGTTGTCCTGTCCCACTTTCAATAAATTTGTTTGTGATCGTTTTGTAAACTTGTGAAAAGCTATTTGAGATGTTAAATCAAAGTGAAAATGAGAAAAAAAACTCAAACCTAAATAAAGGGTGTTTTTTTGGGAGGTTTGTTTTTCCGATAGATGTCGTTTTATTTTATGACAGTTGTTTTGACAGCTCAAAGTGGCATTTCTACTCAGTATTGTTTGGCAAATCATTATGAAAAAAAAAAAAAAAAATTACATTTGTGAAAAATAGTCGTGGTAGCCATATGCCAGAAATTGTGTTTAAATGTTAAATGCCAAAAAATTATCTACCAAATAAAAAAAAATTTTGGTCATTTCATAATTTTATATGTGTTTTATTCAAAAAAAAAATCGGCAACCTCTTAAAAAAACACGTTATATCTAACGGGTGTTTCTGGCATATGGCTACCACGACTATTTTTCACAAATGTCATTTTTTTTTTTTTTTTTTTTTTTTTTTTCATAATGATTTGCCAAACAATACTGAGTAGAAATGCCACTTTGAGCTGTCAAAACAACTGTCATAAAATAAAACGACATCTATCGGAAAAACAAACCTCCCAAAAAAACACCCGTTAGAAAGAAAGAAAGAAATTTCTTTCATTAAATTTGAAATCACAATGAATCTCATGTGTTTTATTTACACTTCGATTTCAGAATTGCAATGTTAGCTGCATTTTATTTGCCGAGCGAGTTCGGAATTCGAATGTCAAAACCAGCCAAAACCAGCCAAAACCAGCCAAACAGCAGGTTTTCACAATTCCAAAGAAGGAATTCCACAGTGCAATTGTTGTTGTTCCTCGGCAAATAAAATACGGCTGTTATAGCAAACCAATTGAAACAAAGCATTTGTTTGTTTTGATTGTTAGCTTAAACATTACTATTTCGTTCATTGCAATGCTTTATGATATACGACATTTTTGTAAGTGAAACTACTTAATCAGTGGTGGGGGTGACTATCAAAAATAATTTTGTTTTGCGATTTTGAGTAACAGTATTTGTCACATTATTGTTTTACATTTTTTAATTTTTGGAACGAAGTAATTTCTCTACCGATTTGTATGAAATTCGGTATGGTCTTTTGAAGGTCCTCTGGGGTGGTCTTTTGGGGTCTTTTGGAGGTCTTTATATGGTCTTTTTAGCGTCTCTTGAGGGTTTTATGATGGTTTTTTGATGGTCTTTTGAGGGTCTTTGGAGGTCTTTTGGGGGTCTTTTGAGGGACTTTTAGGGGTATTTTTGGGAGTTCTTAAATGTTTTTCTGGATAGGGATACCCTAATCACCTAGCGGTATGAAATATACTTTACGACCTAAAAAATTTCATAAAAATCGGTCAAGCCGTTTCGGAAGAGTGCGACGACAAACACCGTGATACGAGATTTTTATATATACACAATATTTGGTTTCAATTTAGCTTCAATTTGTTTTTAAATTTGTTTTCCATTGAATTTTCCGAGCTTCGATAATTGATTGAGATGTCTGTGAGCTTGTGTTTTGAATGCCTGCGGATCATAGTGATGAAGACAGAGCTTGGCAGAGCATTCCACATACGTGTTGCACAGCTGAAGAACGAATCCCTGAATTTAACTGTACGTCCGAAGATGGGCTTAAGGGTAAACTGATGAGCATTTTGAGCACCACGAGTATTGCTGTTGAATTCAAGGAGAGGTGGCATGCTGCCGGCTATTTAACTTGAGCACCGCTGGTAGAAGAAGCGATAAAACAGTGACAAGCAAGAAACGTTCCTGCGATGTTCAAGCGAATCTAATGATTTCACTATATCTCGTCACCGATAAGTTTTATCGCGTGGTTTTGTATTAAATCTAGCTGATACAAAGTAGTCTTAGGCGCACCAGACCAGATATGGCAATTATACTCAAGTTTAGGGCGAATAAAAGCTTTGTAGATAGTAGCCCGATCAGAGGGAGTGAAATATTTTTTGCACCGGGTTAGAAAACCTAAACATTTCGCAGCATTTTTGGCGACGGTAAATATGTGGTCATTCCAACGAAGCTTGTCGTTAACGCACATACCGAGAATTGCGAGATTTTCAGTTTCCTCGATGCAACTGCCATTCATGGATAGTGGCATGGGATTTGGGATTCGCTTGAACGACAGGAGACAGCATTGGGTTTTGGAAGCGTTAAATTCTACTCGATTGTTTTCTCCCCATTTTATTATGCTGTCAAGGTCAGAATTTAACGTGCTTAACATACGAAGTGGTTTGAGCCCGCAATAACTATTTCAGTGTTATCATCATTTGTGACACTACTTGCAATTGAGTCAGACAGTGCATCAAACTCGTCAAGTGTTAAAACTCTGTCTAAGTTGGGGCTTCTATAAAGAAAGCAGTAGTGGATGTTGCGCCCTTGTATAATTACTCTCAGCCATATGAAATTAACTTCCGCATTGGAACATTGGCTTTATTGATGCAAAAGTTTGAACGCAACATCACTACGGACATAAATTGCGAGCCCGCGTCGTGGGAAAAATAATGGCACTAAGCTATACCCAGGGAGATTTAAATCTGAAGTATCGGAATTCACAAATACTTGGGTTTCGCTTAGTGCCAGAATTGCTGGACTGTGGACATTTACCTGAGTGAATAAAGCGAAAAAATTCGTTCTCAGCCCACGTATGTTGCTGAGATCCACTCTGAAACTACTCATCACAACAAACAACACAAACACACAAAAACACACAATTTACCGCTTCTTTAAGCCAAACTGAGGAGAGAGTAACTCACATTGGTTTTTAAAACATATTGCCCCCAGTGTTATACCTTCACGACAATATGAGTCAAATCACCAGTAGACTCAAACACTCAGAGTCAGCTATTCTTCATTGTTAAAGAAATGTTGTCTCAAACTGCCGCATACAGAAACATACGACAATTATCATTAACCAAATAATTTCTTTAACTGGCTGGAGTGATAGGTGTAAAAGGAGGCCACACACTGCACTTCGCACTTACGAACGACGACCGCGCGAACCGTTGTTTTGCACTTTATTTTTTGCTTCTGCGCAAACACAGCACGATTTTTATTTATTGATTATTTCCATATTCTTAATAACGCGCGAGCTAGTGAATTGCACTTTATATTTTATATTTTAGCTTCTGCGCAAACACACGTTCATAATTATTGATATTTGATTATTGATCATAATTATTGATATTATTGCATAGCAAAGCAGGTATATTGTAGCATTAACCCTTTATAATAATAATTTAGTTGTCGCTCGCTCAAGGCCGAGCGAAACACATTGGCTATACACATTCATATGTACAAAGTACAATATGGTTGTTTGTTTATTTTGTAATTATTTAAATGTATTAGCTATGTATGGAAGGCTGGATGATATGCTGATATGACGTTAGGCGGATTTCAATTATCGAAGCTCGGAAGAGGAATGTATGGAGATAATCGCTGGTGTGATCCCTTCACAGGTTATAAAGATATTTCAGAAAACTCAACGACAACCGGTGAATGGGGTTACAATTTTAATTTGAAAATAGTAGTCATTATCGCTTTCATAAAACATTACTTTAACCAATCCATTGCGTCCGTGTAGGAGTAGTTGCAGTTGTTCGATGATCTCGCGTTTCATTGCACGAAAAATCGAACAAAGCTAATTGATTTCATCATTTGAATTTCTAAGGAAATAAATCTGAAAGAACTTATAATCTTCATTCAATTGCGGTAACAGAGCTCCTGAACGGTGGATTTGTCCTTGGATCTGAATAGTTGAAGAGGAATGGAACTATTGATTATCATTGGACATATGGGAAATTTCGTCTGACATCATTACCTTAAAGGTGGGATTATCACCGCGTTCCAGGATAACAGTGGCTTCAAACGACAGCAGCCTTTGTATTGTTTGGTGTATGTGAGGAAAGGGCATGATTTCACCTGGTCACTGTCAAGTAAAGAACACTTCGGTTTAACGACTGAATGTTAGTGATGGAAAGCTACATAGGACATGCATAAGTATTTGTGTCTTATTTGAAATCTTCCCTTTTTTAATAATAATAAATATACGAAAATCCAGAAATTAAGAAAATTATAATACATACAAAAGAATTCAAATTTCATAAGATTAATGCCTATTTCAAGTTTAATAAAAAGATTTAATCGTGGAAATGCAGAACATACCAAGCAATGTCATCTTATGGTTCATAGCGTTGTGGTTGTCGCAGTGGTCGTCCATAGCGAAAGACCGGGATATTTACTGGTGGTCGGGTGCCTTTTGGTTCGTTCATGACAATCTGTGGTGGTGTTGGTAATGTGGTTGTTGCAATTTTGGTTTAAGCTGATGTTGTCGGTGTTGGGTTATGTTCCTTATCGAGTTGAAAGCTGACGGCTACCGCCCGCGCTGGTACTATGTGTGCTTTTGTTGGTCCAATGTGTATTGTGTTGCGTCTTAGTAACTCTCCTTTGGCTGTTCTTATGATGAATGATCTTAGAGCTTTTGTAACGAACTTCTACGGTACCGCTTATCCAGCCTCGGCGCGCTCGTCATCGTGATGGGGGACTTGAATGCCAAGGTAGGCAACGAAAATGAAGGACTCAGACATGTGATTGGGAAGCACGGCCTCGGCGAACGAAATGACAATGGTGAAAGCTTTGTTGATTTCTGCAACACTAACCACCTTGTCATAGGAGGCACCACCTTTGAGCACAAGAACTGCTACAAAGCCAGCTGGGTGTCAACTGACAGGCAGTCATCATCCAACCAAATCGATGATCAGCCGACGTTTTATGAGCTGTCTTTTAGACGTCCGAAACAGTCGAGGAGCCGATATGGGTATGATACGGGATCATCACCTTATGGTAGCTACTGTCCAGTTACGTACTGCATCAGTTCAAAGATTACGCAATGTCATCCGAATGCCTAGGTATAACATCGACCGGCTAAAGAACCCCTCAGTACGCCATCAATTAAGGTATCATTGATCGCAAGGAGTGGAAGCAATCAGCAGCTCACTGCCGACAACCATCCAAGAATATTCGAATGTTTTCACATCTGGCGCGGAAAGTATTGTTGGTAGAAGCCAGGCAAAGCGGAGCACGTGGCTTACCGAACATACCTGGAGGCGGATTGAAGAACGTAAGCTACTAAAAGCTCATATTGTAGATACCCCAGCTGCAGCGAGGATCGTGCTAGAGTCCCTGCATCGCAGAAAAATAAGAGAAGTGCAGCGTATTGTAAGACGTAAGACGATATTCTGCGCAAACACACGTTCATAATTATTGATATTTGATTATTGATCATAATTATTGATATTATTGCATAGCAAAGCAGGTATATTGTAGCATTAACCCTTTATAATAATAATTTGGTTGTCGCTCGCTCAAGGCCGAGCGAAACACATTGGCTATACACATTCATATGTACAAAGTGCAATATGGTTGTTTGTTTATTTTGTAATTATTTAAATGTATTAGCTATGTATGGAAGGCTGGATGATATGCTGATATGACGTTAGGCGGATTTCAATTATCGAAGCTCGGAAGAGGAATGTATGGAGATAATCGCTGGTGTGATCCCTTCACGGGTGATTAAGATATTTTAGAAAACTCAACGACAACCGGTGAATGGGGTTACAATTTTAATTTGAAAATAGTAGTCATTATCGCTTTCATAAAACATTACTTTAACCAATCCATTGCGTCCGTGTAGGAGTAGTTGCAGTTGTTCGATGATCTCGCGTTTCATCGCACGAAAAATCGAACAAAGCTAATTGATTTCATCATTTGAATTTCTAAGGAAATAAATCTGAAAGAACTTATAATCTTCATTCAATTGCGGTAACGGAGCTCCTGCACGGTGGATTTGTCCTTGGATCTGAATAGTTGAAGAGGAATGGAACTATTGATTATCATTGGACATATGGGAAATTTCGTCTGACATCATTACCTTAAAGGTGGGATTATCACCGCGTTCCAGGATAACAGTGGCTTCAAACGACAGCAGCCTTTGTATTGTTTGGTGTATGTGAGGAAAGGGCATGATTTCACCTGGTCACTGTCAAGTAAAGAACACTTCGGTTTAACGACTGAATGTTAGTGATGGAAAGCTACATAGGACATGCATAAGTATTTGTGTCTTATTTGAAATCTTCCCTTTTTTAATAATAATAAATATACGAAAATCCAGAAATTAAGAAAATTATAATACATACAAAAGAATTCAAATTTCATAAGATTAATGCCTATTTCAAGTTTAATAAAAAGATTTAATCGTGGAAATGCAGAACATACCAAGCAATGTCATCTTATGGTTCATAGCGTTGTGGTTGTCGCAGTGGTCGTCCATAGCGAAAGACCGGGATATTTACTGGTGGTCGGGTGCCTTTTGGTTCGTTCGTGACAATCTGTGGTGGTGTTGGTAATGTGGTTGTTGCAATTTTGGTTTAAGCTGATGTTGTCGGTGTTGGGTTATGTTCCTTATCGAGTTGAAAGCTGACGGCTACCGCCCGCGCTGGTACTATGTGTGCTTTTGTTGGTCCAATGTGTATTGTGTTGCGTCTTAGTAACTCTCCTTTGGCTGTTCTTATGATGAATGATCTTAGAGCTTCTGTAACGAACTTCTACGGTACCGCTTATCCAGCCTCGGCGCGCTCCTTGTATTCTAATTTTATCGTCTGGTTGGTTTTTGCGTGCTTTGTTTGTTCGTTGTAATATGTTGTTGTGGACTGTCTCGATTTTGTAAGATTGTTTTTAACGTTTGCAACGAGTTTTGGCTGTAGTATGTTTTTTGTAGTTCTGGTTATTCTACTCATGAGACGTTGATTTGGCGATTGGAGTTCTTCGTTTCTTGGTGAGTTTCGGTAGTTTAAGAGTGGCAGATAGATGTCGCTTTGGTCTTTGGCGCACTTCTTAAACAGCACCTTCGCCGTTCTGATACGTTCTGATAGACCATTTTAACGTGCGTAATTCGGACTGGATGTTTGGCGCTGTATATCCCAGGATGTAGTGAATTCAGCGAATTCCTTTGATGACAACTGTGGTCCATTATCTTATTCTAATATGGACGGTATTCCATGTGTGGCAAACCAATTTTTTTGTTGATTAATGACAGCGACCGGTTGCTCATTTTGGAGGATTGCTGCTCCTTCACTTGACTTGCTGGCATCAACTTGCAATTTTGCGTCGAGGTTGGTGTCACAGAACCGTGGTAATGGTTCCAATGTCTTTAATAATTCTCTCGTCTTTTATTAAAAATATTGCTTCTTTAATACTAAATTATTGCTGAGTCTTATGATTTAATTTCGCTTGAATTGCTAAATGTGCAGTGCAAGCTAATTTCTATGAAGTTTGATCAAAACGACGTATGTCCAAAATCATAGTTTTGAGTTATGGGCTTTTTAAACTTAATTACTTTGTTTTAAATCCGGTTTTGAAATTTTTAGAAATGTTTTTATGCAATAATAAAAAGATTTATTAATTGAATAAAAATCTAATATTAAATATAAAAAAATTATTAGATAAGGGTGTTTTAAGGGACATATGTCGTTTTGATCGAACGAAATTTTGAGTTTCTGTTCAGCGCGTGGAGCTAATATCCAGATTAAGATAGTTTCAATAATTAGTAAAATAATAACAATTCATTTATTTAACTTTATCAAAAAAAAAAACAAAATAACAAAATATTGAAACAAGAATCAATAGCAAAAGAAAAGGTAGATATATTAATAAATTAAATACATAAATATTTTACTTTAACAGTAATTAAAAAAAAATAAACATAAAGAATAATTAACAAGAAATTAAAAAATTAAAGTTATAATACATATATATTGTTTTTAAATAAAATTTTTATTGTTCCTCGGGGGAATTATCAATATCTTCTAGATCACTAGATCATAACTCAATTTCTTTGACTTCAAGTTTTTGTAAAACTCATGAAAAGTAATTGGAATTAACGGAAGAAGTGATATTATGTCATTTTTTCTTTTCCTCCGAGATTGGTGGTGGTTGTACATTTTTCAATTGAAAATTAAATGAATGTTTGCCTCTTCTGTTAAAAACTACACATTGAAAATCAGTTTCTTCATCCAAAGTTATTTTCAAACCTTTCCTTTATATGTTTTTGTGCATCGAAGACATTTAATACTTTGAAACTTAAACCTGTTCCCAGTTTCATCCTTTTTCCTCACAACAAAACATGTGTTCGATTTCAGTAAATTCGTAAAATTCCAAATCTCTTCTGCCCGCAATTCATGCACCAAGAATTGTTTATTTTTTCCGCATGATCGCACTAACTGAAACCAATCGTGGGGATGGAAAATTTCAGAGCTTGCTCTTTTCAACTTTGCAACTGCAGGAAGAATGCAAACGCCTCTCTAGTTTTCGCACTTCATAAGACTACTTTTTTTAGGGAGCTTGACAATCATTCCCTTCTTCCACTCGTCGAGGAAACTTTCTGCCTCCCAAGCTCTCTCTACAAGTGGATATAAAAGCTCTGCTGATGTCGTTGGAGCTGTACGGAGAAGCTCTGCGGGTATACCATCTAGTCCTACTGACTTGTCGTTCTGTAGTGCGTTGATCGCTGTAGCGATATCTTCTTTACTGGGAGTTGAGGTGCGAATTCGGGAAATTGTTACTTCCGGCAGCTCCGTTCGATTTGGGTGTATATCGTTGGCGAATACAAGATTAAGGATCGTAGAGAAATGCTCCTTCCATCGCTTGATCGCTGATCTTCATCTGAAACAAGTACGGCACCATCTAGGCTTGTCAGCTCTTTAGTGATTCTGTAAACGGTTCTGCTATCGCACCTGCTCGCTTCTTCCTCTGCTTCTGAAGCCAGGTTGTTAATATTTTACGTTAAGTTGTCACGTCTTACAATACGCTGCACTTCTCTTATTTTTCTGCGATGCAGGGACTCTAGCACGATCCTCGCTGCAGCTGGGGTATCTACAATATGAGCTTTTAGTAGCTTACGTTCTTCAATCCGACTCCAGGTATGTTCGGTAAGCCACGTGCTCCGCTTTGCCTGGCTTCTACCAACAATACTTTCCGCGCCAGATGTGAAAACATTCGAATATTCTTGGATGGTTGTCGGCAGTGAGCTGCTGATTGCTTCCACTCCTTGCGATCAATGATACCTTAATTGATGGCGTACTGAGGGGTTCTTTAGCCGGTCGATGTTATACCTAGGCATTCGGATGAAATTGCGTAATCTTTGAACTGATGCAGTACGTAACTGGACAGTAGCTACCATAAGGTGATGATCCCGTATCATACCCATATCGGCTCCTCGACTGTTTCGGACGTCTAAAAGACAGCTCATAAAACGTCGGCTGATCATCGATTTGGTTGGATGATGACTGCCTGTCAGTTGACACCCAGCTGGCTTTGTAGCAGTTCTTGTGCTCAAAGATGGTGCCTCCTATGACAAGGTGGTTAGTGTTGCAGAAATCAACAAAGCTTTCACCATTGTCATTTCGTTCGCCGAGGCCGTGCTTCCCAATCACATCTCTGAGTCCTTCATTTTCGTTGCCTACCTTGGCATTCAAGTCCCCCATTACGATGACGATATCTCTGTTCGGCGTTGCGTTCAATACAACTCTTAGCTGATTGTAGAAGTTGTCCTTTTCATCCTTAGTCGAAGAATTCGTTGAGGCGTAACACTGTATGATCGTGACGCGCCGTACTCTAGTCCGAAATCTGGCCGATAAGATCCTATCACCATGTGGGTGCTAGGAAATTAGGCCTTTGCGTGCTGTTGGCGTTAGCAGCAGACCCACTCCAGATTCACGGGGAACCGGAGGGTTTGCCGGAGCAGAGAAGCACAGTGTTACTCGTTGGGGATTGGTACTCTCCCGCGTCGACCTATCTTACTTCACTCACTCCCAGTATGTCCAAATTAAATCGAAGAAACTCATGTTCCATTTGGAGAAATCTGGCATTTTGAGGTCCTTCACTCCCTGAGTCAAGGAGCGACACATTCCAGAAACCAATCTTAGTCCGCGTACAATAGCCAAAAGTCGTCATTATTCGATCATTACTTATCCGAGGCGTTGTGTCGGTTTCAGTAGCGGGCATTTTTTGGTACCGCAGGGTGATAACCCACGTTCCTAGACCAGAAACGCTAGGCCGTTTGCACTTACAATTTTAGCCTACATATATAATGATTTATACACATAGTTGCCCGGGGACCACCACTAGGAGGTAAAGCAAGCACTAGATAACTACATTCCAACTTGATTGTTGCGCTATTGGTTCAAACCAAGTTTTGAGCAGTCAGTAGTTTCCCGATCAATCGCAATGCAGATCCCAAAACAGGACAGTAGTTGGAAATACCAAAACATAATGGTTTCTCTCTTAACTGCAAGCAAGCAAGTAAAAAGAGAAAAAGAGTGTTTGGGACTACTCAATAACTTTGAATTCTGACCACCTTTTCTAAACAGTTCTGTATACTCAACTAAATTTCCTTAAAAATAGACTTATGTCGTTTTTACCAAACTTCATAGATCTAATTTCTTTGTTTTTTTGTTGTTGTTCGTTGCACATGCGATCAATTTTGCAATGTGCAATGACCTACAGCGGAAATAAATCACATAACGAATTATGTAGTATGACATAGATGAATTTTAACTGCAGCAACTGAAAGCTATCGATGGTTAATTAGAATTTAATGCAAGCATATGTACACACATATGAAAGAAATTATCTGTAAAGGTTTGAACATGCAGCCAGGCGTTGAGCTGTGCTCAACTAAAATCTAATGTGCCGACATGAGATATTTCAATTGCTACAGTCCTTTTTATTTACATACTAGATGTTCCCGGGCGCTTTGCTACCCGCAGACATGAACCCACGTCTTTCTCTTACCATCGCGTGGTGGGGGGTGTACTATAACTTATAACCATAGAGTAATACGCACTAAGCATATAGTCTTAGACTTTTCTATGGGAAGCCATAGTATGTACAAACCGAGCACAGCGCGGCGAACAGTGCAGCACACAGTCAACGCATTCGCTTGACCGTTTTTTCGTCGACCGTGAAAGTCCATTCTAAATACTTATGAAAGTATTTTGAAATCCGTTTAGTAGTTTCGAAGATTACCTCCTACATACAAATCAACATTACCTCTTTATCTAATATATAAAAATCTCGTGTCACGGTGTTTGGGTCTTAACTGCTCCGAAACGGCTCGACCGATTGTTTTGAAATTTTTTATGTATATTTGGTAGGTGTGAGAATAGGTTTTAAAGTGAATATGAAATAATAATTGAGAACGACTGGACTGATTTGGCTAACTTTAATTTTATAAATTCGCCATAGTCCGAATAAGGTTTATGCGAAAAAAATAGAAAAGATGCCCGGAAAATTGTAAAATTCGGAAACTGAAAGTTCTGTTTTCCATAGGATTTATGTATGAACTCGCGACCATAACTCACGATTCGAACGATGGATTATATAGTCCTAGGAAACAAAGACAATTACAAAGGAAAGTCGAAAAATTCGGATAAACAGCAAAAATTGTTTTGTTGGTTATGTTCCCGGAGATATTTTTAGCAAAATAAAATTCGGGAAAATTTGGAAAACGATAAATTGGATATATTTTGAGGAAATAACTCTATTGAATGTTTTCGGTGAAATGAAAACTTTAGAAAAACGCATTCTAGCCTAACTTAAAATAAAATTAAATTTGTGTTAATTCGCGATCTGTCCAGCAAAAGTCGTTATTTCATTTCTGTTCCAATAGATTCCAATTGCTTGGGTAACGTGCGCAAATGTGCGGCAAATGTAGGTGTGAGAATAGGTTTTAAAGTGAATATGAAATAATAATTGAGAACGACTGGACTGATTTGGCTAACTTTAATTTTATAAATTCGCCATAGTCCGAATAAGGTTTATGCGAAAAAAATAGAAAAGATGCCCGGAAAATTGTAAAATTCGGAAACTGAAAGTTCTGTTTTCCATAGGATTTATGTATGAACTCGCGACCATAACTCACGATTCGAACGATGGATTATATAGTCCTAGGAAACAAAGACAATTACAAAGGAAAGTCGAAAAATTCGGATAAACAGCAAAAATTGTTTTGTTGGTTATGTTCCCGGAGATATTTTTAGCAAAATAAAATTCGGGAAAATTTGGAAAACGATAAATTGGATATATTTTGAGGAAATAACTCTATTGAATGTTTTCGGTGAAATGAAAACTTTAGAAAAACGCATTCTAGCCTAACTTAAAATAAAATTAAATTTGTGTTAATTCGCGATCTGTCCAGCAAAAGTCGTTATTTCATTTCTGTTCCAATAGATTCCAATTGCTTGGGTAACGTGCGCAAATGTCATTTGACACCTTCTTCTTTTATTTTGTGGGCAAAAAGACCTCCGAAAGTCCCTCAAAATCCCCAAAAATCATTAAAGACAACACAATGATGTAACTAATACTGTGACTCGACATCGCAAAACAAATAGCTTTTCACAAGTTCACAAAACGATTACAAACAAATTTATTGAAAGTGGGACAGGACAACGTCTGTCGGGTGCATTCGTGGACATTGAAGGCGCCTTCGATAACACTGGCTATGACTCTATAGAGAGAGCTTTTAGTAACAAGGGTATCGAAACCACGACCAATCTGTGGATTAGGGCTATGCTCGAGAGTCGAGATATTACATCTTCCTCAGGAGGAGTGTCAGTGTCTGTGACCGCAGTAAAGGGATGCCCCCAAGGAGAAGTTCTCTCTCCCCTTCTGTGGTCACTGGTCATAGATGATCTCTTGGCTAATCTACACAGATCAGGCTACACTGCCATTGGCTATGCTGACGACCTGACGATTATAATTAGAGGCAAACACTGCAAGACTATCTCTGCTGTCATGCAATGTGCGCTTTTAAAAGTGTTAGACTGGTGTAGCAGGGAAGGGTTATCCATCAATCCTTGCAAGACGGTTCTAGTGCCTTTCACCAAAAGAATATTGATTGACTTAAATCCAATCTCCATTAAAGGCACCACTCTTATGTACTCCAGCGAGGTCAAATACCTCGGTTAAGGAAACGCATATTCCATAAGGAAATATGCTCAACAGCGGAGTTGAAAAACCGCTTGCTTGCTTGCGCGTGCTGTAATGAAAATAAATAAATGTCAAAAATAGCGGTATTACCACCTACTATCTTGAAAACAGCGCCACCTATCTGGTCCAAATTTCACAAAAACCCAAATAGCTACGAAACAAACATATGGTTAAAATCTGAAGTTC
Source organism: Nephrocerus scutellatus (assembly GCA_947095585.1). NCBI lineage: Eukaryota > Metazoa > Arthropoda > Insecta > Diptera > Pipunculidae > Nephrocerus > Nephrocerus scutellatus. Next base: position 66,758,550 of record OX352762.1, read on the forward strand.
CTAAGATGCTTCGTTGCTGAGAAACAAAAAAAACGTATTTTGTCAACAGCGCCACCAAGCGAGTTAAAACAAAACAAAAACCGAAACCGCTAAAATCCTTATCTATGGTAAAAATTTCAGCTTGCTGCGATGTCTGGTTCCTGAGAAAGCCTATCCCAATCATTACAGACACCATTTTTATATATTAGAATTATTTTTTGTTTGTACTAAAATTTTATTAATTTTTATTATTGAGTTATTGAGCCCCTTTTTTATTTGTTATTCGCTGGCCGATAAAACAACTTAGCCGGAACATATGCCTATGAACATATGCTATGATGATTCCAAGTGCAAGAATAAGAGCGGCATAGGCAACAGTTGAATGATGATATTTGATGTGTTGGAGTTGTAATGGCAAATCTGTCAATACCTGTAGTGCAGCTTGCTCTGGATGCCTGATATGTTTTGAAAATGATCAGTGTAGTTCTTGATGTGGAACTTTCCAAAAAGTGATTGCATTTCAACTGGATACACGATATCACTAATGTTTGCAGTTGCTGTGTATGAGGACTGAAGTGAAGAGGAATATGTTTGATGAGCTTAGATAACGATCGACTTATGCTCAGCGTTCAATCTGGATTTATTTTGAGGAGCCCTGAGCCCTTCAAAGTAAATTGGGAATCTTCGTGCCCACATACGGCATTTATTTGAGTGGGGTTCTGCATTGTGTACAGCCATTGGTTATTGTGTTCCAACTGGTGGTGGGCGCAACATTGCAATTAGTGCGGCTGTTGTTATTGAGAAGTGAGATTTCACACAACCATCTGTCCGCGTCTGCGTTTAATTTATATTGTATGTTTGGGCACAAGAAATCATCTTCCTTTATTGTTATGCATTATCTCCACTGCCTTTCCGTCAATACAAAATATTGATCTCTGTGAACATTTACAACTATAAGGTCAATGCATGGTCGAATCGCAACCATTATGTTGTTTATTTGCGTTGGAATTGGATGTGGTTTGAAGAGTTCAAAAGTCTCTGGATCACATAAAGTGAAGATGACATGGTCGTTGGTTACTCCACTTTTTACGTTCATTATCTTGCCAAGAGGCTGACCGGCAACCGTAGGGATGTTGAAAGGTGATTTCTTACTTGTACTAGTTCTGATTGAAGCTGTGATGGCGATAACAACATTGGGCTGATTTTTCCGTGATGCGAGTCGGATAATGCTGCGACTATTGTAGTTTGAATTCAATGTAGTCTTGCTGATATCAAGGAAAGTTGAACTGATAGTGACAAACAAATTTGAACTAAATTTGTTTGGTGACTTCCCCTTTTATCCTCGTGTAGCCATGATAAGATTTCCATTAATTGTGCATCTAGGTCGTCGAATTTCTCCTTTATCTTGCATTCATCTTGTTTGAACACATTGAGCGTAGCGTCAATAATTGTTTGGAAACATAATCCAAACTTCTCTATACAAAAATCATGCTTTACTTTAGTCACTGATTTTGTTAATACATCTGCTACCATATTCTCGGTATCTATCGGGTTCAGATTTATGTGATTCTCCATTTGTTTTTGTCTAACGAAATGATGTCGTACATCTATATGTTTAGTTCTGGGATGATATGCATCGGTTGAAGCCAAGTTCAATGCAATTCTGTTATCACAAAACATCGAAATAGATTTATGTTCCTTTTCACTCCAGATATTCATTTGCAACTGACGTAACCGAAAATAGCGCCATGTATTCAGCTTCCGTTGTAGACAGAGCTACTGTATGTTGTCGTTTACTAGACCAACTTATTGCACCTCCCTGTAAAACGAAAACATATCCTGTACTTGATCTGCGTCCATCTTGATCTCCTGCCCAGTCGGCGTCGCTGTATCCAATTAATTCACAATTTTAATTTTTAGAACACTTTAATTTGAATTTAACTGTTCCTTTCGAAAAATTCTCTTAACTGCAACAGTCCAGTGCGAATGGTCAAAGTTATTATTAAATCTACTAACATTTTTCACTGCATATGCCGAATCTGGTCTTGTTTCCTGTACCAAATATAATAAGCTTCCTACTGCCTCTTGATAAGGAATATTCGACATGTCTGCGGATTTTTCAGAACTCTTTGTTAATTTTTGAAAATGAAATGTATATTTCTCCTTTTTACGATTGCGTCCAATAGTTAAACCAACACAGCACTTTGCCTCTCCCAAGCCTTTCATTGTGAAATTCGCCTTAAGTTCAGTTTTAACTTTCTGATTTAATACATCATCATTTGAAACAATAAGAAAATCATCCACATAAATAGCGATGAAAAACAATTTGTCGTTTTCTACATTAGAATAAATGCAAGGATCAACCTTAGACCGTTGAAGTCCAATGTTTATAAGAACTTTATCTAACTTTTTGTTCCACTCTCTGCTTTCTTGTTTCAACCCATAGATAGCTTTGTTTAATTTACAAACCTGAGGACCATTGCTAAAATGTTCTGGTTGAACCATGTAGATTTCCTCTGATAGATCTCCTTGCAGAAAAGTTGTCACTGCATCCATCTGTTCTATGTGGAAATCGTACTGAGCCGCTATTGCCAATAAATATCTGATAGATGAGTATCTCACTACCGGAGAAAAAGTTTCTTGATAATCCAAGCCCTTCTTTTGCGCATATCCCTTTATGACAAGCCTAGCTTTGTACCTTTGAATATTGCCATCAGTATCCAATTTAGTCTTAAAACCCCATTTACAATTAATTGGACGTCTGTTTGATGGTAAATCAACTAATGTGCAAGTTTTATTTGAAATTAGAGCATCATACTCTTCCTGCATAGCTTTCTTCCACTGTTCACCATCAAAACGATTCAGCGCTTCTGCCACAGTTTCTGGATCACAAACTTCATTAGTCATTGAAGAATAAACCACATAATCAGTCATAATTTTTGGTTTCGGTATTCTTTCTGACCTGATACGATGAACTACTGATGAATTTGTATCTGCTGTGTCCTTTACTTGCTGAGTATTTTCTGGTTCGCAAAACTCAACTTCTTCATCAAGATGCTGTTCCAAACAGTTTTCATTATTTTTACTTAATGACTGAAGATCAGAACAACGTGAATCTATGTGCAATAACACAAGAGGATCTACTGTATCGGAATTATTTTCTACTCCGTTTAGAAATGAATCTTTTGTTTTAACTTTATCAGGATGATTCTGTACGTTACTCCCGTATGAAACACTTTCTAGAAATTTTACATCTCTACTTTTAACTAACTGTAAATTTTTAGGATTAATTAAACGGCAACCCTTGGTGTTCTCACAATAACCAACAAAAATCATCTCTTCAGATCTTGGATCCCATTTCTGCCATTTTTCTTTGGGTACATAAACCATTGCTTTACAACCAAAAATTCTAAGATGACTTATATCTGGCTTTTTACCCGACCAGAGTTCGTGAGGAGTTTTATCGTTATTTAGTTTGGTCTGTGACACGTTTGTCAAAAAACAGCGGTTGATACTGCTTCTGCCCAGTAAATTTTGGGTAACCCTGAATTGAACATCATGTTTTTAGCCTTTTCTAAAATTATGCGATTTAACCTCTCTGAAGTACCATTTTGCTGCGCCGTATATGGTACTGTTGTTTGATGTCGAATGCCATGCTTAACTAGAACATCATTCAAATCATGATTGCAATATTCAGTACCATTGTCTGAACGTACACACTTCATTCGGTGGCCTGTATCATTCTCCACTAATGCTTTGAATCTTTCAAAACAAGTTTTCATTTCCGATTTCTTTTTTAGAAAATATACAAAAACTTTACGCGAAAAATCGTCTTTGAACGTTAAGAAATACTTAGCTCCACCCATTGATGCTCTTTCCATGGGACCACAAAAGTCTGAATGAATCAGCTCGAGTAAATTAGATGTCTGCGAAACTGAGATTTTAAACGGCTGTCGTGCTTGTTTCCCTTGAATACATGAAATACACGATTCGTTCTAACCATAAATTACTGTTTTCTGCTGCTGTCATCAATAACATATTATTCGGAGGTCGATCTAATTTGTACATGTTGCCCACTAATGTGGCTGATGCTAAAACATTTTTATCACATGTCACTTTGCAGCCATTTGTGCTGAATTTGACTAAATATCCCTTTTTAGTCATCTGACTCACAGAAAGAAGATTTACTGTCAAATTTGGCACATATAAAACATTATTTATTTTCTGCTGTTTTGATTTGCCATCTACTAGTACTTCAATAGATAATATACTACCCATCAATTCTACTGGTAATCTCTCACTGTTTGCCACAATAATTTCGCGAATATTAGACTCAGTTGTATTAAACAACCAATCCTTTCGCATCGTCATATGCATTGACGCTTCGGAATCAATATACCAATCATCTAGATTCACTGTGTCCATCGAGAACGCTGAACATAAACCAGCATGAGACGGTTTTGATCGACATCAACCGACAATTGCAAATCACAGCCTTCTGATGAAATGCCAAAAAATAAAAAACTGAGAATATCAGCACTTCCCAGCATGCCTATATTACTTATTGCAATGCTCACACTCCCACTAAGCTTGAATCAAAAATCGGCTTACACTTCGAAGGAATCGGCAACACGCGAGCATCGCGATCCGAATGGAATATTATAACCTACTACGAACTACAACCATATTGGCAAGAGATGGCTGCTTTCACCAATGGAACTAGAGCTCTTCAGCATTTATGTTACCTTACATATAAATCAAAGGGCAACTTGCATTAATGCACTATGGATACTTGAATTCGGATTAGCAGACTTGAAGGATGAAAGTATTCTACTCAAAAGCAAGAGAGTCAAACGTGGCGCTGCAAAATTTGTCGGCAACATCGCTAATTCGCTGTTCGGTGTCTTAGATTCGAATAACGCAGAACAAATGTCGAACACCATCAACTCAATCAAAGAAAACGAAGGCAACCTTAAACAGCTCTTCAAGAATCAAACATCAATTATTGTTGGGATTGTTTAATAGAAATAAATAGACAGATAGTTCGGAAAACACTTTTATACATAAGTACGTTTTATTATAAAAAAAATTTGTCTTCACCAAAGTGAAGTCGGTAACAGTACAATAAATGATTAGGTTGAGTGGTGTTGTTCAACACTCAACACCCCCACTAGAACAACAATTCAATCAACTAAACATAATCCAAACTTTTCTATACAAAAATCATGCTTTACTTCAGTCACTGATTTTGTTAATACATCTGCTACCATACTCTCGGTATCTATCGGGCTCAGATTTATATGATTCTCCATTTGTTTTTGTCTAACGAAATGATGTCGTACATCTATATGTTTAGTTCTGGGATGATATGCATCGGTTGAAGCCAAGTTCAATGCACTTCTGTTATCACAAAACATCGAAATAGATTTATGTTCCTTTTCACTCCAGATATTCATTTGCAACTGACGTAACCATTCAGCTTCTTGAGTTGCCGAAAATAGCGCCATGTATTCGAAAACATATCCTGTACTTGATCTGCGTCCATGTTGATCTCCTGCCCAGTCGGCGTCGCTGTATCCAATTAATTCACAATTTTAATTTTTAGAACACTTTAATTTGAATTTAACTGTTCCTTTCGAAAAATTCTCTTTACTGCAACAGTCCAGTGCGAATGGTCAAAGTTATTATTAAATCTACTAACATTTTTCACTGCATATGCCGAATCTGGTCTTGTTTCCTGTACCAAATATAATAAGCTTCCTACTGCCTCTTGATAAGGAATATTCGACATGTCTGCGGATTTTTCAGAACTCTTTGTTAATTTTTGAAAATGAAATGTATATTTCTCCTTTTTACGATTGCGTCCAATAGTTAAACCAACACAGCACTTTGCCTCTCCCAAGTCTTTCATTGTGAAATTCGTTTTAAGTTCAGTTTTAACTTTCTGATTTAATACATCATCATTTGAAATAATAAGAAAATCATCCACATAAATAGCGATGAAAAACAATTTGCCATTTTCTACATTAGAATAAATGCAATGACCAACCTTAGGCCGTTGAAGTCCAATGTTTATAAGAACTTTATCTAACTTTTTGTTCCACTCTCTGCTTGCTTGTTTCAACCCATAGATGGCTTTGTTTAATTTACAAACCTGAGGACCATTGCTAAAATGTTCTGGTTGAACCATGTAGATTTCCTCTGATAGATCTCCTTGCAGAAAAGTTGTCACTGCATCCATCTGTTCTATGTCCAAATCGTACTGAGCCGCTATTGCCAATAAATATCTGATAGATGAGTATCTCACTACCGGAGAAAAAGTTTCTTGATAATCCAAGCCCTTCTTTTGCGCACATCCCTTTATGACAAGCCTAGCTTTGTGCCTTTGAATATTGCCATCAGGATCCAATTTAATTGGACGTCTGTTTGATGGTAAATCAACTAATGTGCAAGTTTTATTTGAAATTAGAGCATCATACTCTTCCTGCATAGCTTTCTTCCACTGTTCACCAGCAAAACGATTCAGCGCTTCTGCCACAGTTTCTGGATCACAAACTTCATTAGTCATTGAAGAATAAACAACATAATCAGTCATAATTTTTGGTTTCGGTATTCTTTCTGACCTACGATGAACTACTGATGAATTTGTATCTGCTGTGTCCTTTACTTAATGAGTATTTTCTGGTTCACAAAACTCATCTTCTTCATCAAGATGCTGTTCCAAACAGTTTTCATTATTTTCACTTAATGACTGAAGATCAGAACAACGTGAATCTATGTTCAATAACACAACAGGATCTACTGTATCCGAAATATTTTCTACTCCGTTTAAAAATGAATCTTTTGTTTTAACTGTATCAGGATGATTCTGTACGTTACTCCCGTATGAAACACTTTCTAGAAATTTTACATCTCTACTTTTAACTAACTGTAAATTTTTAGGATTAATTAAACGGTAACCCTTGGTGTTCTCACAATAACCAACAAAAATCATCTCTTCAGATCTTGGATCCCATTTCTGCCGTTTTTCTTTGGGTACATAAACCATTGCTTTACAACCAAAAATTCTAAGATGACTTATATCTGGCTTTTTACCCGACCAGAGTTCGTGAGGAGTTTTATCGTTATTTAGTTTTGTCGGTGACACGTTTGTCAAATAAACAGTAAACTGCTTCTGCCCAGTAAATTTTGGGTAACCCTGAATTGAACTTCATGCTTTTAGCGTTTTCTAAAATTATGCGATTTAACCTCTCTGAAGTACCATTTTGCTGCGGCGTATATGGTACAAAGATTCATCCTACAAGCTGAGGATCTCCCTCGCTAGCAGGATTGATGAGTAACGAACCAAGAACTACCGCCCCCTAATCCAGTGGTGTGATGCGACCCGTGCCCAGTGGACTGGTTGGTAGCCAGGGGTTACTGGCTATCGCAAACGTGAGCCCGTGGATACCTGCCGCCCTCCATGTGTATCGGGCCCTCCAGTACAAGAGGCTCTGGGCTGGAGGTAATATTTTCCTCATTACTCGTGGGATCTTTTATGGAAAAAAAAAATAAATTAAACTTCAATAAATTGACGCTGGGCATGCTTGCGTCGGTAGCAGCGGATCAAGCTGAGCGTATGCTTCGCGACGAACCCTGCGGGAGACCCAGGCTTGGCCCGGGTGGCATGACCTCCAGACCAGCTAGGGGCAGAGGTGCGGTTACGGCAAGGGGGATACTGGGGCATTCGACCCGTGAACCCGAACCGAAACCCAGCACCAGCAAAGTAGCGGTTCGAGCGGAGCATAGGCCTCACCTTGACCCGCGTAGGAAACCCGATATCGGTCGAGGGGGCATGACCCCAATACTGATGAAAGGTGGTGGGGGGGGACCCCAAGGTGCGGCTGGGGCTATCCCGCCAACCCGAGGGTGAAGCCTCCACCAGTAGGCAGCAAGGGCTGACGCCGCAGTTGGGGACACCCTCAGCGGTTAGTTCAGAGACTATCCCCAATCGTCCGCCGACTACTGTCCCCAAGGTGACGCTAGGTGCAATCCCCAAATCTAAGCCGAAAGGCTCTAAGAGGAGGGACCTCCTGACCCGCCTAAGGGGCAGCCAGGAGGTGTGGACGATCCCCTGAGAAAGGGTCTCAGTGGGGCGGGGACTAGACACTATCTCCGACTACTGGAGCAGGGCATAGAACCCGCACTAGCAAGGAAGGAGGTAGACGATAGGAAGTTGGCGGCTGCAGGGCAGAGACCTCCCGTCGTCATTCCCCAGGGGGCGAAGAGAGGGCCATCGGTCCTCACTCCACCACCTAGGGAGGACAAGAGATTGAAGGAGGGCGGCACCGGACACTTGACCAGTGCCCCCTTCGGGGTTAGCTCTCAACCTAGCTATGCGGAGGCTATTAAGCAAGTCAGGGTCGCTATCCTCGCGGAGCATGATCCGGAGGAGACACTAACCCACGAGCAGTTGGCAGCGTTGGAGGAATCCATCCTGGATGAGGTGGGGCTGGGAAGTCAAAATTGGCTTCGACGGCGTCCACTTCAGACCGGGGATGATTCTTGTCGACTGGTACGATGAACGCTCGGCAACTTGGCTTAAGGCACATGCTCCAACCCTTTCGACGTGGAAGGGACCGAAGCTCGTGGCCAAGGACGGGGATGACATACCCAAGCCGACTATTATGTCGGTGTTTCTGCCACGTAGCAATCGGCAGGGGATGGAGCGTTCCATCTCCCTGATTGGAGCACAGAATGAGGGACTCCACGTAGATATGTGGAAAGTCATCGGTTGTCGAGAGGAAAGGGGTGGAGTATTCTCCACAATATCCATAGACTCCAGAAGCAGAGATGCAATTAAAGAGGCAGGTCACTCCATTAGATACCGGTATGGCAAAATATCGGTGGGTGGCCTGAAGAAAAAGGAAGGCACACAGGTGGAGAAGGGGCAGAAAGACCCTCCCACCCTAGCAGCAGATGACCCCCAGGGGGCAGTTACAATGGATACGGAAGGAGAAGCGGGAGCAGAAGAGGAACCCATTATGGAAGACCTCGCTGCCCTTCCCCAACCAGACATTGTAATAGACGAGCTGGAGGCGATCCGACAGCTAGAGGAGGATGAGCAGCTAGAGGAGATTCAGCACCTCGAACTAGAGACTGGAGAGGAGCAGCTGCCCTCTTCAGAAAACTAAGTTATGACCAGTACACAAATCGCTCAGGTGAACACCCATAAGGCCAAAGGGGCAGCCGCCGTGGTGGCCAGGTTGTTCACCAAACAACATCTGGGGCTAGTGCTGGTCCAGGAACCCTGGATCTACAGGGGACAGATATGTGGTCTGTCTTGCAAAGATGCAAAGAATTTATAACCCGGGACGTGGTAGCAATCCAGTGCCAGTTTAACGTAGACGGCACACACCGGGAGATAGTCATCGCTTCGGCCTACTTTGCCGGGGAAAGGGAGGAAATACCGCCCCCAGAAATTCAAGAACTGGTAGAATATTGCCGAAGGCTTAGCAAACCCCTACTGATTGGGTGCGATGCAAATGCACATAATGAAGAATTGGGGAGCACCGACACAAATAAGAGGGGTGAGTACCTTTTAGAGTTTTTGGTGAATGAAAACCTAGATATTTACAATGTAGGTAGTATTCCAACATTCGTGACTAGGGTTAGGGAAGAGGTACTCGACATCACCTTCGGAACTCCGACAGTGAGTCGTTTACTAAACAAGTGGAGGGTCTCCTCCGAACCGACTCTGTCAGACCACAAATTAATCATGTTTGAATTGGGAGGGTTAATCGTAGGGGAAAGGGTTATCAGAAACCCCAGAAGGGCAAATTGGGAGAAATTTAGAATCTATTTGCAAAGTAATCTTATACACGCTTCAGTTCAAAGAGTGGCCAGGTGCTCGCACGAGCTAGAATGCGCAGTAGTAGAAATGAATAGGGCAATCTCGGACGCATATGAGTCGTGCTGCCCGATCAGTTCACCCATAGGGAGTAATGAAGTTCCTTGGTGGAACGAAGAACTGTCAGCCCATCGTAGGCAGGTAAGAAAACTTTTCAAGACCGCCAAGAGAAGGGGCAAGTGGCAGGAATACAGGAAATCACTCACGGCATATAATATAGAAGTGAGAAGAGCAAAGCGCAGAAGTTTTCGTAACTTCTGTGAGGAGGTAAAAAACACTAAGGAGTCTGCCAGACTTTACAAAGCTATGGCTAAAGACACTAGTTGTTTCAAAGCTTCACTGAGAAACCATGAAGGGAAGTTCACAGAAAACGAGGAGCAGAGAGCTCTCCTCCTCCTGAATAGTCACTTCCCGGGGAGTACGGTGAACAGAACCGAATCTGATAGGGACTTATACTATCGTAGATTTAGTAGAGCAGACTGGAAGAAAGCCTCGGAGATATGCACTGAGCAAAGAATCCGGTGGGCAGTTAAAAGCTTCCAGCCCTTCAAATCAGCAGGTGTTGATGGGATAATCCCAGCAGTCATGCAACTGGGGCTAGACAATCTCCTCCCATACCTTCTAAGAATATTCAGAAGTAGTCTAGCACTCGGGTATATAACGAAAAACTGGAGAAGGGCTCGGGTGGTATTTATACCTAAGGTAGGGAAGAAGGATCCCACACACCCAAAGTCCTACAGACCAATCAGCCTCACTTCGTTTGTCCGAAAGACTATCGAAAAGGTTATCGACAACTATGTAAGGTCGACTACACTGGTAAAAGAACCGCTGCATTCCAGTCAACACGCATACAGCGCGGGCAGATCTACGGAGACCGCACTGTGGGAACTGACGGAAAACATAGAGGGCTCACTCGCCAGTAAGGAAATCGCTCTATGCGCCTTCCTGGATATCGAAGGGGCGTTTGACAACGCATCACATGATGCGATAAGAAATGCTCTGGAGAAGAAAACAGTAGACGGCACAATCAGTAAATGGATGTGCGAGATGCTAATCACCAGAACAGCAGAAACCATAGTCGGTGACAAAACCATTATGGTTAACACAACAAGAGGGCGTCCACAAGGAGGAGTACTTTCCCCTCTACTGTGGAGCATCCTTGTAGACGGACTACTTCAGCGACTAGCGGAAGCAGGAACTGTATCTCAGGGTTACGCGGACGATATAGTCATTGTGGCCAGAGGGAAGTTCGAGTAAGTTCTATGTGACATAATTCAAAATGGACTAAATATCACAAGCAGATGGTGCCACGAGGTGGGACTTAGGGTGAACCCAAGCAAAACCACACTGGTTCCCTTCACTAACAGAAGGAAATTGGGGCGAATGCGACCGATAACCCTCAATGGTGAAGTGATCCCAATCAGCGAAGAGGTCAAGTACCCCAAGCCGGAACCCTTTTGTGGAATTGGGTACCGTATTATGCGTGAAGAATTACGTAATATAAGTAAAGAGACCGCTTCATTAAGATGGGAGGAACTCCCAAGTCTACGACAAGCGAAAGAAATGTTGGGTGGCTATAACCCGAAAAGGTCCCGATCAATAATGGGACTAAGTAGGAGTAATGTTAGAATCATTACGGGGTTCCTAACAGGGCACTGCAGGCTGAAGGGACACCTAAAGAAAATTCAAGTAGAAGAGGATGACAGCTGCAGGCTATGTGGAGATGCGGAGGAAACCCCGTGGCATCTTCTCAACGACTGCGGTGCAACGATCCGCCAGCGGAGGGGCCAGCTGGGAACTCACGCATTCTCCGAGACTGCACGTCATTCATTAGAACCTCTCCACATCATTAGGTTCCTAAAAGCCATTGGTATGGAGGGAGCGCTCTGGGGTTGGGCAGGCACCGTCCCTACAGCGCTAGTCGAGGGGGGGCGCAATAGATCCACAAGGGTCGCAGTGCCGTTGATTTGCCCTCATATCATCATCATCATCATAATCATATGGTACTGTTGTTTGCTGTCGAATGCCATGCTTAACTAGAACATCGTTCAAATCATGATTGCAATATTCAGTACCATTGTCTGAACGTACACACTTCATTCGGTGGTCTGTATCATTCTCCACTAATGCTTTGAATCTTTCAAAACAAATTTTCACTTCCGATTTCTTTTTTAGAAAATATACAAAAACTTTACGCGAAAAATCATCTTTGAACGTTAAGAAATACTTAGCTCCACCCATTGATGCTACTTCCTTGGGACCACACAAATCTGTATGAATCAGCTCGAGTAAATTAGATGTCTGCGAAACTAAGCTTTTAAACGGCTGTCGTGCTTGTTTCCCTTGAATACATGAAATACACGATTCATTTTTAGCTTTTTCGGTAAATTTCAAACCAAGTACAATATTTTGCAGCTTATATAAATAATTAAAATTAAGATGTGCTAAACGTCGATGCCACAAATTACTGTTTTCTGCTGCTGTCATCAATAACATATTATTCGGAGGTCGATCTAATTTGTACATGTTGCCCACTAATGTGGCTGATGCTAAAACATTTTTATCACATGTCACTTTGCAACCATTTGTGCTGAATTTGACCAAATATCCCTTTTTAGTCATCTGACTCACAGAAAGAAGATTTACTGTCAAATTTGGCACATATAAAACATCATTTATTTTCTGCTGTTTTGATTTGCCATCTACTAGTACTTCAGTAGATGATATATTACCCATCAATTCCACAGGTAATCTCTCACTGTTTGCCACAATAATTTCGCGAATATTAGACTCAGTTGTATTAAACAACCAATCCTTTCGCATCGTCATATGCATTGATGCTCCGGAATCAATATACCAATCATCTAAATTCACTGTGTCCATCGAGAACGCTGAACATAAACCAGCATGAGACGGTTTTGATTTATCATCATTTTTATTTCTATTAAACAATCCCAACAGGTTATGGGCCCAGTCACTAAAAAAATAGTTAAAAATTAGCGTTGTTGATTAAGTATCGTTTAAATAAAAAATAATAATAATTAAATTAGTTTTTTGTGAAATCAAATCGACGAATTTTTCTAACCCAAAAAATGGCAGCGTCATTTGGAAATGTTCATGTAGAAAAATTGTAAGGTCGAGAAAATTATGGAGGATGGATGCTGGTTTATGTTCAGCGTTCTCGATGGACACAGTGAATCTAGATGATTGGTATATTGATTCCGGAGCGTCAATGCATATGACGATGCGAAAGGATTGTTAATACAACTGAGTCTAATATTCGCGAAATTATTGTGGCAAACAGTGAGAGATTACCAGTGGAATTGATGGGTAATATATTATCTATGGAAGTACTAGTAGATGGCAAATCAAAACAGCAGAAAATAAATAATGTTTTATATGTGCCAAATTTGACAGTAAATCTTCTTTCTGTGAGTCAGATGACTAAAAAGGGATATTTGGTCAAATTCAGCACAAATGGTTGCAAAGTGACATGTGATAAAAATGTTTTAGCATCAGCCACATTAGTGGGCAACATGTACAAATTAGATCGACCTCCGAATAATATGTTATTGATGACAGCAGCAGAAAACAGTAATTTGTGGCTTAGAACGAATCGTGTATTTCATGTATTCAAGGGAAACAAGCACGACAGCCGTTTAAAAGCTCAGTTTCGCAGACATCTAATTTACTCGAGCTGATTCATTCAGACTTTTGTGGTCCCATGGAAAGAGCATCAATGGGTGGAGCTAAGTATTTCTTAACGTTCAAAGACGATTTTTCGCGTAAAGTTTTTGTATATTTTCTAAAAAAGAAATCGGAAATGAAAACTTGTTTTGAAAGATTCAAAGCATTAGTGGAGAAGGATACAGGCCACCGAATGAAGTGTGTACGTTCAGACATATGGTACTGAATATTGCAATCATGATTTGAATGATGTTCTAGTTAAGCATGACTTTCGACAAACAACAGTACCATATACGCCGCAGCAAAATTGTACTTCAGAGAGGTTAAATCGCATAATTTAAAAAAAGGCTAAAAACATGATGTTCAATTCAGGGTTACCCAAAATTTACTGGGCAGAAGCAGTATCAACCGCTGTTTTTTGACAAACGTGTCACAGACCAAACTAAATAACGATAAAACTCCTCACGAACTCTGGTCGGGTAAAAAGCCAGATATAAGTCATCTTAGAATCTTTGGTTGTAAAGCAATGGTTTATGTACCCAAAGAAAAATGGCAGAAATGGGATCCAAGATCTGAAGAGATGATTTTTGTTGGTTATTGTGAGAACACTAAGGGTTACCGTTTAATTAATCCTAAAAATTTACAGTTAGTTAAAAGTAGAGATGTAAAATTTCTAGAAAGTGTTTCATACGGGAGTTACGTACAGAATCATCCTGATACAGTTAAAACAAAAGATTCATTTCTAAACGGAGTAGAAAATAATTCCGATACAGTATATCCTCTTGTGTTATTGCACATAGATTCACGTTGTTCTGATCTTCAGTCATTAAGTAAAAATAATGAAAACTGTTTGGAACAGCATCTTGATGAAGAAGTTGAGTTTTGCGAAAATACTCGGCAAGTAAAGGACACAGCAGATACAAATTCATCAGTAGTTCATCGTATCAGGTCAGAAAGAATACCGAAACCAAAAATTATGACTGATTATGTGGTTTATTCTTCAATGGCTAATGAAGTTTGTGATCCAGAAACTGTGGCAGAAGCGCTGAATCGTTTTGATGGTGAACAGTGGAAGAAAGCTATTCAGGAAGAGTATGATGCTCTAATTTCAAATAAAACTTGCACATTAGTTGATTTACCATCAAACAGACGTCCAATTAATTGTAAATTGGTTTTTAAGACTAAATTGGATACTGATGGCAATATTCAACGGTACAAAGTTAGGCTTGTCATAAAGGGATATGCGCAAAAGAAGGGCTTGGAATATCAAAAAACTTTTTCTCCGGTAGTGAGATACTCATCCATCAGATATTTATTGGCAATAGCGGCTCAGTACGATTTGGACATAGAACAGATGGATGCAGTGACAACTTTTCTGCAAGGAGATCTATCAGAGGAAATCTACATGGTTCAACCAGAACAATTTAGCAATGGTCCTCAGGTTTGTAAATTAAACAAAGCTATCTATGGGTTGAAACAAGAAAGCAGAGAGTGGAACAAAAAGTTAGATAAAGTTCTTATAAACATTGGACTTCAACGGTCTAAGGTTGATCCTTGCTTTTATTCTAATGTAGAAAACGGCAAATTGTTTTTCATCGCTATTTATGTGGATGATTTTCTTATTGTTTCAAATGATGATGTATTAAATCAGAAAGTTAAAACTGAACTTAAGGCGAATTTCACAATGAAAGACTTGGGAGAGGCAAAGTGCTGTGTTGGTTTAACTATTGGACGCAATCGTAAAAAAGGAGAAATATACATTGATCAGGAGCGATATATAAAAGAAATTTTGGATCGTTTCAATATGTCAGATTGCAAACCTGTTTCGACACCATCTGACGCAAACCAAAAATTAACAAAGAGTTCTGAAAAATCCGCAGACATGTCGAATATTCCTTATCAAGAGGCAGTAGGAAGCTTATTATATTTGGTACAGAGTATTTTTCGAAAGGAACAGTTAAATTCAAATTAAAGTATTCTAAAAATTCAAATTGTGAATTAATTGGATACAGCGACGCCGACTGGGCAGGAGATCAAGATGGACGCAGGTCATGTACAGGATATATTTTCGTTTTACAGGGAGGTGCAATAAGTTGGTCTAGTAAACGACAACATACAGTAGCTCTGTCTACAATGGAAGCTGAATACATGGCGCTATTTTCGGCAACTCAAGAAGCTGAATGGTAACGTCAGTTGCAAATGTATATCTGGAGTGAAAAGGAACATAAATCTATTTCGATGTTTTGTGATAACAGAAGTGCATTGAACTTGGCTTCAACCGATGCATATCATCCCAGAACTAAACATATAGATGTACGACATCATTTCGTTAGACAAAAACAAATGGAGAATCATATAAATCTGAACCCGATAGATACCGAGAATATGGTAGCAGATGTATTAACAAAATCAGTGACTAAAGTAAAGCATGATTTTTGTATAGAGAAGTTTGGATTATGTTTGGTTGATTGAATTGTTGTTCTAATGGGGGTGTTGGGTAAGTAAACAACACCACTCAACCTAATCATTTATTGTATTGTTACCGACTTCACTTTGGTGAAGACAAATTTTTTTTATAATAAAACGTACTTTTGTATAAAAGTGTTTTCCGAACTATCTGTCTTTTTATTTCTATTAAACAATCCCAACAATAATTGATGTTTGATTCTTGAAGAGCTGTTTAAGGTTGCCTTCGTTTTCTTTGATTGAGTTGATGGTATTCGACATTTGTTCTGCGTTATTCGAATCTAAGACACCGAACAGCGAATTAGCGATGTTGCCGACAAATTTTGCAGCGCCACGTTTGACTCTCTTGCTTTTGAGTAGAATACTTTCATCCTTCAAGTCTGCTAATCCGAATTCAAGTATCCATAGTGCATTAATGCAAGTTGCCTTTTGATTTATATGTATGGTAACATAAATGCTGCAGAGCTCTAGTTCCATTGGTGAAAGCAGCCATCTCTTGCCAATATGGTTGTAGTTCGTAGTAGGTTATAATATTCCATTCGGATCGTGATGCTCGCGTGTTGCCAATTCCTTCGAAGTGTAAGCCGATTTTTGATTCAAGCTTAGTGGGAGTGTGAGCATTGCAATAAGTAATATAGGCATGCTGGGAAGTGCTGATATTCTCAGTTTTTTATTTTTCGGCATTTCATCAGAAGGCTGTGATTTGCAATTGTCGGTTGATGTCGATCAAAACCGGTTCATGCTGGTTTATGTTCAGCGTTCTCGATGGACACAGTGAATCTAGATGATTGGTATATTGATTCCGGAGCGTCAATGCATATGACGATGCGAAAGGATTGGTTGTTTAATACAACTGAGTCTAATATTCGCGAAATTATTGTGGCAAACAGTGAGAGATTCCCAGTAGAATTGATGGGTAATATATTATCTATTGAAGTACTAGTAGATGGCAAATCAAAACAGCAGAAAATAAATAATGTTTTATATGTGCCAAATTTGACAGTAAATCTTCTTTCTGTGAGTCAGATGACTAAAAAGGGATATTTAGTCAAATTCAGCACAAATGGCTGCAAAGTGACATGTGATAAAAATGTTTTAGCATCAGCCACATTAGTGGGCAACATGTACAAATTAGATCGACCTCCGAATAATATGTTATTGATGATGCAGCAGAAAACAGTAATTTATGGTTAGAACGAATCGTGTATTTCATGTATTCAAGGGAAACAAGCACGACAGCCGTTTAAAAGCTCAGTTTCGCAGACATCTAATTTACTCGAGCTGATTCATTCAGACTTTTGTGGTCCCATGGAAAGAGCATCAATGGGTGGAGCTAAGTATTTCTTAACGTTCAAAGACGATTTTTCGCGTAAAGTTTTTGTATATTTTCTAAAAAAGAAATCGGAAATGAAAACTTGTTTTGAAAGATTCAAAGCATTAGTGGAGAATGATACAGGCCACCGAATGAAGTGTGTACGTTCAGACAATGGTACTGAATATTGCAATCATGATTTGAATGATGTTCTAGTTAGGCATGGCATTCGACATCAAACAACAGTACCATATACGCCGCAGCAAAATGGTACTTCAGAGAGTTTAAATCGCATAATTTTAGAAAAGGCTAAAAACATGATGTTCAATTCAGGGTTACCCAAAATTTACTGGGCAGAAGCAGTATCAACCGCTGTTTTTTGACAAACGTGTCACAGACCAAACTAAATAACGATAAAACTCCTCACGAACTCTGGTCGGGTAAAAAGCCAGATATAAGTCATCTTAGAATTTTTGGTTGTAAAGCAATGGTTTATGTACCCAAAGAAAAATGGCAGAAATGGGATCCAAGATCTGAAGAGATGATTTTTGTTGGTTATTGTGAGAACACTAAGGGTTACCGTTTAATTAATCCTAAAAATTTACAGTTAGTTAAAAGTAGAGATGTAAAATGTCTAGAAAGTGTTTCATACGGAAGTAACGTAAAGAATCATCCTGATAAAGTTAAAACAAAAGATTCATTTCTAAACGGAGTAGAAAATAATTCCGATACAGTAGATCCTCTTGTGTTATTGCACATAGATTCACGTTGTTCTGATTTTCAGTCATTAAGTAAAAATAATGCTTGGAACAGCATCTTGATGAAGAGGTTGAGTTTTGCGAACCAGAAAATACTCAGCAAGTAAAGGACACAGCAGATACAAATTCATCAGTAGTTCATCGTATCAGGTCAGAAAGAATACTGAAACCAAAAATTATGACTGATTATGTGGTTTATTCTTCAATGACTAATGAAGTTTGTGATCCAGAAACTGTGGCAGAAGCGCTGAATCGTTTTGAGGGTGAACAGTGGAAGAAAGCTATGCAGGAAGAGTATGATGCTCTAATTTCAAATAAAACTCGCACATTAGTTGATTTACCATCAAACAGACGTCCAATTAATTGTAAATGGGGTTTTAAGACTAAATTGGATACTGATGGCAATATTCAAAGGTACGAAGCTAGGCTTGTCATAAAGGGATATGCGCAAAAGAAGGGCTTGGATTATCAAGAAACTTTTTCTCCGGTAGTGAGATACTCATCTATCAGATATTTATTGGCAATTGCGGCTCAGTACGATTTGGACATAGAACAGATGGATGCAGTGACAACTTTTCTGCAAGGAGATCTATCAGAGGAAATCTACATGGTTCAACCAGAACATTTTAGCAATGGTCCTCAGGTTTGTAAATTAAACAAAGCTATCTATGGGTTGAAACAAGAAAGCAGAGAGTGGAACAAAAAGTTAGATAAAGTTCTTATAAACATTGGACTTCAACGGTCTAAGGTTGATCCTTGTATTTATTCTAATGTAGAAAACGACAAAAAGTTTTTCATCGCTATTTATGTGGATGATTTTCTTATTGTTTCAAATGATGATGTATTAAATCAGAAAGTTAAAACTGAACTTAAGGCGAATTTCACAATGAAAGACTTGGGAGAGGCAAAGTGCTGTGTTGGTTTAACTATTGGACGCAATCGTAAAAAAGGAGAAATATACATTGATCAGGAGCGATATATAAAAGAAATTTTGGATCGTTTCAATATGTCAGATTGCAAACCTGTTTCGACACCATCTGACGCAATCCAAAAATTAACAAAGAGTTCTGAAAAATCCGCAGACATGTCGAATATTCCTTATCAAGAGGCAGTAGGAAGCTTATTATATTTGGTACAGGGAACAAGACCAGATTTGGCATATGCAGTGAACAATGTTAGTAGATTTAGTAATAACTTTGACCATTCGCACTGGACTGCTGCAGTAAAGAGAATTTTTTGAAAGGAACAGTTAAATTCAAATTAAAGTATTCTAAAAATTCAAATTGTGAATTAATTGGATACAGCGACGCCGACTGGCTGGAGATCAAGATGGACGCAGATCATGTACAGGATATGTTTTCGTTTTACAGGGAGGTGCAATAAGTTGGTCTAGTAAACGACAACATACAGTAGCTCTGTCTACAATGGAAGCTGAATACATGGCGCTATTTTCGGCAACTCAAGAAGCTGAATGGTTACGTCAGTTGCAAATGAATATCTGGAGTGAAAAGGAACATAAATCTATTTCGATGTTTTGTAATAACAGAAGTGCATTGAACTTGGCTTCAACCGATGCATATCATCCCAGAACTAAACATATAGATGTACGACATCATTTCGTTAGACAAAAACAAATGGAGAATCATATAAATCTGAACCCGATAGATACCGAGAATATGGTAGCAGATGTATAGAGAAGTTTGGATTATGTTTGGTTGATTGAATTGTTGTTCTAGTGGGGGTGTTGGATACGTGAACAACACCACTCAACCTAATCATTTATTGTATTGTTACCGACTTCACTTTGGTGAAGACATATTTTTTTTATAATAAAACGTACTTATGTATAAACGTGTTTTCCGAACTATCTGTCTTTTTATTTCTATTAAACAATCCCAACAATAATTGATGTTTGATTCTTGAAGAGCTGTTTAAGGTTGCCTTCGTTTTCTTTGATTGAGTTGATGGTGTTCGACATTTGTTCTGCGTTATTCGAATCTAAGACACCGAACAGCGAATTAGCGATGTTGCCGACAAATTTTGCAGCGCCACGTTTGACTCTCTTGCTTTTGAGTAGAATACTTTCATCCTTCAAGTCTGCTAATCCGAATTCAAGTATCCATAGTGCATTAATGCAAGTTGCCTTTTGATTTATATGTAAGGTAACATAAATGCGGCAGAGCTCTAGTTCCATTGGTGAAAGCAGCCGTCTCTTGCCAATATGGTTGTAGTTCGTAGTAGGTTATAATATTCCATTCGGATCGTGATGCTCGCGTGTTGCCAATTCCTTCGAAGTGTAAGCCGATTTTTGATTCAAGCTTAGTGGGATGCTGGGAAGTGCTGATATTCTCAGTTTTTCATTCTCGTCGCTGAGTCTAGAAAGTGGTGCCAGATATCGAACTGCTCGTTTAAATACGCCTGAAGCCGTTTTAATATCTGCAACTCTTACGATGTCGTCGGTTCCCTTGTAGGTTTTATTTCCTTTTATTCCTAAGGGCCATCTCATGACTGGAACGTTCTGTTCCTTGATGATAACGATATCTCCTCCTTTAACGTTTTTCGACCGCTCTTGCCATTTATTTTGGTATTGTAATTCGTTGAGGTAGTCCCGCGACCACCTGATCCAAAATTCATATTTAAGACGAGACACTAAATTCCATCTGGTTTCCAAGCTAGTGTTAATAGATTTAGCCTGTGCGTCAATCTGAGCTCTGAGTGGTTAACCGATTAGGAAATCTCCTGGAGTTAATGCAGCTACGTCGTTCAGATTATTTGACATTGTTAAAATTGGTCTGGAATTTAGTATTGCTTCAATTTCGATTACCAGAGTTTCCAGTTCTTCATACGTCAAATATGTATTTCTTCATTCATTCATTCATGTTTTGCAGATTTCACAGCTGCTTCCCTTAGGCCACCAAAGTGTGGTGCTCTTGGTGGTATGAAATTGAACTGTATGCCTCTGTTGTTGCATGCATTTGTAATTGCTTCTTGCGCGGCAGATGAGTGGATTACAGTTGCCAGTTCAGGTGTTTTATTTTGCGCTCCAGCGAAGTTTGTTACATTGTCACAATACAAGTTATGGCAGTGTCCACGTCGGCCGATGAATCTTTTGAGAGCACCAATGAATCCCTCTGTGGTGAGATTACTTCTCCGTGGGGACCGCTGTATCTTACTGTCTGATAATTAAGTTTGATACTTGGATAAACCACGGGATATTAAAGAAGGATTCACTCCTGTTGAGTAAGATATGTAATAAAAGAGTATGCTTAATGGCGCAAGCTAGGCAAGCGCGGGGCTTAATCCCCAATCTCTACCGACACTCGATGTGGTGAGATCACTCACAAGCTCTAGATGCACCGCCTTCGTCGCGAAACAACAAAAGACTGAAATATAAGCCTTGTGTGATCTTTTTCCACGCAGTTTGTAGTGTACTGTTATTGGACCACAATAATCTACTCCAGTGTTTATAAATGGCCGAGATGGTGTCACCCGTGTAGAAGGCAGGTTTCCCATTATTGGTTGAATAGCGCTGGCTTGGCTCTGCTGCATATCGTACAACGGTGAACTGTGGCTCGTGCCATAATTTTTCCTTTTATTGGCCAATATCGTTCTCGAACAATTCCTAACAGTGTTTGGGCACCACAATGTTTGCTTTCTTTATGAACCATTTCAAATATTACTTTGAAATAGGATCATTGTACGGAATGAGTAGTTGGTGCTTTGAGTCATATGCCAATGATGAAGCGTCCAGGCGGCCGCCAACACGAATTAGGCCATTTTTGTCCAAAAACTGTGAAAGATTACATAAACTACTTGCTCCTCGTAATTCGTTATAGCTTTTTATGTGCTGAATTTCCTCTTTGGATTTCGATGCTTTTGAGCGATAATTGGGATTAGTGCTTGATCTAATTCCGTCGTCGTTAATGATGTTTGAGACTCTCGGCGATCTCTTTGACACATGGTGTGGGCTATAAAGCGTAGCACGTATCCCACAATTCGCTGTAGTCGATGAAAAGAATTTTTGTGGTTGATTTTATATACAAAATCAGGTTCTGCAGCTGCCACGACTAATGATTCAGGTGCCTCCTTTTTCGTTCCAAGTTGTTTTCAATAGCAAAGACTGGCTTAAACTTTGGTGGCCAAGTTGTTTCTTTACCTTTAGAAAAAGTGGTCCATAGAACCACAGAGTGCATTCCTTCAGGGCCTTTGGTGACATTCCCCGAGATAGAATAGCTGCTGGATTGATTTTTGAGCTCGTGTTGTTTCTTGAATGACGGAAATCCGGTTTGCTACGAAAGTGTTAAATAATGCTGATGATGAATATATCCAAGATAATACGATTTTTGAATCAGTCCAGAGCCATGTTAGGTTGGTAAATTTGAGATCTGACTTGATTTTGGCTGCTAATTGTGCTCCTAGTACCGCCGCACACAACTTCAAACGTGGTATTGTTTGCCATTTGAGTGGAGACACGCGAGATTTTGCACCCAACAATCGTGTCATGATGGTGCCGTCTTTGAACACTGAACGAATGTAAGCTGCTGCTCCATACGCTTTTTCAGATGCGTCGGTAAAAATGTGTAATTGGGTGGCTTCTGGAACTTTTCCTTTAAAGATGTGCCTTGATATTTGAAGTGTTTTTAATACGATCAAGTCTGAGCGAAGTATGAGCCATTTTGAGTGCAATTCTTCAGGTAGCGATTGATCCCAATCCAGTTTTAACTCCCACAACTTCGGGACGAAAGTTTTGGCTGTTACCACTATGGGAGAAAGGATTCCTAATTGGTCGAAAAGCCTGTAAAGTTGGTCCCTTTTCGAAGCCAACCTTGTGGTTTAGAGTTTATATCAACCTTGATTCCTGACTGTGTTCGGCGTGTTGCCGTATAACCACTAACCCAAAAGCCGGAGCTCCTTAGGGCGTCAGTATCAGGATGATATGTTTACGAGGAAAAAATAAGACGACGAGGTTTTTACTTTCAACGTTCACTTTTTGGAATGCCTTTATTTGATAATTTTTCCTTCTTTTATACAAATTTATTGATCGATTTTTGACTCTGGAATGCCTACTCATCGATATTCATATTTTCCCTAATGTTGCTTTATCAGCATAGTGCATGTTTGTATGTATGTATGTACGTAATTTATGACCGACCGCGTCAAGTGTTTTTGGGTTTGCTCGCCTATTCTGCTGTGTTGACATATTTGTTTCCACAAGCGAACGACCTTATTATTTCATTACCATTTCCATGCGCCGCTTACTCAGCACATTGCATGGAAAGGGTAATTAACGTTCTAAACGGTCGGCGGTCGTTAGCCCATGATGCTTAGACTGCATATTCATAAATAATGCTATTGGAGATGTTTTTTTATATTTTTTGTTCCCATGCACCGAGTGTGCTATTAAACAATACGTGTGGGTTTTGTTTGCTTTTGTTTTTCATGCACCAAGTGTGCTATTTATTAATGACTGCATATTTAAGATTTTTGTATTTTATTTTGAGAGGCACTAGAGTCGATGTAGGGTCAAAATTTTTTTTGGCAAATGGAGAATCATATAAATCTGAACCCGATAGATACCGAGAATATGGTAGCAGATGTATAGAGAAGTTTGGATTATGTTTGGTTGATTGAATTGTTGTTCTAGTGGGGGTGTTGGATACGTGAACAACACCACTCAACCTAATCATTTATTGTATTGTTACCGACTTAACTTTGGTGAAGACATATTTTTTTTATAATAAAACGTACTTATGTATAAACGTGTTTTCCGAACTATCTGTCTTTTTATTTCTATTAAACAATCCCAACAATAATTGATGTTTGATTCTTGAAGAGCTGTTTAAGGTTGCCTTCGTTTTCTTTGATTGAGTTGATGGTGTTCGACATTTGTTCTGCGTTATTCGAATCAAAGACACCGAACAGCGAATTAGCGATGTTGCCGACAAATTTTGCAGCGCCACGTTTGACTCTCTTGCTTTTGAGTAGAATACTTTCATCCTTCAAGTCTGCTAATCCGAATTCAAGTATCCATAGTGCATTAATGCAAGTTGCCTTTTGATTTATATGTAAGGTAACATAAATGCGGCAGAGCTCTAGTTCCATTGGTGAAAGCAGCCGTCTCTTGCCAATATGGTTGTAGTTCGTAGTAGGTTATAATATTCCATTCGGATCGTGATGCTCGCGTGTTGCCAATTCCTTCGAAGTGTAAGCCGATTTTTGATTCAAGCTTAGTGGGATGCTGGGAAGTGCTGATATTCTCAGTTTTTCATTCTCGTCGCTGAGTCTAGAAAGTGGTGCCAGATATCGAACTGCTCGTTTAAATACGCCTGAAGCCGTTTTAATATCTGCAACTCTTACGATGTCGTCGGTTCCCTTGTAGGTTTTATTTCCTTTTATTCCTAAGGGCCATCTCATGACTGGAACGTTCTGTTCCTTGATGATAACGATATCTCCTCCTTTAACGTTTTTCGACCGCTCTTGCCATTTATTTTGGTATTGTAATTCGTTGAGGTAGTCCCGCGACCACCTGATCCAAAATTCATGTTTAAGACGAGACACTAAATTCCATCTGGTTTCCAAGCTAGTGTTAATAGATTTAGCCTGTGCGTCAATCTGAGCTGTGAGTGGTTAACCGATTAGGAAATCTCCTGGAGTTAGTGCAGCTACGTCGTTCAGATTATTTGACATTGTTAAAATTGGTCTGGAATTTAGTATTGCTTCAATTTCGATTACCAGAGTTTCCAGTTCTTCATACGTCAAATATGTATTTCTTCATTCATTCATTCATGTTTTGCAGATTTCACAGCTGCTTCCCTTAGGCCACCAAAGTGTGGTGCTCTTGGTGGTATGAAATTGAACTGTATGCCTCTGTTGTTGCATGCATTTGTAATTGCTTCTTGCGCGGCAGATGAGTAGATTACAGTTGCCAGTTCAGGTGTTTTATTTTGCGCTCCAGCGAAGTTTGTTGCATTGTCACAATACAAGTTATGGCAGTGTCCACGTCGGCCGATGAATCTTTTGAGAGCACCAATGAATCCCTCTATGGTGAGATTACTTCTCCGTGGGGACCGCTGTATCTTACTGTCTGATAATTAAGTTTGATACTTGGATAAACCACGGGATATTAAAGAAGGATTCACTCCTGTTGAGTAAGATATGTAATAAAAGAGTATGCTTAATGGCGCAAGCTAGGCAAGCGCGGGGCTTAATCCCCAATCTCTACCGACACTCGATGTGGTGAGATCACTCACAAGCTCTAGATGCACCGCCTTCGTCGCGAAACAACAAAAGACTGAAATATAAGCCTTGTGTGGTCTTTTTCCACGCAGTTTGTAGTGTACTGTTATTGGACCACAATAATCTACTCCAGTGTTTATAAATGGCCGAGATGGTGTCACCCGTGTAGAAGGCAGGTTTCCCATTATTGGTTGAATAGCGCTGGCTTGGCTCTGCTGCATATCGTACAACGGTGAACTGTGGCTCGTGCCATAATTTTTCCTTTTATTGGCCAATATCGTTCTCGAACAATTCCTAACAGTGTTTGGGCACCACAAAGTGCTTTCTTTATGAACCATTTCAAATATTACTTTGAAATAGGATCATTGTACGGAATGAGTAGTTGGTGCTTTGAGTCATATGCCAATGATGAAGCGTCCAGGCGGCCGCCAACACGAATTAGGCCATTTTTGTCCAAAAACTGTGAAAAATTACATAAACTACTTGCTCCTCGTAATTCGTTATAGCTTTTTATGTGCTGAATTTCCTCTTTGAATTTCGATGCTTTTGTGCGATAATTGGGATTAGTGCTTGATCTAATTCCGTCGTCGTTAATGATGTTTGAGACTCTCGGCGATCTCTTTGACACATGGTGTGGGCTATAAAGCGTAGCACGTATCCCACAATTCGCTGTAGTCGATGAAAAGAATTTTTGTGGTTGATTTTATATACAAAATCAGGTTCTGCAGCTGCCACGACTAATGATTCAGGTGCCTCCTTTTTCGTTCCAAGTTGTTTTCAATAACAAAGACTGGCTTAAACTTTGGTGGCCAAGTTGTTTCTTTACCTTTAGAAAAAGTGGTCCATAGAACCACAGAGTGCATTCCTTCAGGGCCTTTGGTGACATTCCCCGAGATAGAATAGCTGCTGGATTGATTTTTGAGCTCGTGTTGTTTCTTGAATGACGGAAATCCGGTTTGCTACGAAAGTGTTAAATAATGCTGATGATGAATATATCCAAGATAATACGATTTCTGAATCAGTCCAGAGCCATGTTAGGTTGGTAAATTTGAGATCTGACTTGATTTTGGCTGCTAATTGTGCTCCTAGTACCGCCGCACACAACTTCAAACGTGGTATTGTTTGCCATTTGAGTGGAGACACGCGAGATTTTGCACCCAACAATCGTGTCATGATGGTGCCGTCTTTGAACACTGAACGAATGTAAGCTGCTGCTCCATACGCCTTTTCAGATGCGTCGGTGAAAATGTGTAATTGGGTGGCTTCTGGAACTTTTCCTTTAAAGATGTGCCTTGATATTTGAAGTGTTTTTAATACGATCAAGTCTGAGCGAAGTATGAGCCATTTTGAGTGCAATTCTTCAGGTAGCGATTGATCCCAATCCAGTTTTAACTCCCACAACTTCGGGACAAAAGTTTTGGCTGTTACCACTATGGGAGAAAGGATTCCTAATTGGTCGAAAAGCCTGTAAAGTTGGTCCCTTTTCGAAGCCAACCTTGTGGTTTAGAGTTTATATCAACCTTGATTCCTGACTGTGTTCGGCGTGTTGCCGTATAACCACTAACCCAAAAGCCGGAGCTCCTTAGGGCGTCAGTATCAGGACGATATGTTTACGAGGAAAAAATAAGACGACGAGGTTTTTACTTTCAACGTTCACTTTTTGGAATGCCTTTATTTGATAATTTTTCCTTCTTTTATACAAATTTATTGATCGATTTTTGACTCTGGAATGCCTACTCATCGATGTTCATATTTTCCCTAATGTTGCTTTATCAGCATAGTGCATGTTTGTATGTAGGTATGTACGTAATTTATGACCGATCGCGTCAAGTGTTTTTGGGTTTGCTCGCCTATTCTGCTGTGTTGACATATTTGTTTCCACAAGCGAACGACCTTATTATTTCATTACCATTTCCATGCGCCGCTTACTCAGCACATTGCATGGAAAGGGTAATTAACGTTCTAAACGGTCGGCGGTCGTTAGCCCATGATGCTTAGACTGCATATTCATAAATTATGCTATTGGAGATGTTTTTTTATATTTTTTGTTCCCATGCACCGAGTGTGCTATTAAACAATACGTGTGGGTTTTGTTTGCTTTTGTTTTTCATGCACCAAGTGTGCTATTTATTAATGACTGCATATTTAAGATTTTTGTATTTTATTTTGAGAGGCACTAGAGTCGATGTAGGGTCAAAATTTTGTATGCTTAATTCAATTAAAATGTTGTATGCTTTTAGGCATAGTATTTATGTGGTCGCTGGTGCGATCCCTCACACCACCCTTCCAGGGGGAAAAAGGACAAATCATGACATGTCTTGATTTCTTCTTTTCCGCGCCACTTCTACAATAAGGGATCTCAAAAGAATGTTTACAATGTTTTGGTATTATTATATATAATTAAAGTTTTTGTTATATCTCAAAAGAATATTTACAATGTAGTGTTTCAATGTTTTGATATTATAGATATAAATAAATTTTTGTTATGTTACCTACAAAAAGTTTTTTTTTTTTGTTTTTTTTTTTATTTGTAGGATTCTTAAATGAATAATTTCTGTCTTCTTTTTTTTCTCTTTTTTTTTCTATTAACGACTTGCTATTATTATTTTTTTTTTGTTTGTTTTTTTTATAATTATTAGTTCGGTTTTTACTCATGTTGAATAATTTATTTGCTAAGGTTAATTACAATTTTGTTGTAAGATTTTGCTTTGCTTATTTTTGTTTACTACTGTTTACTATTAGGAAAAGAAAATGGTAATAATAATAATTATAATTTTTAAAGTAATTTGATCTTTATGGTTTCTCATTCCTATTCTGTTTACTTATTTCTGTTCTATTGATTATTCTTATTCCTAATACTTCCTAATGTTTATAATATTTATTCTGAAAATACTTATTTCTATCCTATTCTATGGATTATTCTTATTCCTAATACTTCTAATGTTTATAATATTTATTCTGAAAATACTTATTTCTATCCTATTCTATGGATTATTCTTATTCCTAATACTTCTAATGTTTATAATATTTATTCTGAAAATACTTATTTCTATCCTATTCTATGGATTATTCTTATTCCTAATACTTCTAATGTTTATAATATTTATTCTGAAAATACTTATTTCTATCCTATTCTATGGCATGCGCATGCTCTCTCGCTTCCTTTTTTTTTTTAAAAAAAAAAAATTATATTTTAGTCTAAACTGAATAAGAACTGTTTTAATATATACACATAAAATTTCTTCAATCGGTTTTTATGGACCTTCGTTTTCTTTCCCTCGTATTTTATTACGCAATTTACTCCTTCTTCAGATAACACTTCATATGGCCCTATGTAAATAGGATCCAGTTTTCTTCTATTCTCATTTCTTAGCAAAACTAAACTACCTACTTCAAAACTAGTTTGTTTACTTCTAGCCTTCCTATCGTAGTCAGTTTTCCTATCGTTTTTTCTGTCTAGAAGTGTATCTCTTGTATCTCTATGAGCTAATTGTAACTTTTCTCTTAAGTCAATTACGTAATCTTCGTAGTTGTATCTTGGTTCTACATGTCTTGTTAAGTTTGAAGGTAATGTACATCGTCGACCGAATACTAATTCAAATGGTGTATACCCTGTTTCCGTATGTACTGTGGTGTTGTAGCAAAATACGTAATACGGTAACCAAGTACACCAGTCTGTATGTTTATCGGATACATAGCTCCTGAGGTATGCTCCGAGAACTTTATGGGAATTTTCTAACGCTCCTATACTTTCGTGATGGTAGGCTGTAGATTGCAATTGTTCTATTTTCAATAATTTGCACATATCCTTAAAGATTTTGTTTATAAATTCTGTTCCTTGATCAGAGGCTATAGTTTTTGGAACTCCATATCTAAGGATGAAACATTCTACTAGACCTTTGGCTACTGTACCAGCTTCCTTATTTCGGATTGGAATAGCTTCCGTGAATTTGGTCAGTTCGTCTTGTAAAGTCAGTACGTACCTATATCCATTCACCGATTCGTCTAGAGGACCTACTAAGTCCAAAATTATTTTGTCAAAACTTGATTCTGCAGTTGATGTTATTTCCATTGGTTGTTTCTTGGGTGTAATATGTTTATTCTTTTGACATATTGTGCAATGCTTTACGTATGTAGCTATGTCGTTCTGCATTCCTGTCCAGAAGTATTTCTGTTTAATCGTTTTCATCATGCGGTTTATTCCTGCATGTCCACTTGTTGGTAATATATGATAATCGTTGAGCAATATTTTCTTTTTATGAGGATCTGTAATTTCTATACATTTATCTATTAGGTGCACCTTTTCATTACTTTTCTTAAACATATCTCCTAAGATTTTTTGCAACTCGCGAATATTGTATTCTCGGCGGCCGTCTTCGAGTTTCTTAATTTCTTCTTTTGTAATGTATAATTTATTAATTGATAATGGTCCGCAGATGCGATGCACGTCCCTCGACAACAAATCGCAAAATTATGTCGATCGGGCTGTAGTGCCATCCTTGTCCCTTCTTAGGAGTATACAATTCTTCACTGGGACGTATGCCAAAACTTTGTTGGGTCCCAGGATTATATCTATATCTTTTATCTGATATTCCTTGTCCTCGAAACTGTTACATATTTTTAGCTCAGTTATTTTATTTCCATGCTCTGGTGGCTTGAGTAGCTCTGTAATTACACGATTATTTTCTTCTGCTTCGGTTTCCTGTCAGTCGGTTATATTTTTCTGTATTGATTTCTCTGCTTGTGTTTTAGATCTTGTTATGACACATACGTGTAGTTCTTTAAGTTGGTCAGAATCCCATTTAATGCGACTTAAAGCGTCAGCTGTGCAATTATCTTTTCCGGGTGTATATTCAATGTGAAAATTATATTCTTCTAGTAGCAGTCTGAATTTTGTTATTCTACTTGAGGGTTCCTTAAGGGAAAAAAGGTAAACTAATGGTCTATGGTCTGTTATAATTTTGAATTTTCTTCCAAACAAATATGGTCGGTAGTGTTTTATCGCCCATACTATTGCCAGTAATTCTTTTTCTATAGTGCTATAATTCTTCTCGGCGCTATTCAGAGTTTTACTCGCATAAGCAATAGGGGTGTCATCGAAATTGGACAATACTGCCCCTAGTGCAAAACCTGAGGCGTCTGTCCGTAAAATGAATTCTTTGTCGATATTTGGGAATTGTAAAATTTGGGGACTAGTAAGGATTGTTTTAAGAAGTTGAAAAGATTTGTTACAGTTTTGGTCAAAATTGAATTCTACGTTTTTCCTAAGTAATTTGTTGAGTGGGATGGCTATTGTAGCAAAGTTTGGAATAAATTTACGGTAGTAATTAGCAAATGCTACGAATCTTCTTACATCGTCTACATTTGTTGGGGTAGGATAATTGCTTATTGCTGCAGAATTTGTCGGATCTGGGTGAATTCCCTTTTCGGAAATAATGTGCCCTAGATACAATGCTTCTTTTCGTGCACACTTTCTTGGATGAATTTTTAGGTTTACTTCCCTTATTCATTTGAACACGTCTATCAGATTTTTGTTATGATCTATCAAGTTCTTACCAAACACTATTTAGTCATCAAGGTAAACGAAACAGCGTGAGTACGTAAGTCCGGCCATCGCTATTGACATCATTCTCGAGAATTTGCTTGGTGAGATTTTTAGTTCCATTGGTAGTCGTTTTAGCTGATAGTGACCGTCCTCCGTTGAAAATGCTGTCATAGGTCTACTTTTTGGTTCCAATTCCATTTGGTAATATCCTTGACTTAAATCAATACATGAAAAATATACTGCTCCTCCTACCATGTCGTAAATGTCACTAATATTGGTTAACGGGAATTTGTCGTCTTCTATTCTCTCATTTACGTTCCTGTAATCTATAACCATTCGGAATTTTTGCTGATTGGTAACGGGATCTCTCTTTTTTGGTACTACGAGTATGGGAGAGTTCCAAGCGGATACTGATGGTTCTATTATGTCATTTTCTAGCATGTTGTCGATTTCGTTTTTTATATCCTGTTTTTGTGTATGTGGTAATCGGTAGGGTTTGGTATATTTTGGGGTCGCTCCCTCTTTTAGTGTTATATCTGCTTGTCCTATGTGAGTGTAAGTTAACTTGTCTCCTTCCAAGTGAAAAATATCGTGGAATTTTGTGCATATTGACTCGATTTCAGTTCTCTCCTCGTTATTCAGTGTATCGAAATTAATTTCGCTTAGTAACTTCTTTATTCTCGTGCTTGGTACAGCGTCTTCCCTTTTGTACTGTAAGACGAAATGCTCGGATGTTGGGAATGATATTGGTTCTGCCCATTTAAGGTTTACAGCAGTTTCGCGAGTGTTGAGAATTTTGATTGGGAATTTTCCTTGTATGGCTGTAGATATGGATCCAGCCATGTAAACACCTTTGCACAATTCCTGAGGATAGAATATTCTGGAATCTGTATGCTTTGTATTCACCTAATATGTAGCTTCACATCTTGGAGACACTGTTATGTTATTTAAACTATGTTGTACATATATCGGTACCGAAAGTTGTCTGTTATTAATTTTGAAATTTAAATGTAAGGTTTCTAGATCGATTACCGCACCAAACTCCATTAGGAAGTTTGATCCAATAATACCATCGACGGGTATCGGGAAAGAATCGGGTACTACATGGAATTCGTATGGAATGCTGTTTTTCCCGAAATGTAAGGTGCTAGTACAGGTGCCCTTTGAACGTAGATTCCCAGCTATACCTATAATGTTTGTACTAAAGCTTTCTTCTATTGGTATAATTCCCTCAACTACGGAACTTTTTATAACGCAAATGGATGCTCCGGTGTCTAGTAAGCATCGTATAACTTTGTTATTGTTGGTTTTTAATTGTACGTAAAGGCCGTTTTCTATCCCCGTCGTATATATGGTACTTGGTATGTCGGGATTTATAGACTCCCCTCCGAAGGGTCGGCTGTCCCCTCGGTGGGTTGTTCGTTTCCCAATACTCTTACCCTCTGGTTGTTAGATGGATTACCATTGGTTGCCCTACTATTATTATTATTATTAATATTTCTATTCGGGACGTAGTTTCTATTATCGTCATTTTGGCGGTAGTCGTTATTCTGGCGGTAGTTGTTATTCTGGTAGCTCGCTCTATAGCGGTTATCAGAATTGTTGTGTGGAATGACTCTGTTATCGTTATTGTAGTTGTAACCGTTGGTCATGTTATTGTCGTACCGTCCTCTAAAGTTTTGCCCTCTAATATTTTGCTCTCTAAAATTTTGTCCTCTAAAGTTTTGTCCTCTAAAGTTTTGTCCTCTAAAGTTTTGTCCTCTAAAGTTGTTTCCTCTAAAGTTCTGGTCTCTAAAGCTCTGTTCCCTAAAGTTCTGTCCTCTAACGTTCTGGTTGTAGTTGAGATAGCTTATCGATGAATTTGTTGACCCTTGGTCTATTTCCAGCAGGTGCTGTGCTGCTTCTTGAAAAGTCGTGTGTCTGGCGCTGTCGAGTATAATACGTAGTCTGTCATTCACCCCCTTTTTTAGGAAAGCTAATCCCCTACGATCATTGGCTGTGGTTAATGTTGCTCGGGTGCTTTCACCATGGCAAGCTACCTCCAGCTCTGTCATTTTAGTAACTAATGTCTCGATGTCCGTTACGAATTTCCTTATAGGTCGATTTCCCTGAGGTGTCCTACTAAGTTTTGTTTGTATTAGTTCAATGGTTTCTTTAGGTCCGCATTTTTCTGTTAGGTATTTTTTTAATTGTGCAAAATCTTCTGGTTTCTGACTTCCCAACTCGGTGAGTGCCCTACCTTGAATTTTGCATTTAAGTAAGAATTTTATTATGGTTTGTTTTGCGGTCGGGGAGAGTGTATCGTAATAAAACTCAATACTGTTTAAAAAATCCCTGATGTTTTCTAGTCTTTTACCCTCTTCCTCACATGTAAGGGTTGGTAGCTTCTGAGCGAAGCTGAAACTAAATTCGTTCGTCATTTTATCTACGTCTGCTATTGTTTCATTTGGTGCACGTTCTGTCTCTTTTGTTACTTCTTCCTGTATTATACTTTTTTCAATTCTATCTATTGCTTCTATCTTATAACTGTGTAGTTTTTTATATAGTATATTGAGTTCTTTTTTTCCGGTATGGTTTCTTCTAGGAGTTTTGCTATAATTTGTGCCTGTCTAAAAATTGCATGAACTTGTTCTAACTTCTTTTCTCCTGATTCCCTCGTTTTTTTTTCTATTTGGTCCGTCCTTCCTTAGATTTTTTACGATAGCATAAAGATCTTCTACCAAAGAACCGAGCTCTTCCATGAGAAGTTGTGTTATTCAATTCAAATAATTACTATACTGATAACCTTCTTCCTATTACATTATGTTTTATGATTTCTTTTTTTATAACTTTGTTTACCTTTCTGCTAAGTATTTTACGGATATAGTTAAATCCTATAATTATTATTAGTATTAATATAATTGTGACTATATCTATGCCATAGTTCATATTGTCATAACTCTTATTGGTCTGAGGTCCATTGTTATTTACAATGACCTCTTCAACCTTTGACTGGGTTTTTCCCATTTTCGTAAAAATTTGTAATTACTAAAAAAATATTATTATATTGAGAATTTTATTTTAGAGATTATTATTTATATTACTATATATTATTACAAATTATATAAAAAGAAAAATTTTATTTATCTATGTATTTATTTTCTATGATTATGGTATTATAAGCCGTTATTTTCTAAATCTTTAATTTTATAGTTTAATGTTCTCTAAAATTCATAAAAGATCGTTTTAAGTAAAAGTAATATAAGTAATTAAGTGGTTATATGTCCTGGCTCGTCAAGAAAATTTGTATGTTGTTGATGTGTACAATTTCCGCTTTCGGCAAATGTTAGTGTTTGGATGGTTCACGAGTTGATCGTTTGTCTGCTCCAAAAATGTCGCTGGAAATGCTACTAAAAGCTCTTAGCGTCGCCAATGAATTCATCTTGTTTGTTTGAATTGTATTGTTCCAACAGGATAAAATGTTTTAACAAACAAATAGGTTGGATCGTCAACTATTTGTGTTATCGAAAGATATTTAGAAAAAGGAATTTTTATCTTTTGCTAAAGGTTGGCCATGTATTGTTCTTAGTAGTTGGAATAGTCGATGTCCGTATGATTCTTGTAGGATTTTAAAAATATTAATTTCTGATATTTTAGGCGCGGTGTTTTCAGAAAAAAAAAATCATTTGAAAAAATTTTAAAATTTTATTTGTTCAAAAAAAATAGTTATGTTTTATGGTCTTTTTGCGTTCAGGATTGTGGTCGCAGAAAAATTTGTGAAAATGTTTTCGCAGGATCTTAAAAATTGATTGGGAGAGTTCCAAGCGGATACTGATGGTTCTATTATGTCATTTTCTAGCATGTTGTCGATTTCGTTTTTTATATCCTGTTTTTGTGTATGTGGTAATCGGTAGGGTTTGGTATATTTTGGGGTCGCTCCCTCTTTTAGTGTTATATCTGCTTGTCCTATGTGAGTGTAAGTTAACTTGTCTCCTTCCAAGTGAAAAATATCGTGGAATTTTGTGCATATTGACTCGATTTCAGTTCTCTCCTCGTTATTCAGTGTATCGAAATTAATTTCGCTTAGTAACTTCTTTATTCTCGTGCTTGGTACAGCGTCTTCCCTTTTGTACTGTAAGACGAAATGCTCGGATGTTGGGAATGATATTGGTTCTGCCCATTTAAGGTTTACAGCAGTTTCGCGAGTGTTGAGAATTTTGATTGGGAATTTTCCTTGTATGGCTGTAGATATGGATCCAGCCATGTAAACACCTTTGCACAATTTCTGAGGATAGAATATTCTGGAATCTGTATGCTTTGTATTCACCCAATATGTAGCTTCACATCTTGGAGACACTGTTATGTTATTTAAACTATGTTGTACATATATCGGTACCGAAAGTTGTCTGTTATTAATTTTGAAATTTAAATGTAAGGTTTCTAGATCGATTACCGCACCAAACTCCATTAGGAAGTTTGATCCAATAATACCATCGACGGGTATCGGGAAAGAATCGGGTACTACATGGAATTCGTATGGAATGCTGTTTTTCCCGAAGTGTAAGGTGCTA
Source organism: Nephrocerus scutellatus (assembly GCA_947095585.1). Taxonomy (NCBI): domain Eukaryota; kingdom Metazoa; phylum Arthropoda; class Insecta; order Diptera; family Pipunculidae; genus Nephrocerus; species Nephrocerus scutellatus. The sequence continues at coordinate 66,793,972 of OX352762.1, forward strand.
GTACAGGTGCCCTTTGAACGTAGATTCCCAGCTATACCTATAATGTTTGTACTAAAGCTTTCTTCTATTGGTATAATTCCCTCAACTACGGAACTTTTTATAACGCAAATGGATGCTCCGGTGTCTAGTAAGCATCGTATAACTTTGTTATTGTTGGTTTTTAATTGTACGTAAAGGCCGTTTTCTATCCCCGTCGTATATATGGTACTTGGTATGTCGGGATTTATAGACTCCCCTCCGAAGGGTCGGCTGTCCCCTCGGTGGGTTGTTCGTTTCCCAATACTCTTACCCTCTGGTTGTTAGATGGATTACCATTGGTTGCCCTACTATTATTATTATTATTAATATTTCTATTCGGGACGTAGTTTCTATTATCGTCATTCTGGCGGTAGTCGTTATTCTGGCGGTAGTTGTTATTCTGGTAGCTCGCTCTATAGCGGTTATCAGAATTGTTGTGTGGAATGACTCTGTTATCGTTATTGTAGTTGTAACCGTTGGTCATGTTATTGTCGTACCGTCCTCTAAAGTTTTGCCCTCTAATATTTTGCTCTCTAAAATTTTGTCCTCTAAAGTTGTGTCCTCTAAAGTTTTGCCCTCTAAAGTTTTGTCCTCTAAAGTTTTGTCCTCTAAAGTTTTGTCCTCTAAAGTTGTTTCCTCTAAAGTTCTGGTCTCTAAAGCTCTGTTCCCTAAAGTTCTGTCCTCTAACGTTCTGGTTGTAGTTGAGATAGCTAATCGATGAATTTGTTGACCCTTGGTCTATTTCCAGCAGGTGCTGTGCTGCTTCTTGAAAAGTCGTGTGTCTGGCGCTGTCGAGTATAATACGTAGTCTGTCATTCACCCCCTTTTTTAGGAAAGCTAATCCCCTACGATCATTGACTGTGGTTAATGTTGCTCGGGTGCTTTCACCATGGCAAGCTACCTCCAGCTCTGTCATTTTAGTTACTAATGTCTCGATGTCCGTTACGAATTCTCTTATAGGTCGATTTCCCTGATGTGTCCTACTAAGTTTTGTTTGTATTAGTTCAATGGTTTCTTTAGGTCCGCATTTTTCTGTTAGGTATTTTTTTAATTGTGCAAAATCTTCTGGTTTCTGACTTCCCAACTCGGTGAGTGCCCTACCTTGAATTTTGCATTTAAGTAAGAATTTTATTATGGTTTGTTTTGCGGTCGGGGAGAGTGTATCGTAATAAAACTCAATACTGTTTAAAAAATCCCTGATGTTTTCTAGTCTTTTACCCTCTTCCTCACATGTAAGGGTTGGTAGCTTCTGAGCGAAGCTGAAACTAAATTCGTCCGTCATTTTATCTACGTCTGCTATTGTTTCATTTTGTGCACGTTCTGTCTCTTTTGTTACTTCTTCCTGTATTACACTTTTTTCAATTCTATCTATTGCTTCTATCTTATAACTGTGTAGTTTTTTATATAGTATATTGAGTTCTTTTTTTCCGGTATGGTTTCTTCTAGGAGTTTTGCTATAATTTGTGCCTGTCTAAAAATTGCATGAACTTGTTCTAACTTCTTTTCTCCTGATTCCCTCGTTTTTTTTTCTATTTGGTCCGTCCTTCCTTAGATTTTTTACGATAGCAAAAAGATCTTCTACCAAAGAACCGAGCTCTTCCATGAGAAGTTGTGTTATTCAATTCAAATAATTACTATACTGATAACCTTCTTCCTATTACATTATGTTTTATGATTTCTTTTTTTATAACTTTGTTTACCTTTCTGCTAAGTATTTTACGGATATAGTTAAATCCTATAATTATTATTAGTATTAATATAATTGTGACTATATCTATGCCATAGTTCATATTGTCATAACTCTTATTGGTCTGAGGTCCATTGTTATTTACAATGACCTCTTCAACCTTTGACTGGGTTTTTCCCATTTTCGTAAAAATTTGTAATTACTAAAAAAATATTATTATATTGAGAATTTTATTTTAGAGATTATTATTTATATTACTATATATTATTACAAATTATATAAAAAGAAAAATTTTATTTATCTATTTATTTTCTATGATTATGGTATTATAAGCCGTTATTTTCTAAATCTTTAATTTTATAGTTTAATGTTCTCTAAAATTCATTAAAGATCGTTTTAAGTAAAAGTAATATAAGTAATTAAGTGGTTATATGTCCTGGCTCGTCAAGAAAATTTGTATGTTGTTGATGTGTACAATTTCCGCTTTCGGCAAATGTTAGTGTTTGGATGGTTCACGAGTTGATCGTTTGTCTGCTCCAAAAATGTCGCTGGAAATGCTACTAAAAGCTCTTAGCGTCGCCAATGAATTCATCTTGTTTGTTTGAATTGTATTGTTCCAACAGGATAAAATGTTTTAACAAACAAATAGGTTGGATCGTCAACTATTTGTGTTATCGAAAGATATTTAGAAAAAGGAATTTTTATCTTTTGCTAAAGGTTGGCCATGTATTGTTCTTAGTAGTTGGAATAGTCGATGTCCGTATGATTCTTGTAGGATTTTAAAAATATTAATTTCTGATATTTTAGGCGCGGTGTTTGCAGAAAAAAAAAATTCATTTGAAAAAATTTTAAAATTTTATTTGTTCAAAAAAAAAAATAGTTATGTTTTATGGTCTTTTTGCGTTCAGGATTGTGGTCGCAGAAAAATTTGTGAAAATGTTTTCGCAGGATCTTAAAAATTGATTGGGAGAGTTCCAAGCGGATACTGATGGTTCTATTATGTCATTTTCTAGCATGTTGTCGATTTCGTTTTTTATATCCTGTTTTTGTGTATGTGGTAATCGGTAGGGTTTGGTATATTTTGGGGTCGCTCCCTCTTTTAGTGTTATATCTGCTTGTCCTATATGAGTGTAAGTTAACTCCTTCTCCTCCTTAGTCTCCTTCCAAGTGAAAAATATCGTGGAATTTTGTGCATATTGACTCGATTTCAGTTCTCTCCTCGTTATTCAGTGTATCGAAATTAATTTCGCTTAGTAACTTCTTTATTCTCGTGCTTGGTACAGCGTCTTCCCTTTTGTACTGTAAGACGAAATGCTCGGATGTTGGGAATGATATTGGTTCTGCCCATTTAAGGTTTACAGCAGTTTCGCGAGTGTTGAGAATTTTGATTGGGAATTTTCCTTGTATGGCTGTAGATATGGATCCAGCCATGTAAACACCTTTGCACAATTCCTGAGGATAGAATATTCTAGAATCTGTATGCTTTGTATTCACCCAATATGTAGCTTCACATCTTGGAGACACTGTTATGTTATTTAAACTATGTTGTACATATATCGGTACCGAAAGTTGTCTGTTATTAATTTTGAAATTTAAATGTAAGGTTTCTAGATCGATTACCGCACCAAACTCCATTAGGAAGTTTGATCCAATAATACCATCGACGGGTATCGGGAAAGAATCGGGTACTACATGGAATTCGTATGGAATGCTGTTTTTCCCGAAATGTAAGGTGCTAGTACAGGTGCCCTTTGAACGTAGATTCCCAGCTATACCTATAATGTTTGTACTAAAGCTTTCTTCTATTGGTATAATTCCCTCAACTACGGAACTTTTTATAACGCAAATGGATGCTCCGGTGTCTAGTAAGCATCGTATAACTTTGTTATTGTTGGTTTTTAATTGTACGTAAAGGCCGTTTTCTATCCCCGTCGTATATATGGTACTTGGTATGTCGGGATTTATAGACTCCCCTCCGAAGGGTCGGCTGTCCCCTCGGTGGGTTGTTCGTTTCCCAATACTCTTACCCTCTGGTTGTTAGATGGATTACCATTGGTTGCCCTACTATTATTATTATTATTAATATTTCTATTCGGGACGTAGTTTCTATTATCGTCATTCTGGCGGTAGTCGTTATTCTGGCGGTAGTTGTTATTCTGGTAGCTCGCTCTATAGCGGTTATCAGAATTGTTGTGTGGAATGACTCTGTTATCGTTATTGTAGTTGTAACCGTTGGTCATGTTATTGTCGTACCGTCCTCTAAAGTTTTGCCCTCTAATATTTTGCTCTCTAAAATTTTGTCCTCTAAAGTTGTGTCCTCTAAAGTTTTGCCCTCTAAAGTTTTGTCCTCTAAAGTTTTGTCCTCTAAAGTTGTTTCCTCTAAAGTTCTGGTCTCTAAAGCTCTGTTCCCTAAAGTTCTGTCCTCTAACGTTCTGGTTGTAGTTGAGATAGCTAATCGATGAATTTGTTGACCCTTGGTCTATTTCCAGCAGGTGCTGTGCTGCTTCTTGAAAAGTCGTGTGTCTGGCGCTGTCGAGTATAATACGTAGTCTGTCATTCACCCCCTTTTTTAGGAAAGCTAATCCCCTACGATCATTGGCTGTGGTTAATGTTGCTCGGGTGCTTTTACCATGGCAAGCTACCTCCAGCTCTGTCATTTTAGTTACTAATGTCTCGATGTCCGTTACGAATTCTCTTATAGGTCGATTTCCCTGATGTGTCCTACTAAGTTTTGTTTGTATTAGTTCAATGGTTTCTTTAGGTCCGCATTTTTCTGTTAGGTATTTTTTTAATTGTGCAAAATCTTCTGGTTTCTGACTTCCCAACTCGGTGAGTGCCCTACCTTGAATTTTGCATTTAAGTAAGAATTTTATTATGGTTTGTTTTGCGGTCGGGGAGAGTGTATCGTAATAAAACTCAATACTGTTTAAAAAATCCCTGATGTTTTCTAGTCTTTTACCCTCTTTCTCACATGTAAGGGTTGGTAGCTTCTGAGCGAAGCTGAAACTAAATTCGTCCGTCATTTTATCTACGTCTGCTATTGTTTCATTTGGTGCACGTTCTGTCTCTTTTGTTACTTCTTCCTGTATTATATTTTTTTCAATTCTATCTATTGCTTCTATCTTATAACTGTGTAGTTTTTTATATAGTATATTGAGTTCTTTTTTTCCGGTATGGTTTCTTCTAGGAGTTTTGCTATTATTTGTGCCTGTCTAAAAATTGCATGAACTTGTTCTAACTTCTTTTCTCCTGATTCCCTCGTTTTTTTTTTCTATTTGGTCCGTCCTTCCTTGGATTTTTTACGATAGCATAAAGATCTTCTACCAAAGAACCGAGCTCTTCCATGAGAAGTTGTGTTATTCAATTCAAATAATTACTATACTGATAACCTTCTTCCTATTACATTATGTTTTATGATTTCTTTTTTTATAACTTTGTTTACCTTTCTGCTAAGTATTTTACGGATATAGTTAAATCCTATAATTATTATTAGTATTAATATAATTGTGACTATGTCTATGCCATAGTTCATATTGTCATAACTCTTATTGGTCTGAGGTCCATTGTTATTTACAATGACCTCTTCAACCTTTGACTGGGTTTTTCAAATTTTCGTAAAAATTTGTAATTACTAAAAAAATATTATTATATTGAGAATTTTATTTTAGAGATTATTATTTATATTACTATATATTATTACAAATTATATAAAAAGAAAAATTTTATTTATCTATGTATTTATTTTCTATGATTATGGTATTATTTATAAGCCGTTATTTTCTAAATCTTTAATTTTATAGTTTAATGTTCTCTAAAATTCATTAAAGATCGTTTTAAGTAAAAGTAATATAAGTAATTAAGTGGTTATATGTCCTGGCTCGTCAAGAAAATTTGTATGTTGTTGATGTGTACAATTTCCGCTTTCGGCAAATGTTAGTGTTTGGATGATTCACGAGTTGATCGTTTGTCTGCTCCAAAAATGTCGCTGGAAATGCTACTAAAAGCTCTTAGTGTCGCCAATGAATTCATCTTGTTTGTTTGAATTGTATTGTTCCAACAGGATAAAATGTTTTAACAAACAAATAGGTTGGATCGTCAACTATTTGTGTTATCGAAAGATATTTAGATAAAGGAATTTTTATCTTTTGCTAAAGGTTGGCCATGTATTGTTCTTAGTAGTTGGAATAGTCGATGTCCGTATGATTCTTGTAGGATTTTAAAAATATTAATTTCTGATATTTTAGGCGCGGTGTTGCAGAAAAAAAAATTCATTTGAAAAAATTTTAAAATTTTATTTGTTCAAAAAAAAAAATAGTTATGTTTTATGGTCTTTTTGCGTTCAGGATTGTGGTCGCAGAAAAATTTGTGAAAATGCTGTGCGTTTTCGCAGGATCTTAAAAATTGATTTTAAAAAAAAAATTTATATTGCGCGTATTCGCAGGATCGCCATGTAAAGTTGGTCCCTTTTCGAAGCCAACCTTGTGGTTTAGAGTTTATATCAACCTTGATTCCTGACTGTGTTCGGCGTGTTGCCGTATAACCACTAACCCAAAAGCCGGAGCTCCTTAGGGCGTCAGTATCAGGACGATATGTTTACGAGGAAAAAATAAGACGACGAGGTTTTTACTTTCAACGTTCACTTTTTGGAATGCCTTTATTTGATAATTTTTCCTTCTTTTATACAAATTTATTGATCGATTTTTGACCATACATCGACTCTGGAATGCCTACTCATCGATATTCATATTTTCCCTAATGTTGCTTTATCAGCATAGTGCATGTTTGTATGTATGTATGTACGTAATTTATGGCCGACCGCGTCAAGTGTTTTTGGGTTTGCTCGCCTATTCTGCTGTGTTGACATATTTGTTTCCACAAGCGAACCACCTTATTATTTCATTACCATTTCCATGCGCCGCTTACTCAGCACATTGCATGGAAAGGGTAATTAACGTTCTAAACGGTCGGCGGTCGTTAGCCCATGATGCTTATACTGCATATTCATAAATTATGCTATTGGAGATGTTTTTTTTATATTTTTTGTTCCCATGCACCGAGTGTGCTATTAAACAATACGTGTGGGTTTTGTTTGCTTTTGTTTTTTATGCACCAAGTGTGCTATTTATTAATGACTGCATATTTAAGATTTTTGTATTTTATTTTGAGAGGCACTAGAGTCGATGTAGGGTCAAAATTTTGTATGCTTAATTCAATTAAAATGTTGTATGCTTTTAGGCATAGTATTTATGTGGTCGCTGGTGCGATCCCTCACAAGCCTTGCAAGTACACTATGGGATTGGCGGCATCTTTTCTCCAGATAATGACTTGAAATTGGCGATCTACGGGTGAGATGAAGACTTATCTACATTTTTCAACATCGGTAGTTAAGACGAATCTTGGAAATTGAAATCTTAGCAGTATAGAGAATAGTTCGCTTTGCACTGTCGGTCCTGTATACACAGGTTGTTTATTGAATGTCCTGATGATGTTTTGGCGGATGCATCGAACACTACGCGCAACTTAGTAATGGAGCTGTCAGGTCTTAACACGCAGTGGTGTGGAATAAAGTAGTTTGGTGAGATGACTGCATCGGCTGATATTTTTGCCCCATTGATTCGTATTCATCTATAAACTTAATGTATTCAGCCTTTACTTCGGGATTTTTCTGGAGTCGACGCTCGAGCGAGAGAAATCTGTTAAGAGCAATTCCGTGTGAATCGCCTAACGCATTAGGGCTTTGGTGAAATGGTATTTTCACTATGAATCGATTTTCATGGTTATTGATGGTGTGTTGTGCGAAGTGTTATTCACATTGTCTTTCTGCCATGTAGAGATGTTTTTCATTAGTTTTGATTTCATCCAATTCACATAAGCGAGCTATGGAAAGCTCGACACTATCATCCGTTGTGCATACCCCGCATGCTTCAAGTTTTCCTGAGACAACTCATCCGAACACGGTGTTTTGTAATATTGGAAGACGTTTTGATAATTTAATTTGTCCAATCGGTAGAAATTTGTCGGGGCGATTAAAGGCTGGATCTGCTAGCACAAGATTTTTGGGTACTGACCTTTCATCTGTGTTGATGAATTGCGATGGTTGCGGCGAAATGACGCGAGGCAGTACAAGTGCTTCAAGTCGTGTTGAAAAGCCGTTAATGCGAGACTGTAATGCCACGTTGATTCGATGCTGAGTTTTGGTGTTAGTTGCTCCAATTCCGTTAATGTTTACAGATGATGGCTGCATTGACATGCCAAGTCGTTTTACTAGACGCTCAGTGACAGAATTGACTTGAGAACCTGAGTCCAACAAAGCACGGCACTCGACTTCTGTTTGTTCGCCTTTACCTTTACTACTGCTTTTCTGAGTAGAACGTATGAATTTGATGATTGTTTGTTGGCTGCAGCGAGTGAGGCGGCTTCTGATTCATCAGGCGAAGAAGTAATTGATGAAGTGGTTTTTTGCGTATCTTTTTTAGATATTGCTGTTGCAGCTGATGATGTCCCCTTGGAGTTGTTTCTATTAGATAATACTTGATTTGATGAATTGCTTGCGTTTTCAATGTGTAGTAGTGAATTGTGTTTCTTGTTGCATTTCATGCATGATCTTGAGGTGCAAGTTTTTGTTGATTAGCCCGATTTCAAACAGTTGAAGCACAATTTTTGATTTTGAGCGAAATTCAGGCGCTCAGGAGGTCTTAATTGTTGAAACTTTTGTCACCGAAATAGTGGATGAGTACCATTTTTACAAAGGGCACATGCGTTTCCATTTTGGTTAGAAGAAGCAACTGAAGCACATACTTTCGTTGATGATTTTTCTTTCTGACCCATTGCTTCCGTTGATTGAAAGCAGGTTTCCAGAAACGCCAAAAAATGTTTGACTTGTGGAAGTTTTTTTGGACTGGTTATTGATCGCTCAATAAGAACATGTATTCCACGATCTAGTTTTTTAACTAGTAGGTGGAGCAAAATAGGATCCCAAGAGGTTCTGTCGACCCCAATGTTTTGTAATGCATGCAAGCATTCTTGTGTGACGTCATGCAGCTTCTGATGCTGATGGCTGCTGCTGATGACCCGGCTAATGTTTGTTCGAGCAGTTTCTGTATTAGCGTTGCGACAAGAACCCGTTTATTGTTGTACCGTTCTTGTAACAATTTCCATGCTGTAAAATAGTTTTCAGCTGTAGCTGAAAGATGACTTATTAGTTTTTAGCTTCTCCTATGACATTTGATTTGAGGTACCACATCTTTTGTACCGTGTGAAGTCGCTGATTGTCGACAAGTTGAGAAAAGAGATCGTGAAATGCTCTCCATTGAATTTTGGAATGGTTACCATAGGGAGCGGTAGAAATTTGTTTTGCTCAAATTCTCTTTGTTCTGGTGCAATATTTGATGACAGTTTAAAATTGTCGATGATTTGTGTATGAGTCTATATTATATCCTTCTTTCAGTGGATCATGACTGCTTTCCCATATTGAAATATGCAAATTTTGGATTTGCTCCCACAGCTTTTCTTTGAGATTCATATTTGTTGCTGTCGGGTCCATGGTGAGTAACCGTTTCAGAGATCGCATCATCACATTGTGTCTTCTTATTGTGGAATTTGTTAAGTGGAGTGGTGGTTTTGTGTCGCTGTTCTTTGTAGTTGTTCTCATGGCTACAGCAGGCTTATTGGCAGGAGAGTGTTGATTTGTCTCTTCTGTTGGCCCTTTTGAAGTTTCCATCATGGCTGATTCAAGTGTTTCTTGGTACTTTGTTGTAAGTTCCGATATTTTGTCGTAATACTTGTCGGTGAAGTACTTGTGGTCTATTGGAATATTTTCGGGACACCGTATTTTGTTTTCGGGTTTTCGAATTCAGACTATGCCACATCTAATCTTCTGAGTCATTCCTCAGTGTAATTTACTGTTTTTCTGGAAGCTGGATCCTTTTTGACGTTGCGAATAATGCTTTCTTTAAGTACACCAGTTGTGCGTTGGGACGCTGTCAGTTGATTGAACGAAGTCATATTCGAGTCCTCTGGAGCGATGCCATTTTCAGAATTCCTGTTGCATACGTTGAAGATTAGAAAATTGTTGTCCTGTTCTTCTAAACTGGATGTTCCTTGAAGATCGCTTTTTTGATAGCAGGTATTGCCGTTTGAATTTTTGAGCCCCATTCCGTAGACCAAAGGTCATACGAGTGAATTAAAACAATCCAAGCGGTGTACAGATTGCGGTTTTTTCAATGTCTTCGTTTTCGACTGATACCTGATGATAAGCTCTAATAAGATCGACTTTGAAAAAGTATTGGCATGCTTCGAGCTGATGGGTGAAATCGGTTGTTTGTTTTACAAATGGAATTGGATAGCGATCGGGCTTCGTTTTTTCGTTTAAAGTGCGATAGGTGCCACAAAGACGCCAGTTTCCATCTTTTTCTTAGCGATGTGAAGTGAAGGCTGGCCCAATTTCTTTTGGAAGGTCTACAAACACCTTGACTTAGCCAAACTTCAATTTCATCTTTCGCAATTTGCATCTTCTTGGTACTTAAACGGTGAACCTTCGCACTGCAAGGTGGACCTGTAGTTTCGATGCAATGTGTTACGTTATGTTTGATTGTATTTAACTTCGTTGTTTTATGCGTAGTCGATTTTAATTCGAAAGTAAATTTAAAATTTCCGAAGAATATGCGTCGGACCTGACTGTCGTCCGACCAATAAACCTGAATGTGAGAGGAAATAAGCACCGAGAATACAGCGATGGACATTTGGAATTACAAATTTCCAAACTAGTGGTCTACGTAGACCAATATATATTTAGAATCAGGTTTTTGTTACTAAATCGTTGATGTATTTGCGGCATAAAGTTTGAAAGATGATACGTTCGATTTTTCAAGAGATGTTGGTGGTATCACCGAAATTTTGGCACCTGTGTCAATCAAAAACTGCTGTTTGCTATGCAGGTCGACTATAATGAGACGGCAATTAGAACACCTGCCGAACACAGTGAGGAACCTACTGGTTTTTTTATTGTGCAGAGATGTCGTTCTTAGTATCGAACGTACAGAGTTTTAAACGCTTTAGTTTTTTGATACCAAATCGGTAATGATACGAACACATCGGGTGTTTTAGTACCTGAGTGTTCGATCGAGACACGCTGCGATGACAAGATCTGTTGCGCGTCGTATTTCGCTGTTGTGTCGAACCATTATTGCAACCGCTCGAAAATGAATTGTCAGCGGAAAAACGAGGTCTGAACAGAATCTCAACGCGATCGGACAAAGGGTCAACTCGTGTGCTTAACTCGCTCTTAACTCGTGTGCTCTGTTGGAATTTGAATGGAATGCGTGAATGCCCGCAGGCTTATCAACATCCACTATTTTATCAGCCGTCGCTGCAAGTTTCGATAAATCGGCGTCTTCGAAACATGATAAAATTGCTTGTGTATGTGTTGGTAGCCGCTGTAGCTACAAATTCCTAAGAACCGATTGTAATTTAGTTCTCGGACAGTGACTCCATTTCCCGTAAAAGCTGGGTAGGTTTTCTGTCTCCGAGTTGAAGATCAGATAAAAGACAATCAAGCTTTATTTTAGCTAAATGGGACAATCGTTCGGTTACAGCTGCTTTAAGAGAGTTATACTTCTCGGAAGTTGGGGGCTTTAGAATCTTGTCACGAACGGGGTCGAGAGCCGCAATCAAATGTCCGTATTTGGTTGCATCGACAGAAATGCCACCGATTTCGAATTGCGCCTCCAACTGCATAAACCAAATTTCGGGATCGTCCGATTGGCCCATACTTTATTGAAACTTTGTAAATATTCATCTGGTTAAAAGGCCCGGCGGAAGATTTGTTTTTGCTCGTTTCAAATTCGTTCTATATTTTCGGATTCAGACATCAATGGATTAATATCAATAGTGAGCAAAAACAACACAAAATACGCGCTTTATAAAACGGGTTGATTCGATTTAATTTGTAAAATGTGAATTGTGACAGTTCAGCAAGTAATTGCAATAAAAACTAAAAATGACCGAAAGTCACTCACCTGTGATTCAAAGCTTTATAACAACTTATATTATACAATGAATTGTAAAAATTGTGAAAATGGGTCCCGTGGTGGTTGAGAGGTTTTGCGATGAAAAGAATGAATGATGTCGCTTGCTTCGGCGTATAAAAAAATGGAACTTGCTTCGCCGTGAGTAAAGTTGAAATTACTTCACCGTTGAAATTTGCTTCGTAGTAGATGAAGTTGGAACTAGCTTCGCCGTAAGTAAAAGTTGAGACTTGCAGAATCTTGCAGAATGATGTTGAAAAAATGTTTTCCACCTGAACACTGTCAAATGCCTTTGTCCAGAAAAAATGTTGAATTTCAACATTTCCAGCAGAATAGGCTTGTGAAAATTTTGCTGCCGTGAAGAACTTTGTAGAACACTGTTAAAAGTTTCTTGGTGTTGAAAAATATCGGATTTCACTATTTGCAGCAAAAGAAATTCAGGCTTTTAGAAATTTTGAAGCCGACTCCATCAGCAAAATGTTCTTTTTGTCGGGGTCACCAATTGTAGCAATTCCCAAGAACCGACACTTCAAATTGGGAATTTATATTACCGTTGTTTCATTTTTTAGATTAACTTTTATTTTAATAAAAAAACAAACAATCATCAAATATTAAAACTAAGAATATTGAAAATCTAATTAGAGATTTTTACTTTAATAATTATACTTTAAAGTACTTTAAACAATCTGATTTTTTGTGATTTCGGTTCTTGTTTTACACGAGGAAAAAAATAGGAGACAGAATTTTGTCGTCCATCTATCGAAAGTTGAATTAAAAAAGTGAAGTGCGCTTGTAATGAACCTGAAGGTTGTTGACAATTTTCGGGCTATTGACCCGTCAACTGGAAGGCATGGTCGAACCGGGCGCACGCGTTAAATCCAGCTATGCTCGTCGGCAACCGGGGTGGGAACTTGGTCGTCCCATGACAAGTTATTCAAGAAGAGTTTAAAAAATCTAATCGGTGGGAACTTCAGCCCATTAATAATGAGAATCATGACGTTAAGAAATCTGAATCTGTCAACAAACTTTTATTTATAACCGAAAAAAAAAATAATTCTAATCAAGAGAAAAAATTATAATGATCCAAGGAGTTCAATCAATTAACAAGAAACCATGATAACGATTTGAAGGTTACACTTAACCATCAATAATATAATTATTTGAAATTTAAATCTAATAACGAACAAGTCGTTCGAGAAAAAAAAAGTTACATCTTATAAGATCGAACAAGTTAATAGTTTGGTAGTAAAATATATATAGTAATATCGAACAAACTAATCGATCGGCAATTTAAACCTAATGCTATCGAACAAGTTAATCGATTGGTTAAATGGAATATCGAGCAGTTAATCGACTTGAAATGTAAATCTATTAATATCGAACAATAAATCGATTTGAAATTTAAGTATAATAATATCGAACCATTTAATCGATTTGAAATGTACATCTATTAATACCGAACAATTCATCGATTTGTAATTTAAGTATAATAATATCGAACAATTCATCGATCTGAGATTTAAATCTAATAATATCGAACAATAAATCGACTTGAAATGTAAATCTATTAATATCGAACAATTAATCGATTTGTAATTTAAGTATAATACTATCAAATCATTTAATCGATTTGAAATGTAAATCTATTAATACCGAACAATTAATCGATTTGTAATTTAAGTATAATAATATCGAACCATTCAATCGATTTGAAACTTTAAATATAATAATATCGAACAATTAATCGATCTGAGATTTAAATCTAATGATATCGAACAATTAATCGACTTGAAATGTAAATCTATTAATATCAAACAATTTATCGATTTGTAATTTAAATTTAATAATATCGAACAATTAATCGATTTGTAATTTAAATATGATAATATCGAATAATTAATCGATTTGAACTCAACACGATTAATGTAATCGGTTTGAGATTCAACTCGAGTACAACCGAAGTGACTCCGAAGTCCCAAACACTCACAGTCTGAGGAAAGCAGACCCTAGAAACGACTAACAACCATTCTAATAGGTCAACCAGCATTGGGTCGAGAGTAGTACTGAGTATGTACCCATTAAGAGGAAAAAAAACAAAAGGAGAAATGAAAATGCCAACTTACTTGTTTACGCGTAGATCCGTGCTTCGTCGCCAGCGCTGTCGATTTGGGCAGAATCCCTGCTGTATGGAAAGAACGTTAATTTAATATTTTGTTGTTTTCCCTTCTCTTCCCTTCTTTCATCCTTCATTTAAAACGATAAACTCCGCGTGACTACCTCAATTCTACCAGTGTTTGGAACCCCTACAATACTTTGTCGTTCGGTGAATTACAATATGCAAAAAATTAGTAAGAAAGACTTAAAGGCTTCTGCTGCTGCTGAGGGGCTCGTATTGCCCTTGGGGAAGTATGACCCGTCCAGGAACACTTTAATACGTGTTGATGCTGATGCTGTTTCGCTCTCGCTAGTTTAGCCAATCTCCTCTTTGCAGGTTCACTGGTACTCATATAGATAAGTACTTAGAATTTTGAAATTTAAATGTAAGGTTTCTAGATCGATTACCGCACCATTAGGAAGTTTGATCCAATAATACCATCGACGGGTATCGGGAAAGAATCGGGTACTAGATGGAATTCGTATGGAATGCTGTTTTTCCCGAAATGTAAGGTGCTAGTACAGGTGCCCTTTGAACGTAGATTCCCAGCTATACCTATAATGTTTGTACTAAAGCTTTCTTCTATTGGTATAATTCCCTCAACTACGGAACTTTTTATAACGCAAATGGATGCTCCGGTGTCTAGTAAGCATCGTATAACTTTGTTATTGTTGGTTTTTAATTGTACGTAAAGGCCGTTTTCTATCCCCGTCGTATATATGGTACTTGGTATGTCGGGATTTATAGACTCCCCTCCGAAGGGTCGGCTGTCCCCTCGGTGGGTTGTTCGTTTCCCAATACTCTTACCCTCTGGTTGTTAGATGGATTACCATTGGTTGCCCTACTATTATTATTATTATTAATATTTCTATTCGGGACGTAGTTTCTATTATCGTCATTCTGGCGGTAGTCGTTATTCTGGCGGTAGTTGTTATTCTGGTAGCTCGCTCTATAGCGGTTATCAGAATTGTTGTGTGGAATGACTCTGTTATCGTTATTGTAGTTGTAACCGTTGGTCATGTTATTGTCGTACCGTCCTCTAAAGTTTTGCCCTCTAATATTTTGCTCTCTAAAATTTTGTCCTCTAAAGTTGTGTCCTCTAAAGTTTTGTCCTTTAAAGTTTTGTCCTCTAAAGTTTTGTCCTCTAAAGTTGTTTCCTCTAAAGTTCTGGTCTCTAAAGCTCTGTTCCCTAAAGTTCTGTCCTCTAACGTTCTGGTTGTAGTTGAGATAGCTAATCGATGAATTTGTTGACCCTTGGTCTATTTCCAGCAGGTGCTGTGCTGCTTCTTGAAAAGTCGTGTGTCTGGCGCTGTCGAGTATAATACGTAGTCTGTCATTCACCCCCTTTTTTAGGAAAGCTAATCCCCTACGATCATTGGCTGTGGTTAATGTTGCTCGGGTGCTTTCACCATGGCAAGCTACCTCCAGCTCTGTCATTTTAGTTACTAATGTCTCGATGTCCGTTACGAATTCTCTTATAGGTCGATTTCCCTGATGTGTCCTACTAAGTTTTGTTTGTATTAGTTCAATGGTTTCTTTAGGTCCGCATTTTTCTGTTAGGTATTTTTTTAATTGTGCAAAATCTTCTGGTTTCTGACTTCCCAACTCGGTGAGTGCCCTACCTTGAATTTTGCATTTAAGTAAGAATTTTATTATGGTTTGTTTTGCGGTCGGGGAGAGTGTATCGTAATAAAACTCAATACTGTTTAAAAAATCCCTGATGTTTTCTAGTCTTTTACCCTCTTCCTCACATGTAAGGGTTGGTAGCTTCTGAGCGAAGCTGAAGCTAAATTTGTCCGTCATTTTATCTACGTCTGCTATTGTTTCATTTGGTGCACGTTCTGTCTCTTTTGTTACTTCTTCCTGTATTATACTTTTTTCAATTCTATCTATTGCTTCTATCTTATAACTGTGTAGTTTTTTATATAGTATATTGAGTTCTTTTTTTCCGGTATGGTTTCTTCTAGGAGTTTTGCTATAATTTGTGCCTGTCTAAAAATTGCATGAACTTGTTCTAACTTCTTTTCTCCTGATTCCCTCGTTTTTTTTTTCTATTTGGTCCGTCCTTCCTTAGATTTTTTACGATAGCATAAAGATCTTCTACCAAAGAACCGAGCTCTTCCATGAGAAGTTGTGTTATTCAATTCAAATAATTACTATACTGATAACCTTCTTCCTATTACATTATGTTTTATGATTTCTTTTTTTATAACTTTGTTTACCTTTCTGCTAAGTATTTTACGGATATAGTTAAATCCTATAATTATTATTAGTATTAATATAATTGTGACTATGTCTATGCCATAGTTCATATTGTCATAACTCTTATTGGTCTGAGGTCCATTGTTATTTACAATGACCTCTTCAACCTTTGACTGGCTTTTTCCCATTTTCGTAAAAATTTGTAATTACTAAAAAAATATTATTATATTGAGAATTTTATTTTAGAGATTATTATTTATATTACTATATATTATTACAAATTATATAAAAAGAAAAATTTTATTTATCTATGTATTTATTTTCTATGATTATGGTATTATAAGCCGTTATTTTCTAAATCTTTAATTTTATAGTTTAATGTTCTCTAAAATTCATTAAAGATCGTTTTAAGTAAAAGTAATATAAGTAATTAAGTGGTTATATGTCCTGGCTCGTCAAGAAAATTTGTATGTTGTTGATGTGTACAATTTCCGCTTTCGGCAAATGTTAGTGTTTGGATGGTTCACGAGTTGATCGTTTGTCTGCTCCAAAAATGTCGCTGGAAATGCTACTAAAAGCTCTTAGCGTCGCCAATGAATTCATCTTGTTTGTTTGAATTGTATTGTTCCAACAGGATAAAATGTTTTAACAAACAAATAGGTTGGATCGTCAACTATTTGTGTTATCGAAAGATATTTAGAAAAAGGAATTTTTATCTTTTGCTAAAGGTTGGCCATGTATTGTTCTTAGTAGTTGGAATAGTCGATGTCCGTATGATTCTTGTAGGATTTTAAAAATATTAATTTCTGATATTTTAGGCGCGGTGTTTGCAGAAAAAAAAATTCATTTGAAAAAATTTTAAAATTTTATTTGTTCAAAAAAAAAATAGTTATGTTTTATGGTCTTTTTGCGTTCAGGATTGTGGTCGCAGAAAAATTTGTGAAAATGTTTTCGCAGGATCTTAAAAATTGATTGGGAGAGTTCCAAGCGGATACTGATGGTTCTATTATGTCATTTTCTAGCATGTTGTCGATTTCGTTTTTTATATCCTGTTTTTGTGTATGTGGTAGTCGGTAGGGTTTGGTATATTTTGGGGTCGCTCCCTCTTTTAGTGTTATATCTGCTTGTCCTATGTGAGTGTAAGTTAACTTGTCTCCTTCCAAGTGAAAAATATCGTGGAATTTTGTGCATATTGACTCGATTTCAGTTCTCTCCTCGTTATTCAGTGTATCGAAATTAATTTCGCTTAGTAACTTCTTTATTCTCGTGCTTGGTACAGCGTCTTCCCTTTTGTACTGTAAGACGAAATGCTCGGATGTTGGGAATGATATTGGTTCTGCCCATTTAAGGTTTACAGCAGTTTCGCGAGTGTTGAGAATTTTGATTGGGAATTTTCCTTGTATGGCTGTAGATATGGATCCAGCCATGTAAACACCTTTGCACAATTCCTGAGGATAGAATATTCTGGAATCTGTATGCTTTGTATTCACCCAATATGTAGCTTCACATCTTGGAGACACTGTTATGTTATTTAAACTATGTTGTACATATATCGGTACCGAAAGTTGTCTGTTATTAATTTTGAAATTTAAATGTAAGGTTTCTAGATCGATTACCGCACCAAACTCCATTAGGAAGTTTGATCCAATAATACCATCGACGGGTATCGGGAAAGAATCGGGTACTACATGGAATTCGTATGGAATGCTGTTTTTCCCGAAATGTAAGGTGCTAGTACAGGTGCCCTTTGAACGTAGATTCCCAGCTATACCTATAATGTTTGTACTAAAGCTTTCTTCTATTGGTATAATTCCCTCAACTACGGAACTTTTTATAACGCAAATGGATGCTCCGGTGTCTAGTAAGCATCGTATAACTTTGTTATTGTTGGTTTTTAATTGTACGTAAAGGCCGTTTTCTATCCCCGTCGTATATATGGTACTTGGTATGTCGGGATTTATAGACTCCCCTCCGAAGGGTCGGCTGTCCCCTCGGTGGGTTGTTCGTTTCCCAATACTCTTACCCTCTGGTTGTTAGATGGATTACCATTGGTTGCCCTACTATTATTATTATTATTAATATTTCTATTCGGGACGTAGTTTCTATTATCGTCATTCTGGCGGTAGTCGTTATTCTGGCGGTAGTTGTTATTCTGGTAGCTCGCTCTATAGCGGTTATCAGAATTGTTGTGTGGAATGACTCTGTTATCGTTATTGTAGTTGTAACCGTTGGTCATGTTATTGTCGTACCGTCCTCTAAAGTTTTGCCCTCTAATATTTTGCTCTCTAAAATTTTGTCCTCTAAAGTTGTGTCCTCTAAAGTTTTGCCCTCTAAAGTTTTGTCCTCTAAAGTTTTGTCCTCTAAAGTTTTGTCCTCTAAAGTTGTTTCCTCTAAAGTTCTGGTCTCTAAAGCTCTGTTCCCTAAAGTTCTGTCCTCTAACGTTCTGGTTGTAGTTGAGATAGCTAATCGATGAATTTGTTGACCCTTGGTCTATTTCCAGCAGGTGCTGTGCTGCTTCTTGAAAAGTCGTGTGTCTGGCGCTGTCGAGTATAATACGTAGTCTGTCATTCACCCCCTTTTTTAGGAAAGCTAATCCCCTACGATCATTGGCTGTGGTTAATGTTGCTCGGGTGCTTTCACCATGGCAAGCTACCTCCAGCTCTGTCATTTTAGTTACTAATGTCTCGATGTCCGTTACGAATTCTCTTATAGGTCGATTTCCCTGATGTGTCCTACTAAGTTTTGTTTGTATTAGTTCAATGGTTTCTTTAGGTCCGCATTTTTCTGTTAGGTATTTTTTTAATTGTGCAAAATCTTCTGGTTTCTGACTTCCCAACTCGGTGAGTGCCCTACCTTGAATTTTGCATTTAAGTAAGAATTTTATTATGGTTTGTTTTGCGGTCGGGGAGAGTGTATCGTAATAAAACTCAATACTGTTTAAAAAATCCCTGATGTTTTCTAGTCTTTTACCCTCTTCCTCACATGTAAGGGTTGGTAGCTTCTGAGCGAAGCTGAAACTAAATTCGTCCGTCATTTTATCTACGTCTGCTATTGTTTCATTTGGTGCACGTTCTGTCTCTTTTGTTACTTCTTCCTGTATTATATTTTTTTCAATTCTATCTATTGCTTCTATCTTATAACTGTGTAGTTTTTTATATAGTATATTGAGTTCTTTTTTTCCGGTATGGTTTCTTCTAGGAGTTTTGCTATAATTTGTGCCTGTCTAAAAATTGCATGAACTTGTTCTAACTTCTTTTCTCCTGATTCCCTCGTTTTTTTTTTCTATTTGGTCCGTCCTTCCTTAGATTTTTTACGATAGCATAAAGATCTTCTACCAAAGAACCGAGCTCTTCCATGAGAAGTTGTGTTATTCAATTCAAATAATTACTATACTGATAACCTTCTTCCTATTACATTATGTTTTATGATTTCTTTTTTTATAACTTTGTTTACCTTTCTGCTAAGTATTTTACGGATATAGTTAAATCCTATAATTATTATTAGTATTAATATAATTGTGACTATGTCTATGCCATAGTTCATATTGTCATAACTCTTATTGGTCTGAGGTCCATTGTTATTTACAATGACCTCTTCAACCTTTGACTGGGTTTTTCCCATTTTCGTAAAAATTTGTAATTACTAAAAAAATATTATTATATTGAGAATTTTATTTTAGAGATTATTATTTATATTACTATATATTATTACAAATTATATAAAAAGAAAAATTTTATTTATCTATGTATTTATTTTCTATGATTATGGTATTATAAGCCGTTATTTTCTAAATCTTTAATTTTATAGTTTAATGTTCTCTAAAATTCATTAAAGATCGTTTTAAGTAAAAGTAATATAAGTAATTAAGTGGTTATATGTCCTGGCTCGTCAAGAAAATTTGTATGTTGTTGATGTGTACAATTTCCGCTTTCGGCAAATGTTAGTGTTTGGATGATTCACGAGTTGATCGTTTGTCTGCTCCAAAAATGTCGCTGGAAATGCTACTAAAAGCTCTTAGTGTCGCCAATGAATTCATCTTGTTTGTTTGAATTGTATTGTTCCAACAGGATAAAATGTTTTAACAAACAAATAGGTTGGATCGTCAACTATTTGTGTTATCGAAAGATATTTAGATAAAGGAATTTTTATCTTTTGCTAAAGGTTGGCCATGTATTGTTCTTAGTAGTTGGAATAGTCGATGTCCGTATGATTCTTGTAGGATTTTAAAAATATTAATTTCTGATATTTTAGGCGCGGTGTTTGCAGAAAAAAAAATTCATTTGAAAAAATTTTAAAATTTTATTTGTTCAAAAAAAAAATAGTTATGTTTTATGGTCTTTTTGCGTTCAGGATTGTGGTCGCAGAAAAATTTGTGAAAATGCTGTGCGTTTTCGCAGGATCTTAAAAATTGATTTTAAAAAAAAAAATTATATTGCGCGTATTCGCAGGATCGCCATGTAAAGTTGGTCCCTTTTCGAAGCCAACCTTGTGGTTTAGAGTTTATATCAACCTTGATTCCTGACTGTGTTCGGCGTGTTGCCGTATAACCACTAACCCAAAAGCCGGAGCTCCTTAGGGCGTCAGTATCAGGACGATATGTTTACGAGGAAAAAATAAGACGACGAGGTTTTTACTTTCAACGTTCACTTTTTGGAATGCCTTTATTTGATAATTTTTCCTTCTTTTATACAAATTTATTGATCGATTTTTGACCATACATCGACTCTGGAATGCCTACTCATCGATATTCATATTTTCCCTAATGTTGCTTTATCAGCATAGTGCATGTTTGTATGTATGTATGTACGTAATTTATGACCGACCGCGTCAAGTGTTTTTGGGTTTGCTCGCCTATTCTGCTGTGTTGACATATTTGTTTCCACAAGCGAACGACCTTATTATTTCATTACCATTTCCATGCGCCGCTTACTCAGCACATTGCATGGAAAGGGTAATTAACGTTCTAAACGGTCGGCGGTCGTTAGCCCATGATGCTTATACTGCATATTCATAAATTATGCTATTGGAGATGTTTTTTTTATATTTTTTGTTCCCATGCACCGAGTGTGCTATTAAACAATACGTGTGGGTTTTGTTTGCTTTTGTTTTTTATGCACCAAGTGTGCTATTTATTAATGACTGCATATTTAAGATTTTTGTATTTTATTTTGAGAGGCACTAGAGTCGATGTAGGGTCAAAATTTTGTATGCTTAATTCAATTAAAATGTTGTATGCTTTTAGGCATAGTATTTATGTGGTCGCTGGTGCGATCCCTCACAAGCCTTGCAAGTACACTATGGGATTGGCGGCATCTTTTCTCCAGATAATGACTTGAAATTGGCGATCTACGGGTGAGATGAAGACTTATCTACATTTTTCAACATCGGTAGTTAAGACGAATCTTGGAAATTGAAATCTTAGCAGTATAGAGAATAGTTCGCTTTGCACTGTCGGTCCTGTATACACAGGTTGTTTATTGAATGTCCTGATGATGTTTTGGCGGATGCATCGAACACTACGCGCAACTTAGTAATGGAGCTGTCAGGTCTTAACACGCAGTGGTGTGGAATAAAGTAGTTTGGTGAGATGACTGCATCGGCTGATATTTTTGCCCCATTGATTCGTATTCATCTATAAACTTAATGTATTCAGCCTTTACTTCGGGATTTTTCTGGAGTCGACGCTCGAGCGAGAGAAATCTGTTAAGAGCAATTCCGTGTGAATCGCCTAACGCATTAGGGCTTTGGTGAAATGGTATTTTCACTATGAATCGATTTTCATGGTTATTGATGGTGTGTTGTGCGAAGTGTTATTCACATTGTCTTTCTGCCATGTAGAGATGTTTTTCATTAGTTTTGATTTCATCCAATTCACATAAGCGAGCTATGGAAAGCTCGACACTATCATCCGTTGTGCATACCCCGCATGCTTCAAGTTTTCCTGAGACAACTCATCCGAACACGGTGTTTTGTAATATTGGAAGACGTTTTGATAATTTAATTTGTCCAATCGGTAGAAATTTGTCGGGGCGATTAAAGGCTGGATCTGCTAGCACAAGATTTTTGGGTACTGACCTTTCATCTGTGTTGATGAATTGCGATGGTTGCGGCGAAATGACGCGAGGCAGTACAAGTGCTTCAAGTCGTGTTGAAAAGCCGTTAATGCGAGACTGTAATGCCACGTTGATTCGATGCTGAGTTTTGGTGTTAGTTGCTCCAATTCCGTTAATGTTTACAGATGATGGCTGCATTGACATGCCAAGTCGTTTTACTAGACGCTCAGTGACAGAATTGACTTGAGAACCTGAGTCCAACAAAGCACGGCACTCGACTTCTGTTTGTTCGCCTTTACCTTTACTACTGCTTTTCTGAGTAGAACGTATGAATTTGATGATTGTTTGTTGGCTGCAGCGAGTGAGGCGGCTTCTGATTCATCAGGCGAAGAAGTAATTGATGAAGTGGTTTTTTGCGTATCTTTTTTAGATATTGCTGTTGCAGCTGATGATGTCCCCTTGGAGTTGTTTCTATTAGATAATACTTGATTTGATGAATTGCTTGCGTTTTCAATGTGTAGTAGTGAATTGTGTTTCTTGTTGCATTTCATGCATGATCTTGAGGTGCAAGTTTTTGTTGATTAGCCCGATTTCAAACAGTTGAAGCACAATTTTTGATTTTGAGCGAAATTCAGGCGCTCAGGAGGTCTTAATTGTTGAAACTTTTGTCACCGAAATAGTGGATGAGTACCATTTTTACAAAGGGCACATGCGTTTCCATTTTGGTTAGAAGAAGCAACTGAAGCACATACTTTCGTTGATGATTTTTCTTTCTGACCCATTGCTTCCGTTGATTGAAAGCAGGTTTCCAGAAACGCCAAAAAATGTTTGACTTGTGGAAGTTTTTTTGGACTGGTTATTGATCGCTCAATAAGAACATGTATTCCACGATCTAGTTTTTTAACTAGTAGGTGGAGCAAAATAGGATCCCAAGAGGTTCTGTCGACCCCAATGTTTTGTAATGCATGCAAGCATTCTTGTGTGACGTCATGCAGCTTCTGATGCTGATGGCTGCTGCTGATGACCCGGCTAATGTTTGTTCGAGCAGTTTCTGTATTAGCGTTGCGACAAGAACCCGTTTATTGTTGTACCGTTCTTGTAACAATTTCCATGCTGTAAAATAGTTTTCAGCTGTAGCTGAAAGATGACTTATTAGTTTTTAGCTTCTCCTATGACATTTGATTTGAGGTACCACATCTTTTGTACCGTGTGAAGTCGCTGATTGTCGACAAGTTGAGAAAAGAGATCGTGAAATGCTCTCCATTGAATTTTGGAATGGTTACCATAGGGAGCGGTAGAAATTTGTTTTGCTCAAATTCTCTTTGTTCTGGTGCAATATTTGATGACAGTTTAAAATTGTCGATGATTTGTGTATGAGTCCATATTATATCCTTCTTTCAGTGGATCATGACTGCTTTCCCATATTGAAATATGCAAATTTTGGATTTGCTCCCACAGCTTTTCTTTGAGATTCATATTTGTTGCTGTCGGGTCCATGGTGAGTAACCGTTTCAGAGATCGCATCATCACATTGTGTCTTCTTATTGTGGAATTTGTTAAGTGGAGTGGTGGTTTTGTGTCGCTGTTCTTTGTAGTTGTTCTCATGGCTACAGCAGGCTTATTGGCAGGAGAGTGTTGATTTGTCTCTTCTGTTGGCCCTTTTGAAGTTTCCATCATGGCTGATTCAAGTGTTTCTTGGTACTTTGTTGTAAGTTCCGATATTTTGTCGTAATACTTGTCGGTGAAGTACTTGTGGTCTATTGGAATATTTTCGGGACACCGTATTTTGTTTTCGGGTTTTCGAATTCAGACTATGCCACATCTAATCTTCTGAGTCATTCCTCAGTGTAATTTACTGTTTTTCTGGAAGCTGGATCCTTTTTGACGTTGCGAATAATGCTTTCTTTAAGTACACCAGTTGTGCGTTGGGACGCTGTCAGTTGATTGAACGAAGTCATATTCGAGTCCTCTGGAGCGATGCCATTTTCAGAATTCCTGTTGCATACGTTGAAGATTAGAAAATTGTTGTCCTGTTCTTCTAAACTGGATGTTCCTTGAAGATCGCTTTTTTGATAGCAGGTATTGCCGTTTGAATTTTTGAGCCCCATTCCGTAGACCAAAGGTCATACGAGTGAATTAAAACAATCCAAGCGGTGTACAGATTGCGGTTTTTTCAATGTCTTCGTTTTCGACTGATACCTGATGATAAGCTCTAATAAGATCGACTTTGAAAAAGTATTGGCATGCTTCGAGCTGATGGGTGAAATCGGTTGTTTGTTTTACAAATGGAATTGGATAGCGATCGGGCTTCGTTTTTTCGTTTAAAGTGCGATAGGTGCCACAAAGACGCCAGTTTCCATCTTTTTCTTAGCGATGTGAAGTGAAGGCTGGCCCAATTTCTTTTGGAAGGTCTACAAACACCTTGACTTAGCCAAACTTCAATTTCATCTTTCGCAATTTGCATCTTCTTGGTACTTAAACGGTGAACCTTCGCACTGCAAGGTGGACCTGTAGTTTCGATGCAATGTGTTACGTTATGTTTGATTGTATTTAACTTCGTTGTTTTATGCGTAGTCGATTTTAATTCGAAAGTAAATTTAAAATTTCCGAAGAATATGCGTCGGACCTGACTGTCGTCCGACCAATAAACCTGAATGTGAGAGGAAATAAGCACCGAGAATACAGCGATGGACATTTGGAATTACAAATTTCCAAACTAGTGGTCTACGTAGACCAATATATATTTAGAATCAGGTTTTTGTTACTAAATCGTTGATGTATTTGCGGCATAAAGTTTGAAAGATGATACGTTCGATTTTTCAAGAGATGTTGGTGGTATCACCGAAATTTTGGCACCTGTGTCAATCAAAAACTGCTGTTTGCTATGCAGGTCGACTATAATGAGACGGCAATTAGAACACCTGCCGAACACAGTGAGGAACCTACTGGTTTTTTTATTGTGCAGAGATGTCGTTCTTAGTATCGAACGTACAGAGTTTTAAACGCTTTAGTTTTTTGATACCAAATCGGTAATGATACGAACACATCGGGTGTTTTAGTACCTGAGTGTTCGATCGAGACACGCTGCGATGACAAGATCTGTTGCGCGTCGTATTTCGCTGTTGTGTCGAACCATTATTGCAACCGCTCGAAAATGAATTGTCAGCGGAAAAACGAGGTCTGAACAGAATCTCAACGCGATCGGACAAAGGGTCAACTCGTGTGCTTAACTCGCTCTTAACTCGTGTGCTCTGTTGGAATTTGAATGGAATGCGTGAATGCCCGCAGGCTTATCAACATCCACTATTTTATCAGCCGTCGCTGCAAGTTTCGATAAATCGGCGTCTTCGAAACATGATAAAATTGCTTGTGTATGTGTTGGTAGCCGCTGTAGCTACAAATTCCTAAGAACCGATTGTAATTTAGTTCTCGGACAGTGACTCCATTTCCCGTAAAAGCTGGGTAGGTTTTCTGTCTCCGAGTTGAAGATCAGATAAAAGACAATCAAGCTTTATTTTAGCTAAATGGGACAATCGTTCGGTTACAGCTGCTTTAAGAGAGTTATACTTCTCGGAAGTTGGGGGCTTTAGAATCTTGTCACGAACGGGGTCGAGAGCCGCAATCAAATGTCCGTATTTGGTTGCATCGACAGAAATGCCACCGATTTCGAATTGCGCCTCCAACTGCATAAACCAAATTTCGGGATCGTCCGATTGGCCCATACTTTATTGAAACTTTGTAAATATTCATCTGGTTAAAAGGCCCGGCGGAAGATTTGTTTTTGCTCGTTTCAAATTCGTTCTATATTTTCGGATTCAGACATCAATGGATTAATATCAATAGTGAGCAAAAACAACACAAAATACGCGCTTTATAAAACGGGTTGATTCGATTTAATTTGTAAAATGTGAATTGTGACAGTTCAGCAAGTAATTGCAATAAAAACTAAAAATGACCGAAAGTCACTCACCTGTGATTCAAAGCTTTATAACAACTTATATTATACAATGAATTGTAAAAATTGTGAAAATGGGTCCCGTGGTGGTTGAGAGGTTTTGCGATGAAAAGAATGAATGATGTCGCTTGCTTCGGCGTATAAAAAAATGGAACTTGCTTCGCCGTGAGTAAAGTTGAAATTACTTCACCGTTGAAATTTGCTTCGTAGTAGATGAAGTTGGAACTAGCTTCGCCGTAAGTAAAAGTTGAGACTTGCAGAATCTTGCAGAATGATGTTGAAAAAATGTTTTCCACCTGAACACTGTCAAATGCCTTTGTCCAGAAAAAATGTTGAATTTCAACATTTCCAGCAGAATAGGCTTGTGAAAATTTTGCTGCCGTGAAGAACTTTGTAGAACACTGTTAAAAGTTTCTTGGTGTTGAAAAATATCGGATTTCACTATTTGCAGCAAAAGAAATTCAGGCTTTTAGAAATTTTGAAGCCGACTCCATCAGCAAAATGTTCTTTTTGTCGGGGTCACCAATTGTAGCAATTCCCAAGAACCGACACTTCAAATTGGGAATTTATATTACCGTTGTTTCATTTTTTAGATTAACTTTTATTTTAATAAAAAAACAAACAATCATCAAATATTAAAACTAAGAATATTGAAAATCTAATTAGAGATTTTTACTTTAATAATTATACTTTAAAGTACTTTAAACAATCTGATTTTTTGTGATTTCGGTTCTTGTTTTACACGAGGAAAAAAATAGGAGACAGAATTTTGTCGTCCATCTATCGAAAGTTGAATTAAAAAAGTGAAGTGCGCTTGTAATGAACCTGAAGGTTGTTGACAATTTTCGGGCTATTGACCCGTCAACTGGAAGGCATGGTCGAACCGGGCGCACGCGTTAAATCCAGCTATGCTCGTCGGCAACCGGGGTGGGAACTTGGTCGTCCCATGACAAGTTATTCAAGAAGAGTTTAAAAAATCTAATCGGTGGGAACTTCAGCCCATTAATAATGAGAATCATGACGTTAAGAAATCTGAATCTGTCAACAAACTTTTATTTATAACCGAAAAAAAAAATAATTCTAATCAAGAGAAAAAATTATAATGATCCAAGGAGTTCAATCAATTAACAAGAAACCATGATAACGATTTGAAGGTTACACTTAACCATCAATAATATAATTATTTGAAATTTAAATCTAATAACGAACAAGTCGTTCGAGAAAAAAAAAGTTACATCTTATAAGATCGAACAAGTTAATAGTTTGGTAGTAAAATATATATAGTAATATCGAACAAACTAATCGATCGGCAATTTAAACCTAATGCTATCGAACAAGTTAATCGATTGGTTAAATGGAATATCGAGCAGTTAATCGACTTGAAATGTAAATCTATTAATATCGAACAATAAATCGATTTGAAATTTAAGTATAATAATATCGAACCATTTAATCGATTTGAAATGTACATCTATTAATACCGAACAATTCATCGATTTGTAATTTAAGTATAATAATATCGAACAATTCATCGATCTGAGATTTAAATCTAATAATATCGAACAATAAATCGACTTGAAATGTAAATCTATTAATATCGAACAATTAATCGATTTGTAATTTAAGTATAATACTATCAAATCATTTAATCGATTTGAAATGTAAATCTATTAATACCGAACAATTAATCGATTTGTAATTTAAGTATAATAATATCGAACCATTCAATCGATTTGAAACTTTAAATATAATAATATCGAACAATTAATCGATCTGAGATTTAAATCTAATGATATCGAACAATTAATCGACTTGAAATGTAAATCTATTAATATCAAACAATTTATCGATTTGTAATTTAAATTTAATAATATCGAACAATTAATCGATTTGTAATTTAAATATGATAATATCGAATAATTAATCGATTTGAACTCAACACGATTAATGTAATCGGTTTGAGATTCAACTCGAGTACAACCGAAGTGACTCCGAAGTCCCAAACACTCACAGTCTGAGGAAAGCAGACCCTAGAAACGACTAACAACCATTCTAATAGGTCAACCAGCATTGGGTCGAGAGTAGTACTGAGTATGTACCCATTAAGAGGAAAAAAAACAAAAGGAGAAATGAAAATGCCAACTTACTTGTTTACGCGTAGATCCGTGCTTCGTCGCCAGCGCTGTCGATTTGGGCAGAATCCCTGCTGTATGGAAAGAACGTTAATTTAATATTTTGTTGTTTTCCCTTCTCTTCCCTTCTTTCATCCTTCATTTAAAACGATAAACTCCGCGTGACTACCTCAATTCTACCAGTGTTTGGAACCCCTACAATACTTTGTCGTTCGGTGAATTACAATATGCAAAAAATTAGTAAGAAAGACTTAAAGGCTTCTGCTGCTGCTGAGGGGCTCGTATTGCCCTTGGGGAAGTATGACCCGTCCAGGAACACTTTAATACGTGTTGATGCTGATGCTGTTTCGCTCTCGCTAGTTTAGCCAATCTCCTCTTTGCAGGTTCACTGGTACTCATATAGATAAGTACTTAGAATTTTGAAATTTAAATGTAAGGTTTCTAGATCGATTACCGCACCATTAGGAAGTTTGATCCAATAATACCATCGACGGGTATCGGGAAAGAATCGGGTACTAGATGGAATTCGTATGGAATGCTGTTTTTCCCGAAATGTAAGGTGCTAGTACAGGTGCCCTTTGAACGTAGATTCCCAGCTATACCTATAATGTTTGTACTAAAGCTTTCTTCTATTGGTATAATTCCCTCAACTACGGAACTTTTTATAACGCAAATGGATGCTCCGGTGTCTAGTAAGCATCGTATAACTTTGTTATTGTTGGTTTTTAATTGTACGTAAAGGCCGTTTTCTATCCCCGTCGTATATATGGTACTTGGTATGTCGGGATTTATAGACTCCCCTCCGAAGGGTCGGCTGTCCCCTCGGTGGGTTGTTCGTTTCCCAATACTCTTACCCTCTGGTTGTTAGATGGATTACCATTGGTTGCCCTACTATTATTATTATTATTAATATTTCTATTCGGGACGTAGTTTCTATTATCGTCATTCTGGCGGTAGTCGTTATTCTGGCGGTAGTTGTTATTCTGGTAGCTCGCTCTATAGCGGTTATCAGAATTGTTGTGTGGAATGACTCTGTTATCGTTATTGTAGTTGTAACCGTTGGTCATGTTATTGTCGTACCGTCCTCTAAAGTTTTGCCCTCTAATATTTTGCTCTCTAAAATTTTGTCCTCTAAAGTTGTGTCCTCTAAAGTTTTGTCCTTTAAAGTTTTGTCCTCTAAAGTTTTGTCCTCTAAAGTTGTTTCCTCTAAAGTTCTGGTCTCTAAAGCTCTGTTCCCTAAAGTTCTGTCCTCTAACGTTCTGGTTGTAGTTGAGATAGCTAATCGATGAATTTGTTGACCCTTGGTCTATTTCCAGCAGGTGCTGTGCTGCTTCTTGAAAAGTCGTGTGTCTGGCGCTGTCGAGTATAATACGTAGTCTGTCATTCACCCCCTTTTTTAGGAAAGCTAATCCCCTACGATCATTGGCTGTGGTTAATGTTGCTCGGGTGCTTTCACCATGGCAAGCTACCTCCAGCTCTGTCATTTTAGTTACTAATGTCTCGATGTCCGTTACGAATTCTCTTATAGGTCGATTTCCCTGATGTGTCCTACTAAGTTTTGTTTGTATTAGTTCAATGGTTTCTTTAGGTCCGCATTTTTCTGTTAGGTATTTTTTTAATTGTGCAAAATCTTCTGGTTTCTGACTTCCCAACTCGGTGAGTGCCCTACCTTGAATTTTGCATTTAAGTAAGAATTTTATTATGGTTTGTTTTGCGGTCGGGGAGAGTGTATCGTAATAAAACTCAATACTGTTTAAAAAATCCCTGATGTTTTCTAGTCTTTTACCCTCTTCCTCACATGTAAGGGTTGGTAGCTTCTGAGCGAAGCTGAAACTAAATTCGTCCGTCATTTTATCTACGTCTGCTATTGTTTCATTTGGTGCACGTTCTGTCTCTTTTGTTACTTCTTCCTGTATTATACTTTTTTCAATTCTATCTATTGCTTCTATCTTATAACTGTGTAGTTTTTTATATAGTATATTGAGTTCTTTTTTTCCGGTATGGTTTCTTCTAGGAGTTTTGCTATAATTTGTGCCTGTCTAAAAATTGCATGAACTTGTTCTAACTTCTTTTCTCCTGATTCCCTCGTTTTTTTTTTCTATTTGGTCCGTCCTTCCTTAGATTTTTTACGATAGCATAAAGATCTTCTACCAAAGAACCGAGCTCTTCCATGAGAAGTTGTGTTATTCAATTCAAATAATTACTATACTGATAACCTTCTTCCTATTACATTATGTTTTATGATTTCTTTTTTTATAACTTTGTTTACCTTTCTGCTAAGTATTTTACGGATATAGTTAAATCCTATAATTATTATTAGTATTAATATAATTGTGACTATGTCTATGCCATAGTTCATATTGTCATAACTCTTATTGGTCTGAGGTCCATTGTTATTTACAATGACCTCTTCAACCTTTGACTGGCTTTTTCCCATTTTCGTAAAAATTTGTAATTACTAAAAAAATATTATTATATTGAGAATTTTATTTTAGAGATTATTATTTATATTACTATATATTATTACAAATTATATAAAAAGAAAAATTTTATTTATCTATGTATTTATTTTCTATGATTATGGTATTATAAGCCGTTATTTTCTAAATCTTTAATTTTATAGTTTAATGTTCTCTAAAATTCATTAAAGATCGTTTTAAGTAAAAGTAATATAAGTAATTAAGTGGTTATATGTCCTGGCTCGTCAAGAAAATTTGTATGTTGTTGATGTGTACAATTTCCGCTTTCGGCAAATGTTAGTGTTTGGATGGTTCACGAGTTGATCGTTTGTCTGCTCCAAAAATGTCGCTGGAAATGCTACTAAAAGCTCTTAGCGTCGCCAATGAATTCATCTTGTTTGTTTGAATTGTATTGTTCCAACAGGATAAAATGTTTTAACAAACAAATAGGTTGGATCGTCAACTATTTGTGTTATCGAAAGATATTTAGAAAAAGGAATTTTTATCTTTTGCTAAAGGTTGGCCATGTATTGTTCTTAGTAGTTGGAATAGTCGATGTCCGTATGATTCTTGTAGGATTTTAAAAATATTAATTTCTGATATTTTAGGCGCGGTGTTTGCAGAAAAAAAAAATTCATTTGAAAAAATTTTAAAATTTTATTTGTTCAAAAAAAAAATAGTTATGTTTTATGGTCTTTTTGCGTTCAGGATTGTGGTCGCAGAAAAATTTGTGAAAATGTTTTCGCAGGATCTTAAAAATTGATTGGGAGAGTTCCAAGCGGATACTGATGGTTCTATTATGTCATTTTCTAGCATGTTGTCGATTTCGTTTTTTATATCCTGTTTTTGTGTATGTGGTAGTCGGTAGGGTTTGGTATATTTTGGGGTCGCTCCCTCTTTTAGTGTTATATCTGCTTGTCCTATGTGAGTGTAAGTTAACTTGTCTCCTTCCAAGTGAAAAATATCGTGGAATTTTGTGCATATTGACTCGATTTCAGTTCTCTCCTCGTTATTCAGTGTATCGAAATTAATTTCGCTTAGTAACTTCTTTATTCTCGTGCTTGGTACAGCGTCTTCCCTTTTGTACTGTAAGACGAAATGCTCGGATGTTGGGAATGATATTGGTTCTGCCCATTTAAGGTTTACAGCAGTTTCGCGAGTGTTGAGAATTTTGATTGGGAATTTTCCTTGTATGGCTGTAGATATGGATCCAGCCATGTAAACACCTTTGCACAATTCCTGAGGATAGAATATTCTGGAATCTGTATGCTTTGTATTCACCCAATATGTAGCTTCACATCTTGGAGACACTGTTATGTTATTTAAACTATGTTGTACATATATCGGTACCGAAAGTTGTCTGTTATTAATTTTGAAATTTAAATGTAAGGTTTCTAGATCGATTACCGCACCAAACTCCATTAGGAAGTTTGATCCAATAATACCATCGACGGGTATCGGGAAAGAATCGGGTACTACATGGAATTCGTATGGAATGCTGTTTTTCCCGAAATGTAAGGTGCTAGTACAGGTGCCCTTTGAACGTAGATTCCCAGCTATACCTATAATGTTTGTACTAAAGCTTTCTTCTATTGGTATAATTCCCTCAACTACGGAACTTTTTATAACGCAAATGGATGCTCCGGTGTCTAGTAAGCATCGTATAACTTTGTTATTGTTGGTTTTTAATTGTACGTAAAGGCCGTTTTCTATCCCCGTCGTATATATGGTACTTGGTATGTCGGGATTTATAGACTCCCCTCCGAAGGGTCGGCTGTCCCCTCGGTGGGTTGTTCGTTTCCCAATACTCTTACCCTCTGGTTGTTAGATGGATTACCATTGGTTGCCCTACTATTATTATTATTATTAATATTTCTATTCGGGACGTAGTTTCTATTATCGTCATTCTGGCGGTAGTCGTTATTCTGGCGGTAGTTGTTATTCTGGTAGCTCGCTCTATAGCGGTTATCAGAATTGTTGTGTGGAATGACTCTGTTATCGTTATTGTAGTTGTAACCGTTGGTCATGTTATTGTCGTACCGTCCTCTAAAGTTTTGCCCTCTAATATTTTGCTCTCTAAAATTTTGTCCTCTAAAGTTGTGTCCTCTAAAGTTTTGCCCTCTAAAGTTTTGTCCTCTAAAGTTTTGTCCTCTAAAGTTTTGTCCTCTAAAGTTGTTTCCTCTAAAGTTCTGGTCTCTAAAGCTCTGTTCCCTAAAGTTCTGTCCTCTAACGTTCTGGTTGTAGTTGAGATAGCTAATCGATGAATTTGTTGACCCTTGGTCTATTTCCAGCAGGTGCTGTGCTGCTTCTTGAAAAGTCGTGTGTCTGGCGCTGTCGAGTATAATACGTAGTCTGTCATTCACCCCCTTTTTTAGGAAAGCTAATCCCCTACGATCATTGGCTGTGGTTAATGTTGCTCGGGTGCTTTCACCATGGCAAGCTACCTCCAGCTCTGTCATTTTAGTTACTAATGTCTCGATGTCCGTTACGAATTCTCTTATAGGTCGATTTCCCTGATGTGTCCTACTAAGTTTTGTTTGTATTAGTTCAATGGTTTCTTTAGGTCCGCATTTTTCTGTTAGGTATTTTTTTAATTGTGCAAAATCTTCTGGTTTCTGACTTCCCAACTCGGTGAGTGCCCTACCTTGAATTTTGCATTTAAGTAAGAATTTTATTATGGTTTGTTTTGCGGTCGGGGAGAGTGTATCGTAATAAAACTCAATACTGTTTAAAAAATCCCTGATGTTTTCTAGTCTTTTACCCTCTTCCTCACATGTAAGGGTTGGTAGCTTCTGAGCGAAGCTGAAACTAAATTCGTCCGTCATTTTATCTACGTCTGCTATTGTTTCATTTGGTGCACGTTCTGTCTCTTTTGTTACTTCTTCCTGTATTATATTTTTTTCAATTCTATCTATTGCTTCTATCTTATAACTGTGTAGTTTTTTATATAGTATATTGAGTTCTTTTTTTCCGGTATGGTTTCTTCTAGGAGTTTTGCTATAATTTGTGCCTGTCTAAAAATTGCATGAACTTGTTCTAACTTCTTTTCTCCTGATTCCCTCGTTTTTTTTTTCTATTTGGTCCGTCCTTCCTTAGATTTTTTACGATAGCATAAAGATCTTCTACCAAAGAACCGAGCTCTTCCATGAGAAGTTGTGTTATTCAATTCAAATAATTACTATACTGATAACCTTCTTCCTATTACATTATGTTTTATGATTTCTTTTTTTATAACTTTGTTTACCTTTCTGCTAAGTATTTTACGGATATAGTTAAATCCTATAATTATTATTAGTATTAATATAATTGTGACTATGTCTATGCCATAGTTCATATTGTCATAACTCTTATTGGTCTGAGGTCCATTGTTATTTACAATGACCTCTTCAACCTTTGACTGGGTTTTTCCCATTTTCGTAAAAATTTGTAATTACTAAAAAAATATTATTATATTGAGAATTTTATTTTAGAGATTATTATTTATATTACTATATATTATTACAAATTATATAAAAAGAAAAATTTTATTTATCTATGTATTTATTTTCTATGATTATGGTATTATAAGCCGTTATTTTCTAAATCTTTAATTTTATAGTTTAATGTTCTCTAAAATTCATTAAAGATCGTTTTAAGTAAAAGTAATATAAGTAATTAAGTGGTTATATGTCCTGGCTCGTCAAGAAAATTTGTATGTTGTTGATGTGTACAATTTCCGCTTTCGGCAAATGTTAGTGTTTGGATGATTCACGAGTTGATCGTTTGTCTGCTCCAAAAATGTCGCTGGAAATGCTACTAAAAGCTCTTAGTGTCGCCAATGAATTCATCTTGTTTGTTTGAATTGTATTGTTCCAACAGGATAAAATGTTTTAACAAACAAATAGGTTGGATCGTCAACTATTTGTGTTATCGAAAGATATTTAGATAAAGGAATTTTTATCTTTTGCTAAAGGTTGGCCATGTATTGTTCTTAGTAGTTGGAATAGTCGATGTCCGTATGATTCTTGTAGGATTTTAAAAATATTAATTTCTGATATTTTAGGCGCGGTGTTTGCAGAAAAAAAAATTCATTTGAAAAAATTTTAAAATTTTATTTGTTCAAAAAAAAAATAGTTATGTTTTATGGTCTTTTTGCGTTCAGGATTGTGGTCGCAGAAAAATTTGTGAAAATGCTGTGCGTTTTCGCAGGATCTTAAAAATTGATTTTAAAAAAAAAAATTATATTGCGCGTATTCGCAGGATCGCCATGTAAAGTTGGTCCCTTTTCGAAGCCAACCTTGTGGTTTAGAGTTTATATCAACCTTGATTCCTGACTGTGTTCGGCGTGTTGCCGTATAACCACTAACCCAAAAGCCGGAGCTCCTTAGGGCGTCAGTATCAGGACGATATGTTTACGAGGAAAAAATAAGACGACGAGGTTTTTACTTTCAACGTTCACTTTTTGGAATGCCTTTATTTGATAATTTTTCCTTCTTTTATACAAATTTATTGATCGATTTTTGACCATACATCGACTCTGGAATGCCTACTCATCGATATTCATATTTTCCCTAATGTTGCTTTATCAGCATAGTGCATGTTTGTATGTATGTATGTACGTAATTTATGACCGACCGCGTCAAGTGTTTTTGGGTTTGCTCGCCTATTCTGCTGTGTTGACATATTTGTTTCCACAAGCGAACGACCTTATTATTTCATTACCATTTCCATGCGCCGCTTACTCAGCACATTGCATGGAAAGGGTAATTAACGTTCTAAACGGTCGGCGGTCGTTAGCCCATGATGCTTATACTGCATATTCATAAATTATGCTATTGGAGATGTTTTTTTTATATTTTTTGTTCCCATGCACCGAGTGTGCTATTAAACAATACGTGTGGGTTTTGTTTGCTTTTGTTTTTCATGCACCAAGTGTGCTATTTATTAATGACTGCATATTTAAGATTTTTGTATTTTATTTTGAGAGGCACTAGAGTCGATGTAGGGTCAAAATTTTGTATGCTTAATTCAATTAAAATGTTGTATGCTTTTAGGCATAGTATTTATGTGGTCGCTGGTGCGATCCCTCACAAGCCTTGCAAGTACACTATGGGATTGGCGGCATCTTTTCTCCAGATAATGACTTGAAATTGGCGATCTACGGGTGAGATGAAGACTTATCTACATTTTTCAACATCGGTAGTTAAGACGAATCTTGGAAATTGAAATATTAGCAGTATAGAGAATAGTTCGCTTTGCACTGTCGGTCCTGTATACACAGGTTGTTTATTGAATGTCCTGATGATGTTTTGGCGGATGCATCGAACACTACGCGCAACTTAGTAATGGAGCTGTCAGGTCTAAACACGCAGTGGTGTGGAATAAAGTAGTTTGGTGAGATGACTGCATCGGCTGATATTTTTGCCCCATTGATTCGTATTCATCTATAAACTTAATGTATTCAGCCTTTACTTCGGGATTTTTCTGGAGTCGACGCTCGAGCGAGAGAAATCTGTTAAGAGCAATTCCGTGTGAATCGCCTAACGCATTAGGGCTTTGGTGAAATGGTATTTTCACTATGAATCGATTTTCATGGTTATTGATGGTGTGTTGTGCGAAGTGTTATTCACATTGTCTTTCTGCCATGTAGAGATGTTTTTCATTAGTTTTGATTTCATCCAATTCACATAAGCGAGCCATGGAAAGCTCGACACTATCATCCGTTGTGCATACCCCGCATGCTTCAAGTTTTCCTGAGACAACTCATCCGAACACGGTGTTTTGTAATATTGGAAGACGTTTTGATAATTTAATTTGTCCAATCGGTAGAAATTTGTCGGGGCGATTAAAGGCTGGATCTGCTAGCACAAGATTTTTGGGTACTGACCTTTCATCTGTGTTGATGAATTGCGATGGTTGCGGCGAAATGACGCGGCAGTACAAGTGCTTCAAGTCGTGTTGAAAAGCCGTTAATGCGAGACTGTAATGCCACGTTGATTCGATGCTGAGTTTTGGTGTTAGTTGCTCCAATTCCGTTAATGTTTACAGATGATGGCTGCATTGACATGCCAAGTCGTTTTACTAGATGCTCAGTGACAGAATTGACTTGAGAACCTGAGTCCAACAAAGCACGGCACTCGACTTCTGTTTGTTCGCCTTTACCTTTACTACTGCTTTTCTGATTAGAACGTATGAATTTGATGATTGTTTGTTGGCTGCAGCGAGTGAGGCGGCTTCTGATTCATCAGGCGAAGAAGTAATTGATGAAGTGGTTTTTTGCGTATCTTTTTTAGATATTGCTGTTGCAGCTGATGATGTCCCCTTGGAGTTGTTTCTATTAGATAATACTTGATTTGATGAATTGCTTGCGTTTTCAATGTGTAGTAGTGAATTGTGTTTCTTGTTGCAATTCATGCATGATCTTGAGGTGCAAGTTTTAGTTGATTAGCCCGATTTCAAACAGTTGAAGCACAATTTTTGATTTTGAGCGAAATTCAGGCGCTCAGGAGGTCTTAATTGTTGAAACTTTTGTCACCGAAATAGTGGATGAGTACCATTTTTACAAAGGGCACATGCGTTTCCATTTTGGTTAGAAGAAGCAACTGAAGCACATACTTTCGTTGATGATTTTTCTTTCTGACCCATTGCTTCCGTTGATTGAAAGCAGGTTTCCAGAAACGCCAAAAAATGTTTGACTTGTGGAAGTTTTTTTGGACTGGTTATTGATCGCTCAATAAGAACATGTATTCCACGATCTAGTTTTTTAACTAGTAGGTGGAGCAAAATAGGATCCCAAGAGGTTCTGTCGACCCCAATGTTTTGTAATGCATGCAAGCATTCTTGTGTGACGTCATGCAGCTTCTGATGCTGATGGCTGCTGCTGATGACCCGGCTAATGTTTGTTCGAGCAGTTTCTGTATTAGCGTTGCGACAAGAACCCGTTTATTGTTGTACCGTTCTTGTAACAATTTCCATGCTGTAAAATAGTTTTCAGCTGTAGCTGAAAGATGACTTATTAGTTTTTAGCTTCTCCTATGACATTTGATTTGAGGTACCACATCTTTTGTACCGTGTGAAGTCGCTGATTGTCGACAAGTTGAGAAAAGAGATCGTGAAATGCTCTCCATTGAATTTTGGAATGGTTACCATAGGGAGCGGTAGAACATTGTTTTGCTCAAATTCTCTTTGTTCTGGTGCAATATTTGATGACAGTTTAAAATTGTCGATGATTTGTGTATGAGTCCATATTATATCCTTCTTTCAGTGGATCATGACTGCTTTCCCATATTGAAATATGCAAATTTTGGATTTGCTCCCACAGCTTTTCTTTGAGATTCATATTTGTTGCTGTCGGGTCCATGGTGAGTAACCGTTTCAGAGATCGCATCATCACATTGTGTCTTCTTATTGTGGAATTTGTTAAGTGGAGTGGTGGTTTTGTGTCGCTGTTCTTTGTAGTTGTTCTCATGGCTACAGCAGGCTTATTGGCAGGAGAGTGTTGATTTGTCTCTTCTGTTGGCCCTTTTGAAGTTTCCATCATGGCTGATTCAAGTGTTTCTTGGTACTTTGTTGTAAGTTCCGATATTTTGTCGAAATACTTGTCGGTGAAGTACTTGTGGTCTATTGGAATATTTTCGGGACACCGTATTTTGTTTTCGGGTTTTCGAATTCAGACTATGCCACATCTAATCTTCTGAGTCATTCCTCAGTGAAATTTACTGTTTTTCTGGAAGCTGGATCCTTTTTGACGTTGCGAATAATGCTTTCTTTAAGTACACCAGTTGTGCGTTGGGACGCTGTCAGTTGATTGAACGAAGTCATATTCGAGTCCTCTGGAGCAGTTGCCATTTTCAGAATTCCTGTTGCATACGTTGAAGATTAGAAAATTGTTGTCCTGTTCTTCTAAACTGGATGTTCCTTGAAGATCGCTTTTTTGACAGCAGGTATTGCCGTTTGAATTTTTGAGCCCCATTCCGTAGACCAAAGGTCATACGAGTGAATTAAAACAATCCAAGCGGTGTACAGATTGCGGTTTTTTCAATGTCTTCGTCTTCGTCTGATACCTGATGATAAGCTCTAATAAGATCGACTTTGAAAAAGTATTGGCATGCTTCGAGCTGATGGGTGAAATCGGTTGTTTGTTTTACAAATGGAATTGGATAGCGATCGGGCTTCGTTTTTTCGTTTAAAGTGCGATAGTTGCCACAAAGTCGCCAGTTTCCATCTTTTTCTTAGCGATGTGAAGTGAAGGCTGGCCCAATTTCTTTTGGAAGGTCTACAAACACCTTGACTTAGCCAAACTTCAATTTCATCTTTCGCAATTTGCATCTTCTTGGTACTTAAACGGTGAACCTTCGCACTGCAAGGTGGACCTGTAGTTTCGATGCAATGTGTGACGTTATGTTTGATTGTATTTAACTTCGTTGTTTTATGCGTAGTCGATTTTAATTCGAAAGTAAATTTAAAATTTCCGAAGAATATGCGTCGGACCTGACTGTCGTCCGACCAATAAACCTGAATGTGAGAGGAAATAAGCACCGAGAATACAGCGATGGACATTTGGAATTACAAATTTCCAAACTAGTGGTCTACGTAGACCAATATATATTTAGAATCAGGTTTTTGTTACTAAATCGTTGATGTATTTGCGGCATAAAGTTTGAAAGATGATACGTTCGATTTTTCAAGAGATGTTGGTGGTATCACCGAAATTTTGGCACCTGTGTCAATCAAAAACTGCTGTTTGCTATGCAGGTCGACTATAATGAGACGGCAATTAGAACACCTGCCGAACACAGTGAGGAACCTACTGGTTTTTTTATTGTGCAGAGATGTCGTTCTTAGTATCAAACGTACAGAGTTTTAAACGCTTTAGTTTTTTGATACCAAATCGGTAATGATACGAACACATCGGGTGTTTTAGTACCTGAGTGTTCGATCGAGACACGCTGCGATGACAAGATCTGTTGCGCGTCGTATTTCGCTGTTGTGTCGAACCATTATTGCAACCGCTCGAAAATGAATTGTCAGCGGAAAAACGAGGTCTGAACAGAATCTCAACGCGATCGGACAAAGGGTCAACTCGTGTGCTTAACTCGCTCTTAACTCGTGTGCTCTGTTGGAATTTGAATGGAATGCGTGAATGCCCGCAGGCTTATCAACATCCACTATTTTATCAGCCGTCGCTGCAAGTTTCGATAAATCGGCGTCTTCGAAACATGATAAAATTGCTTGTGTATGTGTTGGTAGCCGCTGTAGCTACAAATTCCTAAGAACCGATTGTAATTTAGTTCTCGGACAGTGACTCCATTTCCCGTAAAAGCTGGGTAGGTTTTCTGTCTCCGAGTTGAAGATCAGATAAAAGACAATCAAGCTTTATTTTAGCTAAATGGGACAATCGTTCGGTTACAGCTGCTTTAAGAGAGTTATACTTCTCGGAAGTTGGGGGCTTTAGAATCTTGTCACGAACGGGGTCGAGAGCCGCAATCAAATGTCCGTATTTGGTTGCATCGACAGAAATGCCACCGATTTCGAATTGCGCCTCCAACTGCATAAACCAAATTTCGGGATCGTCCGATTGGCCCATACTTTATTGAAACTTTGTAAATATTCATCTGGTTAAAAGGCCCGGCGGAAGATTTGTTTTTGCTCGTTTCAAATTCGTTCTATATTTTCGGATTCAGACATCAATGGATTAATATCAATAGTGAGCAAAAACAACACAAAATACGCGCTTTATAAAACGGGTTGATTCGATTTAATTTGTAAAATGTGAATTGTGACAGTTCAGCAAGTAATTGCAATAAAAACTAAAAATGACCGAAAGTCACTCACCTGTGATTCAAAGCTTTATAACAACTTATATTATACAATGAATTGTAAAAATTGTGAAAATGGGTCCCGTGGTGGTTGAGAGGTTTTGCGATGAAAAGAATGAATGTTGTCGCTTGCTTCGGCGTATAAAAAAATGGAACTTGCTTCGCCGTGAGTAAAGTTGAAATTACTTCACCGTTGAAATTTGCTTCGTAGTAGATGAAGTTGGAACTAGCTTCGCCGTAAGTAAAAGTTGAGACTTGCAGAATCTTGCAGAATGATGTTGAAAAAATGTTTTCCACCTGAACACTGTCAAATGCCTTTGTCCAGAAAAAATGTTGAATTTCAACATTTCCAGCAGAATAGGCTTGTGAAAATTTTGCAGCCGTGAAGAACTTTGTAGAACACTGTTAAAAGTTTCTTGGTGTTGAAAAATATCGGATTTCACTATTTGCAGCAAAAGAAATTCAGGCTTTTAGAAATTTTGAAGCCGACTCCATCAGGAAAATGTTCTTTTTGTCGGGGTCACCAATTGTAGCAATTCCCAAGAACCGACACTTCAAATTGGGAATTTATATTACCGTTGTTTCATTTTTTAGATTAACTTTTATTTTAATAAAAAAACAAACAATCATCAAATATTAAAACTAAGAATATTGAAAATCTAATTAGAGATTTTTACTTTAATAATTATACTTTAAAGTACTTTAAACAATCTGATTTTTTGTGATTTCGGTTCTTGTTTTACACGAGGAAAAAAATAGGAGACAGAATTTTGTCGTCTATCTATCGAAAGTTGAATTAAAAAAGTGAAGTGCGCTTGTAATGAACCTGAAGGTTGTTGACAATTTTCGGGCTATTGACCCGTCAACTGGAAGGCATGGTCGAACCGGGCGCACGCGTTAAATCCAGCTATGCTCGTCGGCAACCGGGGTGGGAACTTGGTCGTCCCATGACAAGTTATTCAAGAAGAGTTTAAAAAATCTAATCGGTGGGAACTTCAGCCCATTAATAATGAGAATCATGACGTTAAGAAATCTGAATCTGTCAACAAACTTTTATTTATAACCGAAAAAAAAATAATTCTAATCAAGAGAAAAAATTATAATGATCCAAGGAGTTCAATCAATTAACAAGAAACCATGATAACGATTTGAAGGTTACACTTAACCATCAATAATATAATTATTTGAAATTTAAATCTAATAACGAACAAGTCGTTCGAGAAAAAAAAAGTTACATCTTATAAGATCGAACAAGTTAATAGTTTGGTAGTAAAATATATATAGTAATATCGAACAAACTAATCGATCGGCAATTTAAACCTAATGCTATCGAACAAGTTAATCGATTGGTTAAATGGAATATCGAGCAGTTAATCGACTTGAAATGTAAATCTATTAATATCGAACAATAAATCGATTTGAAATTTAAGTATAATAATATCGAACCATTTAATCGATTTGAAATGTACATCTATTAATACCGAACAATTCATCGATTTGTAATTTAAGTATAATAATATCGAACAATTCATCGATCTGAGATTTAAATCTAATAATATCGAACAATAAATCGACTTGAAATGTAAATCTATTAATATCGAACAATTAATCGATTTGTAATTTAAGTATAATACTATCAAATCATTTAATCGATTTGAAATGTAAATCTATTAATACCGAAAAATTAATCGATTTGTAATTTAAGTATAATAATATCGAACCATTCAATCGATTTGAAACTTTAAATATAATAATATCGAACAATTAATCGATCTGAGATTTAAATCTAATGATATCGAACAATTAATCGACTTGAAATGTAAATCTATTAATATCAAACAATTTATCGATTTGTAATTTAAATTTAATAATATCGAACAATTAATCGATTTGTAATTTAAATATGATAATATCGAATAATTAATCGATTTGAACTCAACACGATTAATGTAATCGGTTTGAGATTCAACTCGAGTACAACCGAAGTGACTCCGAAGTCCCAAACACTCACAGTCTGAGGAAAGCAGACCCTAGAAACGACTAACAACCATTCTAATAGGTCAACCAGCATTGGGTCGAGAGTAGTACTGAGTATGTACCCATTAAGAGGAAAAAAAACAAAAGGAGAAATGAAAATGCCAACTTACTTGTTTACGCGTAGATCCGTGCTTCGTCGCCAGCG
Source organism: Nephrocerus scutellatus (assembly GCA_947095585.1). Lineage (NCBI taxonomy): Eukaryota > Metazoa > Arthropoda > Insecta > Diptera > Pipunculidae > Nephrocerus > Nephrocerus scutellatus. The sequence goes on from OX352762.1 coordinate 66,836,637, forward strand.
CTGTCGATTTGGGCAGAATCCCTGCTGTATGGAAAGAACGTTAATTTAATATTTTGTTGTTTTCCCTTCTCTTCCCTTCTTTCATCCTTCATTTAAAACGATAAACTCCGCGTGACTACCTCAATTCTACCAGTGTTTGGAACCCCTACAATACTTTGTCGTTCGGTGAATTACAATATGCAAAAAATTAGTAAGAAAGACTTAAAGGCTTCTGCTGCTGCTGAGGGGCTCGTATTGCCCTTGGGGAAGTATGACCCGTCCAGGAACACTTTAATACGTGTTGATGCTGATGCTGTTTCGCTCTCGCTAGTTTAGCCAATCTCCTCTTTGCAGGTTCACTGGTACTCATATAGATAAGTACTTAGAATTTGCGAAACAACAAAAAAATATGATATTGAGAATTTGCTTCAAAAAAAATTAGCGGTTCTATTAGCTGGTAATTCCGCCCATCTCGTTGTGCAAAGGCTCTTAACACCTGCCCATGACCATCTACTTGTGTAGGAGTATACGAATGTTTTCGTCTCCACGGGGAAATTCCACCTTTTGCAACCCTCTTATTTGGGAGCAAGCACAACGAACGGTTACCGGGGATAACTCCGAAGTCAACAAGCGTCGCATTTAATGCATGTGCCTTTGCCAATTCGCAACGAAACGGGCTACCACTTGCACTTGTTCCTATTTTCTTTATCTTTCTCTGCCCAGCGGAACTTTATGGATAACAATTTAATAGGGCATAGATTTTTTTGCTGATATCAACTTTTTGTATTACACGCAAAGGGGAAATGACTTCAATGGACGAAATTTAAACGAGAACTAATGCTTGGCGGACGAATTGTTCCCGGTGGATGCATATATAATACACCATTCCGATGCACAAGTTCCTCGCCACCATTTTATATTTCTATTTTTTTTAATGGTTTACGCGGCACTTAATCGAAATAATTTGGACAATACTAGCAAGAATAATTTTTTTTTGTAACTCAAAGCACCCTTTAATGAATTCCTTTAAGTTAAAAAAAATTTTCAATAATTGATGAAAATCTAAACAATTATAGTAGGGCTGGTGTAGCTCGAGCACTCTTCTCTCCAAAGCACAAAAGCAAACGACAAACAAAAGGTAAACCCGATTAGAAAAATATTGGTGTGACTGCACGGTCCAACCATCCGAAATTTAATAACTTTTCTTTTTTCTTGTTTTCTACTCGTACTACACTACTACACTACACTACTACTACAGATAAAAGACAATCAAGCTTTATTTTAGCTGGGATATTAAATGGGACAATCGTTCGGTTACAGCTGCTTTAAGAGAGTTATACTTCCCGGAAGTTGGGGGCTTTAGAATCTTGTCACGAACGGGGTCGAGAGCCGCAATCAAATGTCCGTATTTGGTTGCATCGACAGAAATGCCACCGATTTCGAATTGCGCCTCCAACTGCATAAACCAAATTTCGGGATCATCCGATTGGCCCATACTTTATTGAAACTTTGTAAATATTCATCTGGTTAAAAGGCCCGGCGGAAGATTTGTTTTTGCTCGTTTCAAATTCGTTCTATATTTTCGGATTCAGACATTTTGGATTAATATCAATAGTGAGCAAAAACAACACAAAATACGCGCTTTATAAAACGGGTTGATTCGATTTAATTGTGACAGTTCAGCAAGTAATTGCAATAAAAACTAAAAATGACCGAAAGTCACTCACCTGTGATTCAAAGCTTTATAACAACTTATATTATACAATGAATTGTAAAAATTGTGAAAATGGGTCCCGTGGTGGTTGAGAGGTTTTGCGATGAAAAGAATGAATGTTGTCGCTTGCTTCGGCGTATAAAAAAATGGAACTTGCTTCGCCGTGAGTAAAGTTGAAATTACTTCACCGTTGAAATTTGCTTCGTAGTAGATGAAGTTGGAACTAGCTTCGCCGTAAGTAAAAGTTGAGACTTGCAGAATCTTGCAGAATGATGTTGAAAAAATGTTTTCCACCTGAACACTGTCAAATGCCTTTGTCCAGAAAAAATGTTGAATTTGATGTTGAACATTTCCAGCAGAAAAGGCTTGTGAAAATTTTGCAGCCGTGAAGAACTTTGTAGAACACTGTTAAAAGTTTCTTGGTGAAGAAAAATATCGGATTTCACTATTTCCAGCAAAAGAAATTCAGGCTTTTAGAAATTTTGAAGCCGACTCCATCAGGAAAATGTTCTTTTTGTCGGGGTCACCAATTGTAGCAATTCCCAAGAACCGACACTTCAAATTGGGAATTTATATTACCGTTGTTTCATTTTTTAGATTAACTTTTATTTTAATAAAAAAACAAACAATCATCAAATATTAAAACTAAGAATATTGAAAATCTAATTAGAGATTTTTACTTTAATAATTATACTTTAAAGTACTTTAAACAATCTGATTTTTTGTGATTTCGGTTCTTGTTTTACACGAGGAAAAAAATAGGAGACAGAATTTAGTCGTCCATCTATCGAAAGTTGAATTAAAAAAATGAAGTGCGCTTGTAATGAACCTGAAGGTTGTTGACAATTTTCGGGCTATTGACCCGTCAACTGGAAGGCATGGTCGAACCGGGCGCACGCGTTAAATCCAGCTATGCTCGTCGGCAACCGGGGTGGGATCTTGGTCGTCCCATGACAAGTTATTCAAGAAGAGTTTAAAAAATCTAATCGGTGGGAACTTCAGCCCATTAATAATGAGAATCATGACGTTAAGAAATCTGAATCTGTCAACAAACTTTTATTTATAACCGAAAAAAAAATAATTCTAATCAAGAGAAAAAATTATAATGATCCAAGGAGTTCAATCAATTAACAAGAAACCATGATAACGATTTGAAGGTTAGACTTAACCATCAATAATATAATTATTTGAAATTTAAATCTAATAACGAACAAGTCGTTCGAGAAAAAAAAAGTTACATCTTATAAGATCGAACAAGTTAATAGTTTGGTAGTAAAATATATATAGTAATATCGAACAAACTAATCGATCGGCAATTTAAACCTAATGCTATCGAACAAGTTAATCGATTGGTTAAATGGAATATCGAGCAGTTAATCGACTTGAAATGTAAATCTATTAATATCGAACAATAAATCGATTTGAAATTTAAGTATAATAATATCGAACCATTTAATCGATTTGAAATGTACATCTATTAATACCGAACAATTCATCGATTTGTAATTTAAGTATAATAATATCGAACAATTCATCGATCTGAGATTTAAATCTAATAATATCGAACAATAAATCGACTTGAAATGGAAATCTATTAATATCGAACAATTAATCGATTTGTAATTTAAGTATAATACTATCGAATCATTTAATCGATTTGAAATGTAATTTTTTTAATACCGAACAATTAATCGATTTGTAATTTAAGTATAATAATATCGAACCATTCAATCGATTTGAAACTTTAAATATAATAATATCGAACAATTAATCGATCTGAGATTTAAATCTAATGATATCGAACAATTAATCGACTTGAAATGTAAATCTATTAATATCAAACAATTAATCGATTTGTAATTTAAATTTAATAATATCGAACAATTAATCGATTTGTAATTTAAATATGATAATATCGAATAATTAATCGATTTGAACTCAACACGATTAATGTAATCGGTTTGAGATTCAACTCGAGTACAACCGAAGTGACTCCGAAGTCCCAAACACTCACAGTCTGAGGAAAGCAGACCCTAGAAACGACTAACAACCATTCTAATAGGTCAACCAGCATTGGGTCGAGAGTAGTACTGAGTATGTACCCATTAAGAGGAAAAAAAACAAAAGGAGAAATGAAAATGCCAACTTACTTGTTTACGCGTAGATCCGTGCTTCGTCGCCAGCGCTGTCGATTTGGGCAGAATCCCTGCTGTATGGAAAGAACGTTAATTTAATATTTTGTTGTTTTCCCTTCTCTTCCCTTCTTTCATCCTTCATTTAAAACGATGAACTCCGCGTGACTACCTCAATTCTACCAGTGTTTGGAGCCCCTACAATACTTTGTCGTTCGGTGAATTACAATATGCAAAAAATTAGTAAGAAAGACTTAAAGGCTTCTGCTGCTGCTGAGGAAGATTAATGCTGCTGCTGAAGGGCTCGTATTGCCCTTGGGGAAGTATGACCCATCCAGGAACACTTTAATACGTGTTGATGCTGATGCTGTTTCGCTCTCGCTAGTTTAGCCAATCTCCTCTTTGCAGGTTCACTGGTACTCATATAGATAAGTACTTAGAATTTGCGAAACAACAAAAAAATATGATATTGAGAATTTGCTTCAAAAAAAATTAGCGGTTCTATTAGCTGGTAATTCCGCCCATCTCGTTGTGCAAAGGCTCTTAACACCTGCCCATGACCATCTACTTGTGTAGGAGTATACGAATGTTTTCGTCTCCACGGGGAAATTCCACCTTTTGCAACCCTCTTATTTGGGAGCAAGCACAACGAACGGTTACCGGGGATAACTCCGAAGTCAACAAGCGTCGCATTTAATGCATGTGCCTTTGCCAATTCGCAACGAAACGGGCTACCACTTGCACTTGTTCCTATTTTCTTTATCTTTCTCTGCCCAGCGGAACTTTATGGATAACAATTTAATAGGGCATAGATTTTTTTGCTGATATCAACTTTTTGTATTACACGCAAAGGGGAAATGACTTCAATGGACGAAATTTAAACGAGAACTAATGCTTGGCGGACGAATTGTTCCCGGTGGATGCATATATAATACACCATTCCGATGCACAAGTTCCTCGCCACCATTTTATATTTCTATTTTTTTTAATGGTTTACGCGGCACTTAATCGAAATAATTTGGACAATACTAGCAAGAATAATTTTTTTTTGTAACTCAAAGCACCCTTTAATGAATTCCTTTAAGTTAAAAAAAATTTTCAATAATTGATGAAAATCTAAACAATTATAGTAGGGCTGGTGTAGCTCCAGCACTCTTCTCTCCAAAGCACAAAAGCAAACGACAAACAAAAGGTAAACCCGATTAGAAAAATATTGGTGTGACTGCACGGTCCAACCATCCGAAATTTAATAACTTTTCTTTTTTCTTGTTTTCTACTCGTACGTCGCAAAAACGCATTCTGTCTCAGTACGGTCGCTGGTAGATAACGCTATCAACCAGAAATCATACGATCAAAAAAGGTCTTTTAAATTTGTCGACCAACATTTCGATGAACTACGACATTGACATAATTATGTGGATGTAGTTGCATGCAAGCCTACGAGGCATACCAGCTATGGCTGTCAACCAGAAATCATACGATTTCTGGGCCAATCAAAAAAAGTCTTTTAAATTTCTCGACCAACATTTTGATAAACTACGACATTGACATAATTATGTCGATGCATGTTGCAATGCAATGCAAAAGAGATTCCTTGAACGCATCTAGCATATAGGGTGGCTCCTATCAATCGGATAACATTTGAAAGAAAAGAAAATTGTTCTTTTCTTTTCTAAAAAAATATTCTCCCATTACACGCTATTAGTCATTTCCTCACAACCACTCGCTGACATTGACAACTCGTTATTCGACATTCGACTGTCGAATTAATGAAGTGCGCAACACACGCTGGGATGTAAGATGAATTAAAAACAACAAACGTAAGTTGTGTCGTCGTACAAACAATTTCAATTAACCCATTGCTTAAGGATGGGAGAATGGTATAGTCACATCGTAACGTAGCTGAAGCTGGTTTGAACCCTGCATATAATCGTAGTAACTCAGATATTTGTACACAACTCCAACTCAACTTTTAATACTGCATATAATCGATGTATTATACTATGTTTATATGTGGGGTTGAGAGTTTGAGTTAGTGTTGTGGTGAAATTTCGATCTAAGTATTTCAGCACATTTGTTTAAAGATTCAAGTCGGTTATGGTATAGCTCTGTTTCTTATTTCCGTTTTAACCGATCTGATTGATCCACGTTCTAAAACTCTGTTTCTTTTTTCGCTCCTATCGATCTGATCAATTTTCCCGCTTTTCTTATTTTTTTTTCAGATTGATTAAATCAATTTTTTGTTTTGCTTAAATATTCCGATGTCTTAGATTGATTTTTGGGTAGCTTACTTCAAGCAACTAAATGACATTAACATTTAATTCAGAAACGAAGGAATTGTATAATGATATCTATATCGATTTTGCACTAAAAAAATTGTGTAGAACACAATTGCTGCAAAAGTAAACCGAATTTCTGGAATTAAAGTGGATGGGCAACAGTGCGACACACGCTTAAAATTAATAAAAAATTATAAAAAAAAATCAAATAAACAGTAATAGTGGCCGCTGTAAAGAAAACTATGAATATTTTGATGAATTCTAGGAGATATTTTTTAATCGGCCAGAAATTAATCCTGAAGCTATATGCAATATTGAGTCATGCTCGGTTACTAGAACTAAAAATATGCAGCCAGGACCAGTAATTTGAACAACCTGTGCAGAGCATAGTTCAAGCACTGAAATATCTCCTGTATCACCTAGACCACAAAAAAATATATATCGACATGAAGAGAGAATGATGCGGCAAGATCGTTTCCCACATTTAATGGAGAAGGTGATGGAAAAACTGCAATGAATTTTATTTAATCTTTATTTTTTTTAATCTTAGTGGTTTTTTATAGATTCTATTTAAAAAATTATAATTTAAATTATTCAAATATTTCGGTCTTGCGGAAAAAAGATAATTGAAATGATTTTTCTGATCTTTTTTGCTTCGGTCATTATCGTTTTTAAAATATGCAAATATTATCATTGCAGCTCCTTGAACTTATCGGAATAGACGTTGATGTCGTTCATTGAATATAATAATATTCGGAGAGTCGGAGACACGGCCGAGGGTTTTGAGCATGCCAACGTCTGCCCGGGACGAAATAAAAGAAAACAAAGATCTTCTTGTATGTGGAACGGATACACAAACGGACATCTCAAAATGGTATACTTCCCAAAATTCCAGAAGCTTATGATCATATTCAAGAATTGTCATAGAAATAAGTCTTATCGTCGCATCTTAGTCCTACATACCGAATTTCGTGCAAATGGATTAAGTCTTAAAGTCGGATCTTAGTCCACCCTACTGAATTTCATGCAAATCGCTTGAGAAATTCTTTGTTCCTGAAATTCCAGACCATAATGATCATATTCAAGAATATCCATAGGAACAAGTCTTCTAGACGCATTTTAGTCCTCAATACCGAATTTCATGCAAATCGCTTGAGAAATTGCTTTGTTCCCGAACTTCCAGACCATTATATCATTTTCCAGAATTTCCATAGGAACAAGTCTTATAGCCGCATCTTAGTCCTACATACTCAATTTCATGCAAATCGCTTTAGAAATTGCTTTTTTCCCGAAATTCCAGACCTTAATGACTATATTCCAGGATTTTCATAGGAACAAGTCTAATAGTCGCATCTTAGTCCTATATTACGCATTTCATGAGAATCGCCTATATAGTTTCAACATCGTTTTATAACAATGTCTCACTTAAAAGTTGGACATTTAACAGTGTTTCTCTTAACATTTTACTTTTTGAACATGTGCTCACTTAACAGTTGGACATTTAACAGTGTTTCTTTTAACATTTTACTTTTTGTCATGTGCCCACTTAAACCTTAAAGTGAGAAGTTGTCACGTCAAAAATGTATGTTTAATAATCAACGCGGCAATAATCATACAATTATTTGACATAAGGATCCATGACAGCTGACATTTGAATAATTTTTTGAACTGTCTAAAGAAATCTGTTTTTTATTTCAGGGGGCCGATTATGTATCTGTCGTATTTCGACTTTCGACTTACGACAAGTCAAAATGTTCAAAGTCGTAGTTTCGACATAACGCAAATACGTAGTTATTAAAAAAACGCCAAACGGTCGGCGCTGCTTGTGTCACTCAAATGAATGTAGCAGCATAATATATTTAAAATTCTAAATATTTGTTTTTATTTCAGTGAAAATTTTATAAATAACATTAAAAAAAGTTAAAAAATATCAATTAAAAGTTATTTATGCGGTTGATTTCATACAGAAATAATCATTTTAATAACATTTATTTCCCAGTCGAAATCCAAATGGTGTTCGATCGAAACACCAACAATTAAACTACGACTAGTCGTATGTCTCAATAATCGCGTTTAGTCGTAATTGCGACAAAAGTGACGTCATTCGAAACTCGAAATGCTTACATAATCGACCCCCAGATCGCTCAGATCGATCTTATTGTAGATTCGAAATTCTGCTCGATCTATAGATTAAATAAAGATCTTGACCAAGATTTATATGTTGTCGAAACATAATTCAAGCTGAATTTAACCCCGCATAATAACGTGGTTATACTTAATATGTTTATACCTGTGGTTAAGAGGTTGAGTTAAATTTTTTGTTTGAATTCCGGGCAAAGTATTTCAAAATTTGATTTGAGAGTCAAGGTTAATTAAGATAGTATATCAATGAATTATTTCAACTCAGTGTAATCGAAGCTTATTAGGTGTCGAAACTCAGTTCAAGCTGGTTCAACCCCTCATATAAACGTAGTATTAGTCAATCGTCCATTTGTCTATTAAAAAAAGTACACGTAGTACGTAGCGCAATGCTGAGTTGTTTTTCTTTTCTTTAGATGAGTTTGAATAAGTTCTAAGTTTTCTTAAAAAGAAGACGTGGTTGAGCGGCCCAAGCAGTTATTTTTGTTCTATTAATATTGAATTTTCAACCAGGTATGGTTATGGTTACTAGTAAATTTTCATTTGAATTATTTCATATTTTTATGTTTTTTAAAAAGAACTTGGTTTGGAGATAACATTTAAGTCACAAAGCGATGTTTGTAAGTTATTCAGTGCACTCTAATATGATATATTTGCATAAATTTAAGCATGGATTTGTGTATTTACGAATGTATACATTTTATTCTTAAGTGCAATAAAAACTAAGAATTATGTCTGTGCACAATATGATAAAAACAATTCTATTGGGAAAACAAACTCAATTTGCTTTTTACGTCACTTTAAAACATGTATTGGAATGTCAGAGGCCCGTCACTAAATGGAGCATCAGCTAACCCCTCTATACTCTATAGAAAGCCCAAATGTTTTCTTGAAGCATCAGTGATACACATGTGTTTAAAATTTTAAGAAAATCGGGGAAATATGGGGACACGAGTCTAAGGCTCGAGGCTAGGGCTCGTTCACTCTAAAAATGTTGCAAAAAGTTTTGTCCATCGGCGGTATATATACAGGGTGTATCCGTTAAGGCGACAAATACAGGGGTGATCCTTGGTTAATTTCGTGAACAAATCGTATGGAATATTTCAGATATTTTTTTTGAAAACTGCAGTATTAAAGCTCATTTAATTTTCTACAAATCGACTTTACAATATCTATGCATTCAGTCAACAGGAGCAGGGTTAAAATTGAAAGTTTGTAAAATGAACGAACAGGTACTTTTGATCTTAATCTTACATGACTTCACAACCTATAACGATCCCCTCGGCCCCCAAATTTTAATAGGAAGTGTTGTCTTTGGAGATACACATGTGTGCAATTTCAATAAACTCGTGCTTTGGGGAGTGGGTTAAAAATTGATCGCAAGATTCCACGACAGACGTGTCACGGTCAAGCGAAGTTAATATAGAGAATTTAAAAAGATGTATTAGATGTATTAGTAATTACCTAAAGAGCAAAATCCGTAGGGGCACATTGCCTATACATATATATAATGACATTGATAATAATTGTTTAAGTGTAGTAATAATTAATGATGCTTGAGAAATGATGTGAATTCAGATTTTCTTATTTCGTTCATGACCGTGAAATGTGCCTTATATAAACATTTTCAGTTTCTCACTACTCCATCCAAAACCTTCTTTTCACTAAACAAAACTTAGCGCGTTTCGAAAGATGCGTTTCTTTATTTCTTCTACTGTGCATTCATATCTTACAAATACATTCGATTTTTGTATTTTTTTACAGTAATAGTATGTCGAGAGTTAGACTTTCTATAGAGGTTTTGATTCTACCTATACACCTCGTACATCAAAACCCTCTCTGTAGAAATCCCAACGGTACACGTACAAATGCTGTAAAAATGCCGAAAATCTACCGTATTTGTGAGATATGAATACAGTGTAGAAAAAATAAACAAACGCATATTTTGGTTTGAAATAAGAATTTTTGTATCCTATATGTCTTTACAGTTTTTTTTTTAAAAAAAGAGCTTATGCTAAAAAGAAATTTACAATATGCTTAATTGTGATTGTAGTGTTATAATGTATCCTATGTGACCACATAGGAATAAATATCCATATATAGTATATACATTTTTTTTTTACTAATTCTTAATTAATTTGTTTATTTATGTGCTATTAAAAAAAATTGGAATGGAAACTAGTTTTCATTGTTCTCTTGGGTGTGGTCGCTCTTTATTATTTTTTGGTTTGTTTCGTGTTGACTTGTGTTGATCGCTAGCATTTGTTCAGGTAAGTACTCGTCCCATTTCCGGTGGTCCGTTTGCACGTACTGGGCTCCCATGGTTTTGATCACCCTATTCATGCGCTCGTCGGGTTTGCTTGCGGGGTATTAGGTGGGGTAAGCCTTTGCTCTATGTTTAGTTCTACCAGTGGACTTTGAAAGCTCTTGCTCCGGTATTGTGTTCCGTTGTCGGTGATTAATTGCTTCGGGCATCCGTAGCGACTTAATATACGTTCACGAAATCCTTTTATCAGGGCCGGTGTGGTCGCGTCTCGCAGGTCCACAAATTCGGTCCATTTCGTGAATTTATCGTGAAAAACCAGAATCATCGTATTTCCTTTTCGATCGAATTTGATCGAGGCAGTGGTCCGATAAAATCGGAACATACTATTTCCCATTGGTGTGAATTTGTGGTTCAGTGCATCTGGCCGTCAGGTTTCCGGGAAGGGTCTTGTACTCCATACAGGTAGGACAACTGCGGACAAAGCGGGCGACATCTCTGAATAACTCTGGCCAATAATAGATTTGGGCGACTCGTGCTATGGTTTTGGCTATGCCGATATGGCCGGCGGTTACTGCTGTGTGGTTCTCGTGTAATATCTGCTTACGTAGGGGCTTTGGTACGCATATCTTCCATGCAGATGCGGTGGTTTTCGTATAGAAAGTTGGATTGTAAATGTGTCGGTACAGGGTATCCTCGGTTACTTGATACTCTGGGTTATCCTCGGGGTTCTTCTTTACCATTTGTAATTTTCCTTCATACCACGGGCAAGTTGCGGTGATGGGTAGCAACAGCCGCACTGGTGACTCTTTGGTGGGATGCCTGGAGATTACGTCAGCGACGGTGTTTAGTGAACCCTTCCGGTAGCGGATATCAAAATCGAATTGCTGCGCAACTCTATTGCCCAACGAGCTGGGCGACCAGATGGATTCTCCAGATTGTTTAGCGATTTTAACGAACGGTGATCGGTGTGTACGATGAAATAGTATCCCTCTAAGTAAGGCCTCATTTCCTGATTCCCCAGACGACAGCGAGACACTCTTTCTCGGTGACCGAATAATTTCGTTCGGCGTCGGTCAATGTGCGACTTGCGTATGCAATTACCATCTCTTGGTTTTCAATCGTCTGGGATAGTACGGCGCCTAATCCTTCGGCGCTGGCGTCCGTTTGGAGGAGGAACGGCCTGGTAAAGTCTGGGCAGGCAAGGATGGGGGCTTCCGTTAGCTTTCGTTTCAGTAACTGAAACGCTTCTTCCTGGGCGGTCTGCCATACCCACTTCTGGGTTTTCTTTTATAAGCGTGTTAATGGAGCGGCCACGGATGAGAAATTTGGCACGAACCTTCGGTACAATGAGGCGATCCCCAATACCCTGCGTACTTCCTTGATGTTTCGGGGTGCCATTGGGTTGCGAATTGCCTCTACCTTGCTCGGGTCTGTATGGATACCCTCTTGGTTCACCATATGCCCTAGATATCGCATCTCGGAACGGCCAAATTCGCATTTGTCTGGGTTTATCTTTAGTTGGGCCTGCTTCAGCCGACGGAATACCACCTTTAGTGCGATCGTGTGTTCGGAGAATGTGCGACCAATCACTATGATGTCATCTAAGTTTGCGTATGCGAAGGGCTCTAGTTCGGGGGTAATAATTTGATCGAGCAGACGTTGGAAAGTGGCAGGCGCAGAGTGCAACCCAAATGTCATTACCCACCACTGAAACAAACCTCGGCCAGGGACGGTAAAGGCGGTGTATGGTCGGCTGCTTGGTTGGAGATGGATTTGCCAGTATCCTTGCTTCAGGTCAATGGTCGATATATATTTGGCTCCTTTTAATTTGTCCAGTATGTGTTGTATCTGTGGTAGGGGGTATGCATCTTTTATGGATATTTCGTTCAGTTGTCGGTAATCCACGCACAACCTCCATGTGCCTTGCTTCTTCCGTACCAGTACGATAGGTGAGCTATATGGGCTTCGGGATGGTTCTATCTTCCCTTCCGCAAGCAATTGGTCAATCTCGGTATTAATGACCGTCTGCATTGCTGGGTTTCTGGGCATATATCTTTGCTTGAACGGTCGGTGGTGCTTCAACCGGATCTCGTGTTAGGTGACGGTGGTTAATCCTGCGAGACGCTCGAAGGTAGGTAGTTCTTCGGCTAGTAGTCTATTATATGTTTCTGCCTCGGTTGACAAATTTCGCAGTGTCGGTGGTGTGGGCTCGCTTTGGGCGATTATAACATCACTACCTCTATATATAGTAAAACCGTGCTTCGCAAATTCGCTTCCGAAATGTGTTTGCTTGGTGGGCGGTGACGGTGGACTTGTCCGCTAGCGAAAACGTGATCTCGATCGGATGCGCTGGTATTTCGGATGTCTTTGCCTATGCATTATCTGCCTGCCCCGGTATCAATCACTGCGTTATATGGTTGGTGGCAGAATTCGATTGGTAGAGTGTACGAGGTGAGACTAGGGTAGCGGTGTCGGGGGCGTCTAACGTCTCACTGGCTTGGACGGCCCGGTGGCGTTTCCTGCTAAGCATCGAAAGTGTCGGCTTTGTATTCCATTGGTTCCGCAGTACGAGCAGAATATCCGTCGGTTTTGACAGGATTGTCGTCCTGGCTGGCCGCAGGTCCAGCAGCAGGTTCGGCGGTCATACTCGGGATTGGGTAGTGGTGACGCTGGATACGATTGTGGTGGTCCACCGATGGTTTGGACGTCATTTGGTCGGGCGGTCTGTAGTTGCGGCTGGTAGGTATGTACTGCCGTGGTGTTGTTTGGTGATACCATGCCTCTGTCGGGTGAGTGATTTGTATCTGTGGGTAGTATGCCTGGATGGTCGCTTGGTGCAGCGGCGCACTTGGGCGGTATGAGGCTTCGGTTGGTCGGGCGGCCTGCCCTTGTGGTTGGTAGGCCGTGAGGGCCGAGGCCGACGGCCGGCCGGCAGAGGTGCAGCTGGGCGTTACTTTGGCCTGGCTTGCCGGTAGGGTGCGGGGGCTAATCGGAATAAAGGTCGTGACATTGGTGTGTTTGGTCGGATAGTCGGGGATTCATTTTGCAGATGTTCGAACTCCTCGACCAGTGTGGTGAGTTCCGATAATACATAGTGGCGGTACTCGGGACGGAGATTATCATATATCTGATCGAGTTTTTCTTCGGTTGTGAGTGTTGTTTGCCATCTCATAAATGCCTGTATTGCTGTGATAAACTCGGGACGGAGATTATCATATATCTGATCGAGTTTTTCTTCGGTTGTGAGTGTTGTTTGCCATCTCATAAATGCCTGTATTGCTGTGATAAACTCCTTCCCTTTTTCCTTCGCTGTTTGCTTCGATTCCGTTTTTGGTCACGGAGATGAGTGGAGAACCGGTAGGGGAGGAAGAATTTCCGCAGTTTGGTGCTGAATTCGTACCAAGTACCCAAGAGTTCCTTATTATTCCGATACCAGGTCAAGGCGGTCGCTTTAAGTAACTCCGGTAGTGTTCGAACGATGCGGTCGAGTGGGACATGGTAGCACTCAGCTAATTCTTCCACTCGCTCCAAAAATTCGAGTGGGCTACCAGAACCATCATATCGTACGTTCCACCGGCGCACTTTGTCCATAACCTCAGCATCGGATATGCGATAGACGGCTACTGGAGCCTCATCGACTGGTCGCTTTGCTTCCATCGGGGAGAGGGATATTGTTGGTGTAAACGGCGGTATCAATTGGTGGCCTTCATATTTAGCGGGGGTTATGGAGGCGGTCAGGTCGTCACACGATTGCGGATGCTGTTGGATAGTCGTTTCCGCAGCTCGTCTACGGTGCCTGTGCTATCCATACCACGTTGTGTCAGTTCGACCACGAGTTCGTCTTTCTTCAGCAGATAGATTTCGCTGGTGCTCAGACTGGTTCCTTTGCTGGCCATTGTTACGTACAGCTTTCTTCTTCACGATAAATATGAGAGAGAAAAAAAAAATTGTGTCTTCTGATGACTGGATTTTGGTTGACCACTCGCCGTTTGGTGGCTGCTAGCCCTATCGGAAGGCACGCGGGATAAGTTTAATGGCGACCAAGCTGCAGATTCGTGAAGTCGAACAAGTTGTAGGTTTAACAGTAGTGGCCCCTTCTAGCGAGCGGCGTGTCCCTAATGTTATTCCGAACTTGGACGGATGATTCCTGTTAAGTGACGTCAAGAAATATGCAAGTATGCTGACACACAGCGGTTCGTTCATTCAAGCCAACGAACTTGTTGCTGATCTAGCAGCTGACCTGGAATCAGTTCGTTGGTTTGGGGTAACGAACTGTATTGACGATTCAGCATATCCGCACATTTTAATTTCTATTTGGGGTAATGAACTATATTGAAGATTCAGCACTTGCACATTTTAATTTCTACTTTAGGGCAACGGACTACATTCACGACGCAGCATATTTACTACTTTGTTAATTCTCTTTATTATTGTTTACGTTTAGTTTGTTGTTTATTAATTGTAAGTTGCCTACGTTATGTATTTTTAATATTGTATATAATAAGCGATAACATCAATAACATTGTGATTGTTAATTACACCGTGGAAGAAGACAGTTCTTTTCATTTTAAGAATTATTCACTTCGAGTGTAACAAGTTCAAGTGCTTGTTATACAACCAATCTGTATCAAGTTTATGTGCTTGATAATAACTTAACATCTTCGTGGAACAATTGCAGGCAAACGAGTCTGTAACATTTCCTATGCAAAAATAAAGCTTAAGTCAAACAAGTTGCAGACTTAACAGTAGTGGTCCCGTCTAGCGAGCGGCGCGCCTCTAATGCTATTCCGAACTTGGACGGACGATTCCTATGCAAAAATAAAGCTTAATTCAAACAAGTTGCAGACTTAACAGTAGTGGCCCGCTAGACGGGGGCGGAAGCGGCGTGCCTCTAATGCTATTCCGGACACGGACGGACGGACGAACCACCGCGCTGATTTGGGAAAGCAAGATTTGCATACAATTTGTTGCTTTTCTCAGCTCCTATATTATTTCGTATAATTGCCTTATACAAATCTTCCCCTCGTTTGTCTCAAAAATGTTTGACCAACCGCACCCTTGACATATTTCTGACCGGGCGATCGGTGTACATAGACCATGATATTCGCGAATTTGTATGAAAAAAAAAATATTTCCCTCGCCTGGGCGGATTTGATCTTGTGTATGTTGGATTTCCGGCCAATCGCTTATGCTATGTGCTACATATTTGGTCCGATGTGGTAGGCGATGGCAATATGCCTTTATAGAAATTAACTGGGGAATTAATTTCTATGAAAAAGGTCTTTTCTGCCTAGGGCAGATTTCCTTGTACCTGTCGGATGGCTCATTGCTTGTATATTGAGTCCGGTGTGGTGTGTTGGCGATAAGCCTTTATCTATGGAAAAAAATGTTTGCTCGTACGGGGATTCGATCCCACGTACTTCGGGTCGGCAGCTGGGGGTATTTTCATGGCTCTACTGTGCCTTATGTCAGACATAGTGCCAAACGTGTATTTTAGCTTAGTGTTTTAGCCGTATGGTTTTCGACGAAGTGTTTTTGCTGTCGGCGTCGAAAAACACTTCGTTACACTACATTCATTAAATACTAATATTTTGGTATAGCTAGAGAAATCACTACCATACGCATTGAACCGATGTCATTTACACAATTTGCATACATACAATCATAGAAACTAAAGTACGAGTTTTATACAGTAGAGTCCAAATAAAGTGTAGATTAATGCAACCACAATACTCCCTACATAGTGCCAGCGTCAATACAATATTACATTTATTTGTGGAGACATACGTAGTATAGAAAATCATTAAGGGAACTTTAAACGAATGTTCTTGTCTTTGTCTTTTTTTTCCTGAATTGATTCTGTTATGTATGCCAGTTTAAATCGGTCAATTGAGATAGAAATATTTTTACCTTTTATTTCTACTATAAAATTTTTACACAGCTTTCTTAACACCTTATATGGCATTCATATGGATGAGTTAATCAAATTCAAAGTAGCAGTTCATTAAATCTTTAGGAATGAAGATGTTGTTTTGTGAATGGTTTCGTGAATTTGTGGAAACGATGCTCTGCATCAATTCCTTAAGTTTCCCACCAGTGAAGTTGAATCATTTATCTTTGATGACGCAGTTTCTGGATGTATTAGAAGATCTCCGGCGGGCACATTAGGAGTTTGTCTGTAGACAAGATTTGCTGGTGTACATCCTAAGTCGCCCTTGATCGAAGTCCTTACACCAAGGAGAATAAAAGGTAATCCGAAACTCTAGTTCATGGTATTTTCGCGAGAATATAAAGAGGCTTTCAGCTGACGATGGAGTCGTTCCACCATGCCATTAGCTTTCGGATTGTAACTTGACGTCCGTATTCTATGAGAACCTAGCATTTTCATAAACTCATGAATTTTGTGGTTAGTATAAATGTATACCCGTTTGAAGGTGGTAATGGTCCAACCAAATCGATATGTATATTTTCAAATCGGCCAGAAGGTAATTCGAATCTTCCGATTTCTGACTTTTCATGCCGATGTATTTTAGCCTTTTGGGAATACATGTTTTTGCCTATTTTCTCGTTTCAACATTCATTTTCGGCCAGAAATATTTACTAGCAACTAACTTTCGACTAGCACGGACTCTTGGATGAGATAAATTATGCAATTGGTCAAATATTAACCTACGCATTTCAGCAGGAATATATGGTCGATTATATATATTGTGATATTGTGATCTGAAATCTCATCGTGTAAATGGACAAGTTTACATTTGTTGTCACGTGTTTTGTCACGGCTCATTTCTTGTAGCTCTTTATCTATTTCTTGTAAAAAAACTAATCGCTCGAAATCAATATTTGCAAGATTAACTCTACAGATGTTGTCTACGTTAGGCCTGCTGAGAGTGGCAGCAACAAAGTTGCTTTTTCTTTTGATATATTTAATATAAGTAGAAAAATTTAGTTGTCGAGGACTTCGTTCAGACTTTGATGCCATAGCTGTACATAGTGGTTTGTGGTCGGTATATATCGTAAAAGTTCTTCCTTCCACGAAATAACGAAAATGTTAGACTGCACAATAAATTGCTAACAACTCACGGTCGAATGCGGAATATTTTGTTTCTGTGTGGGAGAGCTTTTTCGACATAAATCCGATAGGCTTGTGAATAAAACCTTTATTTTTCTCGAGTACTGCAGCTAACGCTACTCTTGAGGCATCAGTAGTGATTGAAATTAAGCTGTTATCCATGGGATGTGCTAAGAGAGTGCACTCGGCGAGAGCATGTTTAATTTTGTTAAAAGCACTTTCACAGTTAGCATTCTATGAGAAGATAATCTTTTTCTTAATTTGTTTCAAGCTTTTCATGTGTTCGTGCACGGTGGCCAACATTTCAGCTAAATGGGGAATGAATCTATGGTAGTAACTTACCATACTCACAAATTTTTGAACCTGACGAACTGATGAAGCCTAAGGGAAATTCATTGATTGCTTTGATTCCATTGAAAGATGGTTTTATTCCATTTTGAGATATTCCATTACCTAGAAACTCTAAACAGCTCATTCCAAATTCACATTTGGATGGTTTAATATTTATACAATATTCTGACAAACGCTTAAGTAGTAATTCAAGATGTGCTTTATGTTCTAAATGAGTGTGGTTTGCGACTAGAATGTCGATGATATATCCGAATACGAAGTCAAGTCCATAATTGGCTTCATTTAAAAAACGTTGAAACGTCTGTGCTGCGTTTCGTAATCCATAGGGCATCCTGACGAATTCAAATAGGCCAAAATGACACAGTTATTGCAGTCTTATACATGTCATCGCTAGCCACGGGTATTTTGTGGTAAGCTCTCACCAGGTCGATTTTCGAGAATACCGTACAACCATGTATATTCATGTTAAAATTATGTATATGTGGCAATGGGTAACGGTCTGGAACAGTTACAGCATTAAGACGCCTGTAGTCACCACACGGCGACAATAGTTAGTACCCCGCTTTGGCACCAAATGTAATGGTGAATGGCATAAGCCTAGTATAGTAATTTGTTCAAATTCTGAACGTGCAATTTTGTGTCTCTCGTAATCAAGCCTTCTAAGAGTACAATAAGGAAGGTGACCTTGACGGGCAAATCGTACCTTGACTTGAAATAAAATGAGGAACTGACAAAGTAAATCACCATAGTCTCCATTAATTACGTGTAGCCTTGAAAAAATATTTGATCCGGTTTTAAAATTGTACTTATTGACAAAGAAGTTATATTGTCTCAAAGAACCCGGTTTGGTAATTCGATAGTTAAACCAAATTTTATTAAAAAATCAATGCCTAATATTGGCTTAGTGACGATTCCTATTATAAAAGGATGTTTTAAATTCCGACGGAGACTGAAATCAACTGTGTGTGATAAGTCGGTTTCCGATGGTCTTTATAGATGTACCGTTTGCTGCAAGCAGTAATGGTAACCGTTGAAGTATTTTGGAGGGATAACTGAAACATCACCACCGGTATCAACTCAAAAGTTTAATTTAGTTTTCCGAATTATCTGATTTGTTCGGAGGTTTGGAAATCACCTCCTTATTCGCCTTTTTACCAAATTTACGATGATACCAACAAAGGTATTTCGGAATTGCCATTTTTAGTACAATAATTACTCGTTCTTTCCCGCAACCTATACCTACTTTGACTCCATCCGTTGACACCGCAGCAACGTTTCCTGCTTGTCACTGTTTTATCGCTTCTTCTACCAGCGGTGCTCAAGAGAAATAGCCAGCTGCATGAGACCTCTCCTTTAATTCAACCGCAATACCCGTGGCGCTCTAAATGCTTATCAGTTTACCATCAAGCCCATCTTCGGACGTACAGTTAAGTTCAGGGATTCGTTCTTCAGCATTCAAAACACAAGCTCATAGACATCTCTTTTCTCCTCCTTTTCCTTTACACCTACGCTGTGCCAAGCATGTAGCCGAGCATGATAAGGGTGCAAACCCCTTTAAGCGTTATAAAAAAAAAATACTGACGCGAAATTAATAAAGAGAATTTAAAAAGGAAGAAAATTAGTGCGTGCAGCCCTTACGTGCGGTTGAAGCGTAATTTCTTTGACGTTTTGGCCGATGTTACGATTAAATTAATAAAACAAAGACTAAAGAACTAACTTTATGTGACATTATGTTGATATTCTTGTAGTGTACGTTAATACGTGGAATCATTAAAAACCTTCAAAAGACCCCGAAATACCTCTAAGGCTCCCAAAAGATCCCCAAAAGACCCCAAACATATTCTCAAAATACCCTTACTCCCAAAAAACCATCAAAAGACCACCAAAAACCTTTGTGAGCATTTCATCGGGAGCCTGAGTCTATCGTGAACATTGAGCGATGCGTGAGCCTTGAGCGATGCGTGAGCCTAAGTCTAGCGTGACCAGTGAGCGACACCTTGACGTGAGCGTTGAGAGCCTGACGTGAACCTGTGTGACGTGAGCTATGATCGACACCTTGACGTGGACCTTAAACGAGCGTAGCGAGCGCTAGACGAACGATGACAGCGCGAACAGTGAAAGAAAGAAAGAAAGAAGGCAGCGACAGACGTCGACATCGACAAGCTAAGGTGTACCAGCGTAACAACCCGTGGGGAAATCGCACAGCGAAGTTACGTTGTGCAACGTTGAATGCAGCGACGGCTGCAGAGAAGCGCGGAGAAAAACATTGGCAGCGGAAAGCTGAGATGTACCAGCATAACAACCAGTGGGGAAATCGCACAGCGAAGTTACGTCGTACGACGGTGAGTTTAGCAACGTCGGCAGAGAAAAACACAGAAAAACATTGACAGCGGTAAGCTGAGGGGCGTCGACAGCTATGAACAGGGTGACGTCAACAGAGCTTGCACAGAGATAACGACAATATCACTTACCAAGGCGTGATCCTGTTAGAAGACTAAGAAGACCAGAAAACTAAGAGAGCGCTGCCTGCGTTTTCGCCCTTTTATATTATTTTGCTTGGCAAAATTCTAAGTAGCGTGCTGCGCTGTGATTGGCCAATGCGGTGGCGTGATGTTGTTTTTGCTATTTTTGATTTGTACCTATTTGTTGGCCTCCAACGTTTTATTTTTTCCAAAAGAAAAAAAATAACTAGGAAAACTTCGGTGTTAATTTATGTTTATTTGTAACTTTCGTTCGCTCGAATTTTTCCTCACAGATATATGTATATTTTTTCGGTGAACTTGACCGTAACAAAAATTAAAATATTTATCACCATTCTAACGACTCAAAGCAATACTTATTTTTGACGCGACGAACCGTTTAGGTCCAGGCCTATCTTCTCGCGACCATCCCTGTTGCAAGTGTTATGTTTTTGCACAAAAATATAATGCCATATCCCAAAGGCGAATAGAGATTATTTCCATCAAATTTATTAATCTCGAACGTTTGTCACACATTCTCGAGAGGTGGAGCAGTGATATTTCATATATTTTCTAGGTTTCGAAGTTCCCGTTCAGTAGTCCACCGCACTAGAGCCACTGTTCCTGCTGCTTTTTTTCTGGTTTTCAAATTCTCATTCCTTATTCGTCGGCAAATAAAATACGACCCTTATCTTTGCTATTTACGCGACATTATATCCGCTTTCGATTGTACTGAATTAACTAAATTAGTATCTATATCCGAAGTAACAGAAGTGAAGAGACTGTTCGATTGACAACTCTTCTTCATGAAATGAGGAATACCAATCGAACCTTCACTTCAGTAGCTCAATTTAAAAACTTAATTGAAAATTTAATTTTGAGCGAATTACAATATGCACTTACGTAAAATATGACATTGCCCAATGTGTGGATCCCTCAAGTTTAATCGACCACCGCAATCTTTTTGCCGACTTGGCATTCTTTATTGAAGTTATATAAATAAATGGGAAGATAAATTCAAAAACTTAATTGATTATAATTTCGGTTCTTTTTATATGATTTTAATCACACCCAATTTTAAAACAAATGTAATAAAAGTTTTATATAAATAGGTGAAACATAATTTTTAAATACCAAAAATGTTTACCGAATTAAAAGTTTGGTGTAAAACACGCATTGTTTTCTATAGTCAGTTTGGAGTCAATATTTTCCACAAGTAAAAGTAATTTAAAAGGATTTAAAATAAAATATACTAAAAATACAATTTTCGATGCATTTTGGAATGCCTAAAATGTTTCTCAGCATATGTTTACGGCATAAGAGGTTCGGGGTTTTCAATCTTTGCTATTTTTGCTATTTTCATGAAATCTACATTATATTAGGAAAACTTAATTGAAAATTTAATTGTGATGAAGATAAACTCACAAAAAATATGACATTGCCCGATGTGGATGCTTTAGTTACGACCGCAATATTTTTGCCGACTTTGCGCTTCTTAAAAAACTTTTGAGCTAAAAAAGTTAATTCTTTATCGATCTTATTGAAGACTAATTAATTGGAAAACAAATCCTAAAATTTAATTGATTTTAATTTCTGTTCATTTTATATGATTTTATTTTTTTAAATTAATTTGATCATAATATGGCCACAACGCCAAAGAAGTTTCACTCCTACCGCGTATAAAGGTTACACGTTTTTTTACAATTACATTACTTGTTTATTATATCCTCATTATACTCGTACAAGGGAAAAAATCTAAACATTGAAATTAATTGGGAAAACGAATTTTTAGATCGCTCCGCATACTTCGCTTTATGAAAATATCTCGTATAATTTTTCGAATTTTTTTTAGGTTTCTTCTCGAAACAAATCGATTGGGACAATGGCTCCACCACAACGAATGCGTGTTGCGAATGAGAAATCCAGCAAATATGTTACAAAGCGCGGAAATGTTCCAAAAACTTCGGTAAGCATTATTTGTCGCTTTCCATAAGTATTACTGATTACTGAGTATTAAAGGAATGCGACTTTTAGTTCTACACAAATTATCTAAAGCACAAAACCTCTCTGTAAATTTGGTTTGTAGAAACACAACATTTAACAAATATGACGTTTGATATTAGTGTTAGCAAGCCGTGAAAAAATTAAGATAATTGATGGGACAGAATAAGTAATGAATGTTTAAATATCTTAAATTTTTCAATTTTTTATTCACTTCCGTAGTAGTTGCCGATGCTGCTGATATCTCCTCGAGTCGTTTTATTTTTCCCTGTTCACTTACCGTTTCCTGTGTCCCACTGTTGAAGTGAACAGTCTCACTGATGCCGCAAAAAAGAGAACAATTCTTCATGTGTTTCTCCTTTTATAATCATTGCCTCTTGGTTGACTTTGCATCTTTGTAGGCATTCAGCAAGACAAATTAACAAGACAGAAGTAAACCTACGAACAAAAATTCGTAATGGTTTTTCTGGGGTTCTGATGTTGATATGGGGTAACGAACGTGGTTTGCAATATTTTTACGCTCCCAAAATTATTCTCATATTTTCTTGCATTTGACATCGGTGGTGGGGCGGGTGGTGTTGTCAGCGGGGTGGGTAGGGGTGTCGATGGTAGGGGTTTATGTGTGCGGGTAGTGAAGCGCCCGGAAGCAGCTAGTAAATAATAAAACAAAATACATCATACATCAAAAATATTATTTATTGATATTACATACATCCATTTTGTGTGCTTTCTCAAAAGAACTAAAATAAATAATAAAATAAAAAAGTCTAGCAATTTATAGTTATCATCGTAACAAAGATTTGTAGAGCAAAACCAATATTTATGTTTTGAAATGTCGTTACAGTAAAGTAAATCCGAATATAAAATATTCAGTATTAATTGTTAAATTTTCATCATTTATATTCTTGGCACATTGAATATCGCAACTTTGACAATATCGCCGTTTTAAACACTTAAATATGGCGTATCCCAAGTTATATCTTATAGCGAAGTCATCAAAGCTTATACAAGTGTTGTCATCTGAGAACACTTGGTCCAATATTTCATGGTCGAAATCCAGATTAGATGGCTCCGAATTGAGGTAGGGTTCAATTTCATCTACATCGTAGTGTTAGAATACTCCAGGAGGTTGGAGTTGGCTTGAAGTTATAATAACTCATCGTCGTCATCATCACAATTCGTTAATACTGAATTTTTCAATAATTTTATTGACATTATTTGACCTAAGATGTCGGTAAACTCTTTTACAGATGGATTCCGTCGATTGCCCACACACCCTCTTTGCCTAATTAAACCGAACAAATATTCAATCGGATCCTGAGTCAATATATTTGTAAGTAGGAAGAATATTTCTTTGTGTTCTGACATCAAACTTTGTAGTAACTGCAGTACGCCATTGATACTTTGGATAAGCCTGTTGAAGCAATTGTTACATAAAATTCTCCCGTATACAATATACCGAGGCATACACACAAGTGTATAGCTACACAATAAAGATGCATTCCACGCATCTATAATTAGACCAAAATAAATTACACAAGTCGCCTAAGAAAACAAACTGCAAGTGATCGGTAGATAACGACAAAGACAGTTCATAGGCGACAACGTAGTTCATATAGGAGAAGTAGGGCATTTGCATTGTGCCCTACTCTAACGAATTCCAAGAACACATAATGTCAGATATTTCATGTGCACTCTTCACAAAGACCACCACATCCAATATTGTGAATGACCATTCGCGTAAGCAGGACAACCCCACAAACACATCATCGACCATAGATCTCCGAATCCTCGATTGATGTAGTAAATATATCCAATTCAGCTACAACACATTTTAGTGACGAGATATACAATCACATTACAAATCTCTTAAGCTCTCGACCCATTATCTTGTCGGCTACAAGGACCCATACAAATATACCCTAAATATATATACCTATATATATACATATAATAATAAAACCTCAACAACAATTAATACTTTAAGAAGTATTAACAAATATTACTTTAACAAGTATTAACACAATAAATAGTTTTCTTCTGGATTGGCCGAATTGATTTAGTTGTACGGTAATATTTTTAACAAGTTTAAAAAAACTTCTTTGTTTACTTGAATTGCGCATTTATGTGGGTTCCTGTTAGTTAAAATTCGACTATTTAAACTATTAAATTTTTCGATAAAATTAGCGGTTGATAAAGATATATTTTGTGCACTCGGAGAAAACTGGTTGAAATGGTTCATAGTACGAATAGCACATGCAACCGTCCAACTAAAAATTTGCGTGGCGTAACTTACTCGCATTTTTTCAAATTTTTTCGGGTTTATAATTTAAGGAGTTAGTTTTGGGCATAATCTGGTCGAATTCGAAGAATCACAAGAATATAATTCCGTTAGTTCATTGGTTTTGAAATCAGTAGTCAATAGATTATTTCGCACGACTTAATTAAATGTGGCACGTCGTACAACGAAAATATTTTTTGTTTATCTAGGAAAAAGAACGGATTTTCGCGTTCTACCCCTAACATCTTTAAAGGCAGCCGATTATTTGGGCCATGGTCACAAACAATACATTTTACGGTAAATCCTATTTCAGAAAGAATGGACACGTTTCTTTTTATTATGTTTACTTAATCACCACCACTGATGTTAGTAGCATTAGCAAAGTACGATAATACGTATTTGTAGTTTGCAAATAACCCCCTAATCAAAAACACACAAATATTTTTTGCTAACTTTTTAGTGATACACGCCCGAATCCACAAAACCATCAATCACGTCGTTAACGGAATCATATTCTAATGATTGAACGAATCATCACTTCATCGAATATTAATACAACAATCTTTTCCATTTCACTTAACTGCTTAAATTTTTCTTTTAGATTGTAAATAATTTGATCATTAAACCCGGGCTTTAAATTTTTTATTAATTTCCAGTTTATTAAACCTTGTTTTGAAGGCGTATTAAAACTAAGAATATCGCGCATATATGTAGCTGGTGATTTGAAGTATAATTTTTGACATATTAATTTTTGTTTTGGAGGCCAACCGGAATACTTGTGCTTTTTTATAAGTAATAGTTTCCCAAACTCTTTGCTATCCTCATTTATTTCTTGGCTGTTAATTAAATCTTCTAGAAGATTTTTCGATGTCAGCTTGGCGTTCTCCTCATTTAACTTTAAATTTTATGCTTTTAACTGTCTAATTAAATTGGTTCGTAGTAGTGAAACTTTTTTTGCAACTGAAGCAAGTTGAAGGACACACATTTTCACTACACACTTCGTTCGAGAAGCTAACATGAGCTAAATCTTCTAATTTCAAATCTTGATTTTCCTTAATTTTTGAATATGTTCTAATATTTTTATATCTTTCAGGGACTTTATTTAAAGTTATTTTATAAAGTTATTTTTTTTAATTTCTTCTTATTCTTATCTCCGTCTAAAAAATGAATTTCACAAACATGTAAAATTTTCTTTTCGGGGATATCTATGCCGCATTTGGATAACCAGATAGTAACCAGATAGTAAATTCAGGACTTTTATGGCTAGGAAAGCCATAAAATTGACGATTAGTGAAACGTCTTCTGCTTGCTAGACATGTTGGGATTGCACAAACAATCCCGGGTATTCTTTTGTCGCCCATTAATGGTGTAAAAAATAGTAAATCTGACTTAAGTATATTAAAAAATGCAACACTATGGTTGCTGTTGCATATATTTAATATGTATCATAAAAAATGTAAAACTATTATAAAATTTATTCGATAACACTTTTAAATTTTTTTTTTTTTTTTGACAAAATTGTTGTCGCTTTCAAAATCGACTGAAGGATATTTTATTATTTTGCTAATTCAAATTTTTTACGTTCTTCCGTTAGTGTGAACGTAAAAACAAAAAAGAAGAGATTGAAAACGAAATATGTATTATGTATGTTGTAATGTTCGCACGCTGTTGGCTGTCGAGCACAAATAAATATGTAAAAGAAAAAAGCAAAAATTTAACAAAGTTTTTTAGCTATACACACATTCAAACTGATAATATCAAATAAAATGCAAGAAAATATGAGAGAATAATTTAAGGAGCGTAAAAATATTGCAAACCACGTTCGTTACCCCATATCAACATCAGAACCCCAGAAAAAACCATTAAGAATTTTTGTTCGTATGTTCACTTCTGTCTTGTTAATTTGTCTGTGCTTGCAGCTTTGTAGCTCTCTCATCATTCTCGTGTTGTTGGTGGTTTTCTCTTGTAACAGATCGCTTGGGTTTTTTTCATTTGGCATTTTGTCGCCTCCGTTACTTCGTGCATACTGCGCTGGCTGTGTTGCTATGCTGGATTTATTTGCATGCATGTGTTGAGTTGCTATGCTTGGCTTATTTGCATGCATGCGCTGTGTTGCACTGCTGTACTCGTTTGTATGCATGATTCGGTTAGCGCTTGTTGATTTTTCTTCGTGCGTGCGTGCCCTGCTGTACTTGTTTGCATGCATGTTTCGTGTTGCTACGCTGGGCTTATTTGCATCATTTATCTTCGTGCGTGCACTGTGGGTGTAAGACGAAAATTTGCTGTTAAAATGTTATTGCTGTATTGCTAGGAGTTCTTTCTCTATGACGGGTTTGTTTAGGTCGTGTTTTTGCAGTGACACTGGCGTACAATATTGGTAGGTCTTTGCCGATTTCGCCTTGTGAAAGTACTGCACCTAAAGCAAAGTTGGAAGCGTCAGTTGTTAAAATGAATGGTTTATCGAAGTTCGGATATTGCTGAATTGGTGGTTTAATGAGCTTTTCTTTCAATGTATTTAATGCGGTTTGACATTCTGTTGTCCAAATGAATTTAGTGTTCTTTTGTAATAATACGTTTAAGTCTTTTGCTATGTCTGCTATGTTTGGTATGAATCGTCTATAGTAATTGCAAAATGCGATGAATCTCCTTACATCATCTGCGTTTTGTGGTATAGGATATTCTTGAATCGTCTTGAATTTGGCTGGGTCTGTTTGCACGCCGTCTTTGGTGATTAGATGACCGGTCGTAGAAAACAACATTTGTCTGGGTTTAGTTTTAGGTTGTAGCGTTTCAATCTGTCTAGTACTCTAATCAAATTTTCATTGTGATTTTCATTGTGATGGTTTAGAAAATGGAAATGCTTCTGATTCTAGGCCAGAAAGTGCTATAGTTAACATTCTTTGGAAACTAATTGAGGAAATTTTCAGTTCGAAAGGTAAGCTTTCAAATTGGTAATGTCGGTTTGTTGTGGAAAAAGATGTCAGTGGTCTTGACTTTGTCTAGATTAATCTGGTAAAATGATCTCGTCATGTCTAAAGTCGAGAACCATTTGGCTCTTCCTAATTTGTCTAAAATGTCCTCTAGTCTTGTTAGTGGGAATTTGTCATTTACTATTTTGTCATTTAACTTTCGAAAATCTACTACTACTCTCCATTTCTTTTTTTTTTCTGAGCAGGTTTTTTTAGGGTCTAAAAGAAGTGGTGAATTTTATGAACTTACTGATGGTTCTATTATTTTATCATTGAGTATTTTGTTTACTTGCTCATTGATGGCTTCTATGTTTGAGTGAGATAATCCATAGGTTTTGATATATATATATACCGGGGTGTTGTCTTGAGTTGAGATTTTTTGTGTTGTTTTTTAATGATTGTTCGTCGGTGCTTTTGAGAGTTATTTGTGTTTACTATTTTTAGATGTGTCATACTAGATTTAGGTCCGATTGAGTTGCTATGGAATACTCCTTGTACTTATTCTTTTTTAAGTATAACTGTATCTTCGTCAAGGTATAATCTTATTGGTTGAATAATTTCTGTCCTAGGCGGAATTTTGATTTTTAGAGTTTTGAGTGTTTTGGTGTGCATGGGTAGCACGAAATTTGTGTCGTCAATTTGGATAGTGAAGTGAATGATTCGTACATAGTCTATCTTAAAAAAAAAAAAACGTTTTAGGAAATGTCTGCCTAATATTCCGTCAGTGTCTATTGGGAATTTTTCATCTACCAATTGAAAATTATGGGTGCATTCTATATCGCCAATTTTCATTTTTAATTCTATTACTCCGCATGAGTATTTCTTCGCTTGTTATACCAGCCAATTTCCATTTTTCTTCCGGGTAATATTGTTCATTTAATACGCTTTTTGATACTTTACAAAGTGAAATATCGGCTCCGGTGTCTATTAAAAATGTAATTGTTTTCTTTCTGCTTTTTATCTAATATATAAAAATCTCGTGTTACGGTGTTTGTCTCTCAACTGCTCCGAAACGGCTCGACCCATTGTTATGAAATTTTTCATGTATTTTCCATAGGATTTATGTATGAACTCGCGACCATAACTCACGAACGATGGATTAGCGTAATTCTTTTTTTGTTTTCTTCGTTATAGTTCTAGGAAACAAAGACAATTACAAAGGAAAGTCGAAAAATTCGGATAAACAGCAAAAGTTATTTTGTTCGTTATGTTCCCAGAGATATTTTTAGCAAAATAAAATTCGGGAAAATTTGGAAAACGATAAATTGGATATATTTCGAGGAAATAACTGTATTGAATGTTTTCGGGGAAATGAAAACTTTGGAAAAACGCATTCCAGCCTAACTTAAAATAAAATTAAATTTGTGTTGATTCGCGATCTGTCCAGCAAAAGTCGTTATTTCATTTCTGTTCCAATAGATTCCAATTGTTTGGGTTACGTGCGCAAATGTCATTTGACAGCTTGTTCTTTGATTTTGTGGGCAAAAAGATCTCCAAAAGACCACAAAATACCATCAAAAGGCCCCTAAGACCCCGAAAAGAATCACAAAAAAGGCCTCCGAAAGTCCCTCAAAATCCCCAAAAATCATTAAAGACCCCCCAAAAGACCCCCCAAAAGACCCTAAAAAGACTCGCCGAAATACTACAAAAAGACCCTCAAAAGACCCCCAAAAGACCTACAAAAGGCGTCCAAAAAACTCACCAAAAAACCTCCAGAAGACCCTGAAAGGACCTCCAAAAGACTCCCAAAGATACCCCCAAAGATACCCTCAAAATACCCAAAAACCCTCAAAGGACCTCCAAAAGACCCACAAAATATCCTCAAAAGACTCCTTTAACGACCCTCAATAGATCCTCAAAATACCCTCAAAAGACCCCCAAAAGACCATACCGAATTTCATACAAATCGGTAGAGAAATTACTTAGTTCCCAAAATTAAAAAATGTAACACAATGATGTGACTAATACTGTGACTCGATATCGCAAAACAAACTCAGGTGTTTGATAATTCCGATGTTTCGGAATTTAATCTGCCTGGGTATAGCTTGGTGCCATTATTTTTTTCTCGACGCGGACTCGCAATCTATGTCCGGAGTGATGTTGCGTTTCAGCTTTTTCCTCAATTTAGCCAAAGTTCCAAACCGGAATTCAATTTCATTTGGCTCAAAGTTAAGATACAAGAGCGCAACATCTACTACTGTTTCCTTTGCAGAAGCCCCAACTTAGACAGTGTTTCAACTCAGAGTGAGTTTGATGCACTGACTGATTCAATCTTAGGAATTGATAAAAAGCATGAAATCGTTATTGCGGGCGATTTCAATGTACACAATTCTAGGTGGCTTCGCCATTCTGGCCAGATAACACCCGAAGGAAGGTGTGTTGAGTTATTTGCTGAGTTCAATCACCTTACTCAGCTTGTAAATGAGCCTACCCGAATACCTGACATTGCATATCATTCCGCTAACACCCTTGACTTGTTCCTTACCTCTCGTCTTGAGAAATACTCCGTAAATGTATTATCGCCTCTAGGCTCGTCAGACCATTGTGTAGTATCAGCTAATTTCTCGTTAATAAACCACGTAGTTAGAGAAAAAACTCCCCAAAAAATAGTATGGCATTACAAGAAAGCCAATTGGGACGGCCTTAACAACTTCTTTGGGAGAACTAACTGGTCGCTATTTTTTCGTAATAGCAACGTGGATGCCGCCGCTGATGCAATCACAAACATCATTCTTATTGGTATGAAAAAGTTTATCCCTTTCAGGAATAAATCTCTTAAATCAAAGGAAGATGGATGGTATGACTTGAGCTGTAAAGAGGCTTCTAGGATTAGAGAGGTATGCTTTCGGTTGTACAAAGCAAACCCTACCGAGGAAAACCGAAAAAAGTTTAAACGAGCAAGAAATGATTGCAATGCCCATCTTCGGCGAGTCAAATTCGCCTACGACCGAAAATTAAGACAAAAAATACTACAAGGTCCCAAAGGTAGTAAAAATGTGTGGTCTTTCGTGAAAAGAATCAAAAATACAGCCTCGTCGTCGATTCCAACGCTCATTTATAATGACAATCCAGTTGTCAGCTCTATAGACAAGGCCAATCTGTTTGCTGCGCATTTCGCAGCTAGCTCTACGCTTCCAGATTGTGCATTGCCGCCTCCTGCACCTCAGAATATTGAACACTCTATGGGACAGATATTTTTTCGTACTCGTGCAGTTGCTAGAGTTTTAAATGATCTCAACACTCACAAATCCGCTGGGCCAGATGGTATTTCTCCACTAGTTCTGAAGAGGTGTTCTTCCAAGCTGGCATTACCATTGCGTAAGCTTTTCCATCTATCCTATTCTTCTGGACTCTTCCCGAGAAGTTGGAAAACTGCATTTGTCCAGCCAATACCCAAAAAAGGCGAGCCGTCGTCTCCTTCTTCGTACCGACCCATAGCACTTACATTCATTCTTTCCAAGGTCATGGAATCGCTGATCAATTATCAGCTTAAGAAATATCTTGAAACCAACGAAATCCTTAGTGACCGGCAGTATGGATTTCGTGGGCAACGTTCTACTGGTGATTTGATGGTATATCTCACCGAACAGTGGAACCGATCTTTGCATCATTTTGGTGAAAGTAAAGCTGTTGCACTCGATATTTCGAAGGCATTTGACAGAGATTGGCATCAAGCTCTTTTGTCTAATGGTGTTGATGATAAATTACTTCATTGGATTAGAAGCTATCTTTTGGACCGCTCAATTCAAGTTGTTTTAGACGGTTTCAAGTCTGAAATACACCACATAAATGCTGGCGTTCCCCAGGGCTCTGTTCTGTCCCCGACACTCTTTCTCATTTTTATTAATGATCTCTTATCTGTGACTTCTAATCCAATTCACTCTTTCGCTGACGACAGCACTCTCAGCTTCTCATATAAGTTTGAGGAACGTCCCTCCACCTCTGATGTGGAACTCAAACAACTTTGTATGTTAAGCTCGTTAAATTCTGACCTTGACAGCACAATACAATGGGGAGAAATCAATCGAGTAGAATTTAACGCTTCCAAAACCCAATGCTGTCTCCTGTCGTCCAAGCGAATCCTTAACCCCATGCCATTATCCATGAATGGCACTTGCATCGAGGAAACTGAAAATCTCGCAATTCTCGGTATGAGCGTTAACGACAAGCTTCGTTAGAATGACCACATATTTACCGTCGCCAAAAACGCTGTGAAATGTTTAGGTTTTCTAGCCCGGTGCAAGAAATATTTCACTCCCTCTGATCTGGCTACCATATAATATACAAGGCTTTTATTCGCCCGAAACTTGAGTACAATTGCCATATCTGGTCTGGTGCGCCTAAGACTATTTTGCATCAGCTAGATAGAATACAAAACCGCGCGATAAAACTTATCGGTGACGAAAATATAGCGAAATCAATAGATTCGCTTGAACACCACAGGAAGGTTTCCTGCTTGTCACTGTTTTATCGCTTCTTCTACCAGCGGTGTTCAAGAGAAATAGCCAGCTGCATGCCACCTCTCCTTGAATTCAACCGCAATACTCGTGGCGCTTAAATGCTCATCAGTTTACCCTCAAGCCCATCTTCGGACGTACAGTTAAATTCAGGGATTCGTTCTTCAGCCGTTCAACACGTATGTGGAATGCTCTGCCAAGCTCTGTCTTCCCACCTAACTATGATCCACAGGCATTCAAAACACAAGCTCATAGACATCTCCTCTTTTCTCCTCCTCTTCCTTAACGCCCACGCTGTGTCAAGCATATAGCCGAGCATTATAAGGGTGCAAACCCCTTGAAGCGTGCGCGAATTATAAAAACAAAAAAAAAACAAAAAAAATAGCTTTTCACAAGTTCACAAAACGATCACAAACAAATTTATTGAAAGTGGGACAGGACAGGTCTGTCGGGTCAGCTAGTTATTAAATTCTCTATATTAACTTCACTTGGCCGTGGGTCGTCGGTCGTCTGTCGTGGATTCTTGCGATTAATTTTTAACCCACTTCCCATGGCCCGATTTTATTGAAATTTTGCACACATGTGTATTTCCGGAGACAACACTTTCCCAAACAAAAATTTTAAAAAATTTACACAATTTTCTTCAAATTTTACACACATGTGTATACCCAATAAACAATACTAAATTTGGTAGTGATCGGGTCCCGGGTTCGGCCGCAAGGCCCTTATACATTTTTTAAATATCTATACAGGCATCAGATATTCGTCGCCCTTTATGGACTGTGTGCGGTGTGTGCTGCGCAGTCGGCTGCGCTGCATGGTTTTGGTGGTGGAGAGAGAGAGAGAAATCTTAGCTCACGCACAAATGAACCCAGCAAATGAAACGAGACATAAATGTTTTATGCTTAATTCAACTTACATTTTTATTTACTGAATTTTATTTTTATTGATGTCGTTTTTTGTTGTCGATATCAACTTACAGATAGAACAACAAGTTTTCGCAATATTCTGTCATTTCGCGTTTTCATAAATTAGTTCAGAGCAGTCAAAGAGTTCTCAAGATAAATGTTCGTGTTTCTTATTTGCTCAGAGTATGAGCAAAGTGCTCAGAATAAAATGATCTGAGCTGTTTTAATTTTAACATCTGATGTCAAATGTCTGTTTCGATGATTTTCTCCTACAATAAAAAAAATGGCCCAGGGGCTCCCATATCAATTTCTGCGATTAGAGAATTAAGATGAAAAATTTTAATTTTTATGGGTTGTTTTTTTATATAATTTGTATTTGTATTGTCATTTGATATTTTGTATATGTTTATGTCTGGCTGTCTGGGGAAAACACGTACCCCGAGCCTTGCTCGTTTCCCTGTTGGTTACAGTTCTTACATGGTGATTTAGTCGCTGTCTGAAATTCGAGTTGTTTCGATGGTCATTGCCATTGCACTGGTGCCTGTTGTGTTGTCCGTTGTAATTGTTTCTGGGTTGCCTTTATTCATTGTTGGTTGTTATTTCTGTTATTATTTTGGTGTGTATGTTTGTTATTGTATCGAGTATTATTCTGGTGCATTGTGTTGTTGTTGTGTATGACCTTCTGTTGTTTTCGTAGGTTCTGGTATTATGTAATGAGTTCTGGTGCATTGTGTTGTTGTTGTATGACCTTCTGTTGTTGTCGTAGGTTCTGGTATTATGTAATGAGTTATGTTGGTATAGCTTTCATAGCTATATCTAGGCTAAAAGTCGCCATTGCAATGTTTTGTTTCTCTAAAAATTGGTTTAATATGCTTGATAATATGTTTATTTTTTTAAATATTTTTAAATATGTTTATTTCTAATTGTTTTGATTGATATTCTGGATTATTTATGATATTTTTGAATATAGTTTTTAAGGAATTTAGCTCTTCTAATTTTGAATTTATAGTTTCTTTTTTATATCCTCTGCTTGAGCATTTCTTTGCATTATTAAAAATTTTCTCTACTTGTGTAATGATCTCTTGTGCTACTTCCATTACTGGAGAAAAACATTTTTTAATACATACTTACATTGGTATAAAATGCTTTATTTTATTTTAAACATTTTGTGTTTTGTTTATTTGCTTATGAATATAGTTCCTTAAGCTATTATTAATTTCTTTTGAAATATATATAGTTAGTGCTACTGCTAATATTACTAAATTATTGTTAGTTCAATAGTTGTGTTTGTTGTTTTATCGGATGGGTTGTTGCTGTTGTTGTAGCAACTCCAGGTTCGGGAGTGGATCCAAGTGATCCAATCTCAAACCTGTTGTTGTGTTGACGATCTTTGGCCCAATGTCTTGATAGGTATTGGGGTCCTTTCGGTGCCTAGAAACAATCGTCGCGGAAAGGGGTTGTTGTTGCTTATCATCTTATCTATGGTTGTCGATTTTTAAAAACCAGTGTCCCATTTTGTTTTTTGGTCTTGGATTTTCTTTTTTCTCTTTTATTTTTGACCAGATGGTAGTGGAGCTGTCCCAGGGTATAGGTTTTTTTTGTATCTCTTACAACGCTAAGCAGATATGCTAAATTCCTCGTGCCTCCTCGTTTTGGTTTCTGTATTTTACGTCTATTCTTTTAATTTTTGTTAGTTTTGCCTGTTTGTTCTCCTCTTGTCTTTTGTAATATTCCTGGATTGTAATCGGTTTCGGAAATTGGCTTGTAAACTGGAGGGGATGGTTGTGATGTCCACAGATTGGGATGTACTCGTCCATAAGTTTAGAAAATTTAGTTGAAAATTTGTACAGGATCTTTATGTGGATTTTTCTTGATTCGATCCGCAGGATCTTCTTTTTCTATGATTTGGTCCGCAGGATCTTGATTTTATGTCAATGTCAATCTTCTAGGATTCATTGTGTTGGATCTGGATTTTTTTTAAGGCTATTTAGGATCTTCTTTCTTTCTTGTTGTCTTCTAAGATTCGGTCCGCAGGATTGCCATGTAATACGTCTGCCGTTTACTGTGTGTATAATATTAAATGGACCTATCAAACAACGAAGATTTTAAGTGAAGCTTGGACTCGCATTAGTTGCGCCTAGTCCTGTCTTCTATTAATATATTTGTAGGAAGCAATAGCAGAAGACCTATCTTCTATTGCTGTATTTGCCAAAGCAAAAGCAGAAGATCGACGAGAGAATTAAAATACTGATATGTTCGATTGATAATTTAATTCTGAGTTCTTTATTAAAAAGAAAGTAAGCGTCTAACAAAGAATTCATATTAAAACAAAGTATTAGTAATGCTCTACATTTGATTTCGGTGCGCTTTACCTACTTTATAGAGGTAGCGCACAGAGTCATAAACTATTGATAATAATTACATAGATGACATTTATTAGTGAGTCATCCTAATAGTAAACTCTCTGTTCGTATAATGCTTAAGCTATTAATGTGAGAACTGTGTGGTGATATTTGCATTGTACTTGGTGTGCAATTTTTTATTACTTACTACTTTGTTTCGCTACTATGATTTACTTAATACTTTATATCTTATTTTTTCCCTTAACATTTATTTATTTATATTAAAAACATTTTGATTTATTTTTTTTTACAATATAAATAAGCAAATATTGCTCACTTAGAGCATAGGGCAGAAACATAATTCCTCCATCCTCGTCGATCTTGCGCTAGTCGTTTAATTTCTCGCCGCGTTCCAGTAGACCCCGCCACTTTCTACGCCGTATCTCAATCGCAAATGTTGGACTAGATGTTAGTTGTTGCAGGTCGTTGTTTGATATTGTATTGATCCAGAATATGCAACACACTCTTCTTAGACACTTATTGATGAAAACCTGGAGTCTGTTTTTTGCAGAATCTGTGACTCGCTGGGTCTCATAACCATTGAGAAGGACTGATTTCACACTTGAGCTGAAGATGTGAATTTTTGTGCGTCTCGACATGTTACGAGAGTTGGTGATATGCGTGGCGGGCTTTATTTATGCGAGACGATATATCTGTCTCCGAACCGCCATCCTTCATTATAATACTCCCAAGGTAACAAAACTCTTCTACGTCCTCGATGGTTATCACTCGATCGTCCAAGCTTAGCGTCAGAGGAGTCATGATACCAGTTTCGATGCGCATTACTTTAGTTTTGCTCATGTTGATTTCGACTCGTCTTGCAACTTTCCATTTTTGACTTCATGTCCGTGTGTGTCGTAAGGCAGATGTCATCAGCGTAATCAAGATCATTCAGCTTTTAAAATGGAAGCCATTGTATTCCATTCGGTGCTTCGATGTTTATTTGCATCATTACACTATCCAGGACGACCAAAAAGAGCAGTGGTGATAATACACAACCTTGGCGTACTCTTTGGTGATGTAAAAATTGACACTTTGCTTGCCTTTGAAGCTAACACTGCATGCCGCATCTTTATAGAGTTCACGAATGAGATCCACGATTGTTTCCGGTTCACCCAAATTTTGCCGTGCGTTCCAAATAGCGGGTCTGGATATAGTGTCAAAAGCTCGCTCAAAATCCACGAACAAGAGAAACAGCGGTGACCTCCATTCTACAGTCTTTTCAATAATAATCCGCAGTGTGTTGATGTGGTCCACACAGGATCGATTAGGCCTAAATCCGGCTTGTTCACGTCGCAGAAGACTATTCACAGTTGGTGATATACGATCTAATATGAGAAAAGCCAAAACCTTCGCAATCGTGTTGAGTGGAGTAATTCCTCACCAATTTTACAGTCACTCAGGTCGCCTTTATTGGAGTTCGTTATGATGACACCTTCTTTTCAACTGTCGTGAATTTTACGTGTTATCCACGCTTCGCGGATAATTGATGATAGTATTCTTGCCAGAACGCTTGAATTGCTTTTCAAAAGCTCCACTGTCAGGTTATCTGGGCCTGGAGATTTGTAATTCTTCAACTTGTTGATTTGCAATTTCGATCTCCTCTCCACCTGGTGGTTCGGTAGATATATTGCGCCTTGGACAGTGATCGTCGAGTCATCAAAGAACTTCACCTCTCAAGCTGTTGGTCTTCTGTGGCAAGAATATTACCAAACCAGTCTTTGAGCGGTGGTGTTTGCTTAAAACCTTCTCCACTTAGTTTCCGGATTGCAGAATTCACACCGCGCATGTCGCCACACTGAGTTGCATTCTCTGCTTCCGTAGCGATGTTGTTTGTGAATTGCTCTCGATCAATATGCACTATCCTTCTCACTTGGCGTTCCGCGTTATTATATTCCCTTCTTAGATGTTGCCTTTCCTGCTGCGCACGCGACTGATCCAGCCTGATTTTGATGGCTTTTTGATCCTCAATGCATCTTCAGGTTTCATCTGTTATCCAAGGCTTCCGATGCCTTTTTGTATGCATTTTCGATGCATTCCCAGGTATCCTCTTCATTTGATTCCGCGATCTGAGTGGTAAATCGCGCCTTGTATTCTTCCACTTTAGCAGGGTCTCGCAGCTTTTGTAAATCGAATTTACGCGAAGATCTCTGCTGGCGGCGAATAGCAGCTGGACGTATTCGAATTATACCAATAACTAGATGGTGGTCGCTGTAAACATCAGCGACTCGGCGAGTCTTTACATCCAACAGCGAGTTGAAAAACATCTTATTGATCAGCATGTGATCTATTTGATTACGTGTTATTCCATCAGGCGATTGCCAAGTGATGCGGGAACCTAGTGCCGCCAATAAACAGCTGATGACTAGAGCATAGATCTATTAATCTTTCTCCAATGTTGTTGCGAGAGTTACCGAGAACATGTGGTCCCATAACTGCTTGGAGATCCGTGTAATTGTTTCCAACTAGGGCGTTAAGTCACCAAGAATGAGCTTTATATCACCATTGCGGGAACTGGCAATAGTAGCTTCGACTTGGCTATAAAACTCGGCCTTAGTCTCGTCATCATCTGGGTCGGTGGGTGCATAGCATTGAATAACGCTGATGTTCCTAAATTTGGTGTGGAATCGTGCCATAATTATGCGGTCCGAGATGGGTTTAAATTCCATCAGGGACTTTCTTGCTAAAGGTGTTATAAGGATTCCCACTCCATATATATGGGCGCTGTTGTTGCCACTGTACATGAGGGATTGTCCAGTCCGTGTTTGAAAATCACCTTGTCCCTTCTATCTTATTTCGATGAGGCCCAAAATTTCTATGTTGTAGCGTTCCATTTCACGACAAACTTGAGCTAATCTCGACGATTCTGAGAGGGTACGAACGTTCCATGTCCTGATCTTTGTCCTTGTACGAAAGCTGAAAGTCGTTACCGAAGAATCCTGTAAATATCCGAGGCTTGTTTCCATTTCTAGAGTAAATAATTTAAAGGCTGGGTTACTGGCCCTGCGTAACCCCCTGTAGGAGGACCACAGACTGAAGGTGATTTAGACCTTAAGGCATAGAGTCGATGCCTGATGAACACATTTTTATTACAACGAGTCGCATGATACACGACAGACACCCGCTTGTAGCCGCCCCTAACATGGAGTTAACAGACACTACCACCCAATTGGATGTGTTTCCAACCCATCAACGAATTTCCTCGCCATTTGGAACAAGTGGTCGATTATCGACTACTGCTTCCTAAAGCCTTGCACTCGAGACAAATTTGTAGCTATTTGGCTACAATAGCTATTTGTAGCTATTTGTTGGTGAGACGGTGAACCATATGACCTGATGAGCTGCTTAAAGATGAGCAGCCTGGTGTTGTTGGACAGTCCGTTTCGTCTTCTTAGAAGCGGGTGCACCAAATGAAGAGCGTAGTTAGCTTTTTTCATCATTATATCGATGTGCTTGTTGAACTTAAGCCTCTCCGTGAAGTTCATTCCCAGGTACTTCGTTTCTAACTTGGTGTTAATTATTGTGTTGTCTGGAAGGGTGATTTTCCGTCAGTGCCCGATGGTTTTTTAGAGTTTCCTCTCATAATTAAATCACTGACAACAGCCGGTAAACATATCCACGTCTACGGGTTCATTACTTCTTGGGGAAATGGCGTCTTCCACAAGAATTTCAACCTGTTATACGAAATCTGGAAGCTGAGTTGGTGGTCGGTCTGTAAAGCTCTTTTCGAAATGTCAGGCAAAGGCTTCGGCTTTTTCAACAGAACTAGATGCTACTTGCTCTCCAAACGTGATACTTTCTGGAATAGAAATACGTTTCCCGATCACAGAATTCAGATTTTTAAAAACATCTGGGCCTAGGTTCAACTTAACAGCATAATTACATTAGTCATGAGGGTGCTTCGCTTTTTAAAATTCTCTACGCCTATTTACTTCGCCTCCAGCTGTGTTTGTTTGTTGTGGCAGACAACCAAATCCTGTGATCAATTTAAAAAAAAAAACAGTACTAGTAGTATGTTACATATAAAGAGGTATATAAAATTTAGAAGCTACTTTTTCTGTTTATTTTGGCTTGTCTTTTCTTTAACAATTTCTACAATACTAATGCCTCGTTTCACAGTTGGTGTTTAAACATAAACTCTCATGACAGTTTAAACTTTTTAGCGTTTCACAGTCTAATTGTGACACCCGCTTAACTTGTTCGAAGTTTGATGTTCACTGGGTTATTTTTTATTCACATTTTTGCCAATTTGTCTGCAATCAATAATAATAGGTATAATAAATAAATCAAGCAATCGTTGTCCAATTTTACAAATCACATTAACATTCGTCGTAGTTGACAGCAAATTCGCTGATGTGTAAAATTAAAACTATAATTCGCCAAAGTGAACCAAATATCCTCTAATTCTTCAAAATCATTTTCTACGAATAGGCTGCAAGGAATTTTTCAAAAAAAAAATTATTCCTCATTTAATTTAGGCACCCTGGGTTTTTATTTGATCCAAAGGTGTACCTGATCACATCTTCATCATTGAATGTAACCGTATCTACGGCTAATCGCTTTAAAGAGCTCGAACTGCAAATAAACGTTTCAAGCGAACTGCTATTCATAGGACTACTGAGAATCTCCAATCCCTCCAGTCGTTCGAATTTATTACTACAGGAAATATTCGACACCGTATCCATCATATAACAATCCAAATTTATTAGCTGGACAGGATCGAGATAATTTTCCAATTTCTAGATTCCCTTGGCCCTTAATCATCGTTCAAAGACTTAAGTTGCGACTTTCTTAAGGACTTGCAGCAATTCGTTACATGAGAATTTGAATAATTTTAATTTGCGCAAAAATATATCATTTAGGATATGCAAAATGCCAGCGTTTGATGTATACAGGTATAACAATTCTAACTTTGGACATGTCTTTACGATTGCTTTTAATGTTTTCATTTTGCGACAAAATTAATGAAATTTGAATAAAATGTAATAAATTAAGAATTTATTTCACAAGGTATAAGTGTCAAACTTGAAGGTTAAATGAAAGTTTATGCTAAAACTCGGTTTAAACCCTCAACTGTGAGCGGTTAAGTTGAACCGCGTTTATACCCTCTCCGACGTTTAAACTTGCACTGAGAAACACCATTTTGCTATAATCTAGATTTTAAAAACTGATGCGAGTTAAAACTGGGTTTAAACTCAAACTGTGAAACCGGGCATAAATGTCAAAAGTGATCTGTCAGTTCGCATAGCAACATTGTTTTTTATTTACTTGAAAAATTGAATTTAGCGAAAAAATGGAATTATCGCGTGAAAATTTTCGTGTGATAATTTTTACAATTTTCGAAAGGGGTTAACTCAACAACAGTACTTCGAATCACTCCATTCGACTTTTGGCGACTAAGCACCATCCTGGAATTTTAATGCGAACGACGTTCACTTGAAGGTCGTCCAAAAACAGCTGTTGTGCCAGAAAACATCATGCTGTGAGAAAACTGATTGAAGAGGATCGTCATGTGAGTTATCGGGAACTCGAGGCATGCCTAGGCATTAGTAACACCAGCGTATATATGATCTTACATGAACATTTAATGGTGCGGAGGCTATGTGTACGTTGGATTCCACATTTTTTGACAGACGCATAAAAAAAGGTTCGTGTCGATTGGTGCCGCCAAATGCTTGAAAAATTCGTTGAAGGTATTTCCAAAAACGTATATAAGATCGCGACAGGTGACGAGTTATGGATATTTGCGTATGAGCCGTAAAGAAAAGGGCAATAGATTGTTTTGGTCTTCCAATTCGAAGAAAATCCAACAAAAGTTGTGCGAGCATTGTATTCCATTCGGTGCTTCGATGTTTATTTGCATCATTACACTATCCAGGACGACCAAAAAGAGCAGTGGTGATAATACACAACCTTGGCGTACTCTTTGGTGATGTAAAAATTGACACTTTGCTTGCCTTTGAAGCTAACACTGCATGCCGCATCTTTATAGAGTTCACGAATGAGATCCACGATTGTTTCCGGTCCACCCAAATTTTGCCGTGCGTTCCAAATAGCGGGTCTGGATATAGTGTCAAAAGCTCGCTCAAAATCCACGAACAAGAGAAACAGCGGTGACCTCCATTCTACAGTCTTTTCAATAATAATCCGCAGTGTGTTGATGTGGTCCACACAGGATCGATTAGGCCTAAATCCGGCTTGTTCACGTCGCAGAAGACTATTCACAGTTGTTGATATACGATCTAATATTAGAAAAGCCAAAACCTTCGCAATCGTGTTGAGTAGAGTAATTCCTCTCCAATTTTACAGTCACTCAGGTCGCCTTTATTGGAGTTCGTTATGATGACACCTTCTTTTCAACTGTCGTGAATTTTACGTGTTATCCACGCTTCGCGGATAATTGATGATAGTATGCTTGCCAGAACGCTTGAATTGCTTTTCAAAAGCTCCACTGTCAGGTTATCTGGGCCTGGAGATTTGTAATTCTTCAACTTGTTGATTTGCAATTTCGATCTCCTCTCCACCTGGTGTTTCGGTAGATATATTGCGCCTTGGACAGTGATCGTCGAGTCATCAAAGAACTTCACCTCTCAAGCTGTTGGTCTTCTGTGGCAAGAATATTACCAAACCAGTCTTTGAGCGGTGGTGTTTGCTTAAAACCTTCTCCACTTAGTTTCCGGATTGCAGAATTCACACCGCGCATGTCGCCACACTGAGTTGCATTCTCTGCTTCCGTAGCGATGTTGTTTGTGAATTGCTCTCGATCAATATGCACTATCCTTCTCACTTGGCGTTCCGCGTTATTATATTCCCTTCTTAGATCTTGCCTTTCCTGCTGCGCACGCGACTGATCCAGCCTGATTTTGATGGCTTTTTAATCCTCAATGCATCTTCAGGTTTCAGCTGTTATCCAAGGCTTCCGATGCCTTTTTGTATGCATTTTCGATGCATTCCCAGGTATCCTCTTCATTTGATTCCGCGATCTGAGTGGTAAATCGCGCCTTGTATTCTTCCACTTTAGCAGGGTCTCGCAGCTTTTGTAAATCGAATTTACGCGAAGATCTCTGCTGGCGGCGAATAGCAGCTGGACGTATTCGAATTATACCAATAACTAGATGGTGGTCGCTGTAAACATCAGCGACTCGGCGAGTCTTTACATCCAACAGCGAGTTGAAAAACATCTTATTGATCAGGATGTGATCTATTTGATTACGTGTTATTCCATCAGGCGATTGCCAAGTGATGCGGGAACCTAGTGCCGCCAATAAACAGCTGATGACTAGAGCATAGATCTATTAATCTTTCTCCAATGTTGTTGCGAGAGTTACCGAGAACATGTGGTCCCATAACTGCTTGGAGATCCGTGTAATTGTTTCCAACTAGGGCGTTAAGTCACCAAGAATGAGCTTTATATCACCATTGCGGGAACTGGCAATAGTAGCTTCGACTTGGCTATAAAACTCGGCCTTAGTCTCGTCATCATCTGGGTGGGTGGGTGCATAGCATTGAATAACGCTGATGTTCCTAAATTTGGTGTGGAATCGTGCCATAATTATGCGGTCCGAGATGGGTTTAAATTCCATCAGGGACTTTCTTGCTAAAGGTGTTATAAGGATTCCCACTCCATATATATGGGCGCTGTTGTTGCCACTGTACATGATGGATTGTCCAGTCCGTGTTTGAAAATCACCTTTTCCCTTCTATCTTATTTCGATGAGGCCCAAAATTTCTATGTTGTAGCGTTCCATTTCACGACAAACTTGAGCTAATCTCGACGATTCTGAGAGGGTACGAACGTTCCATGTCCTGATCTTTGTCCTTGTACGAAAGCTGAAAGTCGTTACCGAAGAATCCTGTAAATATCCGAGGCTTGTTTCCATTTCTAGAATAAATAATTTAAAGGCTGGGTTACTGGCCCTGCGTAACCCCCTGTAGGAGGACCACAGACTGAAGGTGATTTAGACCTTAAGGCATAGAGTCGATGCCTGATGAACACATTTTTATTACAACGAGTCGCATGATACACGACAGACACCCGCTTGTAGCCGCCCCTAACATGGAGTTAACAGACACTACCACCCAATTGGATGTGTTTCCAACCCATCAACGAATTTCCTCGCCATTTGGAACAAGTGGTCGATTATCGACTACTGCTTCCTAAAGCCTTGCACTCGAGACAAATTTGTAGCTATTTGGCTACAATAGCTATTTGTAGCTATTTGTTGGTGAGACGGTGAACCATATGACCTGATGAGCTGCTTAAAGATGAGCAGCCTGGTGTTGTTGGACAGTCCGTTTCGTCTTCTTAGAAGCGGGTGCACCAAATGAAGAGCGTAGTTAGCTTTTTTCATCATTATATCGATGTGCTTGTTGAACTTAAGCCTCTCCGTGAAGTTCATTCCCAGGTACTTCGTTTCTAACTTGGTGTTAATTATTGTGTTGTCTGGAAGGGTGATTTTCCGTCAGTGCCCGATGGTTTTTTAGAGTTTCCTCTCATAATTAAATCACTGACAACAGCCGGTAAACATATCCACGTCTACGGGTTCATTACTTCTTGGGGAAATGGCGTCTTCCACAAGAATTTCAACCTGTTATACGAAATCTGGAAGCTGAGTTGGTGGTCGGTCTGTAAAGCTCTTTTCGAAATGTCAGGCAAAGGCTTCGGCTTTTTCAACAGAACTAGATGCTACTTGCTCTCCAAACGTGATACTTTCTGGAATAGAAATACGTTTCCCGATCACAGAATTCAGATTTTTAAAAACATCTGGGCCTAGGTTCAACTTAACAGCATAATTACATTAGTCATGAGGGTGCTTCGCTTTTTAAAATTCTCTACGCCTATTTACTTCGCCTCCAGCTGTGTTTGTTTGTTGTGGCAGACAACCAAATCCTGTGATCAATTTAAAAAAAAAAACAGTACTAGTAGTATGTTACATATAAAGAGGTATATAAAATTTAGAAGCTACTTTTTCTGTTTATTTTGGCTTGTCTTTTCTTTAACAATTTCTACAATACTAATGCCTCGTTTCACAGTTGGTGTTTAAACATAAACTCTCATGACAGTTTAAACTTTTTAGCGTTTCACAGTCTAATTGTGACACCCGCTTAACTTGTTCGAAGTTTGATGTTCACTGGGTTATTTTTTATTCACATTTTTGCCAATTTGTCTGCAATCAATAATAATAGGTATAATAAATAAATCAAGCAATCGTTGTCCAATTTTACAAATCACATTAACATTCGTCGTAGTTGACAGCAAATTCGCTGATGTGTAAAATTAAAACTATAATTCGCCAAAGTGAACCAAATATCCTCTAATTCTTCAAAATCATTTTCTACGAATAGGCTGCAAGGAATTTTTCAAAAAAAAAATTATTCCTCATTTAATTTAGGCACCCTGGGTTTTTATTTGATCCAAAGGTGTACCTGATCACATCTTCATCATTGAAT
Source organism: Nephrocerus scutellatus (assembly GCA_947095585.1). Taxonomy (NCBI): domain Eukaryota; kingdom Metazoa; phylum Arthropoda; class Insecta; order Diptera; family Pipunculidae; genus Nephrocerus; species Nephrocerus scutellatus. The sequence goes on from OX352762.1 coordinate 66,881,496, forward strand.
GTAACCGTATCTACGGCTAATCGCTTTAAAGAGCTCGAACTGCAAATAAACGTTTCAAGCGAACTGCTATTCATAGGACTACTGAGAATCTCCAATCCCTCCAGTCGTTCGAATTTATTACTACAGGAAATATTCGACACCGTATCCATCATATAACAATCCAAATTTATTAGCTGGACAGGATCGAGATAATTTTCCAATTTCTAGATTCCCTTGGCCCTTAATCATCGTTCAAAGACTTAAGTTGCGACTTTCTTAAGGACTTGCAGCAATTCGTTACATGAGAATTTGAATAATTTTAATTTGCGCAAAAATATATCATTTAGGATATGCAAAATGCCAGCGTTTGATGTATACAGGTATAACAATTCTAACTTTGGACATGTCTTTACGATTGCTTTTAATGTTTTCATTTTGCGACAAAATTAATGAAATTTGAATAAAATGTAATAAATTAAGAATTTATTTCACAAGGTATAAGTGTCAAACTTGAAGGTTAAATGAAAGTTTATGCTAAAACTCGGTTTAAACCCTCAACTGTGAGCGGTTAAGTTGAACCGCGTTTATACCCTCTCCGACGTTTAAACTTGCACTGAGAAACACCATTTTGCTATAATCTAGATTTTAAAAACTGATGCGAGTTAAAACTGGGTTTAAACTCAAACTGTGAAACCGGGCATAAATGTCAAAAGTGATCTGTCAGTTCGCATAGCAACATTGTTTTTTATTTACTTGAAAAATTGAATTTAGCAAAAAAATGGAATTATCGCGTGAAAATTTTCGTGTGATAATTTTTACAATTTTCGAAAGGGGTTAACTCAACAACAGTACTTCGAATCACTCCATTCGACTTTTGGCGACTAAGCACCATCCTGGAATTTTAATGCGAACGACGTTCACTTGAAGGTCGTCCAAAAACAGCTGTTGTGCCAGAAAACATCATGCTGTGAGAAAACTGATTGAAGAGGATCGTCATGTGAGTTATCGGGAACTCGAGGCATGCCTAGGCATTAGTAACACCAGCGTATATATGATCTTACATGAACATTTAATGGTGCGGAGGCTATGTGTACGTTGGATTCCACATTTTTTGACAGACGCATAAAAAAAGGTTCGTGTCGATTGGTGCCGCCAAATGCTTGAAAAATTCGTTGAAGGTATTTCCAAAAACGTATATAAGATCGCGACAGGTGACGAGTTATGGATATTTGCGTATGAGCCGTAAAGAAAAGGGCAATAGATTGTTTTGGTCTTCCAATTCGAAGAAAATCCAACAAAAGTTGTGCGAGCATTGTATTCCATTCGGTGCTTCGATGTTTATTTGCATCATTACACTATCCAGGACGACCAAAAAGAGCAGTGGTGATAATACACAACCTTGGCGTACTCTTTGGTGATGTAAAAATTGACACTTTGCTTGCCTTTGAAGCTAACACTGCATGCCGCATCTTTATAGAGTTCACGAATGAGATCCACGATTGTTTCCGGTCCACCCAAATTTTGCCGTGCGTTCCAAATAGCGGGTCTGGATATAGTGTCAAAAGCTCGCTCAAAATCCACGAACAAGAGAAACAGCGGTGACCTCCATTCTACAGTCTTTTCAATAATAATCCGCAGTGTGTTGATGTGGTCCACACAGGATCGATTAGGCCTAAATCCGGCTTGTTCACGTCGCAGAAGACTATTCACAGTTGTTGATATACGATCTAATATTAGAAAAGCCAAAACCTTCGCAATCGTGTTGAGTAGAGTAATTCCTCTCCAATTTTACAGTCACTCAGGTCGCCTTTATTGGAGTTCGTTATGATGACACCTTCTTTTCAACTGTCGTGAATTTTACGTGTTATCCACGCTTCGCGGATAATTGATGATAGTATGCTTGCCAGAACGCTTGAATTGCTTTTCAAAAGCTCCACTGTCAGGTTATCTGGGCCTGGAGATTTGTAATTCTTCAACTTGTTGATTTGCAATTTCGATCTCCTCTCCACCTGGTGGTTCGGTAGATATATTGCGCCTTGGACAGTGATCGTCGAGTCATCAAAGAACTTCACCTCTCAAGCTGTTGGTCTTCTGTGGCAAGAATATTACCAAACCAATCTTTGAGCGGTGGTGTTTGCTTAAAACCTTCTCCACTTAGTTTCCGGATTGCAGAATTCACACCGCGCATGTCGCCACACTGAGTTGCATTCTCTGCTTCCGTAGCGATGTTGTTTGTGAATTGCTCTCGATCAATATGCACTATCCTTCTCACTTGGCGTTCCGCGTTATTATATTCCCTTCTTAGATCTTGCCTTTCCTGCTGCGCACGCGACTGATCCAGCCTGATTTTGATGGCTTTTTAATCCTCAATGCATCTTCAGGTTTCAGCTGTTATCCAAGGCTTCCGATGCCTTTTTGTATGCATTTTCGATGCATTCCCAGGTATCCTCTTCATTTGATTCCGCGATCTGAGTGGTAAATCGCGCCTTGTATTCTTCCACTTTAGCAGGGTCTCGCAGCTTTTGTAAATCGAATTTACGCGAAGATCTCTGCTGGCGGCGAATAGCAGCTGGACGTATTCGAATTATACCAATAACTAGATGGTGGTCGCTGTAAACATCAGCGACTCGGCGAGTCTTTACATCCAACAGCGAGTTGAAAAACATCTTATTGATCAGGATGTGATCTATTTGATTACGTGTTATTCCATCAGGCGATTGCCAAGTGATGCGGGAACCTAGTGCCGCCAATAAACAGCTGATGACTAGAGCATAGATCTATTAATCTTTCTCCAATGTTGTTGCGAGAGTTACCGAGAACATGTGGTCCCATAACTGCTTGGAGATCCGTGTAATTGTTTCCAACTAGGGCGTTAAGTCACCAAGAATGAGCTTTATATCACCATTGCGGGAACTGGCAATAGTAGCTTCGACTTGGCTATAAAACTCGGCCTTAGTCTCGTCATCATCTGGGTGGGTGGGTGCATAGCATTGAATAACGCTGATGTTCCTAAATTTGGTGTGGAATCGTGCCATAATTATGCGGTCCGAGATGGGTTTAAATTCCATCAGGGACTTTCTTGCTAAAGGTGTTATAAGGATTCCCACTCCATATATATGGGCGCTGTTGTTGCCACTGTACATGATGGATTGTCCAGTCCGTGTTTGAAAATCACCTTTTCCCTTCTATCTTATTTCGATGAGGCCCAAAATTTCTATGTTGTAGCGTTCCATTTCACGACAAACTTGAGCTAATCTCGACGATTCTGAGAGGGTACGAACGTTCCATGTCCTGATCTTTGTCCTTGTACGAAAGCTGAAAGTCGTTACCGAAGAATCCTGTAAATATCCGAGGCTTGTTTCCATTTCTAGAATAAATAATTTAAAGGCTGGGTTACTGGCCCTGCGTAACCCCCTGTAGGAGGACCACAGACTGAAGGTGATTTAGACCTTAAGGCATAGAGTCGATGCCTGATGAACACATTTTTATTACAACGAGTCGCATGATACACGACAGACACCCGCTTGTAGCCGCCCCTAACATGGAGTTAACAGACACTACCACCCAATTGGATGTGTTTCCAACCCATCAACGAATTTCCTCGCCATTTGGAACAAGTGGTCGATTATCGACTACTGCTTCCTAAAGCCTTGCACTCGAGACAAATTTGTAGCTATTTGGCTACAATAGCTATTTGTAGCTATTTGTTGGTGAGACGGTGAACCATATGACCTGATGAGCTGCTTAAAGATGAGCAGCCTGGTGTTGTTGGACAGTCCGTTTCGTCTTCTTAGAAGCGGGTGCACCAAATGAAGAGCGTAGTTAGCTTTTTTCATCATTATATCGATGTGCTTGTTGAACTTAAGCCTCTCCGTGAAGTTCATTCCCAGGTACTTCGTTTCTAACTTGGTGTTAATTATTGTGTTGTCTGGAAGGGTGATTTTCCGTCAGTGCCCGATGGTTTTTTAGAGTTTCCTCTCATAATTAAATCACTGACAACAGCCGGTAAACATATCCACGTCTACGGGTTCATTACTTCTTGGGGAAATGGCGTCTTCCACAAGAATTTCAACCTGTTATACGAAATCTGGAAGCTGAGTTGGTGGTCGGTCTGTAAAGCTCTTTTCGAAATGTCAGGCAAAGGCTTCGGCTTTTTCAACAGAACTAGATGCTACTTGCTCTCCAAACGTGATACTTTCTGGAATAGAAATACGTTTCCCGATCACAGAATTCAGATTTTTAAAAACATCTGGGCCTAGGTTCAACTTAACAGCATAATTACATTAGTCATGAGGGTGCTTCGCTTTTTAAAATTCTCTACGCCTATTTACTTCGCCTCCAGCTGTGTTTGTTTGTTGTGGCAGACAACCAAATCCTGTGATCAATTTAAAAAAAAAAACAGTACTAGTAGTATGTTACATATAAAGAGGTATATAAAATTTAGAAGCTACTTTTTCTGTTTATTTTGGCTTGTCTTTTCTTTAACAATTTCTACAATACTAATGCCTCGTTTCACAGTTGGTGTTTAAACATAAACTCTCATGACAGTTTAAACTTTTTAGCGTTTCACAGTCTAATTGTGACACCCGCTTAACTTGTTCGAAGTTTGATGTTCACTGGGTTATTTTTTATTCACATTTTTGCCAATTTGTCTGCAATCAATAATAATAGGTATAATAAATAAATCAAGCAATCGTTGTCCAATTTTACAAATCACATTAACATTCGTCGTAGTTGACAGCAAATTCGCTGATGTGTAAAATTAAAACTATAATTCGCCAAAGTGAACCAAATATCCTCTAATTCTTCAAAATCATTTTCTACGAATAGGCTGCAAGGAATTTTTCAAAAAAAAAATTATTCCTCATTTAATTTAGGCACCCTGGGTTTTTATTTGATCCAAAGGTGTACCTGATCACATCTTCATCATTGAATGTAACCGTATCTACGGCTAATCGCTTTAAAGAGCTCGAACTGCAAATAAACGTTTCAAGCGAACTGCTATTCATAGGACTACTGAGAATCTCCAATCCCTCCAGTCGTTCGAATTTATTACTACAGGAAATATTCGACACCGTATCCATCATATAACAATCCAAATTTATTAGCTGGACAGGATCGAGATAATTTTCCAATTTCTAGATTCCCTTGGCCCTTAATCATCGTTCAAAGACTTAAGTTGCGACTTTCTTAAGGACTTGCAGCAATTCGTTACATGAGAATTTGAATAATTTTAATTTGCGCAAAAATATATCATTTAGGATATGCAAAATGCCAGCGTTTGATGTATACAGGTATAACAATTCTAACTTTGGACATGTCTTTACGATTGCTTTTAATGTTTTCATTTTGCGACAAAATTAATGAAATTTGAATAAAATGTAATAAATTAAGAATTTATTTCACAAGGTATAAGTGTCAAACTTGAAGGTTAAATGAAAGTTTATGCTAAAACTCGGTTTAAACCCTCAACTGTGAGCGGTTAAGTTGAACCGCGTTTATACCCTCTCCGACGTTTAAACTTGCACTGAGAAACACCATTTTGCTATAATCTAGATTTTAAAAACTGATGCGAGTTAAAACTGGGTTTAAACTCAAACTGTGAAACCGGGCATAAATGTCAAAAGTGATCTGTCAGTTCGCATAGCAACATTGTTTTTTATTTACTTGAAAAATTGAATTTAGCGAAAAAATGGAATTATCGCGTGAAAATTTTCGTGTGATAATTTTTACAATTTTCGAAAGGGGTTAACTCAACAACAGTACTTCGAATCACTCCATTCGACTTTTGGCGACTAAGCACCATCCTGGAATTTTAATGCGAACGACGTTCACTTGAAGGTCGTCCAAAAACAGCTGTTGTGCCAGAAAACATCATGCTGTGAGAAAACTGATTGAAGAGGATCGTCATGTGAGTTATCGGGAACTCGAGGCATGCCTAGGCATTAGTAACACCAGCGTATATATGATCTTACATGAACATTTAATGGTGCGGAGGCTATGTGTACGTTGGATTCCACATTTTTTGACAGACGCATAAAAAAAGGTTCGTGTCGATTGGTGCCGCCAAATGCTTGAAAAATTCGTTGAAGGTATTTCCAAAAACGTATATAAGATCGCGACAGGTGACGAGTTATGGATATTTGCGTATGAGCCGTAAAGAAAAGGGCAATAGATTGTTTTGGTCTTCCAATTCGAAGAAAATCCAACAAAAGTTGTGCGAGCTCGGAGCGTTGGGAAGCAAATGTGCGTGTGTTTTTTTTTTCCCGAAAACCGGTCATGTGGCTACTGTGGCTCTTAAAAATCATAAGAGCTTGAGCTTGAGCTTGGTATACGACCATTTGTTTGCCTGAGATTTTCATCAAATTGAGAGAAAACAACCCAAAACGGTTTATCATTTTGCAAGACGATAATCCGCCTTAGAGCCCCGATTTGGCAGCCAATGACTTCTTCCTGTTCCCAAAACTCAAAGATAAGATGCGTGGACAACGATTTTTATCGCCTGAAGAAGCGGTTGAAGCGTTCAAAAACCATGTTTTGGAGCTATCATCTTCGGACTTGAAAAAGTGTTTCGATAAATGGTTTGAACGTATGAAAAGTGTATAGATCTTAAAGGCGAATAAAAGCAATAAATCAATTTTTTATAAAAATTTTTAATTTTTTATAAATTTTTTTAATTTTTTATTACTTTTTCTAAAAACTATTACGGCACCCCTCGTATTAGTGATAGTATGCTCTCTGCTGGTTGGTTCTCTGCTCAGTTCGCTTTGACTGTTCTTTAAAAATGTCTAGATTACTAAATGTCATTAACATTCAAGTTACGTACCATGAGCAGAACTAAACAAACATGTGCAGTAGTGGTAATAGTATAGTCTCTGTTGGTTGATTCTCTGCTTAGGTCGCTTTGACTTTAATAATTTCTACATTACTAAAGGTAGGGTTTAAACTCAGAAATTATTTTATAACAACATAAAATATAACTTAAACTAGATATTCACTTTCATTGAAGTTAAATGTACATACATAAAAATTAAATAAAAAATGTTTGTAAAAGCTCAAACCCTCGCGGCCGTGTAGACGTAGCCTACCATTTTTTTATTTTTATTGAAAATTCATGAAAAGTTTAGTTTGAAAAAGTAATAAATTCAAGGTTTTTCTTTAAAAAAAACAATAAATAAAGAAAGTGCTATGAAAATATAATAAAAATAAAAAGTATTAGGAAATACATAATCACCTTAAGTGGATCAATAAATTACTAAAGTTTATGCTCGTAAATTAAAACAATCTAAAATTATCCAGAGATTAACTGAAGATAAATCTACTTAATTCAGACTTGAAATGCGGAAACGAAGTAATGGTTATCAGCTCAAGAGGCAGTCGACTTCCGGCTTCCAGGGTTCAAAATAATTTACTCGTGTTACAGATTGTTTTTTTTTTGTTTATTTTTGTTTTTATTTTTATTTCCATTTTCGTTCGTTGTGCAAACTTAACATAATAATAATAGTAGTACTAAAAATAACAATAATAATAATACCAATTCCCCTACTACTGATTATAGGACTCTTTTGTTGCTAACTACCCAACATAACTAATATTTTGCCAAAACCCGATGTGCATTTTTTTTAATTTGTCCATTTATTTGGAACTGAACTACAATTTTATTTGGCAGCTACTCATGTGTTTAGTGGTGGTTGCCAATAATTTACACACGGTGTCGGTATGTATGTTTTTGTTGGTATCTGCCATCGATTTACACACATTCTCGGTATGTACATTTTTGCCTGGATATATATGTGCGGTGGTGTATCCGCAGTTGTGTGGTGGCTGCCAACGATTTTCACACATTATCGGTATGTATGGTTTTGCCTGAATAGCATGAAAAACCCAATATGCTGTGTAAATAGATCGGACGGACAGTGTGAAATGCTTAGACATATGGTTAACGATGGCACTTCATTACAACCTTTTCCCTTTTCTAGGTACACAGCATTTTTTGAGCTTTAAATAAAGGATGTCACACACTTTACTTTCGACATCCGATAAGTTGTTGAATATATAGTATCCCAAATGTTTTTGTCCCCTGCCTGTAAGAGCCGGAAATGAGCACAGGAAGTGGGCTACTATTTTTCTAGCTCCTACAGAAGTTATTGGACCCAAAGCCTATCCTTCTCGCATATACTCCGAGAAGTTAGTGCCCTGTAAGAATACCTGATCGTTCGCAAATCTCTTCTTTGCAGGGATATCAGTGCTCTAGACCGATTTTAGTTTAACTTAGACCAAATGCCCTGGATATGGACAAATATTTTATGAATTATGACATTTAAAAAAATAATAATAACATAACTAAACACAAAATTTATAGTAACAGAAACAAACGACTGGCTCGACGAAATTAAGCATTTTTACACTGTAAGTCAATTGTTGTGCTTACATACTACCCAATGATTATTGGTCATAATCGATCGGACGTTTATCCCAAAAATTGCACAACAATCAACACAGGAAATAATTACACATTAATTCTTACTTGTTAGTAAGCATAATTTGCACAACAATCAACACAGGAAATAATTTTGATTGATTCTTATTTCTTAGTAAGCATAAATTGCACGACCGACACAATAATAATACCATAATAATTTAGCATAGTTTAAGTAAATTACATTTATTCTTAGTAACCAAAAAAATTGTATAAATAGTAAGGAAATTAGCTTAATAATTCAGAATAAGCTACTATTTCAAAGAGTTTGGTTTCAATTAAATATTTATCCCCCTACCCAAGCTAAGGTGACTATTTTTATTTCAAGTGCAAGGAGCAATTACTTTAAACAGTGGTCCTTCGAGCTTCGGCAATTTATAATAATAAATTATATTGATTATTACTAATTCTTTTTCTTAAGTCTTTATTTAAAAATGTTAATTTAATTGTGTTGCTTATTATACACTTTATTTAATAACAAGCTGATTACCCGGCGTTGCCCAGGTATTTATTAATCTCAATCTTCTATTAGGCAGGGGTGGGAAAAATAATGATATCTGTCTTTATGGTAAAATTGCAATTTTTTTTAATAAAATATGTATTTTAAATTATAAAGTAAACAAACTATAAAATAAAATTAAAAAAAATAAATAATATAAATTTTAAACAAAACTTGGTTGTATACAATGCTTTTAGTTTCACCTTCAAGAGCAAGAATAAATAATTTCTTAGGTGAACCCTCTAGGGTAGCATAAAAAGTTGTCTCAAATCTCAAATCTATGCTCCGCAATACTAAATAAACTGTCCGAGTTATTGATCGTCATCGAAAGCGAAAGTTTTACTGGAAATTGCAATCTCTTAAATTTAAAAGGTAGATCCGTCGAAATGAGTGCTATTCGTGGGATAAAAACTGCTTCCCACCTTTTCACACGAAATCATCCGGTCGCCGGTCGCCGAGTACCATTCTAAGCGCCACTATTCATCTCCGCGATCCCGAAAACTAATGGATCGACACTAATATCTGTCACCCTCCCCCCTCCGGAAAACAACTCACCCATAGAAGTGTCCTACCAACATTATTCATCTAAGTGACCCCGAGAACTATAGAATGGACAGTAATATCGGTCATCCCGCTCAGTTATCTACTCCATCTCTCTAGGACGGTCTTAGCATCACCATTCCACTCAGCGACCCCGAAAACTATAGAATCAACACTAATATCGGTCACGCCCCCCCACTCAGTTTTTTTTTTTATTATATAAAGAGACTCATTGCCAAGGGAGGACTCCCTGAATACGTCACGGCAATAAGTTGGGCTACGCCCTTTATTAAATTCAAAATAAAATAAAAATCGAAGAAATGTGATTTACAATATATATCACATTTCTCACGTTTGTAGCCGGTTTCAATTTATTTTCTTAGAATTCTCCCTGATTCATTGAAAAAGCAGTACGGAAAAACGAACACGAAAAACTAAAAACGACGCGAGTCCAAATGCTTTCGTCAATGAATCATGGTCAGGGAAAACTACAAAAAACCTTGACCAAGAAAATATTACAAATTTTAAAAATAATGTAGATAATAATGAAAATTATTATTTTTTTTTTTTTAATTATATATATATATATTTTATTAAATATATTTTTTAAATTATATATTTTATCTATATATATAAAAATCAATTGCTGTGCGTTAGACTGACTAAAACTCGAGAACGGCTGGACCAAATTGGATACTTCCTTCTGCGAGTTTGTTTGTAATTGCTACGGGAAGGTTTAAAAGGTTTGAAAGCGTCGCTAGGTGGCGCTGGTATCGTTTTTTTTCCCGAAAATTCTTATTTATGGAACGTTTTGGCTCAAATTTACACCATATAATATTTAAATAAAAATAAAGTCGTTGACAAAATTTGGACCCGATAGGTGGCGCTGGGGTGGAAAATGTAGTTTTCCCTGTATATAATCTTCATAGAATATTCGAACAAGTGTACATTTGTTGCCTGTATAAGTGTCGATTCTATAGTTTTCTGGATTGATGAGTTGGTTAGTTATTGGGGTGTAAGTGGGCGTGGCATCAGTGGGAAGGAGGTCAGTGGGCGGGGGTCAGCGGGATGGGCCAGCCGGGAAACGCGGGTGTAAGTGGGCGGGAGGTCAGTGGGAAACGCGGGGGTCAGTGGGAAACGCGGGTGTAAGTGGGCGTGGCGTAAGTGGGTGTGAGTTCAGAAGGTGGGCAGTGTGTATGAGGTCAATGGGTGGGTGGTCAGTGGGCGGGAGGTCAGTGGGCGGGAGGTCAGTGGGTGTGAGTTCAGTGGGCGGTTGGTCAGTGTGTATGAGGTCAATGGGTGGGTGGTCAGTGGGCGGGAGGTCAGTGGGATGGGGCAGCTGGGAAACGCGGGTGTAAGTTGGCGTGGCGTCAGTGGGCGGGTAGCAAAGCGCACGGGAACAGCTAGTATTCAATAAAAAGCTTATGAGCACTTCAACCCCTTTATCTTCATCCTTCAGGAAGTTGTTAACGCCTAATTTGAAGGCCCTGCAGATTATAAGAATCGGGAAACACGGGATCTACCATTTGATTCCACATCGAAGAGACTCGGAAAAAAGGAGGATTTAAAGTGTTGGGTTCTACATGAAAAAATTTTTAAGGCAAATCTATGTTGATTGCACCTTAAACGAGTGTTAACGTTACTAAAAAAACGCCCTGGAACTAGAGAACGGGTTTCAAAAGAACATTTACCGTTGTAAAATTTGTAGAAAACGGATAAAGCTCCTACATTTCGTCTGTGCTCCAAAGTATCAAGAGACGAAGTAATGGTTACATCGTTTATCAAACGGATAACTCTATTCTGAACACCATCAAGATGAAACAAATGCGATCTTGGAGCCCCACCCCACACATATGAATTAAATTCTAAAATTGGTCTAACATAAGATTTATATAATCTTAATACTTCAGAGGGAGTGAAGTAGAAGTTACAACGTCTTATGAAGCCTAAACATTGGCTAGTTCCTTTTGAAATTTCATAAATATTTTCTTTCGAGGAAAGATCACTTGATACTTTTAAACCTAACAACTTAAGTGAATCAGATCTCGCAATAGGGGTACCATTAATAACAGGTGGAACATAATGTTGAGTTGTCTTCTGAGAAAAAAGGCAAGACTGGAATTTATTTCTCTCTCCCTCTGTTAGAAATGCCCCAATCAAGAATGATAGAACCGACAACAAAGCAATAGGACGGTAGTTCGTAGGTGCCGATTTATCACCTTTTTTCGGAACGGGTTGAATATTAGCTATTTTCCAAAATGATGGAAAAACACCTGTCTTCATTGAGAGATGAAACAATTTGCTGAGCGGTTTTGCCAAAGTAAGATGACAACCTTTCAATACTAATGGCGGAATACCGTCGGGGCCATTCGCTTTATTGGGGTCAAGTTCTTTCAGAATCTTTGAAACAACTCGTTTCCGAATATAGATATTAGACATACCTGGGCCTAGATTCGGGAGAAAAAGGAAGAGTAGACGCACCGGCGAAATGAGAAGCTAAGAGAGTAGCTTTCTCAATATCAGTTCTATAATGAATACCATTATGAAATAAAGAAGGAATAGACGAAGTATTGTCTGCAAAGTTTCTTTTAACCAATGCAGCAAATGACCAAAAACTTCGACTGTTTGAATCAGAATCCAAAATTTTTCGCATGCTATCTCGAATCTTTAGGTCATATATTATTTTGGACCTTTTCAATATAGCGTTTGATCTATTTCTAGCTATTCGAAACTTTACAAGGTTTTCTTCAGAAGTACAATTAACGTAGTCCAAATGGGCTGCATTTTACACGCGACTGCTGACCTGCAATGTTCGTTAAACCATTTATTTTTATGAGTATTTTTTTTTTTAAATGAAGAAGGAATGCAATTTTTCATTCCTAAAAAAATGGTTGATGTGATTAGTTGTGATGCTTCATCAGCATTATTCCTGGAAAAACAGGTTGACCAATCAAATGATCAGGAGCTCCCAGTTAGCATTTTTATAGTGCCAGAGTAGCCATTTATGATTAGGCTCTATAAAGGCTAGAGTTATTGAAAATTTGGCTACTACCAATGCTTGATCATAACATCGGTCACGCAACCCCCTTCAGTTATCGACCCCATCCCCCTAGGGCTGTATTACCATCACCATTCAACTCAGCGACCCCGAAAACCATAGAATGGACACTAATATCGGTCACCCCCCCCCCCCTCAGTTATCGACCCCATCCCCCTAGCGCTGTATTACCATCACCATTCAACTCAGCGACCCCGAAAACCATAGAATGGACACTAATATCGGTCACCCCCCCTCAGTTATCGACCCCATCCCCCTAGGGCTGTATTACCATCACCATTCAACTCAGCGACCCCGAAAACCATAGAATGGACACTAATATCGGTCACCCCCCCCCCCCTCCGTTATCGACCCCATCCCCCTAGGGCTGTCTTACCATCACCATTCAACTCAGCGACCCAGTCAAAAAACGTGCTACCCCCACCACCTATGTTTGATTCCAGATAGTAACTAATATGTATACCAAGTTTGGTTGAAATTGGTCAAGGCGTTCCAGAGCTAGTTAGGCACAAATATACAAACAAATTCTCTATTTTATATTTATAGACTAGCTGACCCGACAGACGTTGTCCTGTCCCACTTTCAAAAAATTTGAAAATTTGTTTTGCGATATCGAGTCACAGTATTAGTCACATCATTGAGTTACATTTTTTAATTTTGGGTCTTTTGGAGGCTTAAATGATTTTTTGAGATTTTGATGGACTTTCGGAGGTCTTTTTGTGATTCTTTTCGGGGTCTTTTGTGTTCTTTTGGAGATATTTTTACCCACAAAATCAAAGAAGAAGCTGTCAAATGACCGCACGTAACCCAAACAATTGGAATCTATTGGAACAGAAATGAAATAACGACTTTTGCTGGACAGATCTCGAATGAACACAAATTTAATTTTATTTTAAGTTAGGCTGGAATGCGTTTTTCCAAAGTTTTCATTTCACCGAAAACATCAATAGAGTTTTTTCCTCAAAATATATCCAATTTATCGTTTCCCAAATTTTACCGCCGGGAACATAACGAACAAAACAATTTTTGCTGTTTATCCGAATTTTTCGACTTTCCTGTGTAATTGTCTTTGTTTCCTAGGACTATAACGAACAAAACAAAGAAAGAATTACGCTAATCCATCGTTTGAATTGTGAGTTATGGTCGCGAGTTCATAAATAAATCGTATGGAAAAGAGCACTTTCAGTTTCCGAACTTTACAATTTTCCGGAAATCTTTCTATTTTTTTTTTCGCATAAACCTTATTCGGACTATGACGAATTTATAAAATAAAAGTTAGCCAAATCGGTCCAGTCGTTCTCAATTTTTTTTCACTTTAAAATCTATTCTCATACCTACCAAATATACATAAAAAATTTCATAACAATCGGTCGAGCCGTTTCGGAGCAGTTGAGACCCAAACACCGTTACACGAGATTTTTATATATTAGATTTGTAAAAATATTAATATTTGCCAATATTTCGGTCTTGCTGACCATTATCAAGGAAAAAAAAAGTTTTAAATTAATTTTCTGACATTTTCACAAAATATCGGCCGCCGATTTAATAAATAATAATAATATTTAACAAACAATTTTAAGAATATTAGACTACTTCTTTTCGATGCAACTGCCTTATTCACATTAAAATTTTCGAATCATGACTGCATACCGGGAGGAAAACCAGTTTTATTCCACACTTCAAGCACACGGGATGAACTATGCTAAGGGAGGAATGTGTATATATGAACTATTTTTCATTGTATTTGTATGAAATTGTATTAAAGTTTGTGTGTGTATGTGTTTTCATCTTCAATTTCGGCATAGGTGAAAGATTTTATTCCTGTTTTCCTCACCAGCGATTTCGATTTTCCCCGGTGGAGTTCATCCCGTATGTAGAGGCCCACAAGTTTTAAGTTCTGGCAGCAAAGTTTTAAATTGTGACAAACTTCATTGTGTGACATTTTTAATTGCCGCCTTCCATTAAGCATTTTTTTAAAAGTTTTATAAACTCTGCAACTTTATCGAAGTTGCTTTCCTATAAGAATAACGATTGTTTGTGGCATAAAGAAATAAGAGCAGAACGAAAAATACGCGAAAAACACATAGGTTTGATTCATTTCGGGTCGGGTTTGTTATTTATGCATTGATCTAGTATATTGCATTAAATTGATTAGAGACATTTACCATTGTTATATCATTTTTGTTTAATAAATATTTTTAATTTTCCCATGACTTTCTAACACTAATAGAAAAAGGGGCTTGAGATAAATTATTAAAAATTATGCATTTTTTTCATATACTCCATTGTATGTACTCTATAAGGCGAATTGGAAAACGGCATATAAAAAACCAACACATATTTCACATCAATTTCGAAATGTTGCGAACTTTATCATGTTTACTTCAAAAGATTGTAAACTTAAAAACTAAAATTCATACATTTCTGAAAGTCATAAGTTTTTCATTGTGAGAGGACGGTAATGCTAGATTTACATTTGCGCCGTGCGAGAAAAAAAGAGCAGTCTCCTGACGTGTTTTCTATCTCGCAATGGCCCGTATTCCGGGATTTCAAAATTTTATGTTATTTTCTTATGTTATAATTTTTAAAAACGAGGTAACATAAAATTTTTTTAATTCGGTATTCTAACCAGGGTATGTTATTTTAACTTTTACTGTAACATGATCTTGTGCAATTAAATTAAAAAAATTAGTGCATTTTTTTTTCTCTTGTGTTTCTATACGTAGTTTTTAAAAATATTTATATTAACAGAATGGCATCAATTATAGGTCGGTATAAAAACTTTTTTGGTTATTTATAGTTTTTATTTTTTATGTAATTTTTAGTAATTTACACTTTAAATTTTATTAAATTTTAACAACCCCCGAGCAATACGATATGTTCGTATTATTTCTTAAGAATCATCTATAGTCCTCCTAAAAAAGATTCCAATGATTGAGTGCAAGAGATATGGGATAAATTAGTCAATTTGTTAAATGCAGCCGTATCACACATCCAGGTCCCAACGTCATATACATACATAATCCCTGATATGACCCATGACCATAGAAATGTAAAGTACAAAGTAATTTAATTCTGAAGGGGATTGTTGATTTCCGTGACATTAGCTCCAACTTTAGTATTAAAAATTACACTGTGCGCTTATTAAGCCTAAACAATTTCTTGAATCGGAATGAGGGCAATCCATAAGGATCACTTGCATCTCGGAGCATCCGTGGATTGGCGCGGTGTTGAATTCTAATGATGAAAATTTTATCATCCTAAATAAATCAGGAATGAACGTCTTTCGTTTCATTCTCTGGTATATCGTGGAATGTATGACATTTTCTAATTTTGGCGACTTATTTTAATTGTTTACCTAGTTTAACAAAGGTTACAAAACAATTTGTCGCTGTCACAAAATTTGACATATTCGATTCAGTTTTTGTCTATAATTATGTTATATCAAAATAACATAGAAAATAACATAAAATAACAAAATTGAAATTGACCGGAATACCAAAATAGCATTTTTCATTTTATATAACATAATAACATGATAAAATTTTGTCGCCGGAATAGGGGTCAATAAGTCTTCGTTTCGCAAATCCCCTTAGTACTTACTTTTTAAAATAGACTTGTTTTTACTAACATCTGTTATATATGCAAATTTTTCTTTTCAGAGATCTAAGGAAAACCAATATCCTGTTGGACCCTGGTTGCTGGCATTATTCATTTTTGTTATATGTGGATCAGCAATCTTTCAAATAATTCAATCGATTCGGGTTGCGTAAGGCCAAGCCTCTACTTGCGTAAAATATTTTTTTTTAAATGAAATGTTGGCTAAAAAATCCGAGTCTAAAAATAAAATGTTGGCTAAAAAATCTGAGTCTAACAACATAAAAAAATTGTGTAATGCAGGACGTAAGTTACAAAAGCATTTTTGAAGGACGGAATTAAAGTTTTCAAGATCTTATTTGTAATTTTTTACTTAAAATAAATCTCCATCGCAGTTTAAAAATGTATATTTATTTTAGTTTGTACTTGTTTGTAGACATACAATATTCCATCTGCGTGTTATTGAATACCCAATAAACAAAAAAAAGACTATACGTTTTAATGCGATAACACATATTTCTCACATAATCTGTCAAGGATTAACATGGAAAGTGTGAAAACTCTACCCCACGGTTCTCTTTGGACGCGGTTGATTTTGTAACATTACTATTGCAGATGTTGTAACGAATTTTGATTACATCACCTTCATTACACACCCTATCTCTTGCCTAAAATAATAAAACACAAACAAAACCCATTGTATGTATATATACGCAGTATATGTGCGCAGTGTAGTACGGTAATGGAGTAGTAAAATTCCCAATAACTCAATGCACCAGGGCTTGTAAAACGAGCATGCATAACGAAAACAAATTAGGAAGAAACTTCTGCACTAAGCAGCGACCTCTCCTCTCCCCCTCATACGACACCTCCATGAAAGTGAGGAATTCGTCGTAAGGTTGGCTCCGGCACACCAGAGTTCATTACGAACGAACCGTTGAAAAGACGAAAAGAATCATTTTCTGCTTTTTTTTTGCACACATGCATGAGTAAAGTACTCACACCCTTTTGATACAACTCTACCAACAGTGTTGTGTTGTTCTACACGCTGTTCGGTGAGTTACCTCTGGTCTAGTAGGGTACTCAACCCCATGTAACATCACCGACGGTGGGGTGTTGTTCTACACGCTGTTCGGTGAGCTACACCGCATCCGTATAGTGTAGCAGCACTTACAACTGCATTGCGTTCTGCGCTCCGCGTGCACTCTAAGCACTATCAACTACCGATACAACGGCTCACCTTTTTTGGGTATGGGTTGGACAAAGGCTGTTTTACAACTTCTCGAGAAGAGTCCAGAAGAATAGGATATGTGGAAAAGCTTACGCAATGGTAATGCCAACTTGAAAGAACACCTTTTCAGAACTAATAAGGAAATACCATCTTGCCCAGGAGATTTGTGAATTTCGAGATCGTTTAAGACTAGCAACTGCACGAATACGAATGAAGATCTGTCCCGTAGAGTGTTCAATACTCGTAGGTGCATGCAGCAAACAGATTGGCCTTGTCTTTAGAGTTGACAACTGGAGTGTCATTATAAATGGAGCTGACGACAAGGCTGTATTTTTGCTTGTTTTAACAAATGACTAAAAATTTTTGCTTCCTTTGGGAAATTTAAGAATTTTTTGCCTCAGTTTTTGGTCCTAGGCGAATTTGACTCGCCGAAGATGAGCATTGCAGTAATTTCTGGTCTTAAGTGGGTTTTGTGGGGAATTGAGAGTTTGAGAGGGTCCTGAAGGAGGACGCATCGTAGTCTTGAGGGAGTTCGGAGTAGATCTTCAGAGGGTATGGAGGGAGTCTTAAGAAGTTATTGAGGTCTTGAGATGTATCTTGAGGGTGGTTTGAGGGAGTGGAATCTTTATAGCGTCTTGAGGTAGTCTTTAAGTAGTCTTAGGGTGTCTCGAGGGATTTTTTGGGGATATTTAGTGGGGTCTTGGGGGAGTCGTTAGGTGGTCTTGAGGGGGTTTAAAAAGTGGTCTTGAGGGGGTTTGAGAGGGGTTTTTAGTTGGTGTTGAGTAGGTTTTTATGAGGGTTTTGTGGGGGTCCTAAGGGAATCTTGAGTGGGGTCGTGGGTGGTCTTGAGGTGATCTTGAGGAGGTCTTTAGGTGACCTTGATGGGATTTTAGGGGTTGTCTTGAGTAGTCTTGAGATGGTTTTATGGGGGTCCAAAAGGGAACATGGTGGGGGAGGGGGTTGATAGGGTCTTGAGCGGGGTCTTAGGAGGGTCTTGAGTGGGGTCTTAGGAGGGTTTTGAGGAATTCTTAAGGGAATCTTGAGCAGGGTCTTGTGGTGGTTTTGAGAGTGGTCTTAGGTGGTCTTGAGTACATTCTTAGGAGGATTTTGTATGGGTCTTTAGGGAACTTGAGTGGGGTCTTAAGGGTTTCTTAGAAGGGTAGTGGGGTGGTCTTCAGGGGGTTTTATGAGGATCTTTAGTGGGGCCTTGATGGGATTTTGAGTGTCATGAGTAGAGTCTTGAGGGGATCTTAAGAAGGTTTTGAAGGGGTCTTGAGTGTTTTTTAAGAGTGTCGTGAGTGGAACCTTATGGGGGTTTTTATGTGGTTTTGAGTGTTTTGATAGGGTCTTTAAGGAACCAAAAGGGGTTTGAGGGGGTCTAGAGGGAGTTTATATGGGGGTAGCAACGTGGTCCTAATGTGATCTTGAAAGAGGCTTTAGGTAGTCAAAAAGGGGGTGCCGACGGGGTTTTGTGAGGATCTTTAGTGGGGTCTTGAGGAGGTTCTTACGTGGACATGAGGGTATCTTGAGGGGGTCGTGAGTGGAGTCTGGAGGATGTCTTAAGAAGGTTTTTAGAGTGTTTTGGGTTGGTCTTGAGAAGATTTTGAGTGGAGTATTGAGGGTTTTTATTTCTAAAGTTGGGTCTTGAGTGTTTTGAGGGTATCTTAAGAAAATCTTAAGGAGGTTCTATAGGAAATATTGATGGGGTCGTAACGTGGTCTTAACGGGGTCTTAACGGGGTCTTGAGCAGTCTCTAGGTGGTCATAAACCTCATTTGGTATTGTATTTCAATAAATATCCGTGGTTCCGAATTCTTTGATTTCCATGAAATTTGGTATGTATGAACTAATTGCGACTATAAGACATGTTCCTATGGAAATTCTGGGATACGGTCATTAGGGATTTGCATTTCGGGAACTAAGCCATTTCTTAAGCGATTTCTATGAAATTCTGAATGCAGATGCGTCTATTAGACTTGTTCCTGTGGAAATTCGATCCTTAGGGATTTTTATGAAATTCGGTATGTAGGACTAAGATGCCACTATAAGACTTATTTCTATGAAAATTCTGCGATACGGTCGTTACGACCTGGAATTTCGGGAACTAAGCCATATCTCAAGCGAATTCTATGAAATTCGTAATGCAGAACTAATATGGGACTATAAGACTTACTCCTATGGAAATTCTGGGGTACGGTTATTCGGGATTTAAGAGCCATTTCTCAAGCGATTTTTATGAAATTCGGTATGTGGGACTAAGATGCGACTATAAGACTTGTTCCTATAGAAATTCTTGAATACGGTCATTGGGGACTGGAATTTCGGGAACTAAGCTATTTCTCAAGCGATTTCTATAAAATTCGGTATGTTGGACTAAGATGCGACTATAAGACTTGTTCTTATGGAAATTCTGCGATGCGGTCATTAGGGACTGGAATTTCGGGAACATAGCCACTTCTCAACTGATTTGTACGAAATTCGGTATGGCCTCTTGAGTGTCTTTTTGGAAGTATTTATGGGGGGTCTTTTGCGGGTCTTTTTGGAATCTTTTGAGGATTTAAATAATTCTTTTTTTGTTTTGTTCGTTATGGTCCATGGAAAGAAAGAGAATTACAAATTATAGTCGAAAAATTCGGAAAAACAGCAAAAATCAAAATTTTTTTATGCACTTTCGATCATAACTGACGGAAGGAACGGTGTATTCTTCTTTTGTTTTGTTCGTTATGCTTTTTGCAAAAGAAAATTCGGGAAAGTTGCAAAATAAAGTAGGAAATTTTTAAAAGCGATAAATTGGATATTTTTTGAGAAAATAACTTAATTGAATGTTTTTGGTGAAATGAAAAATCTGGATAGACGCAGCAAGCCAGCCTAAATTAAAATAAAATTAAAGATCCGAAAGATCCTAAAAAGAATCCCAGAAGCCCCCGACAAAAATCACTAAAGACCCATAAAAACCCCTCAAAAGTCCCCAAAATATCCCAAAAAGAACCACAAAAGACCCCAAAAGAATTTTAAATCCCGAATACGGGATTATACGAATCGGTTGAGAATTTACTTAGTTCCCAAATTTTTTAAATGTAAAATAAAAAATTAAAAAATCGCAAAAAAAAATTATTTTTGATACCGTACTCATTCTAACCGCCAATAAAGTAGTTTCATTTACAAAATTGTCGTGTACCATAAAGCATTGCAATGGACGATATAGTAATGTTCAAGCAAACAATCAAAACAAACAAATGCTTTGTTTCGATTGGTTTGCCATGACATTGCAATCGAAATCAAAATGTAAATAAAACACATTGAGATTCATTGTGATTTCAAATTTAATGAGAACCAAATTTAATGGGAACCAATAATTTGGTTGACGTCATTCATTCGTCATTCTTACTTTGATTAAACCTTTCAGCTTTTCACAAATTCACAAAATGATCACAATCACAAACAAATTTATTGATTTATTTATTTTAGTTCGTAATAAAATAATAAAATTATAAGAACATAATCGTACTTGCGTAGACATAATGAAACACTTCAACATAAGTATGAAATAATCACCCTTATTCGGATGGACCTTTTACTAAAAACGCCAATTGTCATTTTAAAACGTTTTTATAAGCTTGCTTTCGTGTATGTTTGTCTTTGCGGGTGGAATTTTGTAAATGATTTTAAACTAACTTCCCATTGAGAGACTTGAAACTTGAAACAGCTCAGAACTGAATGAACATTAACCCATTAAGAGCCGAATGTCTTTAAAACAAAAAATATTTAGGTTCATTTTTTTTATTTTAAGGAAAAACATAAAATATAAAAAAAACTGCAGGAAAAATATGTAAAGTAGGATTTTAGGACCTGTACCCAAGCGGGTACAATGGCACAATGCATGCTCATTTTTTTGTTAAATGAAACAATTTGAAACACTCTGTCTCTACGCAAAGAGCTACGTCGCATTGCTCGCAAGTCCATCCTATTCGGTTATGACATTGTCGACAGCGTAGTTGTTTAGCTATTCGCTTCGGAAAATGGTTTCCACTAGTAAATGCTACAGAGGGAACTACTGATCGCTTGGATGACGCTGAAGGCTGTGTATACTTTCGCAAGTAGTGACGAACAATAGCACGATGAAACTGCAATAAGTCTATGTTGTTGTTGTAGACCATTTTATGCAACTTTCATGCATTGACCATCACGGAATTTATCATTACTGTAAAAAGTGGCCACCACCACTTTTTGCCGCGAATTTTAATTCGGTATTTATTAATGGCTTGATCATGAAGGTCAACGCAACATCCCTGAATTGTACTCTGCGATCATTTTCGGCTGCTTTACATTTACTTTTTCCTTCGAGCACCATCGATTGACGGAATGCATCGGTTCGATACCCTTCAAAGTTTGAGCCAACACTCACAGCGCTGTTGTCATTCCATTTCACAAAAAGTATTTTATTGGCAGTATCGTATCTATGATCATAGAATCCTCTTTTTTCTTTTTTGAACTCTGCATTCGATTTCAGTGGACATTTTTTTGTTCTAGACTCGCGTACAGTCCCGATAGCTCGAAAGCCTTTTTGTTTCAGCAAAACAAGCAGATCATGTGACGTAAAAAAATTATCAAAAAATACAATGTGATCTGAAGGATTGGTAACTTTGTCCAAAAAATCAACAACAACTCTGGATCCAAGCGGCATTTGCTGTTTTGCATAGTGACGTTTTTGGTTTCACAGTAGGTTTCGAATTGGTACAAATAACCACAACTGCTCTTCAGCATCCAATTTTTAAAGCCAAATCTTACAGGCTCGCCTCTAATGAATTGCTTCGAAGAGTGGCTTCCGTAGTATTTTACCATCGACTCATCAACCGAAAGTTTTTCATGTATGTATCCAAACTGGCAACATTTTTCGTTTAGAAGGGTTGCTAGAGGCCTTATTTTTGCCAGTACATGTTCTCTCTTGGCATAGAGTGATCGCCGCTGTAAAGCAAAATACCCAAAAAAAACTTTCAAATCGTCTTCGTTGAATGAAAAATTATGGGCATTAGACTGTGCGGCATAAATGCGAGATTGCTCAACAATCAAATTTACTACTTCATCATCAAATAAAGTTTCAAAAATTTCAAGTTCCGACTTCCCATCCAATATAGTTACCATGTTTACTTTTTGTCCCAAAAAAACACTGCTTTTTGGCATTTCAATTGCACATGGTTTCTTGGACCATTTTGGAAAATTTTCACAACGTTTACGGTGTGCATTCTGCGCCGTAGCTCTTGAAGCGGTAAATCTTCACTGTCACTGTCACTGCTACAAAACACCTCTACTTCACCTGGAACATCTTGCGGCATGGTGCAAGCAACAAGATCTTCAGCATCCACCACCCTCCTCCACATCCGTATTATAATCTGGATCTGGTGGAAGCAACACAATGTCGAAATTGTTATGGCTTGAAGAAGTTTCAACGAAGTCTAAGGCGCGTCCTAAGTTCTGAAAGTTTCTGCCGTAAAAACTTGATGGTTTGATGCTTTGAAATTCCATATCAATGTGAATATTTATCTAGAAAAATATGTGTACCTTATTAGCCATTGTACCCAAGCGAGTACAATACTTTTAATACTTACCGAATGCTATCAAAAGAATTTTTTTTCAATAAAACTTATCTACAATATGAAAACACAATTTGTTGACGTTCAAAATTCAGTTATAATGATTTCAATTACAATGCGAATTTCCTTTGACGCTGACAAATGATGACTAGCCTACTGAAATCGCCCAAAACTGACTAACACGAAGCAAAAGAAAGCAAACTAGAAAATAACGATTTTCGCTGCAGTTTTTTTGTGTAGGCGAAATTGTAAAGCACAATTTGCGTGAGCGAAACAAAAAAAACTGCCCAAAAACTCTACGTTTCAGCTTAACGGCTATTTGAAAATGACTATTTTTTTGTACCCGCTTGGGTACAATGGCTACTAATGGGTTAAGAAATCACAAAAAAAAAATAAGAAATCGCAAAAAAAATAAAAAATTAATTTAACACGATTTTGCAATTTGTTTCAGATCAAAGCAAACTACTACGCACAATAATCGTTTTAAAAGTTTAAAGCGTTTCTCTCGCTCTTACATTCCAAAATACGATCAACTACAACAGCTGATATTTGACACATCGAAATTGCTTACAAATTAAAAAATTTGGTTCAGAAATTTACTATTGTAAAAAAAACAACCCATAAAAGTTAAAATTGTTCATGTAAATTCTCTAATAGAAGATACATATGTGTTTAAAATTTGAAGGAAATCATGCTAATTTTTAAAAAATTTACACCCTCCCTCATTTAGGAGAGATAAAACTCATATATATATCCTATTAGAGAATTTGCATGAACAATTTTAATTTACATGGGCATTCCTCGGGACTCAGGACCCCATCAATCCAAAAAATTTCAAAAAGTGTTGTCCATCAGTGATACACATGTGTCTAAAATTTGAAGAAAATCGGGTTACTTGTTTTAAAAATAATTTTATGGGGCTCCGCACCCTGTAGCCCATGTGTATAAAATTTTAAGAAAATCGAGTAGAGTTTTAAAAATTTTATATGGTCACCGCTTGGCAGTGAGGCCCGAGGGAAGTGGGTTAAAAATTGATCGCAAGATTCCTCGACAAACCGACCAACCGAAAGACGTGCCACGGGTAAGCGAAGCTAATATTGAGAATTTAAAAAGGACGTTTCTTTGGGCCAAATATTGCCAAACTTATTTGATCTGCCATGTTAACCTTTATTCACATACTAGCTGATTATCCGCCATTACCGGGTTAATTTTTTTTAAAAAATTTATGGGGCCCCACGACCCAGTGTGTCCAAAATTTTTACAAAAAGTGTTGGCCATCGGAGATACACATGTGTATAAAATTTTAAGAAAATCTGGTTGTTTTTTTAAAAAAATTATATGAAGGGCCCCAAATATATCTACGGTATTCAAATTATAAAATAAAATTAAAAAAATGCATATAATATTAATTAAAACAAAACTAAGTTGAATAAAATGTTTTTAGTTTCACCTTCAAGAGCAAGAATAAACAAATTCTGAGGTGAACCCACGCAAGATGTAGGAACTTATTGCGATTATAAGACTTGTTCCTATGGAAATTCTGGGATACGGTCATTAGGGACTTGCATTTCGGGAACTAAGCCATTTCTTAAGCGATTTCTATGAAATTCTGAATGCAGATGCGTCTATTAGACTTGTTCCTGTGGAAATTCGGGGTACGATCCTTAGGGATTTTTATGAAATTCGGTATGTAGGACTAAGATGCCACTATAAGACTTATTTCTATGAAAATTCTGCGATACGGTAGTTACGACCTGGAATTTGGGGAACTAAGCCATTTCTCAAGCGAATTATATGAAATTCGTAATGCAGAACTAATATGGGACTATAAGACTTACTCCTATGGAAATTCTGGGGTACGGTTATTCGGGATCTAAGAGCCATTTCTCAAGCGATTTTTATGAAATTCGGTATGTGGGACTAAGATGCGACTATAAGACTTATTCCTATAGAAATTCTTGAATACGGTCATTGGGGACTGGAATTTCGGGAACTAAGCTATTTCTCAACTGATTTGTACGAAATTCGGTATGGCCACTTGAGTGTCTTTTGAGGGTCTTTTGGGAAGTATTTATTGTGGGTCTTTTGGGAATCTTTTGAGGATTTAAATAATTCTTTTTTTGTTTTGTTCGTTATGGTCCATGGAAAGAAAGAGAATTACAAAGTATAGTCGAAAAATTCGGAAAAACAGCAAAAATCAAATTTTTTTTATGCACTTTCGATCATAACTGACGGCAGGTACGACATTATTGGTTGATTCTTCTTTTGTTTTGTTCGTTATGCTTTTTTGCAAACGAAAATTCGGGAAAGTTGCAAAATAAAGTAGGAAATTTTTAAAAACGATAAATTGGATATTTTTTGAGAAAATAACTTAATTGAATGTTTTTGGTGAAATGAAAAATCTGGATAGACGCAGCAAGCCAGCCTAAATTAAAATAAAATTAAAGATCCGAAAGATCCTAAAAAGAATCCCAGAAGCCCCCGACAAAAATCGCGTTGCGTAAGGCCAAGCCTCTACTTGCGTAAAATATTTTTCTTAAAATAAAATGTTGGCTAAAAAATCTGAGTCTAAAAAAAAAATGTTGGCTAAAAAATCTGAGTCTAACAACATAAAAAAAATTGTGTAATGCAGGACGTAAGTTACAAAAGCATTTTTGAAGGACGGAATTAAAGTTTTCAAGATCTTATTTGTAATTTTTTACTTAAAATAAATCTCCATCGCAGTTTAAAAATGTATATTTATTTTAGTTTGTACTTGTTTGTAGACATACAATATTCCATCTGCGTGTGATTGAATACCCAATAAACAAAAAAAAACTATTCGTTTTAATGCGATAACAAATATTTCTCACATAATCTGTCAAGGATTAACATGTAGGGTGTGAAAACTCTACCCCACGGTTCTCTCTGGACGCGGTTGATTTTGTAACATTACTATTGCAGATGTTGTAACGAATTTTGATTACATCACCTTCATTACACACCATATCTCTTGCCTAAAATAATAAAACACAAACAAAACCCATTGTTACACCCGATGATCTCCCTACCAGTATATGTACGCAGTGTAGTACGGTAATGGAGTAGTAAAATTCCCAATAACTCAATGCACCAGGGCTTGTAAAACGAGCATGCATAACGAAAACAAATTAGGAAGAAACTTCTGCACTAAGCAGCTACCTCTCCTCTCGCCCTCATACGACACCTCCACGAAAGTGAGGAATTCGTCGTAAGGTTGGCTCCGGCACACCAGAGTTCATTACGAACAAACCGTTGAAAAGGCGAAAAGAATCATTTTCTGCTTTTTTTGCACACATGCATGAGTAAAGTACTCACACCCTTTTGATACAACTCTACCAACAGTGTTGTGTTGTTCTACACGCTGTTCGGTGAGTTACCTCTGGGCCAGTAGGGTACTCAACCCGATGTAACATCACCGACGGTGGGGTGTTGTTCTACACGCTGTTCGGTGAGCTACACCGCATCCGTATAGTGTAGCAGCACTTACAACTGCATTGCGTTCTGCGCCCCGCGTGCTCTCCAAGCACTATCAACTACCGATACAACGGCTCGCCTTTTTTGGGTATGGGTTGGACAAAGGCTGTTTTACAACTTCCAATGCCAACTTGAAAGAAAACCTTTTCACAACTAATAAGGAAATACCATCTTGCCCAGGGGATTTGTGAATTTCGAGATAGTTAAAGACTAGCAACTGCACGAATACGAATGAAGATCTGTCCCATAGAGTATTCAATACTCGGAGGTGCATGCAGCAAACAGATTAGCCTTGTCTTTAGAGTTGACAACTGGAGTGTAATTATAAATGGAGCTGACGACAAGGCTGTATTTTTGCTTGTTTTCACGAATGACTAAAAATTTTTGCTTCCTTTGGGAAATTTAACTATTTTTTGCCTCAGTTTTTGGTCGTAGGCGAATATGACTCGCCGAAGATGAGCATTGCAGTCATTGCTGGTCTTAAGTGGGTTTTGTGGGGAATTGAGGAGAGTTTGAGAAGGTCCTGAAGGAGGACGCATCGTAGTCTTGAGGGAGTTCGGAGTAGATCTTCAGAGGGTATGGAGGGAGTCTTAAGAAGTTATTGAGGTCTTGAGATGTATCTTGAGGGTGGTTTGAGGGAGTGGAATCTTTATAGCGTCTTGAGGTAGTCTTTAAGTAGTCTTAGGGTGTCTCGAGGGATTTTTTGGGGATATTTAGTGGGGTCTTGGGGGAGTCGTTAGGTGGTCTTGAGGGGGTTTAAAAAGTGGTCTTGAGGGGGTTTGAGAGGGGTTTTTAGTTGGTGTTGAGTAGGTTTTTATGAGGGTTTTGTGGGGGTCCTAAGGGAATCTTGAGTGGGGTCGTGGGTGGTCTTGAGGTGATCTTGAGGAGGTCTTTAGGTGACCTTGATGGGATTTTAGGGGTTGTCTTGAGTAGTCTTGAGATGGTTTTATGGGGGTCCAAAAGGGAACATGGTTGGGGGGGGGGGTTGATAGGGTCTTGAGCGGGGTCTTAGGAGGGTCTTGAGTGGGGTCTTAGGAGGGTTTTGAGGAATTCTTAAGGGAATCTTGAGCAGGGTCTTGTGGTGGTTTTGAGAGTGGTCTTAGGTGGTCTTGAGTACATTCTTAGGAGGATTTTGTATGGGTCTTTAGGGAACTTGAGTGGGGTCTTAAGGGTTTCTTAGAAGGGTAGTGGGGTGGTCTTCAGGGGGTTTTATGAGGATCTTTAGTGGGGCCTTGATGGGATTTTGAGTGTCATGAGTAGAGTCTTGAGGGGATCTTAAGAAGGTTTTGAAGGGGTCTTGAGTGTTTTTTAAGAGTGTCGTGAGTGGAACCTTATGGGGGTTTTTATGTGGTTTTGAGTGTTTTGATAGGGTCTTTAAGGAACCAAAAGGGGTTTGAGGGGGTCTAGAGGGAGTTTATATGGGGGTAGCAACGTGGTCCTAATGTGATCTTGAAAGAGCCTTTAGGTAGTCAAAAAGGGGGTGCCGACGGGGTTTTGTGAGGATCTTTAGTGGGGTCTTGAGGAGGTTCTTACGTGGACATGAGGGTATCTTGAGGGGGTCGTGAGTGGAGTCTGGAGGATGTCTTAAGAAGGTTTTTAGAGTGTTTTGGGTTGGTCTTGAGAAGATTTTGAGTGGAGTATTGAGGGTTTTTATTTCTAAAGTTGGGTCTTGAGTGTTTTGAGGGTATCTTAAGAAAATCTTACGGAGGTTCTAGAGGAAATATTGATAGGGTCGTAACGTGGTCTTAACGGGGTCTTGAGCAGTCTCTAGGTGGTCATAAACCTCACTTGGTATTGTATTTCAATAAATTTCCGTGGTTCCGAATTCTTTGATTTCCATGAAATTTGGTATGTAGGAACTAATTGCGACTATAAGATTTGTTCCTATGGAAATTCTGGGATACGGTCATTAGGGACTTGAATTTCTGGAACTAAGCCATTTCTTAAGCGATTTCTATGAAATTCTGAATGCAGATGCGTCTATTAGACTTGTTCCTGTGGAAATTCGGGGTACGATCCTTAGGGATTTTTATGAAATTCGGTATGTAGGACTAAGATGCCACTATAAGACTTATTTCTATGAAAATTCTGCGATACGGTCGTTACGACCTGGAATTTCGGGAACTAAGCCATTTCTCAAGCGAATTCTATGAAATTCTTAATGCAGAACTAATATGGGACTATAAGACTTACTCCTATGGAAATTCTGGGGTACGGTTATTCGGGATCTAAGAGCCATTTCTCAAGCGATTTTTATGAAATTCGGTATGTGGGACTAAGATGCGACTATAAGACTTGTTCCTATAGAAATTCTTGAATACGGTCATTGGGGACTGAATTTCGGGAACTAAGCTATTTCTCAAGCGATTTCTATAAAATTCGGTATGTTGGACTAAGATGCGACTATAAGACTTGTTCTTATGGAAATTCTGCGATGCGGTCATTGGGGACTGGAATTTCGGGAACATAGCCACTTCTCAACTGATTTGTACGAAATTCGGTATGGCCTCTTGAATGTCTTTTTGGAAGTATTTATTGGTGGTCTTTTGCGGGTCTTTTGGGAATCTTTTGAGGATTTAAATATTTCTTTTTTTGTTTTGTTCGTTATGGTCCATGGAAAGAAAGAGAATGACAAAGTATAGTCGAAAAATTCGGAAAAACAGCAAAAATCAAAAAATTTTATGCACTTTCGATCATAACTGACGGCAGGAACGACATTATTGGTTGATTCTTCTTTTGTTTTGTTCGTTATGCTTTTTTACACAAGAAAATTCGGGAAAGTTGCAAAATAAAGTAGGAAAATTTTAAAAGCGATAAATTGGATATTTTTTGAGAAAATAACTTAATTGAATGTTTTTGGTGAAATGAAAAATCTGGATAGACGCAGCAAGCCATCCAAAAGATACTAAAAAGAATCCCAGAAGCCCCCGACAAAAATCACTAAAGACCCATAAAAACCCCTCAAAAGTCCCCAAAATATCCCAAAAAGAACCACAAAAGACCCCAAAAGAATCTTAAAATCCCCCTTAAGGACCATCAAAAGACCATACCGTATTTTATACGAATCGGTTGAGAATTTACTTAGTTCCCAAAATTTTAAAATGTAAAATAAAAAATTAAAAAATCGCAAAAAAAATTATTTTTGATACCGTACTCATTCTAACCGCCAATAAAGTAGTTTCATTTACAAAATTGTCGTGTACCATAAAGCATCGCAATGGACGATATAGTAATGTTAAGCAAACAATCAAAACAAACAAATGCTTTGTTTCGATTGGTTTGCCATGACATTGTAATCGAAATCGAAATGTAAATAAAACACATTGAGATTCATTGTGATTTCAAATTTAATGAGAACCAAATTTAATGGGAACCAATAATTTGGTTGACGTCATTCATTCGTCATTCTTACTTTGATTAAACCTTTCAGCTTTTCACAAATTCACAAAATGATCACAATCACAAACAAATTTATTGATTTATTTATTTTAGTACGTAATAAAATAATAAAATTATAAGAACATAATCGTACTTGCGTAGACATATTGAAACACTTCAACATAAGTATGAAATAATCACCCTTATTCGGATGGACCTTTTACTAAAAACGCCAATTGTCATTTTAAAACGTTTTTATAAGCTTGCTTTCGTGTATGTTTGTCTTTGCGGGTGGAATTTTGTAAATGATTTTAAACTAACTTCCCATTGAGAGACTTGAAACTTGAAACATAGCTCAGAACTGAATGAACATTAAGAAATCACAAAAAAAAAATAAGAAATCGCAAAAAAAATTAAAAATTAATTTAACACGATTTTGCAATTTGTTTCAGATCAATGCAAACTACTACGCACAATAATCGTTTTAAAAGTTTAAAGCGTTTCTCTCGCTCTTACATTCCATAATACGATCAACTACAACAGCTGATATTTGAAACATCGAAATTGCTTACAAATTAAAAAATTTGGTTTAGAAATTTACTATTGTAAAAAAAACAACCCATAAAAGTTAAAATTGTTCATGTAAATTCTGTAATAGAAGATACATATGTGTTTAAAATTTGAAGGAAATCATGCTAATTTTTAAAAAGTTTACACCCTCCCCCTCCCTCATCTAGGAGAGATAAAACTCATATATATATCCTATTAGAGAATTTGCATGAACAATTTTAATTTACATGGGCATTCCTCGGGACTCAGGACCCGATCAATCCAAAAAATTTCAAAAAGTGTTTTCCATCAGTGATACACATGTGTCTTAAATTTGAAGTAAATCGGGCTAATTTTTAAACAATTTATATGGGGTCCCTTCACTTTAAGAACTTTACAAAAAAAATTTATCTATCGGAAACATGTGTCTAAAATTTGAATAAAATCGGGTTACTTGTTTTAAAAATAATTTTATGGGGCTCCGCACCCTGTGGCCCATGTGTATAAAATTTTAAGAAAATCGAGTAAATTTTTAAAAATTTTATATGGTCACCGCTTGGCAGTGAGGCCCGAGGGAAGTGGGTTAAAAATTGATCGCAAGATTCCTCGACAAACCGACCAACCGAAAGACGTGCCACGGGTAAGCGAAGTTAATATTGAGAATTTAAAAATGACGTTTCTTTGGGCCAAATATTGCCAAACTTATTTGATCTGCCATGTTAACCTTTATTCACATACTAGCTGATTATCCGGCATTACCGGGTTAATTTTTTTTTTAAATTTATGGGACCCCACGACCCAGTGTTTCCAAAATGTTTACAAAAAGTGTTGGCCATCGGAGATACACATGTGTATAAAATTTTAAGAAAATCGGGTTATTTTTTTTTAAAAATTATATGAGGAGGCCCAAATATATCTACGGTATTCAAATTATAAAATAAAATTAAAAAAAATGCATATAATATTAATTAAAACAAAACTTAGTTGAATATAATGTTTTTAGTTTCACCTTCAAGAGCAAGAATAAACAAATTCTGAGGTGAACCCACGCAAGAGCAAGCAAAATAAAGTTGTCCGTGGGAAATACATGCCGATCTCAAATCTATACTCCCCAGTACTTAAGAAACGGTCGGACTTGTTGATCGTTATCGAAAACGCAAGTTTTACTGGAAAGTGCAATGTCTTAAATTTAAAAGGTAGAAATGAATGCTATGCGTGGAATAAAAACTGTTTCACACTGTCCATTTGCTGTTAAGAAAGTCGCTTTAATTATATCGCCCAGCATCTTTTTTACGCACAGTCTTGTGCCGTTGCAAAGTTTTGGCGAGTCGACATTCCGTAGTAAAATAATTGGAGGTCCCACTGTTAGTAAAATACGATGTGATGACAAACCAGACGAAACAAGTGAGTTTAATAACTCTGTTAGATAATTGACTTTCTCATCAGCATATACTACGGTATCGAAAGACTTATATTCAGTGACTACGCCTATTAACATGGAAAATATTTGATTGTTTGTTTCGTGGTTGTCTCCATTTTTGGCAGCAAGAATGACCCTTTCTGGCAACCGGCTCGAAATGTGATAGTTTTGAGAAACAGTCGGATAAATAGAATTTATTAGTTCTGCGACAGATTTTAAATACCGGAAGTTAATCTTATATGGCCATAAGACACGGGTACTAATCCACCTTTTCCACTTTAAAGAAGGAGCGACAATGTTCTCAACCCAAACCCACGCGGTCACCTGTTACCATTCTAAGCACCACCTCTGTGACCGACCCCGAGAACTATAGAACAACACTAACATCGGTCAGCCCCCTCAGTTATCGGCCCCATCGTCTTACCATCACCATTCAACACAGCGACCCCGAAAACTATTGAATCGACACTAATATCGGTCACCCCCCCCCCGCTATCGACCCCATCCCCCTAGAGCTGTCTTACCATCACCATTCAACTCAGCGACCCCGAAAACCATAGAATACTAAAAACACTAATATCGGTCACCCCCCCCCCCTCCGTTATCGACCCAATCCCCCTAGAGCTGTCTTACCATCATCGGTCACCCACCACCCTGAGCCGATACATAACTCATCCATAGGAGCGTACTACCAACACTATTTATCACGGTGATACCGAAAACTGTAGCAGAGGGGGTAGCAGGTTTTTGCCTGTGGTAGGGGTGGCAGCAGCCTCCCACAGCCAAAAAACGTGCTACCCCCCCACCACCTATGTTTGATTCCAGATAGTAACTAATATGTATACCAAGTTTGGTTGAAATTGGTCAAGCCGTTCCAGAGCTAGTTAGGCACAAATATACAAACAAATTCTCTATTTCATATATATATAGACTAGCTGACCCGACAGACGTTGTCCTGTCCCACTTTCAACAAATTTATTTGTAATCGTTTTGTGAACTTGTGAAAAGCTATTTGTTTTGCGATATCGAGTCACATCATTGAGTTACATTTTTTAATTTTGGGTCTTTTGGGGTTCTTTTGGGGGCTTAAATGATTTTTTGAGATTTTGAGGGACTTTCGGAGGTCTTTTTGTGATTCTTTTCGGGATCTTTTGTGGTCTTTTGGAGATATTTTTACCCACAAAATCAAAGAAGAAGCTGTCAAATGACCGCACGTAACCCAAACAATTGGAATCTATTGGAACAGAAATGAAATAACGACTTTTGCTGGACAGATCTCGAATGAACACAAATTTAATTTTATTTTAAGTTAGGCTGGAATGCGTTTTTCCAAAGTTTTCATTTCACCGAAAACATTCAATAGAGTTTTTTCCTCAAAATATATCCAATTTATCGTTTTCCAAATTTTCCCGCCGGGAACATAACGAACAAAACAATTTTTGCTGTTTATCCGAATTTTTCGACTTTCCTGTGTAATTGTCTTTGTTTCCTAGGACTATAACGAACAAAACAAAGAAAGAATTACGCTAATCCATCGTTTGAATTGTGAGTTATGGTCGCGAGTTCATAAATAAATCGTATGGAAAAGAGCACTTTCAGTTTCCGAACTTTATAATTTTCCGGAAATCTTTCTATTTTTTTTTCGCATAAACCTTATTCGGACTATGGCGAATTTATAAAATAAAAGTTAGCCAAATCGGTCCAGTCGTTCTCAATTTTTTTTTCACTTTAAAATCTATTCTCATACCTACCAAATATACATAAAAAATTTCATAACAATCGGTCGAGCCGTTTCGGAGCAGTTGAGACCCAAACACCGTGACACGAGATTTTTATATATTAGATTTGTAAAAATATTAATATTTGCCAATATTTCGGTCTTGCTGACCATTATCAAGGAAAAAAAGTTTTAAATTAATTTTCTGACATTTTCACAAAATATCGGCCGCCGATTTAATAAATAATAATAATATTTAACAAACATTTTTAAGAATATTAGACTACTTCTTTTCGATGCAACTGCCTTATTCACATTAAAATTTTCTAATCATGACTGCATACCGGGAGGAAAACCAGTTTTATTCCACACTTTAAGCACACGGGATGAACTATGCTAAGGGAGGAATGTGTATATATGAACTATTTTTCATTGTATTTGTATGAAATTCTATGAAAGTTTGTATGTGTATGTGTTTTCATCTTCAATTTCGGCATAGGTGAAAGATTTTATTCCTGTTTTCCTCACCAGCGATTTCGATTTCCCCCGGTGGAGTTCATCCCGTATGTAGAGGCCCACAAGTTTTAAGTTCTGGCAGCAAAGTTTTAAATTGTGACCAACTTCATTGTGTGACATTTTTAATTGCCGCCTTACATTAAGCATTTTTTTAAAAGTTTTATAAACTCTGCAACTTTATCGAAGTTGCTTTCCTATAAGAATAACGATTGTTTGTGGCATAAAGAAATAAGAGAAGAACGAAAAATACGCGAAAAACACATAGGTTTTATTCATTTCGGGTCGGGTTTGTTATTTATGCATTGATCTAGTATATTGCATTAAATTGATTAGAGACATTTACCATTGTTATATCATTTTTGTTTAATAAATATTTTTAATTTTCCCATGACTTTCTAACACTAATGGAAAAAGGGGCTTGAGATAAATTATTAAAAATTATGCATTTTTTTCATATACTCCATTGTATGTACTCTATAAGGCGAATTGGAAAACGGCATATAAAAAACCAACACATATTTCACATCAATTTCGAAATGTTGCGAACTTTATCATGTTTACTACAAAAGATTGTAAACTTAAAAACTAAAATTCATACATTTCTGAAAGTCATAAGTTTTTCATTGTGAGAGGACGGTAATGCTAGATTTACATTTGCGCCGTGCGAGAAAAAAAGAGCAGACTGTTAAATAGAAATTGTGATTAGCCAGTCGAGAGAAGTCGTATATAATGTTACCATAATGCTCTAGATAATATTTCCCTTGCAAATATAAAATAAATATAACATTCGCGTAGTGTCAATCTCTTCTGGCTAACCACAACTTCACTTTAATTATAGTCGGCCCGCTCATTTTTTCTCGCACGGCTATACATAGTATAAATTCACTTTAAGTCTCCTGACGTGTTTTCTATCTCTTTCTATTTATTTTTATCCGAAATCACAAAGATGTGTGACAAAGACACTTGTTTAATTTTGTTGTCAAAATAAGTATATTAAATCAATTCAGACGATTTTCCTGACTTATTTAAGATGGCAAAAAATAAGTCAATGTCAATAAGTATTCCGGGATTTCAAAATTTTATGTTATTTTCTTATGTTATAATTTTTAAAAACGAGGTAACATAAATTTTTTTTTAATTCGGTATTCTAACAATGGTACGTTATTTTAACTTTTACTGTAACATGATCTTGTGCAATTAAATTAAAAAAATTAGTGCATTTTTTTTCTCTTGTGTTTCTATACGTAGTTTTTAAAAATATTTATATTAACAGATGGCATCAATTATAGGTCGGTATAAAAACTTTTTTGGTTATTTATAGTTTTTATTTTTTATGTAATTTTTAGTAATTTACACTTTAAATTTTATTAAATTTTCAATCTAAAACAACCCCCGAGCAATACGATATATACGTATTATTTCTTGAGAATCATCCATAGTCCTCCTAAAAAAGATTCCAATGATTCAGTGCAAGAGATATGGGATAAATTAGTCAATTTGTTAAATGCAGCCTGTGTAATTGTCTTTGTTTCCTAGGACTATAACGAACAAAACAAAAAAAGAATTACGCTAATCCATCGTTTCGTGAGTTATGGTCGCGAGTTCATACATAAATCGTATAGAAAACAGCACTTTCAGTTTTCGAACTTTACAATTTTCCGGAAATCTTTCTATTTTTTTTTTCGCATAAACCTTATTCGGACTATGACGAATTTATAAAATAAAAGTTAGCCAAATCGGTCCAGTCGTTCTCAATTTTTTTTCACTTTAAAATCTATTCTCATACCTACCAAATATACATAAAAAATTTCATAACAATCGGTCGAGCCGTTTCGGAGCAGTTGAGACCCAAACACCGTGACACGAGATTTTTATATATTAGATTTGTAAAAATATTAATATTTGCCAATATTTCGGTCTTCTTCTTCTTTCTTTATGTCCTGTATCCCCTTGTGGGTCCTAGGGCCTCTACTACGCCTACGCGCCATCGCGTGCGGTTCCTGGCAATGAGCTTCAGCTCTCTCCAACTCTTCCCCAATTGCCGTGCCTCCTCCTCAACTGTTCTGCGCCATGTATTTCTCGGACGACCCGTTCTTCTACCATCCTGAGATAACGGGTTCCATTGCAATGCGTAGTTTGCAACAATTGGAATCTATTGGAACAGAAATGAAATAACGACTTTTGCTGGACAGATCTCGAATGAACACAAATTTAATTTTATTTTAAGTTAGGCTGGAATGCGTTTTTCCAAAGTTTTCATTTCACCGAAAACATTCAATAGAGTTTTTTCCTCAAAATATATCCAATTTATCGTTTTCCAAATTTTCCCGCCGGGAACATAACGAACAAAACAATTTTTGCTGTTTATCCGAATTTTTCGACTTTCCTGTGTAATTGTCTTTGTTTCCTAGGACTATAACGAACAAAACAAAGAAAGAATTACGCTAATCCATCGTTTGAATTGTGAGTTATGGTCGCGAGTTCATAAATAAATCGTATGGAAAAGAGCACTTTCAGTTTCCGAACTTTATAATTTTCCGGAAATCTTTCTATTTTTTTTTTCGCATAAACCTTATTCGGACTATGGCGAATTTATAAAATAAAAGTTAGCCAAATCGGTCCAGTCGTTCTCAATTTTTTTTTCACTTTAAAATCTATTCTCATACCTACCAAATATACATAAAAAATTTCATAACAATCGGTCGAGCCGTTTCGGAGCAGTTGAGACCCAAACACCGTGACACGAGATTTTTATATATTAGATTTGTAAAAATATTAATATTTGCCAATATTTCGGTCTTGCTGACCATTATCAAGGAAAAAAAGTTTTAAATTAATTTTCTGACATTTTCACAAAATATCGGCCGCCGATTTAATAAATAATAATAATATTTAACAAACATTTTTAAGAATATTAGACTACTTCTTTTCGATGCAACTGCCTTATTCACATTAAAATTTTCTAATCATGACTGCATACCGGGAGGAAAACCAGTTTTATTCCACACTTTAAGCACACGGGATGAACTATGCTAAGGGAGGAATGTGTATATATGAACTATTTTTCATTGTATTTGTATGAAATTCTATGAAAGTTTGTATGTGTATGTGTTTTCATCTTCAATTTCGGCATAGGTGAAAGATTTTATTCCTGTTTTCCTCACCAGCGATTTCGATTTCCCCCGGTGGAGTTCATCCCGTATGTAGAGGCCCACAAGTTTTAAGTTCTGGCAGCAAAGTTTTAAATTGTGACCAACTTCATTGTGTGACATTTTTAATTGCCGCCTTCCATTAAGCATTTTTTTAAAAGTTTTATAAACTCTGCAACTTTATCGAAGTTGCTTTCCTATAAGAATAACGATTGTTTGTGGCATAAAGAAATAAGAGAAGAACGAAAAATACGCGAAAAACACATAGGTTTTATTCATTTCGGGTCGGGTTTGTTATTTATGCATTGATCTAGTATATTGCATTAAATTGATTAGAGACATTTACCATTGTTATATCATTTTTGTTTAATAAATATTTTTAATTTTCCCATGACTTTCTAACACTAATGGAAAAAGGGGCTTGAGATAAATTATTAAAAATTATGCATTTTTTTCATATACTCCATTGTATGTACTCTATAAGGCGAATTGGAAAACGGCATATAAAAAACCAACACATATTTCACATCAATTTCGAAATGTTGCGAACTTTATCATGTTTACTACAAAAGATTGTAAACTTAAAAACTAAAATTCATACATTTCTGAAAGTCATAAGTTTTTCATTGTGAGAGGACGGTAATGCTAGATTTACATTTGCGCCGTGCGAGAAAAAAAGAGCAGACTGTTAAATAGAAATTGTGATTAGCCAGTCGAGAGAAGTCGTATATAATGTTACCATAATGCTCTAGATAATATTTCCCTTGCAAATATAAAATAAATATAACATTCGCGTAGTGTCAATCTCTTCTGGCTAACCACAACTTCACTTTAATTATAGTCGGCCCGCTCATTTTTTCTCGCACGGCTATACATAGTATAAATTCACTTTAAGTCTCCTGACGTGTTTTCTATCTCTTTCTATTTATTTTTATCCGAAATCACAAAGATGTGTGACAAAGACACTTGTTTAATTTTGTTGTCAAAATAAGTATATTAAATCAATTCAGACGATTTTCCTGACTTATTTAAGATGGCAAAAAATAAGTCAATGTCAATAAGTATTCCGGGATTTCAAAATTTTATGTTATTTTCTTATGTTATAATTTTTAAAAACGAGGTAACATAAATTTTTTTTTAATTCGGTATTCTAACAATGGTACGTTATTTTAACTTTTACTGTAACATGATCTTGTGCAATTAAATTAAAAAAATTAGTGCATTTTTTTTCTCTTGTGTTTCTATACGTAGTTTTTAAAAATATTTATATTAACAGATGGCATCAATTATAGGTCGGTATAAAAACTTTTTTGGTTATTTATAGTTTTTATTTTTTATGTAATTTTTAGTAATTTACACTTTAAATTTTATTAAATTTTCAATCTAAAACAACCCCCGAGCAATACGATATATACGTATTATTTCTTGAGAATCATCCATAGTCCTCCTAAAAAAGATTCCAATGATTCAGTGCAAGAGATATGGGATAAATTAGTCAATTTGTTAAATGCAGCCTGTGTAATTGTCTTTGTTTCCTAGGACTATAACGAACAAAACAAAAAAAGAATTACGCTAATCCATCGTTTCGTGAGTTATGGTCGCGAGTTCATACATAAATCGTATAGAAAACAGCACTTTCAGTTTTCGAACTTTACAATTTTCCGGAAATCTTTCTATTTTTTTTTCCGCATAAACCTTATTCGGACTATGACGAATTTATAAAATAAAAGTTAGCCAAATCGGTCCAGTCGTTCTCAATTTTTTTTCACTTTAAAATCTATTCTCATACCTACCAAATATACATAAAAAATTTCATAACAATCGGTCGAGCCGTTTCGGAGCAGTTGAGACCCAAACACCGTGACACGAGATTTTTATATATTAGATTTGTAAAAATATTAATATTTGCCAATATTTCGGTCTTCTTCTTCTTTCTTTATGTCCTGTATCCCCTTGTGGGTCCTAGGGCCTCTACTACGCCTACGCGCCATCGCGTGCGGTTCCTGGCAATGAGCTTCAGCTCTCTCCAACTCTTCCCCAATTGCCGTGCCTCCTCCTCAACTGTTCTGCGCCATGTATTTCTCGGACGACCCGTTCTTCTACCATCCTGAGATAACGGGTTCCATTGCAATGCGTAGTTTGCTATGGAACTGTCGCCTTTTCGGAGTGTATGACCAATCCACTGCCACTTCCGTCGTTGGATGGTTGTGCCTATTGGTTCCTGACCCGTTCTCTGGTAAAGATGTTCGTTAGAGATACGGTTAGGCCAGAAA
This sequence comes from Nephrocerus scutellatus, assembly GCA_947095585.1. Taxonomy (NCBI): domain Eukaryota; kingdom Metazoa; phylum Arthropoda; class Insecta; order Diptera; family Pipunculidae; genus Nephrocerus; species Nephrocerus scutellatus. The sequence continues at coordinate 66,920,966 of OX352762.1, forward strand.
ACCCTTATGATGTTCCGTAGGCACCTATTTACAAATGTTTGTAATCTTTTTGTGATAGTAGCGGTCACCTTCCAAGTGCTGCACCCATACAACAGCACAGATTCAACATTTGAGCGGAACAGTCGCAGCTTGGTGTTTAAGCTGATCGCATTGCTTCGCCATATCATGGACATCATTCCAAACACCGATTTTGCTTTGCCGATTCGGTTGGCAATGTCCTGTTCGGTTCCACCTTCGGTCGAGACAATACTCCCAAGATATTGGAAACTCTCTACTCTCTCTACCGGCTGTCCAGCAATGTTAACATGAGTAACTGAGTTAGTGCCGAGGTTGATGATTTTGGTTTTGGCAGTATTAATCTTCAAACCCGCAACATTTGCCTCCCTCTCCACATTTGTTGTCATTTGGTGCAGCTCCATAATTCTATGTGAGAGTAAACAAACGTCGTCAGCGTAATCCAGATGTTTGAGTTGAGATGTAAGAGTCCAACGAATTCCTCCGTTTCCAGTAGATAAAGCTGCGCGAAGTACATCGCTAATCACCAACAAAAAAAGTATCGGCGATAGAATGCAACCTTGTCGTACCCCACTTAGGATCTCGAATTCCTCTGACAGCTTTCCTCTATGCAGCACATGACATTTAGAGCCATCATAGGTTGCTTTAATAATAGCTATTAGTTTATCGGGTATACCTCTCCTGCGCAAGGCAAGCCAGATAAACTGTCTGTTGACACTGTCAAACGCCTTCTCAAAATCGATGAACAGCAGGTGCAGTGGTGACCGGAATTCAACGCACTGTTCAATAATGATCCGCAGGGTGTTTATGTGGTCTACACAGGAGGATCCAGTGCGGAAACCTGCTTGTTCGGCATCGAGTGTATCTTCCAGATGTTCCTTAATACGTTCAAGTACTACTTTGGCTATTACTTTTGCAACTGCAGGGAGAACGCAAATGCCTCTCCAGTTTTCGCACTCCATAAGACTACCTTTTTTAGGGAGCTTGACAATCATTCCCTTCTTCCACTCTTCGGGGAAACTTTCTACCTCCCGGTCTTGCTGACCATTATCAAGGAAAAAAAGTTTTAAATTAATTTTCTGACATTTTCACAAAATATCGGCCGCCGATTTAATAAATAATAATAATATTTAACAAACAATTTTAAGAATATTAGACTACTTCTTTTCGATGCAACTGCCTTATTCACATTAAAATTTTCTAATCATGACTGCATACCGGGAGGAAAACCAGTTTTATTCCACACTTTAAGCACACGGGATGAACTATGCTAAGGGAGGAATGTGTATATATGAACTATTTTTCATTGTATTTGTATTAAATTGTATGAAAGTTTGTGTGTGTATGTGTTTTCATCTTCAATTTCGGCATAGGTAAAAGATTTTATTCCTGTTTTCCTCACCAGCGATTTCGATTTCCCCCGGTGGAGTTCATCCCGTATGTAGAGGCCCACAAGTTTTAAGTTCTGGCAGCAAAGTTTTAAATTGTGACAAACTTCATTGTGTGACATTTTTAATTGCCGCCTTCCATTAAGCATTTTTTTAAAAGTTTTATAAACTCTGCAACTTTATCGAAGTTGCTTTCCTATAAGAATAACGATTGTTTGTGGCATAAAGAAATAAGAGAAGAACGAAAAATACGCAAAAAACACATAGGTTTGATTCATTTCGGGTCGGGTTTGTTATTTATGCATTGATCTAGTATATTGCATTAAATTGATTAGAGACATTTACCATTGTTATATCATTTTTGTTTAATAAATATTTTTAATTTTCCCATGACTTTCTAACACTAATAGAAAAAGGGGCTTGAGATAAATTATTAAAAATTATGCATTTTTTTCATATACTCCATTGTATGTACTCTATAAGGCGAATTGGAAAACGGTATATAAAAAACCAACACATATTTCACATCAATTTCGAAATGTTGCGAACTTTATCATGTTTACTTCAAAAGATTGTAAACTTAAAAACTAAAATTCATACATTTCTGAAAGTCATAAGTTTTTCATTGTGAGAGGACGGTAATGCTAGATTTACATTTGCGCCGTGCGAGAAAAAAAGAGCAGACTGTTAAATAGAAATTGTGATTAGCCAGTCAAGAGAAGTCGTATATAATGTTACCATAATGCTCTAGATAATATTTCCCTTGCAAATATAAAATAAATATAACATTCGCGTAGTGTCAATCTCTTCTGGCTAACCACAACTTCACTTTAATTATAGTCGGCCCGCTCATTTTTTCTCGCACGGCTATACATAGTATAAATTCACTTTAAGTCTCCTGACGTGTTTTCTATCTCTTTCTATTTATTTTTATCCGAAATCACAAAGATGTGTGACAAAGACACTTGTTTAATTTTGTTGTCAAAATAAGTATATTAAATCAATTCAGACGATTTTCCTGACTTATTTAAGATGGCAAAAAATAAGTCAATGTCAATAAGTATTCCGGGATTTCAAAATTATATGTTATTTTCTTATGTTATAATTTTTAAAAACGAGGTAACATAAATTTTTTTTAATTCGGTATTCTAACAATGGTACGTTATTTTTACTTTTACTGTAACATGATCTTGTGCAATTAAATTAAAAAAATTAGTGCATTTTTTTTCTCTTGTGTTTCTATACGTAGTTTTTAAAAATATTTATATTAACAGATGGCATCAATTATAGGTCGGTATAAAAACTTTTTTGGTTATTTATAGTTTTTATTTTTTATGTAATTTTTAGTAATTTACACTTTAAATTTTATTAAATTTTAGAAAAAATTACATGTCAATCTAAAACAACCCCCGAGCAATACGATATATACGTATTATTTCTTGAGAACCATCCATAGTCCTCCTAAAAAAGATTCCAATGATTCAGTGCAAGAGATATGGGATAAATTAGTCAATTTGTTAAATGCAGCCGTATCACACACATCCAGGTCCCAACGTCATTCTACATACAAAATCGCTTTGCCCTCCGCATCACACACATCCAGGTCCCAACGTCATTATACATACAAAATCCCTGATATGACCCATGACCATAGAAATGTAGAGTACAAAGTAATTTAATTCTGAAGGGGATTGTTGAGATCCGTGACATTAGCTCCAACTTTAGTATTAAAAATTACACTGCGCTTATTAAGCCTAAACAATTTCTTGAATCGGAATGAGGGCAATCCATAAGGATCACTTGCATCTCGGAGCATCCGTAGATTGGCGCGGTGTTGAATTCTAATGATGAAAATTTTATCATCCTAAATAAATCAGGAATGAACGTCTTTCGTTTCGTTCTCTGGTATATCGTGGAATGTATGACATTTTCTAATTTTGGCGACTTATTTTAATTATTTACCTAGTTTAACAAAGGTTACAAAACAATTTGTCCCTGTCACAAAATTTGACATATTCGATTCAGTTTTTGTCTATAACATTTCATAGAAGCACCTAATTAATGACTTTTATGTTATATCAAAATAACATAGAAAATAACATAAAATAATAACTTTGAAATTGACCGGAATACCAAAATAGCATTTTTCATTTTATATAACATAATAACATGATAACATGACAAAATTTTGTCGCCGGAATAGGGGTCAATAAGTCTTCGTTTCGCAAATCCCCTTAGTACGTACTTTTTAAAATAGACTTGTTTTTACTAACATCTGCTATATATGCAAATTTTTCTTTTCAGAGATCTATCATGATAACATGACAAAATTTTGTCGCCGGAATAGGGGTCAATAAGTCTTCGTTTCGCAAATCCCCTTAGTACGTACTTTTTAAAATAGACTTGTTTTTACTAACATCTGCTATATATGCAAATTTTTCTTTTCAGAGAAGGAAAACCAATATCCTGTTGGACCCCGGTTGCTGGCATTATTCATTTTTGTTTATGTGGATCAGCAATCTTTCAAATAATTCAATCGATTCGGGTTGTGTAAGGCCAAGCCTCTACTTGCGTAAAATATTGTTCTTTAAATAAAATGTTGGCTAAAAAATCTGAGTCTAACAAATTAAAAAAAATTGTGTAATGCAGGACGTACGTTACAAAAGCATTTTTGAAGGACGGAATTAAAGTTTTCAAGATCTTATTTGTAATTTTTTACTTAAAATAAATCTCCATCGCAGTTTAAAAATGTATATATATTTTAGTTTGTACTTGTTTGTAGACATACAATATTCCATCTGCGTGTGATTGAATACCCAATAAACAAAAAAAACTATTCGTTTTAATGCGATAACACATATTTCTCACATAATCTGTCAAGGATTAACATGTAGGGTGTGAAAACTCTGCCCCACGGTTCTCTTTGGACGCGGTTGATTTTGTAACATTACTATTGCAGATGTTGTAACGAATTTTGATTACATCACCTTCATTACACACCATATCTCTTGCCTAAAATAATAAAACACAAACAAAACCCATTGTTACACCCGATGATCTCCCTACCAGTATATGTACGCAGTGTAGTACGGTAATGGAGTAGTAAAATTCCCAATAACTCAATGCACCAGGGCTTGTAAAACGAGCATGCATAACGAAAACAAATTAGGAAGAAACTTCTGCACTAAGCAGCTACCTCTCCTCTCGCCCTCATACGACACCTCCACGAAAGTGAGGAATTCGTCGTAAGGTTGGCTCCGGCACACCAGAGTTCATTACGAACGAACCGTTGAAAAGACGAAAAGAATCATTTTCTGCTTTTTTTTCACACAAGCATGAGTAAAGTACTCACACCCTTTTGATACAACTCTACCAACAGTGTTGTGTTGTTCTACACGCTGTTCGGTGAGTTACCTCTGGGCCAGTAGGGTACTCAACCCGATTTAACATCACCGACGGTGGGGTGTTGTTCTACACGCTGTTCGGTGAGCTACACCGCATTCGTATAGTGTAGCAGCACTTACAACTGCATTGCGTTCTGCGCCCCGCGTGCGCTCCAAGCACTATCAACTACCGATACAACGGCTCGCCTTTTTTGGGTATGGGTTGGACAAAGGCTGTTTTACAACTTCCAATGCCAACTTGAAAGAACACCTTTTCAGAACTAATAAGGAAATACCATCTTGACCAGGGGATTTGTGAATTTCGAGATCGTTAAAGACTAGCAACTGCACGAATACGAATGAAGATCTGTCCCATAGAGTGTTCAATACTCGGAGGTGCATGAAGCAAACAGATTGGCCTTGTCTTTAGAGTTGACAACTGGAGTGTCATTATAAATAGAGCTGACGACAAGGCTGTATTTTTGCTTGTTTTCACGAATGACTAAAAATTTTTGCTTCCTTTGGGAAATTTAAGTATTTTTTGCCTCAGTTTTTGGTCGTAGGCGAATATGACTCGCCGAAGATGAGCATTGCAGTCATTTCTGGTCTTAAGTGGGTTTTGTGGGGAATTGAGGAGAGTTTGAGAAGGTCCTGAAGGAGGACGCATCGTAGTCTTGAGGGAGTTCGGAGTAGATCTTCAGAGGGTATGGAGGGAGTCTTAAGAAGTTATTGAGGTCTTGAGATGTATCTTGAGGGTGGTTTGAGGGAGTGGAATCTTTATAGCGTCTTGAGGTAGTCTTTAAGTAGTCTTAGGGTGTCTCGAGGGATTTTTTGGGGATATTTAGTGGGGTCTTGGGGGAGTCGTTAGGTGGTCTTGAGGGGGTTTAAAAAGTGGTCTTGAGGGGGTTTGAGAGGGGTTTTTAGTTGGTTTTGAGTAGGTTTTTATGAGGGTTTTGTGGGGGTCCTAAGGGAATCTTGAGTGGGGTCGTGGGTGGTCTTGAGGTGATCTTGAGGAGGTCTTTAGGTGACCTTGATGGGATTTTAGGGGTTGTCTTGAGTAGTCTTGAGATGGTTTTATGGGGGTCCAAAAGGGAACATGGTGGGGGGGGGGGGGTTGATAGGGTCTTGAGCGGGGTCTTAGGAGGGTCTTGAGTGGGGGAGGGTTTTGAGGAATTCTTAAGGGAATCTTGAGCAGGGTCTTGTGGTGGTTTTGAGAGTGGTCTTAGGTGGTCTTGAGTACATTCTTAGGAGGATTTTGTATGGGTCTTTAGGGAACTTGAGTGGGGTCTTAAGGGTTTCTTAGAAGGGTCGTGGGGTGATCTTCAGGGGGTTTTGTAAGGATCTTTAGTGGGGCCTTGAGGGGATTTTGAGTGTCATGAGTAGAGTCTTGAGGGGATCTTAAGAAGGTTTTGAAGGGGTCTTGAGTGTTTTTTAAGAGGGTCGTGAGTGGAACCTTATGGGGGTTTTTATGTGGTTTTGAGTGTTTTGATGGGGTCTTTAAGGAACCAAAAGGGGTTTGAGGGGGTCTAGAGGGAGTTTATATGGGGGTAGCAACGTGGTCCTAATGTGATCTTGAAAGAGCCTTTAGGTAGTCCAAAAAGGGGGTGCCGACGGGGTTTTGTGAGGATCTTTAGTGGGGTCTTGAGGAGGTTCTTACGTGGACTTGAGGGTATCTTGAGGGGGTCGTGAGTGGAGTCTGGAGGATGTCTTAAGAAGGTTTTTAGAGTGTTTTGGGGTGGTCTTGAGAATATTTTGAGTGGAGTATTGAGGGTTTTTATTTCTAAAGTTGGGTCTTGAGTGTTTTGAGGGTATCTTAAGAAAATCTTAAGGAGGTTCTATAGGAAATATTGATGGGGTCGTAACGTGGTCTTAACGGGGTCTTAACGGGGTCTTGAGCAGTCTCTAGGTGGTCATAAACCTCATTTGGTATTGTATTTCAATAAATTTCCGTGGTTCCGAATTCTTTGATTTCCATGAAATTTGGTATGTATGAACTAATTGCGACTATAAGACTTGTTCCTATGGAAATTCTGAGATACGGTCATTAGGGATTTGCATTTCGGGAACTAAGCCATTTCTTAAGCGATTTCTATGAAATTCTGAATGCAGATGCGTCTATTAGACTTGTTCCTGTGGAAATTCGATCCTTAGGGATTTTTATGAAATTCGGTATGTAGGACTAAGATGCCACTATAAGACTTATTTCTATGAAAATTCTGCGATACGGTCGTTACGACCTGGAATTTCGGGAACTAAGCCATTTCTCAAGCTAATTCTATGAAATTCGTAATGCAGAACTAATATGGGACTATAAGACTTACTCCTATGGAAATTCTGGGTTACGGTTATTTGGGATTTAAGAGCCATTTCTCAAGCGATTTTTATGAAATTCGGTATGTGGGACTAAGATGCGACTATAAGACTTGTTCCTATAGAAATTCTTGAATACGGTCATTGGGGACTGGAATTTCGGGAACTAAGCTATTTCTCAAGCGATTTCTATAAAATTCGGTATGTTGGACTAAGATGGGACTATAAGACTTGTTCTTATGGAAATTCTGCGATGCGGTCATTAGGGACTGGAATTTCGGGAACATAGCCACTTTTCAACTGATTTGTACGAAATTCGGTATGGCCTCTTGAGTGTCTTTTTGGATGTATTTATTGGGGGTCTTTTGCGGGTCTTTTTGGAATCTTTTGAGGATTTAAATAATTCTTTTTTTGTTTTGTTCGTTATGGTCCATGGAAAGAAAGAGAATTACAAATTATAGTCGAAAAATTCGGAAAAACAGCAAAAAACAAAATTTTTTTATGCACTTTCGATCATAACTGACGGCAGGAACGGTGTATTCTTCTTTTGTTTTGTTCGTTATGCTTTTTGCAAAAGAAAATTCGGGAAAGTTGCAAAATAAAGTAGGAAATTTTTAAAAGCGATAAATTGGATATTTTTTGAGAAAATAACTTAATTGAATGTTTTTGGTGAAATGAAAAATCTGGATAGACGCAGCAAGCCAGCCTAAATTAAAATAAAATTAAAGATCCGAAAGATCCTAAAAAGAATCCCAGAAGCCCCCGACAAAAATCACTAAAGACCCATAAAAACCCCTCAAAAGTCCCCAAAATATCCCAAAAAGAACCACAAAAGACCCCAAAAGAATTTTAAATCCCAAATACGGGATTATACGAATCGGTTGAGAATTTACTTAGTTCCCAAATTTTTTAAATGTAAAATAAAAAATTAAAAAATCGCAAAAAAAAATTATTTTTGATACCGTACTCATTCTAACCGCCAATAAAGTAGTTTCATTTACAAAATTGTCGTGTACCATAAAGCATTGCAATGGACGATATGGTAATGTTCAAGCAAACAATCAAAACAAACAAATGCTTTGTTTCGATTGGTTTGCCATGACATTGCAATCGAAATCAAAATGTAAATAAAACACATTGAGATTCATTGTGATTTCAAATTTAATGGGAACCAATAATTTGGTTGACGTCATTCATTCGTCATTCTTACTTTGATTAAACCTTTCAGCTTTTCACAAATTCACAAAATGATCACAATCACAAACAAATTTATTGATTTATTTATTTTAGTACGTAATAAAATAATAAAATTATAAGAACATAATCGTACTTGCGTAGACATAATGAAACACTTCAACATAAGTATGAAATAATCACCCTTATTCGGATGGACCTTTTACTAAAAACGCCAATTGTCATTTTAAAACGTTTTTATAAGCTTGCTTTCGTGTATGTTTGTCTTTGCGGGTGGAATTTTGTAAATGATTTTAAACTAACTTCCCATTGAGAGACTTGAAACTTGAAACATAGCTCAGAACTGAATGAACATTAAGAAATCACAAAAAAAAATAAGAAATCGCAAAAAAAATAAAAAATTAATTTAACACGATTTTGCAATTTGTTTTAGATCAAAGCAAACTACTACACACAATAATCGTTTTAAAAGTTTAAAGCGTTTCTCTCGCTCTTACATTCCAAAATACGATCAACTACAACAGCTGATATTTGACACATCGAAATTGCTTACAAATTAAAAAATTTGGTTCAGAAATTTACTATTGTAAAAAAAACAACCTATAAAAGTTAAAATTGTTCATGTAAATTCTCTAATAGAAGATACATATGTGTTTAAAATTTGAAGGAAATCATGCTAATTTTTAAAAAATTTACACCCTCCCTCATTTAGGAGAGATAAAACTCATATATATATCCTATTAGAGAATTTGCATGAACAATTTTAATTTACATGGGCATTCCTCGGGACTCAGGATCCAAAAAATTTCAAAAAGTGTTGTCCATCAGTGATACACATGTGTCTTAAATTTGAAGTAAATCGGGCTAATTTTTAAACAATTTATATGGGGTCCCTTCAGGCCCGTTCACTTTTTACAAAGAATTTTACAAAAAAAATTTATCTATCGGAAACATGTGTCTAAAATTTGAAGAAAATCGGGTTACTTGTTTTAAAAATAATTTTATGGGGCTCCGCACCCTGTAGCCCATGTGTATAAAATTTTAAGAAAATCGAGTAGAGTTTTAAAAATTTTATATGGTCACCGCTTGGCAGTGAGGCCCGAGGGAAGTGGGTTAAAAATTGATCGCAAGATTCCTCGACAAACCGACCAACCGAAAGACGTGCCACGGGTAAGCGAAGCTAATATTGAGAATTTAAAAAGGACGTTTCTTTGGGCCAAATATTGCCAAATTTATTTGATCCGCCATGTTAACCTTTATTCACATACTAGCTGATTATCCGCCATTACCGGGTTAATTTTTTTTTTTAAATTTATGGGGCCCCACGACCCAGTGTGTCCAAAATTTTTACAAAAAGTGTTGGCCATCGGAGATACACATGTGTATAAAATTTTAAGAAAATCGGGTTCTTTTTTTAAAAAAATTATATGAGGGGCCCCAAATATATCTACGGTATTCAAATTATAAAATAAAATTAAAAAAATGCATATAATATTAATTAAAACAAAACTTAGTTGAATACAATGTTTTTAGTTTCACCTTCAAGAGCAAGAATAAACAAATTCTGAGGTGAACCCACGCAAGATGTAGGAACTAATTGCGATTATAACACTTGTTCCTATGGAAATTCTGGGATACGGTCATTAGGGACTTGCATTTCGGGAACTAAGCCATTTCTTAAGCGATTTCTATGAAATTCTGAATGCAGATGCGTCTATTAGACTTGTTCCTGTGGAAATTCGGGGTACGATCCTTAGGGATTTTTATGAAATTCGGTATGTAGGACTAAGATGCCACTATAAGACTTATTTCTATGAAAATTCTGCGATACGGTAGTTACGACCTGGAATTTCGGGAACTAAGCCATTTCTCAAGCGAATTCTATGAAATTCGTAATGCAGAACTAATATGGGACTATAAGACTTACTCCGATGGAAATTCTGGGGTACGGTTATTCGGGATCTAAGAGCCATTTCCCAAGCGATTTTTATGAAATTCGGTATGTGGGACTAAGATGCGACTATAAGACTTGTTCCTATAGAAATTCTTGAATACGGTCATTGGGGACTGGAATTTCGGGAACTAAGCTATTTCTCAAGCGATTTCTATAAAATTCGGTATGTTGGACTAAGATGGGACTATAAGACTTGTTCTTATGGAAATTCTGCGATGCGGTCATTAGGGACTGGAATTTCGGGAACATAGCCACTTCTCAACTGATTTGTACGAAATTCGGTATGGCCACTTGAGTGTCTTTTGGGAAGTATTTATTGGGGGTCTTTTGCGGGTCTTTTGGGAATCTTTTGAGGATTTAAATAATTCTTTTTTTGTTTTGTTCGTTATGGTCCATGGAAAGAAAGAGAATTACAAAGTATAGTCGAAAAATTCGGAAAAACAGCAAAATCAAAAAAAATTTATGCACTTTCGATCATAACTGACGGCAGGAACGACATTATTGGTTGATTCTTCTTTTGTTTTGTTCGTTATGCTTTTTTGCAAAATAAAATTCGGGAAACTTGCAAAATAAAGTAGGAAAATTTTAAAAACGATAAATTGGATGTTTTTGGTGAAATGAAAAATCTGGATAGACGCAGCAAGCCAGCCTAAATTAAAATAAAATTAAAGATCCGAAAGATACTAAAAAGAATCCCAGAAGCACCCGACAAAAATCACTAAAGACCCATAAAAACCCCTCAAAAGTCCCCAAAATATCCCAAAAAGAACCACAAAAGACCCCAAAAAAGTCTTAAAATCCCCCTAAAGGACCATCAAAAGACCCTCAAAAGACCATACCGTATTTTATACGAATCGGTTGAGAATTTACTTAGTTCCCAAAATTTTAAAATGTAAAATAAAAAATTAAAAAATCGCAAAAAAAAATTATTTTTGATACCGTACTCATTCTAACCGCCAATAAAGTAGTTTCATTTACAAAATTGTCGTGTACCATAAAGCATTGCAATGGACGATATAGTAATGTTCAAGCAAACAATCAAAACAAACAAATGCTTTGCTTCGATTGGTTTGCCATGACATTGCAATCGAAATCGAAATGTAAATAAAACACATTGAGATTCATTGTGATTTCAAATTTAATGAGAACCAAATTTAATGGGAACTAATAATTTGGTTGACGTCATTCATTCGTCATTCTTACTTTGATTAAACCTTTCAGCTTTTCACAAATTCACAAAATGATCACAATCACAAACAAATTTATAGATTTAGTACATAATAAAATAATAAAATTATAAGAACATAATCGTACTTGCGTAGACATATTGAAACACTTCAACATAAGTATGAAATAATCACCCTTATTCGGATGGACCTTTTACTAAAAACGCCAATTGTCATTTTAAAACGTTTTTATAAGTTTGCTTTCGTGTATGTTTGTCTTTGCGGGTGGAATTTTGTAAATGATTTTAAACTAACTTCCCATTGAGAGACTTGAAACTTGAAACATAGCTCAGAACTGAATGAACAAAAAAAAAATAAGAAATCGCAAAAAAAATAAAAAATTAAAATAAACACGATTTTGCAATTTGTTTCAGATCAAAGCAAACTACTACGCACAATAATCGTTTTAAAAGTTTAAAGCGTTTCTCTCGCTCTTACATTCCAAAATACGATCAACTACAACAGCTGATATTTGACACATCGAAATTGCTTACAAATTAAAAAATTTGGTTCAGAAATTTACTATTGTAAAAAAAACAACCCATAAAAGAAGAAAATCGGGTTACTTGTTTTAAAAATAATTTTATGGGGCTCCGCACCCTGTGGCCCATGTGTATAAAATTTTAAGAAAATCGAGTAAAGTTTTAAAAATTTTATATGGTCACCGCTTGGCAGTGAGGCCCGAGGGAAGTGGGTTAAAAATTGATCGCAAGATTCCTCGACAAACCGACCAACCGAAAGACGTGCCACGGGTAAGCGAAGTTAATATTAAGAATTTAAAAATGACGTTTCTTTGGGCCAAATATTGCCAAACTTATTTGATCTGCCATGTTAACCTTTATTCACATACTAGCTGATTATCCGGCATTACCGGGTTTTTTTTTTAAATTTATGGGGCCCCACGACCACGACACGACAGTGTGTCCAAAATTTTTACAAAAAGTGTTGGCCATCGGAGATACACATGTGTATAAAATTTTAAGAAAATCGGGTTATTTTTTTTAAAAAATTATATGAGGAGGCCCAAATATATCTACGGTATTCAAATTATAAAATAAAATTAAAAAAAATGCATATAATATTAATTAAAACAAAACTTAGTTGAATGTTTTTAGTTTCACCTTCAAGAGCAAGAATAAACAAATTCTGAGGTGAACCCACGCAAGAGCAAGCAAAATAAAGTTGTCCGTGGGAAATACATGCCGATCTCAAATCTATACTCCCCAGTACTTAAGAAACGGTCGGACTTGTTGATCGTTATCGAAAACGCAAGTTTTACTGGAAAGTGCAATGTCTTAAATTTAAAAGGTAGAAATGAATGCTATCCGTGGAATAAAAACTGTTTCAATTTAATTATATCGCCCAGCATCTTTTTTACGCACAGTCTTGTGCCGTTGCAAAGTTTTGGCAAGTCGACATTCCGTAGTAAATTAATTGGAGGTCCCACTGTTAGTAAAATACGATGTGATGACAAACCAAACGAATCAAGTGAGTTTAATAACTCTGTAAAATAATTAACTTTCTCATCAGCATATACTACGGTATCGAAAGACTTATATTCAGTGACTACGCCTATTAACATGGAAAATATTTGATTGTTTGTTTCGTGGTTGTCTCCATTTTTGGCAGCAAGAATGACCCTTTCTGACAACCGGCTTAAAATGTGATAGTTTTGAGAAACAGTCGGATAAATAGAATTTATTAGTTCTGCGACAGATTTCAAATACCGGAAGTTAATTTTATATGGCCATAAGACACGGGTACTAATCCACCTTTTCCACTTTAAAGAAGGAGCGACAATGTTCTCACCCCAAACCCAGGCGGTAACCTGTTACCATTCTAAGCACCACCTCTGTGACCGACCCCGAGAACTATAGAACAACACTAATATCGGTCAGCCCCCTCAGTTATCGGCCCCATCGTCTTACCATCACCATTCAACATAGCGACCGCGAAAACTATTGAATCGACACTAATATCGGTCACCCCCCCCCCCCCCCGTTATCGACCCCATCCCCCTAGAGCTGTCTTACCATCACCATTCAACTCAGCGACCCCGAAAACCATAGAATACTAAAAACACTAATATCGGTCACCCCCCCACCCTCCGTTATCGACCCAATCCCCCTAGAGCTGTCTTACCATCATCGGTCACCCACCACCCTGAGCCGATACATAACTCATCCATAGGAGCGTACACTATTTATCACGGTGATTCCGAAAACTGTAGCAGAGGGGGTAGCAGGTTTTTGCCTGTGGTAGGGGTGGCAGCAGCCCCCACAGCCAAAAAACGTGCTACCCCCCACCACCTATGTTTGATTCCAGATAGTAACTAATATGTATACCAAGTTTGGTTGAAATTGGTCAAGCCGTTCCAGAGCTAGTTAGGCACAAATATACAAACAAATTCTCTATTTCATATATATATAGACTAGCTGACCCGACAGACGTTGGCCTGTCCCACTTTCAACAAATTTGTTTGTAATCGTTTTGTGAACTTGTGAAAAGCTATTTGTTTTGCGATATCGAGTCACATCATTGAGTTACATTTTTTAATTTTGGGTCTTTTGGTGTTCTTTTGGGGGCTTAAATGATTTTTTGAGATTTTGAGGGACTTTCGGAGGTCTTTTTGTGATTCTTTTCGGGGTCTTTTGTGGTCTTTTGGAGATATTTTTAACCACAAAATCAAAGAAGAAGCTGTCAAATGACATTTGCGCACGTAACCCAAACAATTGGAATCTATTGGAACAGATGTGAAATAACGACTTTTGCTGGACAGATCTCGAATGAACACAAATTTAATTTTATTTTAAGTTAGGCTGGAATGCGTTTTTCCAAAGTTTTCATTTCACCGAAAACATTCAATAGAGTTTTTTCCTCAAAATATATCCAATTTATCGTTTTCCAAATTTTCCCGCCGGGAACATAACGAACAAAACAATTTTTGCTGTTTATCCGAATTTTTCGACTTTCCTGTGTAATTGTCTTTGTTTCCTAGGACTATAACGAACAAAACAAAGAAAGAATTACGCTAATCCATCGTTTGAATTGTGAGTTATGGTCGCGAGTTCATAAATAAATCGTATGGAAAAGAGCACTTTCAGTTTCCGAACTTTACAATTTTCCGGAAATCTTTCTATTTTTTTTTCGCATAAACCTTATTCGGATCATGGCGAATTTATAAAATAAAAGTTAGCCAAATCGGTCCAGTCGTTCTCAATTTTTTTTTCACTTTAAAATCTATTCTCATACCTACCAAATATACATAAAAAATTTCATAACAATCGGTCGAGCCGTTTCGGAGCAGTTGAGACCCAAACACCGTGACACGAGATTTTTATATACATATTAGATTTGTAAAAATATTAATATTTGCCAATATTTCGGTCTTGCTGACCATTATCAAGGAAAAAAAAGTTTTAAATTAATTTTCTGACATTTTCACAAAATATCGGCTGCCGATTTAATAAATAATAATAATATTTAACAAACAATTTTAAGAATATTAGACTACTTCTTTTCGATGCAACTGCCTTATTCACATTAAAATTTTCTAATCATGACTGCATACCGGGCGGAAAACCAGTTTTATTCCACACTTCAAGCACACGGGATGAACTATGCAGGGGGGAATGTGTATATATAACTATTTTTCATTGTATTTGTATGAAATTGTATGAAAGTTTGGTGTGTTTGTGTTTTCATCTTCAATTTCGGCATAGGTGAAAGATTTTATTCCTGTTTTCCTCACCAGCGATTTCGATTTCCCCCGGTGGAGTTCATCCCGTCTGTAGAGGCCCACAAGTTTTAAGTTCTGGCAGCAAAGTTTTAAATTGTGACAAACTTCATTGTGTGACATTTTTAATTGCCGCCTTCCATTAAGCATTTTTTTAAAAGTTTTATAAACTCTGCAACTTTATCGAAGTTGCTTTCCTATAAGATTAACGATTGTTTGTGGCATAAAGAAATAAGAGAAGAACGAAAAAATACGCGAAAAACACATAGGTTTGATTCAAAAAAAAAATAAAAAATTAAAATAAACACGATTTTGCAATTTGTTTCAGATCAAAGCAAACTACTACGCACAATAATCGTTTTAAAAGTTTAAAGCGTTTCTCTCGCTCTTACATTCCAAAATACGATCAACTACAACAGCTGATATTTGACACATCGAAATTGCTTACAAATTAAAAAATTTGGTTCAGAAATTTACTATTGTAAAAAACAACCCATAAAAGTTAAAATTTTCATGTAAATTCTCTAATAGAAGATACATATGTGTTTAAAATTTGAAGGAAATCATGCTAATTTTTAAAACATTTACACCCTCCCCCTCCCTCATTTAGGAGAGATAAAACTCATATATATATCCTATTAGAGAATTTGCATGAACAATTTTAATTTACATGGGCATTCCTCGGGACTAAAAACCCGATCAATCCAAAAAATTTCAAAAAGTGTTGTCCATCAGTGATACACATGTGTCTTAAATTTGAAGTAAATCGGGCTAATTTTTAAACAATTTATATGGGGTCCCTTCACTTTAAGAATTTTACAAAAAAATTTTATCTATCGGAAACATGTGTCTAAAATTTGAAGAAAATCGGGTTACTTGTTTTAAAAATAATTTTATGGAGCTCCGCACCCTGTGGCCCATGTGTATAAAATTTTAAGAAAATCGAGTAAAGTTTTAAAAATTTTATATGGTCACCGCTTGGCAGTGAGGCCCGAGGGAAGTGGGTTAAAAATTGATCGCAAGATTCCTCGACAAACCGACCAACCGAAAGACGTGCCACGGGTAAGCGAAGTTAATATTAAGAATTTAAAAATGACGTTTCTTCCAAAATTGTCCAAAATTTTTACAAAAAGTGTTGGCCATCGGAGATACACATGTGTATAAAATTTTAAGAAAATCGGGTTATTTTGTTTAAAAAATTATATGAGGAGGCCCAAATATATCTACGGTATTCAAATTATAAAATAAAATTAAAAAAAATGCATATAATATTAATTAAAACAAAACTTAGTTGAATATAATGTTTTTAGTTTCACCTTCAAGAGCAAGAATAAACAAATTCTGAGGTGAACCCACGCAAGAGCAAGCAAAATAAAGTTGTCCGTGGGAAATACATGCCGATCTCAAATCTATACTCCCCAGTACTTAAGAAACGGTCGGACTTGTTGATCGTTATCGAAAACGCAAGTTTTACTGGAAAGTGCAATGTCTTAAATTTAAAAGGTAGAAATGAATGCTATCCGTGGAATAAAAACTGTTTCACACTGTCCATTTGCTGTTAAGAAAGTCGCTTTAATTATATCGCCCAGCATCTTTTTTACGCACAGTCTTGTGCCGTTGCAAAGTTTTGGCGAGTCGACATTCCGTAGTAAAATAATTGGAGGTCCCACTGTTAGTAAAATACGATGTGATGACAAACCAGACGAATCAAGTGAGTTTAATAACTCTGTAAAATAATTAACTTTCTCATCAGCATATACTACGGTATCGAAAGACTTATATTCAGTGACTACGCCTATTAACATGGAAAATATTTGATTGTTTGTTTCGTGGTTGTCTCCATTTTTGGCAGCAAGAATGACCCTTTCTGACAACCGGCTTGAAATGTGATAGTTTTGAGAAACAGTCGGATAAATAGAATTTATTAGTTCTGCGACAGAGTGAGATCATGGCGAATTTATAAAATAAAAGTTAGCCAAATCGGTCCAGTCGTTCTCAATTTTTTTTTCACTTTAAAATCTATTCTCATACCTACCAAATATACATAAAAAATTTCATAACAATCGGTCGAGCCGTTTCGGAGCAGTTGAGACCCAAACACCGTGACACGAGATTTTTATATACATATTAGATTTGTAAAAATATTAATATTTGCCAATATTTCGGTCTTGCTGACCATTATCAAGGAAAAAAAAGTTTTAAATTAATTTTCTGACATTTTCACAAAATATCGGCCGCCAATTTAATAAATAATAATAATATTTAACAAACAATTTTAAGAATATTAGACTACTTCTTTTCGATGCAACTGCCTTATTCACATTAAAATTTTCTAATCATGACTGCATACCGGGCGGAAAACCAGTTTTATTCCACACTTCAAGCACACGGGATGAACTATGCAGGGGGGAATGTGTATATATAACTATTTTTCATTGTATTTGTATGAAATTGTATGAAAGTTTGTGTGTGTTTGTGTTTTCATCTTCAATTTCGGCATAGGTGAAAGATTTTATTCCTGTTTTCCTCACCAGCGATTTCGATTTCCCCCGGTGGAGTTCATCCCGTCTGTAGAGGCCCACAAGTTTTAAGTTCTGGCAGCAAAGTTTTAAATTGTGACAAACTTCATTGTGTGACATTTTTAATTGCCGCCTTCCAAAATACGATCAACTACAACAGCTGATATTTGACACATCGAAATTGCTTACAAATTAAAAAATTTGGTTCAGAAATTTACTATTGTAAAAAAAAACCCATAAAAGTTTAAATTTTTCATGTAAATTCTCTAATAGAAGATACATATGTGTTTAAAATTTGAAGGAAATCATGCTAATTTTTAAAACATTTACACCCTCCCCCTCCCTCATTTAGGAGAGATAAAACTCATATATATATCCTATTAGAGAATTTGAATGAACAATTTTAATTTACATGGGCATTCCTCGGGACTAAAAACCCGATCAATCCAAAAAATTTCAAAAAGTGTTGTCCATCAGTGATACACATGTGTCTTAAATTTGAAGTAAATCGGGCTAATTTTTAAACAATTTATATGGGGTCCCTTCACTTTAAGAATTTTACAAAAAAATTTTTTCTATCGGAAACATGTGTCTAAAATTTGAAGAAAATCGGGTTACTTGTTTTAAAAATAATTTTATGGGGCTCCGCACCCTGTGGCCCATGTGTATAAAATTTTAAGAAAATCGAGTAAAGTTTTAAAAATTTTATATGGTCACCGCTTGGCAGTGAGGCCCGAGGGAAGTGGGTTAAAAATTGATCGCAAGATTCCTCGACAAACCGACCAACCGAAAGACGTGCCACGGGTAAGCGAAGTTAATATTAAGAATTTAAAAATGACGTTTCTTCCAAAATTGTCCAAAATTTTTACAAAAAGTGTTGGCCATCGGAGATACACATGTGTATAAAATTTTAAGAAAATCGGGTTATTTTTTTTAAAAAATTATATGAGGAGGCCCAAATATATCTACGGTATTCAAATTATAAAATAAAATTAAAAAAAATGCATATAATATTAATTAAAACAAAACTTAGTTGAATATAATGTTTTTAGTTTCACCTTCAAGAGCAAGAATAAACAAATTCTGAGGTGAACCCACGCAAGAGCAAGCAAAATAAAGTTGTCCGTGGGAAATACATGCCGATCTCAAATCTATACTCCCCAGTACTTAAGAAACGGTCGGAATTGTTGATCGTTATCGAAAACGCAAGTTTTACTGGAAAGTGCAATGTCTTAAATATAAAAGGTAGAAATGAATGCTATCCGTGGAATAAAAACTGTTTCACACTGTCCATTTGCTGTTAAGAAAGTCGCTTTAATTATATCGCCCAGCATCTTTTTTACGCACAGTCTTGTGCCGTTGCAAAGTTTTGGCGAGTCGACATTCCGTAGTAAAATAATTGGAGGTCCCACTGTTAGTAAAATACGATGTGATGACAAACCAGACGAATCAAGTGAGTTTAATAACTCTGTAAAATAATTAACTTTCTCATCAGCATATACTACGGTATCGAAAGACTTATATTCAGTGACTACGCCTATTAACATGGAAAATATTTGATTGTTTGTTTCGTGGTTGTCTCCATTTTTGGCAGCAAGAATGACCCTTTCTGACAACCGGCTTGAAATGTGATAGTTTTGAGAAACAGTCGGATAAATAGAATTTATTAGTTCTGCGACAGAGTGAGATCATGGCGAATTTATAAAATAAAAGTTAGCCAAATCGGTCCAGTCGTTCTCAATTTTTTTTTCACTTTAAAATCTATTCTCATACCTACCAAATATACATAAAAAATTTCATAACAATCGGTCGAGCCGTTTCGGAGCAGTTGAGACCCAAACACCGTGACACGAGATTTTTATATACATATTAGATTTGTAAAAATATTAATATTTGCCAATATTTCGGTCTTGCTGACCATTATCAAGGAAAAAAAAGTTTTAAATTAATTTTCTGACATTTTCACAAAATATCGGCCGCCGATTTAATAAATAATAATAATATTTAACAAACAATTTTAAGAATATTAGACTACTTCTTTTCGATGCAACTGCCTTATTCACATTAAAATTTTCTAATCATGACTGCATACCGGGCGGAAAACCAGTTTTATTCCACACTTCAAGCACACGGGATGAACTATGCAGGGGGGAATGTGTATATATAACTATTTTTCATTGTATTTGTATGAAATTGTATGAAAGTTTGTGTGTGTTTGTGTTTTCATCTTCAATTTCGGCATAGGTGAAAGATTTTATTCCTGTTTTCCTCACCAGCGATTTCGATTTCCCCCGGTGGAGTTCATCCCGTCTGTAGAGGCCCACAAGTTTTAAGTTCTGGCAGCAAAGTTTTAAATTGTGACAAACTTCATTGTGTGACATTTTTAATTGCCGCCTTCCATTAAGCATTTTTTTAAAAGTTTTATAAACTCTGCAACTTTATCGAAGTTGCTTTCCTATAAGAATAACGATTGTTTGTGGCATAAAGAAATAAGAGAAGAACGAAAAAATACGCGAAAAACACATAGGTTTGATTCATTTCGGGTCGGGTTTGTTATTTATGCATTGATCTAGTATATTGCATTAAATTGATTAGAGACATTTACCATTGTTATATCATTTTTGTTTAATAAATATTTTTAATTTTCCCATGACTTTCTAACACTAATAGAAAAAGGGGCTAGAGATAAATTATTAAAAATTATGCATTTTTTTCATCTACTCCATTGTATGAACTCTATAAGGCGAATTGGAAAACGGCATATAAAAAAACCAACACATATTTCACATCAATTTCGAAATGTTGCGAACTTTATCATGTATACTTCAAAAGATTGTAAACTTAAAAACTAAAATTCATACATTTCTGAAAGTCATAAGTTTTTCATTGTGAGAGGACGGTAATGCTAGATTTACATTTGCGCCGTGCGAGAAAAAAAGAGCAGACTGTTAAATAGAAATTGTGGTTAGCCAGTCGAGAGAAGTCGTATATAATGTTACCATAATGCTCTAGATAATATTTCCCTTGCAAATATAAAATAAATATAACATTCGCGTAGTGTCAATCTCTTCTGGCTAACCACAACTTCACTTTAATTATAGTCGGCCCGCTCATTTTTTCTCGCACGGCTATACATAGTCTAAATTCACTTTAAGTCTCCTGACGTGTTTTCTATCTCTTTCTATTTTTTTTATCCGAAATCACAAAGATGTGTGACAAAGACACTTGTTTAATTTTCTTGTCAAAATAAGTATATTAAATCAATTCAGACGATTTTCCTGACTTATTTAAGATGGCAAAAAATAAGTCAATGGCCCGTATTCCGGGATTTCAAAATTTTATGTTATTTTCTTATGTTATAATTTTTAAAAACGAGGTAACATAAAATTTTTTTTAATTCGGTATTCTAACTATGGTATGTTATTTTACCTTTTACTGTAACATGATCTTGTGCAATTAAATTAAAAAAATTAGTGCATTTTTTTTCTCCTGTGTTTCTATACGTAGTTTTTAAAAATATTTATATTAACAGATGGCATCAATTATAGGTCGGTATAAAAACTTTTTTGGTTATTTATAGTTTTTATTTTTTATGTAATTTTTACTACATTACATTACATTACTATTGCAGATGTTGTAACGAATTTTGATTACATCACCTTCATTACACACCCTATCTCTTGCCTAAAATAATAAAACACAAACAAAACCCATTGTTACACCTGATGATCTCCCTACCAGTATATGTACGCAGTGTAGTACGGTAATGGAGTAGTAAAATTCCCAATAACTCAATGCACCAGGGCTTGTAAAACGAGCATGCATAACGAAAACAAATTAGAAAGAAACTTCTGCACTAAGCAGCTACCTCTCCTCTCGCCCTCATACGACACCTCCACGAAAGTGAGGAATTCGTCGTAATGTTGGCTCCGGCACACCAGAGTTCATTACGAACGAACCGTTGAAAAGACGAAAAGAATCATTTTCTGCTTTTTTTGCACACATGCATGAGTAAAGTACTCACACCCTTTTGATACAACTCTACCAACAGTGTTGTGTTGTTCTACACGCTGTTCGGTGAGTTACCTCTGGGCCAGTAGGGTACTCAACCCGATGTAACATCACCGACGGTGGGGTGTTGTTCTACACGCTGTTCGGTGAGCTACACCGCATCCGTATAGTGTAGCAGCACTTACAACTGCATTGCGTTCTGCGCCCCGCGTGCGCTCCAAGCACTATCAACTACCGATACAACGGCTCGCCTTTTTTGGGTATGGGTTGGACAAAGGCTGTTTTACAACTTCCAATGCCAACTTGAAAGAACACCTTTTCAGAACTAATAAGGAAATACCATCTTGCCCAGGGGATTTGTGAATTTCGAGATCGTTAAAGACTAGCAACTGCACGAATACGAATGAAGATCTGTCCCATCGAGTGTTCAATACTCGGAGGTGCATGCAGCAAATAGATTGGCCTTGTCTTTAGAGTTGACAACCGGAGTGTCATTATAAATGGAGCTGACGACAAGGCTGTACTTTTGCTTGTTTTCACGAATGACAAAAAATTTTTTGCTTCCTTTGGGAAATTTAAGTATTTTTTGCCTCAGTTTTTGGTCGTAGGCGAATTTGATTCGCCGAAGATGAGCATTGCAGTCATTTCTGGTCTTAAGTGGGTTTTGTGGGGAATTGAGGAGAGTTTGAGAAGGTCCTGAAGAAGGACGCATCGTAGTCTTGAGGGAGTTCGGAGTAGATCTTCAGAGGGTATGGAGGGAGTCTTAAGAAGTTATTGAGGTCTTGAGATGTATCTTGAGGGTGGTTTGAGGGAGTGGAATCTTTATAGCGTCTTGAGGTAGTCTTTAAGTAGTCTTAGGGTGTCTCGAGGGATTTTTTGGGGATATTTAGTGGGGTCTTGGGGGAGTCGTTAGGTGGTCTTGAGGGGGTTTGAGAGGGGTTCTTAGTTGGTGTTGAGTAGGTTTTTATGAGGGAATTGTGGTGGTCCTAAGGGAATCTTGAGTGGGGTCGTGGGTGGTCTTGAGGGGTCTTGAGATGGTTTTATGGGGGTCTAAAAGGGAACATGGTGGGGGGGGGGTTGATAGGGTCTTGAGCGGGGTCTTAGGAGGGTCTTGAGTGGGGTCTTAGGAGGGTTTTGAGGAATTCTTAAGGGAATCTTGAGCAGGGTCTTGTGGTGGTTTTGAGAGTGGTCTTAGGTGGTCTTGAGTACATTCTTAGGAGGATTTTGTATGGGATTTTAGGGAACTTGAGTGGGGTCTTAAGGGATTCTTAGAAGGGTCGTGGGGTGGTCTTCAGGGGGTTTTGTAAGGATCTTTAGTGGGGCCTTGAGGGGATTTTGAGTGTAATGAGTAGAGTCTTGAGGGGATCTTAAGAAGGTTTTGAAGGGGTCTTGAGTGTTTTTTAAGAGGGTCGTGAGTGGAACCGGGGGTTTTTAGGTGGTTTTGAGTGTTTTGATGGGGTCTTTAAGGAACCAAAAGGGGTTTGAGGAGGTCTAGAGGGAGTTTATATGGGGGTAGCAACGTGGTCCTAATGTGATCTTGAAAGAGCCTTTAGGTAGTCCAAAAAGGGGGTGCCGACGGGGTTTTGTGAGGATCTTTAGTGGGGTCTTGAGGAGGTTCTTACGTGGACTTGAGGGGGTCGTGAGTGGAGTCTGGAGGATGTCTTAAGAAGGTTTTTAGAGTGTTTTGGGGTGGTCTTGAGAAGATTTTGAGTGGAGTATTGAGGGTTTTTATTTCTAAAGTTGGGTCTTGAGTGATTTGAGGGTATCTTAAGAAAATCTTAAGGAGGTTCTATAGGAAATATTGATGGGGTCGTAACGTGGTCTTAACGGGGTCTTAACGGGGTCTTGAGCAGTCTCTAGGTGGTCATAAACCTCATTTGGTATTGTATTTCAATAAATTTCCGTGGTTCCGAATTCTTTGATTTCCATGAAATTTGGTATGTATGAACTAATTGCGACTATAAGACTTGTTCCTATGGAAATTCTGGGATACGGTCATTAGGGATTTGCATTTCGGGAACTAAGCCATTTCTTAAGCGATTTCTATGAAATTCTGAATGCAGATGCGTCTATTAGACTTGTTCCTGTGGAAATTCGATCCTTAGGGATTTTTATGAAATTCGGTATGTAGGACTAAGATGCCACTATAAGACTTATTTCTATGAAAATTCTGCGATACGGTCGTTACGACCTGGAATTTCGGGAACTAAGCCATTTCTCAAGCGAATTCTATGAAATTCGTAATGCAAAACTAATATGGGACTATAAGACTTACTCCTATGGAAATTCTGGGGTACGGTTATTCGGAATTTAAGAGCCATTTCTCAAGCGATTTTTATGAAATTCGGTATGTGGGACTAAGATGCGACTATAAGACTTGTTCCTATAGAAATTCTTGAATACGGTCATTGGGGACTGGAATTTCGGGAACTAAGCTATTTCTCAAGCGATTTCTATAAAATTCGGTATGTTGGACTAAGATGCGACTATAATACTTGTTCTTATGGAAATTCTGCGATGCGGTCATTGGGGACTGTAATTTCGGGAACATAGCCACTTCTCAACTGATTTGTACGAAATTCGGTATGGCCTCTTGAGTGTCTTTTTGGAAGTATTTATTGGGGGTCTTTTGCGGGTCTCTTTGGAATCTTTTGAGGATTTAAATAATTCTTTTTTTGTTTTGTTCGTTATGGTCCATGGAAAGAAAGAGAATTACAAATTATAGTCGAAAAATTCGGAAAAACAGCAAAAATCAAAAATTTTTTATGCACTTTCGATCATAACTGACGGCAGGAACGGTTGATTCTTCTTTTGTTTTGTTCGTTATGCTTTTTGCAAAAGAAAATTCGGGAAAGTTGCAAAATAAAGTAGGAAATTTTTAAAAGCGATAAATTGGATATTTTTTGAGAAAATAACTTAATTGAATGTTTTTGGTGAAATGAAAAATCTGGATAGACGCAGCAAGCCAGCCTAAATTAAAATAAAATTAAAGATCCGAAAGATCCTAAAAAGAATCCCAGAAGCCCCCGACAAAAATCACTAAAGACCCATAAAAACCCCTCAAAAGGCCCCAAAATATCCCAAAAAGAACCACAAAAGACCCCAAAAGAATTTTAAATCCCGAATACGAGATTATACGAATCTCTTCTGGCTAACCACAACTTCACTTTAATTATAGTCGGCCCGCTCATTTTTTCTCGCACGGCTATACATAGTCTAAATTCACTTTAAGTCTCCTGACGTGTTTTCTATCTCTTTCTATTTTTTTTATCCGAAATCACAAAGATGTGTGACAAAGACACTTGTTTAATTTTCTTGTCAAAATAAGTATATTAAATCAATTCAGACGATTTTCCTGACTTATTTAAGATGGCAAAAAATAAGTCAATGGCCCGTATTCCGGGATTTCAAAATTTTATGTTATTTTCTTATGTTATAATTTTTAAAAACGAGGTAACATAAAATTTTTTTTAATTCGGTATTCTAACTATGGTATGTTATTTTAACTTTTACTGTAACATGATCTTGTGCAATTAAATTAAAAAAATTAGTGCATTTTTTTTCTCCTGTGTTTCTATACGTAGTTTTTAAAAATATTTATATTAACAGATGGCATCAATTATAGGTCGGTATAAAAACTTTTTTGGTTATTTATAGTTTTTATTTTTTATGTAATTTTTACTACATTACATTACATTACTATTGCAGATGTTGTAACGAATTTTGATTACATCACCTTCATTACACACCCTATCTCTTGCCTAAAATAATAAAACACAAACAAAACCCATTGTTACACCTGATGATCTCCCTACCAGTATATGTACGCAGTGTAGTACGGTAATGGAGTAGTAAAATTCCCAATAACTCAATGCACCAGGGCTTGTAAAACGAGCATGCATAAGGAAAACAAATTAGAAAGAAACTTCTGCACTAAGCAGCTACCTCTCCTCTCGCCCTCATACGACACCTCCACGAAAGTGAGGAATTCGTCGTAAGGTTGGCTCCGGCACACCAGAGTTCATTACGAACGAACCGTTGAAAAGACGAAAAGAATCATTTTCTGCTTTTTTTGCACACATGCATGAGTAAAGTACTCACACCCTTTTGATACAACTCTACCAACAGTGTTGTGTTGTTCTACACGCTGTTCGGTGAGTTACCTCTGGGCCAGTAGGGTACTCAACCCGATGTAACATCACCGACGGTGGGGTGTTGTTCTACACGCTGTTCGGTGAGCTACACCGCATCCGTATAGTGTAGCAGCACTTACAACTGCATTGCATTCTGCGCCCCGCGTGCGCTCCAAGCACTATCAACTACCGATACAACGGCTCGCCTTTTTTGGGTATGGGTTGGACAAAGGCTGTTTTACAACTTCCAATGCCAACTTGAAAGAACACCTTTTCAGAACTAATAAGGAAATACCATCTTGCCCAGGGGATTTGTGAATTTCGAGATCGTTAAAGACTAGCAACTGCACGAATACGAATGAAGATCTGTCCCATCGAGTGTTCAATACTCGGAGGTGCATGCAGCAAATAGATTGGCCTTGTCTTTAGAGTTGACAACCGGAGTGTCATTATAAATGGAGCTGACGACAAGGCTGTATTTTTGCTTGTTTTCACGAATGACAAAAAATTTTTTGCTTCCTTTGGGAAATTTAAGTATTTTTTGCCTCAGTTTTTGGTCGTAGGCGAATTTGATTCGCCGAAGATGAGCATTGCAGTCATTTCTGGTCTTAAGTGGGTTTTGTGGGGAATTGAGGAGAGTTTGAGAAGGTCCTGAAGAAGGACGCATCGTAGTCTTGAGGGAGTTCGGAGTAGATCTTCAGAGGGTATGGAGGGAGTCTTAAGAAGTTATTGAGGTCTTGAGATGTATCTTGAGGGTGGTTTGAGGGAGTGGAATCTTTTTAGCGTCTTGAGGTAGTCTTTAAGTAGTCTTAGGGTGTCTCGAGGGATTTTTTGGGGATATTTAGTGGGGTCTTGGGGGAGTCGTTAGGTGGTCTTGAGGGGGTTTGAGAGGGGTTCTTAGTTGGTGTTGAGTAGGTTTTTATGAGGGTTTTGTGGTGGTCCTAAGGGAATCTTGAGTGGGGTCGTGGGTGGTCTTGAGGGGTCTTGAGATGGTTTTATGGGGGTCTAAAAGGGAACATGGTGGGGGGGTTGATAGGGTCTTGAGCGGGGTCTTAGGAGGGTTTTGAGTGGGGTCTTAGGAGGGTTTTGAGGAATTCTTAAGGGAATCTTGAGCAGGGTCTTGTGGTGGTTTTGAGAGTGGTCTTAGGTGGTCTTGAGTACATTCTTAGGAGGATTTTGTATGGGATTTTAGGGAACTTGAGTGGGGTCTTAAGAGATTCTTAGAAGGGTCGTGGGGTGGTCTTCAGGGGGTTTTGTGAGGATCTTTAGTGGGGCCTTGAGGGGATTTTGAGTGTAATGAGTATGAATGAGTCTTGAGGGGATCTTAAGAAGGTTTTGAAGGGGTCTTGAGTGTTTTTTAAGAGGGTCGTGAGTGGAACCGGGGGTTTTTAGGTGGTTTTGAGTGTTTTGATGGGGTCTTTAAGGAACCAAAAGGGGTTTGAGGAGGTCTAGAGGGAGTTTATATGGGGGTAGCAACGTGGTCCTAATGTGATCTTGAAAGAGCCTTTAGGTAGTCCAAAAAGGGGGTGCCGACGGGGTTTTGTGAGGATCTTTAGTGGGGTCTTGAGGAGGTTCTTACGTGGACTTGAGGGTATCTTGAGGGGGTCGTGAGTGGAGTCTGGAGGATGTCTTAAGAAGGTTTTTAGAGTGTTTTGGGGTGGTCTTGAGAAGATTTTGAGTGGAGTATTGAGGGTTTTTATTTCTAAAGTTGGGTCTTGAGTGATTTGAGGGTATCTTAAGAAAATCTTAAGGAGGTTCTATAGGAAATATTGATGGGGTCGTAACGTGGTCTTAACGGGGTCTTAACGGGGTCTTGAGCAGTCTCTAGGTGGTCATAAACCTCATTTGGTATTGTATTTCAATAAATTTCCGTGGTTCCGAATTCTTTGATTTCCATGAAATTTGGTATGTATGAACTAATTGCGACTATAAGACTTGTTCCTATGGAAATTCTGGGATACGGTCATTAGGGATTTGCATTTCGGGAACTAAGCCATTTCTTAAGCGATTTCTATGAAATTCTGAATGCAGATGCGTCTATTAGACTTGTTCCTGTGGAAATTCGATCCTTAGGGATTTTTATGAAATTCGGTATGTAGGACTAAGATGCCACTATAAGACTTATTTCTATGAAAATTCTGCGATACGGTCGTTACGACCTGGAATTTCGGGAACTAAGCCATTTCTCAAGCGAATTCTATGAAATTCGTAATGCAAAACTAATATGGGACTATAAGACTTACTCCTATGGAAATTCTGGGGTACGGTTATTCGGAATTTAAGAGCCATTTCTC
Organism: Nephrocerus scutellatus; assembly: GCA_947095585.1. Classification (NCBI taxonomy): domain Eukaryota; kingdom Metazoa; phylum Arthropoda; class Insecta; order Diptera; family Pipunculidae; genus Nephrocerus; species Nephrocerus scutellatus. The sequence continues at coordinate 66,949,129 of OX352762.1, forward strand.
AAGCGATTTTTATGAAATTCGGTATGTGGGACTAAGATGCGACTATAAGACTTGTTCCTATAGAAATTCTTGAATACGGTCATTGGGGACTGGAATTTCGGGAACTAAGCTATTTCTCAAGCGATTTCTATAAAATTCGGTATGTTGGACTAAGATGCGACTATAATACTTGTTCTTATGGAAATTCTGCGATGCGGTCATTGGGGACTGTAATTTCGGGAACATAGCCACTTCTCAACTGATTTGTACGAAATTCGGTATGGCCTCTTGAGTGTCTTTTTGGAAGTATTTATTGGGGGTCTTTTGCGGGTCTCTTTGGAATCTTTTGAGGATTTAAATAATTCTTTTTTTGTTTTGTTCGTTATGGTCCATGGAAAGAAAGAGAATTACAAATTATAGTCGAAAAATTCGGAAAAACAGCAAAAATCAAAAATTTTTTATGCACTTTCGATCATAACTGACGGCAGGAACGGTTGATTCTTCTTTTGTTTTGTTCGTTATGCTTTTTGCAAAAGAAAATTCGGGAAAGTTGCAAAATAAAGTAGGAAATTTTTAAAAGCGATAAATTGGATATTTTTTGAGAAAATAACTTAATTGAATGTTTTTGGTGAAATGAAAAATCTGGATAGACGCAGCAAGCCAGCCTATATTAAAATAAAATTAAAGATCCGAAAGATCCTAAAAAGAATCCCAGAAGCCCCCGACAAAAATCACTAAAGACCCATAAAAACCCCTCAAAAGGCCCCAAAATATCCCAAAAAGAACCACAAAAGACCCCAAAAGAATTTTAAATCCCGAATACGAGATTATACGAATCGGTTGAGAATTTACTTAGTTCCCAAATTTTTTAAATGTAAAATAAAAAATTAAAAAATCGCAAAAAAAAATTATTTTTGATACCGTACTCATTTTAACCGCCAATAAAGTAGTTTCATTTACAAAATTGTCGTGTACCATAAAGCATTGCAATTGACGATATAGTAATCTTCAAGCAAACAATCAAAACAAACAAATGCTTTGTTTCGATTGGTTTGCCATGACATTGCAATCGAAATCAAAATGTAAATAAAACACATTGAGATTCATTGTGATTTCAAATTTAATGAGAACCAAATTTAATGGGAACCAATAATTTGGTTGACGTCATTCATTCGTCTTTCTTACTTTGATTAAACCTTTCAGCTTTTCACAAATTCACAAAATGATCACAATCACAAACAAATTTATTGATTTATTTATTTTAGTAAGTAATAAAATAATAAAATTATAAGAACATAATCGTACTTGCGTAGACATAATGAAACACTTCAACATAAGTATGAAATAATCACCCTTATTCGGATGGACCTTTTACTAAAAACGCCAATTGTCATTTTAAAACGTTTTTATAAGCTTGCTTTCGTGTATGTTTGTCTTTGCGGGTGGAATTTTGTAAATGATTTTAAACTAACTTCCCATTGAGAGACTTGAAACTTGAAACATAGCTCAGAACTGAATGAACATTAAGAAATCACAAAAAAAAAATAAAAAATTAATTTAACACGATTTTGCAATTTGTTTCAGATCAAAGCAAACATTTACACCCTCCCCCTCCCTCATCTAGGAGAGATAAAACTCATATATATATCCTATTAGAGAATTTGCATGAACTATTTTAATTTACATGGGCATTCCTCGGGACTCAAAACCCGATCAATCCAAAAAATTTCAAAAAGTGTTTTCCATCAGTGATACACATGTGTCTTAAATTTGAAGTAAATCGGGCTAATTTTTAAACAATTTATATGGGGTCCCTTCACTTTAAGAATTTTACAAAAAAAATTATCTATCGGAAACATGTGTCTAAAATTTGAAGAAAATCGGGTTACTTGTTTTAAAAATAATTTTATGGGGCTCCGCACCCTGTGGCCCATGTGTATAAAATTTTAAGAAAATCGAGTAAAGTTTTAAAAATTTTATATGGTCACCGCTTGGCAGTGAGGCCCGAGGGAAGTGGGTTAAAAATTGATCGCAAGATTCCTCGACAAACCGACCAACCGAAAGACGTGCCACGGGTAAGCGAAGTTAATATTAAGAATTTAAAAATGACGTTTCTTTGGGCCAAATATTGCCAAACTTATTTGATCTGCCATGTTAACCTTTATTCACATACTAGCTGATTATCCGGCATTACCGGGTTTTTTTTTTTAAATTTATGGGGCCCCACGACCCAGTGTGTCCAAAATTTTTACAAAAAGTGTTGGCCATCGGAGATACACATGTGTATAAAATTTTAAGAAAATCGGGTTATTTTTTTTAAAAAATTATATGAGGAGGCCCAAATATATCTACGGTATTCAAATTATAAAATAAAATTAAAAAAAATGCATATAATATTAACTAAAACAAAACTTAGTTGAATATAATGTTTTTAGTTTCACCTTCAAGAGCAAGAATAAACAAATTCTGAGGTGAACCCACGCAAGAGCAAGCAAAATAAAGTTGTCCGTGGGAAATACATGCCGATCTCAAATCTATACTCCCCAGTACTTAAGAAACGGTCGGACTTGTTGATCGTTATCGAAAACGCAAGTTTTACTGGAAAGTGCAATGTCTTAAATTTAAAAGGTAGAAATGAATGCTATCCGTGGAATAAAAACTGTTTCACACTCGCCGCTTTAATTATATCGCCCAGCATCTTTTTTACGCACAGTCTTGTGCCGTTGCAAAGTTTTGGCGAGTCGACATTCCGTAGTAAAATAATTGGAGGTCCCACTGTTAGTAAAATACGATGTGATGACAAACCAGACGAATCAAGTGAGTTTAATAACTCTGTAAAATAATTAACTTTCTCATCAGCATATACTACGGTATCGAAAGACTTATATTCAGTGACTACGCCTATTAACATGGAAAATATTTGATTGTTTGTTTCGTGGTTGTCTCCATTTTTGGCAGCAAGAATGACCCTTTCTGACAACCGGCTTGAAATGTGATAGTTTTGAGAAACAGTCGGATAAATAGAATTTATTAGTTCTGCGACAGATTGCAAATACCGGAAGTTAATTTTATATGGCCATAAGACACGGGTACTAATCCACCTTTTCCACTTTAAAGAAGGAGCGACAATGTTCTCACCCCAAACCCAGGCGGTAACCTGTTACCATTCTAAGCACCACCTCTGTGACCGACCCCGAGAACTATAGAACAACACTAATATCGGTCAGCCCCCTCAGTTATCGGCCCCATCGTCTTACCATCACCATTCAACATAGCGACCCCGAAAACTATTGAATCGACACTAATATCGGTCACCCCCCCCCCGTTATCGACCCCATCCCCCTAGAGCTGTCTTACCATCACCATTCAACTCAGCGACCCCGAAAACCATAGAATACTAAAAACACTAATATCGGTCACCCCCACACCCTCCGTTATCGACCCAATCCCCCTAGAGCTGTCTTACCATCATCGGTCACCCACCACCCTGAGCCGATACATAACTCATACATAGGAGCGTACACTATTTATCACGGTGATACCGAAAACTGTAGCAGAGGGGGTAGCAGGTTTTTGCCTGTGGTAGGGGTGGCAGCAGCCCCCACAGCCAAAAAACGTGCTACCCCCCACCACCTATGTTTGATTCCAGGTAGTAACTAATATGTATACCAAGTTTGGTTGAAATTGGTCAAGCCGTTCCAGAGCTAGTTAGGCACAAATATACAAACAAATTCTCTATTTCATATATATATAGACTAGCTGACCCGACAGACGTTGGCCTGTCCCACTTTCAACAAATTTGTTTGTAATCGTTTTGTGAACTTGTGAAAAGCTATTTGTTTTGCGATATCGAGTCACATCATTGAGTTACATTTTTTAATTTTGGGTCTTTTGGGGTTCTTTTGGGGGCTTAAATGATTTTTTGAGATTTTGAGGGACTTTCGGAGGTCTTTTTGTGATTCTTTTCGGGGTCTTTTGTGGTCTTTTGGAGATATTTTTACCCACAAAATCAAAGAAGAAGCTGTCAAATGACATTTGCGCACGTAACCCAAACAATTGGAATCTATTGGAACAGATGTGAAATAACGACTTTTGCTGGACAGATCTCGAATGAACACAAATTTAATTTTATTTTAAGTTAGGCTGGAATGCGTTTTTCCAAAGTTTTCATTTCACAGAAAACATTCAATAGAGTTTTTTCCTCAAAATATATCCAATTTATCGTTTTCCAAATTTTCCCGCCGGGAACATAACGAACAAAACAATTTTTGCTGTTTATCCGAATTTTTCGACTTTCCTGTGTAATTGTCTTTGTTTCCTAGGACTATAACGAACAAAACAAAAAAAGAATTACGCTAATCCATCGTTTGAATTGTGAGTTATGGTCGCGAGTTCATAAATAAATCGTATGGAAAAGAGCACTTTCAGTTTCCGAACTTTACAATTTTCCGGAAATCTTTCTATTTTTTTTTCGCATAAACCTTATTCGGATCATGGCGAATTTATAAAATAAAAGTTAGCCAAATCGGTCCAGTCGTTCTCAATTTTTTTTTCACTTTAAAATCTATTCTCATACCTACCAAATATACATAAAAAATTTCATAACAATCGGTCGAGCCGTTTCGGAGCAGTTGAGACCCAAACACCTTGACACGAGATTTTTATATACATATTAGATTTGTAAAAATATTAATATTTGCCAATATTTCGGTCTTGCTGACCATTATCAAGGAAAAAAAAGTTTTAAATTAATTTTCTGACATTTTCACAAAATATCGGCCGCCGATTTAATAAATAATAATAATATTTAACAAACAATTTTAAGAATATTAGACTACTTCTTTTCGATGCAACTGCCTTATTCACATTAAAATTTTCTAATCATGACTGCATACCGGGCGGAAAACCAGTTTTATTCCACACGGGATGAACTATGCAGGGGGGAATGTGTATATATAACTATTTTTCATTGTATTTGTATGAAATTGTATGAAAGTTTGGTGTGTTTGTGTTTTCATCTTCAATTTCGGCATAGGTGAAAGATTTTATTCCTGTTTTCCTCACCAGCGATTTCGATTTCCCCCGGTGGAGTTCATCCCGTCTGTAGAGGCCCACAAGTTTTAAGTTCTGGCAGCAAAGTTTTAAATTGTGACAAACTTCATTGTGTGACATTTTTAATTGCCGCCTTCCAATAAGGATTTTTTTTAAAAGTTTTATAAACTCTGCAACTTTATCGAAGTTGCTTTCCTATAAGATTAACGATTGTTTGTGGCATAAAGAAATAAGAGAAGAACAAAAAATACGCGAAAAACACATAGGTTTGATTCAAAAAAAAAATAAAAAATTAAAATAAACACGATTTTGCAATTTGTTTCAGATCAAAGCAAACTACTACGCACAATAATCGTTTTAAAAGTTTAAAGCGTTTCTCTCGCTCTTACATTCCAAAATACGATCAACTACAACAGCTGATATTTGACACATCGAAATTGCTTACAAATTAAAAAATTTGGTTCAGAAATTTACTATTGTAAAAAAACAACCCATAAAAGTTAAAATTTTTCATGTAAATTCTCTAATAGAAGATACATATGTGTTTAAAATTTGAAGGAAATCATGCTAATTTTTAAAACATTTACACCCTCCCCCTCCCTCATTTAGGAGAGATAAAACTCATATATATATCCTATTAGAGAATTTGCATGAACAATTTTAATTTACATGGGCATTCCTCGGGACTAAAAACCCGATCAATCCAAAAAATTTCAAAAAGTGTTGTCCATCAGTGATACACATGTGTCTTAAATTTGAAGTAAATCGGGCTAATTTTTAAACAATTTATATGGGGTCCCTTCACTTTAAGAATTGTACAAAAAAAATTTATCTATCGGAAACATGTGTCTAAAATTTGAAGAAAATCGGGTTACTTGTTTAAAAATAATTTTATGGGGCTCCGCACCCTGTGGCCCATGTGTATAAAATTTTAAGAAAATCGAGTAAAGTTTTAAAAATTTTATATGGTCACCGCTTGGCAGTGAGGCCCGAGGGAAGTGGGTTAAAAATTGATCGCAAGATTCCTCGACAAACCGACCAACCGAAAGACGTGCCACGGGTAAGCGAAGTTAATATTAAGAATTTAAAAATGACGTTTCTTTGGGCCAAATATTGCCAAACTTATTTGATCTGCCATGTTAACCTTTATTCACATACTAGCTGATTATCCGGCATTACCGGGTTTTTTTTTTTTAAATTTATGGGGCCCCACGACCCAGTGTGTCCAAAATTTTTACAAAAAGTGTTGGCCATCGGAGATACACATGTGTATAAAATTTTAAGAAAATCGGGTTATTTTTTTTAAAAAATTATATGAGGAGGCCCAAATATATCTACGGTATTCAAATTATAAATAAAATTAAAAAAAATGCATATAATATTAATTAAAACAAAACTTAGTTGAATATAATGTTTTTAGTTTCACCTTCAAGAGCAAGAATAAACAAATTCTGAGGTGAACCCACGCAAGAGCAAGCAAAATAAAGTTGTCCGTGGGAAATACATGCCGATCTCAAATCTATACTCCCCAGTACTTAAGAAACGGTCGGACTTGTTGATCGTTATCGAAAACGCAAGTTTTACTGGAAAGTGCAATGTCTTAAATTTAAAAGGTAGAAATGAATGCTATCCGTGGAATAAAAACTGTTTCACACTGTCCATTTGCTGTTAAGAAAGTCGCTTTAATTATATCGCCCAGCATCTTTTTTACGCACAGTCTTGTGCCGTTGCAAAGTTTTGGCGAGTCGACATTCCGTAGTAAAATAATTGGAGGTCCCACTGTTAGTAAAATACGATGTGATGACAAACCAGACGAATCAAGTGAGTTTAATAACTCTGTAAAATAATTAACTTTCTCATCAGCATATACTACGGTATCGAAAGACTTATATTCAGTGACTACGCCTATTAACATGGAAAATATTTGATTGTTTGTTTCGTGGTTGTCTCCATTTTTGGCAGCAAGAATGACCCTTTCTGACAACCGGCTTGAAATGTGATAGTTTTGAGAAACAGTCGGATAAATAGAATTTATTAGTTCTGCGACAGAGTGAGATCATGGCGAATTTATAAAATAAAAGTTAGCCAAATCGGTCCAGTCGTTCTCAATTTTTTTTTTCACTTTAAAATCTATTCTCATACCTACCAAATATACATAAAAAATTTCATAACAATCGGTCGAGCCGTTTCGGAGCAGTTGAGACCCAAACACCGTGACACGAGATTTTTATATACATATTAGATTTGTAAAAATATTAATATTTGCCAATATTTCGGTCTTGCTGACCATTATCAAGGAAAAAAAAGTTTTAAATTAATTTTCTGACATTTTCACAAAATATCGGCCGCCGATTTAATAAATAATAATAATATTTAACAAACAATTTTAAGAATATTAGACTACTTCTTTTCGATGCAACTGCCTTATTCACATTAAACTGCATACCGGGCGGAAAACCAGTTTTATTCCACACTTCAAGCACACGGGATGAACTATGCAGGGGGGAATGTGTATATATAACTATTTTTCATTGTATTTGTATGAAATTGTATGAAAGTTTGTGTGTGTTTGTGTTTTCATCTTCAATTTCGGCATAGGTGAAAGATTTTATTCCTGTTTTCCTCACCAGCGATTTCGATTTCCCCCGGTGGAGTTCATCCCGTCTGTAGAGGCCCACAAGTTTTAAGTTCTGGCAGCAAAGTTTTAAACTGTGACAAACTTCATTGTGTGACATTTTTAATTGCCGCCTTCCATTAAGCATTTTTTTAAAAGTTTTATAAACTCTGCAACTTTATCGAAGTTGCTTTCCTATAAGATTAACGATTGTTTGTGGCATAAAGAAATAAGAGAAGAACGAAAAAATACGCGAAAAACACATAGGTTTGATTCAAAAAAAAAATAAAAAATTAAAATAAACACGATTTTGCAATTTGTTTCAGATCAAAGCAAACTACTACGCACAATAATCGTTTTAAAAGTTTAAAGCGTTTCTCTCGCTCTTACATTCCAAAATACGATCAACTACAACAGCTGATATTTGACACATCGAAATTGCTTACAAATTAAAAAATTTGGTTCAGAAATTTACTATTGTAAAAAAAACAACCCATAAAAGTTAAAATTTTTCATGTAAATTCTCTAATAGAAGATACATATGTGTTTAAAATTTGAAGGAAATCATGCTAATTTTTAAAACATTTACACCCTCCCCCTCCCTCATTTAGGAGAGATAAAACTCATATATATATCCTATTAGAGAATTTGCATGAACAATTTTAATTTACATGGGCATTCCTCGGGACTAAAAACCCGATCAATCCAAAAAATTTCAAAAAGTGTTGTCCATCAGTGATACACATGTGTCTTAAATTTGAAGTAAATCGGGCTAATTTTTAAACAATTTATATGGGGTCCCTTCACTTTAAGAATTTTACAAAAAAATTTTATCTATCGGAAACATGTGTCTAAAATTTGAAGAAAATCGGGTTACTTGTTTTAAAAATAATTTTATGGGGCTCCGCACCCTGTGGCCCATGTGTATAAAATTTTAAGAAAATCGAGTAAAGTTTTAAAAATTTTATATGGTCACCGCTTGGCAGTGAGGCCCGAGTGAAGTGGGTTAAAAATTGATCGCAAGATTCCTCGACAAACCGACCAACCGAAAGACGTGCCACGGGTAAGCGAAGTTAATATTAAGAATTTAAAAATGACGTTTCTTTGGGCCAAATATTGCCAAACTTATTTGATCTGCCATGTTAACCTTTATTCACATACTAGCTGATTATCCGGCATTACCGGGTTTTTTTTTTTAAATTTATGGGGCCCCACGACCCAGTGTGTCCAAAATTTTTACAAAAAGTGTTGGCCATCGGAGATACACATGTGTATAAAATTTTAAGAAAATCGGGTTATTTTTTTTAAAAAATTATATGAGGAGGCCCAAATATATCTACGGTATTCAAATTATAAAATAAAATTAAAAAAAATGCATATAATATTAATTAAAACAAAACTTAGTTGAATATAATGTTTTTAGTTTCACCTTCAAGAGCAAGAATAAACAAATTCTGAGGTGAACCCACGCAAGAGCAAGCAAAATAAAGTTGTCCGTGGGAAATACATGCCGATCTCAAATCTATACTCCCCAGTACTTAAGAAACGGTCGGACTTGTTGATCGTTATCGAAAACGCAAGTTTTACTGGAAAGTGCAATGTCTTAAATATAAAAGGTAGAAATGAATGCTATCCGTGGAATAAAAACTGTTTCACACTGTCCATTTGCTGTTAAGAAAGTCGCTTTAATTATATCGCCCAGCATCTTTTTTACGCACAGTCTTGTGCCGTTGCAAAGTTTTGGCGAGTCGACATTCCGTAGTAAAATAATTGGAGGTCCCACTGTTAGTAAAATACGATGTGATGACAAACCAGACGAATCAAGTGAGTTTAATAACTCTGTAAAGTAATTAACTTTCTCATCAGCATATACTACGGTATCGAAAGACTTATATTCAGTGACTACGCCTATTAACATGGAAAATATTTGATTGTTTGTTTCGTGGTTGTCTCTATTTTTGGCAGCAAGAATGACCCTTTCTGACAACCGAATTGAAATGTGATAGTTTTGAGAAACAGTCGGATAAATAGAATTTATTAGTTCTGCGACAGAGTGAGATCATGGCGAATTTATAAAATAAAAGTTAGCCAAATCGGTCCAGTCGTTCTCAATTTTTTTTCACTTTAAAATCTATTCTCATACCAACCAAATATACATAAAAAATTTCATAACAATCGGTCGAGCCGTTTCGGAGCAGTTGAGATCCAAACACCGTGACACGAGATTTTTATATACATATTAGATTTGTAAAAATATTAATATTTGCCAATATTTCGGTCTTGCTGACCATTATCAAGGAAAAAAAAGTTTTAAATTAATTTTCTGACATTTTCACAAAATATCGGCCGCCGATTTAATAAATAATAATAATATTTAACAAACAATTTTAAGAATATTAGACTACTTCTTTTCGATGCAACTGCCTTATTCACATTAAAATTTTCTAATCATGACTGCATACCGGGCGGAAAACCAGTTTTATTCCACACTTCAAGCACACGGGATGAACTATGCAGGGGGAATGTGTATATATAACTATTTTTCATTGTATTTGTATGAAATTGTATGAAAGTTTGTGTGTGTTTGTGTTTTCATCTTCAATTTCGGCATAGGTGAAAGATTTTATTCCTGTTTTCCTCACCAGCGATTTCGATTTCCCCCGGTGGAGTTCATCCCGTCTGTAGAGGCCCACAAGTTTTAAGTTCTGGCAGCAAAGTTTTAAATTGTGACAAACTTCATTGTGTGACATTTTTAATTGCCGCCTTCCATTAAGCATTTTTTTAAAAGTTTTATAAACTCTGCAACTTTATCGAAGTTGCTTTCCTATAAGAATAACGATTGTTTGTGGCATAAAGAAATAAGAGAAGAACGAAAAAATACGCGAAAAACACATAGGTTTCATTTCGGGTCGGGTTTGTTATTTATGCATTGATCTAGTATATTGCATTAAATTGATTAGAGACATTTACCATTGTTATATCATTTTTGTTTAATAAATATTTTTAATTTTCCCATGACTTTCTAACACTAATAGAAAAAGGGGCTAGAGATAAATTATTAAAAATTATGCATTTTTTTCGTCTACTCCATTGTATGAACTCTATAAGGCGAATTGGAAAACGGCATATAAAAAAACCAACACATATTTTACATCAATTTCGAAATGTTGCGAACTTTATCATGTATACTTCAAAAGATTGTAAACTTAAAAACTAAAATTCATACATTTCTGAAAGTCATAAGTTTTTCATTGTGAGAGGACGGTAATGCTAGATTTACATTTGCGCCGTGCGAGAAAAAAAGAGCAGACTGTTAAATAGAAATTGTGGTTAGCCAGTCGAGAGAAGTCGTATATAATGTTACCATAATGCTCTAGATAATATTTCCCTTGCAAATATAAAATAAATATAACATTCGCGTAGTGTCAATCTCTTCTGGCTAACCACAACTTCACTTTAATTATAGTCGGCCCGCTCATTTTTTCTCGCACGTCTATACATAGTCTAAATTCACTTTAAGTCTCCTGACGTGTTTTCTATCTCTTTCTATTTTTTTTATCCGAAATCACAAAGATGTGTGACAAAGACACTTGTTTAATTTTCTTGTCAAAATAAGTATATTAAATCAATTCAGACGATTTTCCTGACTTATTTAAGATGGCAAAAAATAAGCCAATGGCCCGTATTCCGGGATTTCAAAATTTTATGTTATTTTCTTATGTTATAATTTTTAAAAAGGAGGTAACATAAAATTTTTTTTAATTCGGTATTCTAACTATGGTATGTTATTTTAACTTTTACTGTAACATGATCTTGTGCAATTAAATTAAAAAAATTAGTGCATTTTTTTTCTCCTGTGTTTCTATACGTAGTTTTTAAAAATATTTATATTAACAGATGGCATCAATTATAGGTCGGTATAAAAACTTTTTTGGTTATTTATAGTTTTTATTTTTTATGTAATTTTTACTACATTACATTACATTACTATTGCAAATGTTGTAACGAATTTTGATTACATCACCTTCATTACACACCCTATCTCTTGCCTAATATAATAAAACACAAACAAAACCCATTGTTACACCTGATGATCTCCTTACCAGTATATGTACGCAGTGTAGTACGGTAATGGAGTAGTAAAATTCCCAATAACTCAATGCACCAGGGCTTGTAAAACGAGCATGCATAACGAAAACAAATTAGAAAGAAACTTCTGCACTAAGCAGCTACCTCTCCTCCCGTCCTCATACGACACCTCCACGAAAGTGAGGAATTCGTCGTAAGGTTGGCTCCGGCACACCAGAGTTCATTACGAACGAACCGTTGAAAAGACGAAAAGAATCATTTTCTGCTTTTTTTGCACACATGCATGGGTAAAGTACTCACACCCTTTTGATACAACTCTACCAACAGTGTTGTGTTGTTCTACACGCTGTTCGGTGAGTTACCTCTGGGCCAGTAGGGTACTCAACCCGATGTAACATCACCGACGGTGGGGTGTTGTTCTACACGCTGTTCGGTGAGCTACACCGCATCCGTATAGTGTAGCAGCACTTACAACTGCATTGCGTTCTGCGCCCCGCGTGCGCTCCAAGCACTATCAACTACCTATACAACGGCTCGCCTTTTTTGGGTATGGGTTGGACAAAGGCTGTTTTACAACTTCCAATGCCAACTTGAAAGAACACCTTTTCAGAACTAATAAGGAAATACCATCTTGCCCAGGGGATTTGTGAATTTCGAGATCGTTAAAGACTAGCAACTGCACGAATACGAATGAAGATCTGTCCCATCGAGTGTTCAATACTCGGAGGTGCATGCAGCAAATATATTGGCCTTGTCTTTAGAGTTGACAACCGGAGTGTCATTATAAATGGAGCTGACGACAAGGCTGTATTTTTGCTTGTTTTCACGAATGACAAAAAATTTTTTGCTTCCTTTGGGAAATTTAAGTATTTTTTGCCTCAGTTTTTGGTCGTAGGCGAATTTGATTCGCCGAAGATGAGCATTGCAGTCATTTCTGGTCTTAAGTGGGTTTTGTGGGGAATTGAGGAGAGTTTGAAAAGGTCCTGAAGAAGGACGCATCGTAGTCTTGAGGGAGTTCGGAGTAGATCTTCAGAGGGTATGGAGGGAGTCTTAAGAAGTTATTGAGGTCTTGAGATGTATCTTGAGGGTGGTTTGAGGGAGTGGAATCTTTATAGCGTCTTGAGGTAGTCTTTAAGTAGTCTTAGGGTGTCTCGAGGGATTTTTTGGGGATATTTAGTGGGGTCTTGGGGGAGTCGTTAGGTGGTCTTGAGGGGGTTTGAGAGGGGTTCTTAGTTGGTGTTGAGTAGGTTTTTATGAGGGTTTTGTGGTGGTCCTAAGGGAATCTTGAGTGGGGTCGTGGGTGGTCTTGAGGGGTCTTGAGGTGATCTTGAGGAGGTCTTTAGGTGAACTTGATGGGATTTTGGGGGTGTCTTGAGTAGCCTTGAGATGGTTTTATGGGGGTATAAAAGGGAACATGGTGGGGGGGGGTTGATAGGGTCTTGAGCGGGGTCTTAGGAGAGTCTTGAGTGGGGTCTTAGGAGGGTTTTGAGGAATTCTTAAGGGAATCTTGAGCAGGGTCTTGTGGTGGTTTTGAGAGTGGTCTTAGGTGGTCTTGAGTACATTCTTAGGAGGATTTTGTATGGGATTTTAGGGAACTTGAGTGGGGTCTTAAGGGATTCTTAGAAGGGTCGTGGTGTGGTCTTCAGGGGGTTTTGTGAGGATCTTTAGTGGGGCCTTGAGGGGATTTTGAGTGTAATGAGTAGAGTCTTGAGGGGATCTTAAGAGGGTTTTGAAGGGGTCTTGAGAAGATTTTGAGTGGAGTATTGAGTGTTTTTATTTCTAAAGTTGGGTCTTGAGTGATTTGAGGGTATCTTAAGAAAATCTTAAGGAGGTTCTATAGGAAATATTGATGGGGTCGTAACGTGGTCTTAACGGGGTCTTAACGGGGTCTTGAGCAGTCTCTAGGTGGTCATAAACCTCATTTGGTATTGTATTTCAATAAATTTCCGTGGTTCCGAATTCTTTGATTTCCATGAAATTTGGTATGTATGAACTAATTGCGACTATAAGACTTGTTCCTATGGAAATTCTGGGATACGGTCATTAGGGATTTGCATTTCGGGAACTACGCCATTTCTTAAGCGATTTCTATGAAATTCTGAATGCAGATGCGTCTATTAGACTTGTTCCTGTGGAAATTCGATCCTTAGGGATTTTTATGAAATTCGGTATGTAGGACTAAGATGCCACTATAAGACTTATTTCTATGAAAATTCTGCGATACGGTCGTTACGACCTGGAATTTCGGGAACTAAGCCATTTCTCAAGCGAATTCTATGAAATTCGTAATGCAAAACTAATATGGGACTATAAGACTTACTCCTATGGAAATTCTGGGGTACGGTTATTCGGGATTTAAGAGCCATTTCTCAAGCGATTTTTATGAAATTCGGTATGTGGGACTAAGATGCGACTATAAGACTTGTTCCTATAGAAATTCTTGAATACGGTCATTGGGGACTGGAATTTCGGGAACTAAGCTATTTCTCAAGCGATTTCTATAAAATTCGGTATGTTGGACTAAGATGCGACTATAATACTTGTTCTTATGGAAATTCTGCGATGCGGTCATGAGGGACTGGAATTTCGGGAACATAGCCACTTCTCAACTGATTTGTACGAAATTCGGTATGGCCTCTTGAGTGTCTTTTTGGAAGTATTTATTGGGGGTCTTTTGCGGGTCTCTTTGGAATCTTTTGAGGATTTAAATAATTCTTTTTTTGTTTTGTTCGTTATGGTCCATGGAAAGAAAGAGAATTACAAATTATAGTCGAAAAATTCGGAAAAACAGCATAAATCAAAAAATTTTTATGCACTTTCGATCATAACTGACGGCAGGAACGGTTGATTCTTCTTTTGTTTTGTTCGTTATGCTTTTTGCAAAAGAAAATTCGGGAAAGTTGCAAAATAAAGTAGGAAATTTTTAAAAGCGATAAATTGGATATTTTTTGAGAAAATAACTTAATTGAATGTTTTTGGTGAAATGAAAAATCTGGATAGACGCAGCAAGCCAGCCTAAATTAAAATAAAATTAAAGATCCGAAAGATCCTAAAAAGAATCCCAGAAGCCCCCGACAAAAATCACTAAAGACCCATAAAAACCCCTCAAAAGGCCCCAAAATATCCCAAAAAGAACCACAAAAGACCCCAAAAGAATTTTAAATCCCGAATACGAGATTATACGAATCGGTTGAGAATTTACTTAGTTCCCAAATTTTTTAAATGTAAAATAAAAAATTAAAAAATCGCAAAAAAAAATTATTTTTGATACCGTACTCATTCTAACCGCCAATAAAGTAGTTTCATTTACAAAATTGTCGTGTACCATAAAGCATTGCAATTGACGATATAGTAATCTTCAAGCAAACAATCAAAACAAACAAATGCTTTGTTTCGATTGGTTTGCCATGACATTGCAATCGAAATCAAAATGTAAATAAAACACATTGAGATTCATTGTGATTTCAAATTTAATGAGAACCAAATTTAATGGGAACCAATAATTTGGTTGACGTCATTCATTCGTCATTCTTACTTTGATTAAACCTTTCAGCTTTTCACAAATTCACAAAATGATCACAATCACAAACAAATTTATTGATTTATTTATTTTAGTACGTAATAAAATAATAAAATTATAAGAACATAATCGTACTTGCGTAGACATAATGAAACACTTCAACATAAGTATGAAATAATCACCCTTATTCGGATGGACCTTTTACTAAAAACGCCAATTGTCATTTTAAAACGTTTTTATAAGCTTGCTTTCGTGTATGTTTGTCTTTGCGGGTGGAATTTTGTAAATGATTTTAAACTAACTTCCCATTGAGAGACTTGAAACTTGAAACATAGCTCAGAACTGAATGAACATTAAGAAATCACAAAAAAAAATAAGAAATCGCAAAAAAAATAAAAAATTAATTTAACACGATTTTGCAATTTGTTTCAGATCAAAGCAAACATTTACACCCTCCCCCTCCCTCATCTAGGAGAGATAAAACTCATATATATATCCTATTAGAGAATTTGCATGAACTATTTTAATTTACATGGGCATTCCTCGGGACTCAAAACCCGATCAAGCTAATTTTTAAACAATTTATATGGGGTCCCTTCACTTTAAGAATTTTACAAAAAAAATTTATCTATCGGAAACATGTGTCTAAAATTTTAAGAAAATCGGGTTACTTGTTTTAAAAATAATTTTATGGGGCTCCGCACCCTGTGGCCCATGTGTATAAAATTTTAAGAAAATCGAGTAAAGTTTTAAAAATTTTATATGGTCACCGCTTGGCAGTGAGGCCCGAGGGAAGTGGGTTAAAAATTGATCGCAAGATTCCTCGACAAACCGACCAACCGAAAGACGTGCCACGGGTAAGCGAAGTTAATATTAAGAATTTAAAAATGACGTTTCTTTGGGCCAAATATTGCCAAACTTATTTGATCTGCCATGTTAACCTTTATTCACATACTAGCTGATTATCCGGCATTACCGGGTTTTTTTTTTTAAATTTATGGGGCCCCACGACCCAGTGTGTCCAAAATTTTTACAAAAAGTGTTGGCCATCGGAGATACACATGTGTATAAAATTTTAAGAAAATCGGGTTATTTTTTTTAAAAAATTATATGAGGAGGCCCAAATATATCTACGGTATTCAAATTATAAAATAAAATTAAAAAAAATGCATATAATATTAATTAAAACAAAACTTAGTTGAATATAATGTTTTTAGTTTCACCTTCAAGAGCAAGAATAAACAAATTCTGAGGTGAACCCACGCAAGAGCAAGCAAAATAAAGTTGTCCGTGGGAAATACATGCCGATCTCAAATCTATACTCCCCAGTACTTAAGAAACGGTCGGACTTGTTGATCGTTATCGAAAACGCAAGTTTTACTGGAAAGTGCAATGTCTTAAATTTAAAAGGTAGAAATGAATGCTATCCGTGGAATAAAAACTGTTTCACACTCGCCGCTTTAATTATATCGCCCAGCATCTTTTTTACGCACAGTCTTGTGCCGTTGCAAAGTTTTGGCGAGTCGACATTCCGTAGTAAAATAATTGGAGGTCCCACTGTTAGTAAAATACGATGTGATGACAAACCAGACGAATCAAGTGAGTTTAATAACTCTGTAAAATAATTAACTTTCTCATCAGCATATACTACGGTATCGAAAGACTTATATTCAGTGACTACGCCTATTAACATGGAAAATATTTGATTGTTTGTTTCGTGGTTGTCTCCATTTTTGGCAGCAAGAATGACCCTTTCTGACAACCGGCTTGAAATGTGATAGTTTTGAGAAACAGTCGGATAAATATAATTTATTAGTTCTGCGACAGATTGCAAATACCGGAAGTTAATTTTATATGGCCATAAGACACGGGTACTAATCCACCTTTTCCACTTTAAAGAAGGAGCGACAATGTTCTCACCCCAAACCC
This sequence comes from Nephrocerus scutellatus, assembly GCA_947095585.1. Lineage (NCBI taxonomy): Eukaryota > Metazoa > Arthropoda > Insecta > Diptera > Pipunculidae > Nephrocerus > Nephrocerus scutellatus. The sequence goes on from OX352762.1 coordinate 66,966,312, forward strand.
AGGCGGTCACCTGTTACCATTCTAAGCACCACCTCTGTGACCGACCCCGAGAACTATAGAACAACACTAATATCGGTCAGCCCCCTCAGTTATCGGCCCCATCGTTTTACCATCACCATTCAACATAGCGACCCCGAAAACTATTGAATCGACACTAATATAGGTCACCCCCCCCCCCCCCGTTATCGACCCCATCCCCCTAGAGCTGTCTTACCATCACCATTCAACTCAGCGACCCCGAAAACCATAGAATACTAAAAACACTAATATCGTTCACCCCCCCCCCCTCCGTTATCGACCCAATCCCCCTAGAGCTGTCTTACCATCATCGGTCACCCACCACCCTGAGCCGATACATAACTCATCCATAGGAGCGTACTACCAACACTATTTATCACAGTGATACCGAAAACTGTAGCAGAGGGGGTAGCAGGTTTTTGCCTGTGGTAGGAGTGGCAGCAGCCTCCCACAGCCAAAAAACGTGCTACCCCCCACCACCTATGTTTGATTCCAGATAGTAACTAATATGTATACCATGTTTGGTTGAAATTGGTCAAGCCGTTCCAGAGCTAGTTAGGCACAAATATACAAACAAATTCTCTATTTCATATATATATAGACTAGCTGACCCGACAGACGTTGTCCTGTCCCACTTTCAACAAATTTGTTTGTAATCGTTTTGTGAACTTGTGAAAAGCTATTTGTTTTGCGATATCGAGTCACATCATTGAGTTACATTTTTTAATTTTGGGTCTTTTGGGGTTCTTTTGGGGGCTTAAATGATTTTTTGAGATTTTGAGGGACTTTCGGAGGTCTTTTTGTGATTCTTTTCGGGGTCTTTTGTGGTCTTTTGGATATATTTTTAGCCACAAAATCAAAGAAGAAGCTGTCAAATGACATTTGCGCACGTAACCCAAACAATTGGAATCTATTGGAACAGAAATGAAATAACGACTTTTGCTGGACAGATCTCGAATGAACACAAATTTAATTTTATTTTAAGTTAGGCTGGAATGCGTTTTTCCAAAGTTTTCATTTCACCGAAAACATCAATAGAGTTTTTTCCTCAAAATATATCCAATTTATCGTTTCCCAAATTTTACCGCCGGGAACATAACGAACAAAACAATTTTTGCTGTTTATCCGAATTTTTCGACTTTCCTGTGTAATTGTCTTTGTTTCCTAGGACTATAACGAACAAAAAAAAAAAAAAGAATTACGCTAATCCATCGTTTGAATTGTGAGTTATGGTCGTGAGTTCATACATAAATCGTATGGAAAACAGCACTTTCAGTTTCCGAACTTTACAATTTTCCGGAAATCTTTCTATTTTTTTTTCGCATAAACCTTATTCGGACTATGGCGAATTTATAAAATAAAAGTTAGCCAAATCGGTCCAGTCGTTCTCATTTTTTTTTCACTTTAAAATCTATTCTCATACCTACCAAATATACATAAAAAATTTCATAACAATCGGTCGAGCCGTTTCGGAGCAGTTGAGACCCAAACACCGTGACACGAGATTTTTATATACATATTAGATTTGTAAAAATATTAATATTTGCCAATATTTCGGTCTTGCTGACCATTATCAAGGAAAAAAAAGTTTTAAATTAATTTTCTGACATTTTCACAAAATATCGGCCGCCGATTTAATAAATAATAATAATATTTAACAAACAATTTTAAGAATATTAGACTACTTCTTTTCGATGCAACTGCCTTATTCACATTAAAATTTTCTAATCATGACTGCATACCGGGCGGAAAACCAGTTTTATTCCACACGGGATGAACTATGCAGGGGGGAATGTGTATATATAACTATTTTTCATTGTATTTGTATGAAATTGTATGAAAGTTTGTGTGTGTTTGTGTTTTCATCTTCAATTTCGGCATAGGTGAAAGATTTTATTCCTGTTTTCCTCACCAGCGATTTCGATTTCCCCTGGTGGAGTTCATCCCGTCTGTAGAGGCCCACAAGTTTTAAGTTCTGGCAGCAAAGTTTTAAATTGTGACAAACTTCATTGTGTGACATTTTTAATTGCCGCCTTCCATTAAGCATTTTTTTAAAAGTTTTATAAACTCTGCAACTTTATCGAAGTTGCTTTCCTATAAGAATAACGATTGTTTGTGGCATAAAGAAATAAGAGAAGAACGAAAAAATACGCGAAAAACACATAGGTTTGATTCATTTCGGGTCGGGTTTGTTATTTATGCATTGATCTAGTATATTGCATTAAATTGATTAGAGACATTTACCATTGTTATATCATTTTTGTTTAATAAATATTTTTAATTTTCCCATGACTTTCTAACACTAATAGAAAAAGGGGCTAGAGATAAATTATTAAAAATTATTCATTTTTTTCATCAACTCCATTGTATGAACTCTATAAGGCGAATTGGAAAACGGCAAATAAAAAAACCAACACATATTTCACATCAATTTCGAAATGTTGCGAACTTTATCATGTATACTTCAAAAGATTGTAAACTTAAAAACTAAAATTCATACATTTCTGAAAGTCATAAGTTTTTCATTGTGAGAGGACGGTAATGCTAGATTTACATTTGCGCCGTGCGAGAAAAAAAGAGCAGACTGTTAAATAGAAATTGTGGTTAGCCAGTCGAGAGAAGTCGTATATAATGTTACCATAATGCTCTAGATAATATTTCCCTTGCAAATATAAAATAAATATAACATTCGCGTAGTGTCAATCTCTTCTGGCTAACCACAACTTCACTTTAATTATAGTCGGCCCGCTCATTTTTTCTCGCACGGCTATACATAGTCTAAATTCACTTTAAGTCTTTCTATTTTTTAAATTCTCTATATTAACTTCACTTGCCCGTGGGTCGTCGGTCGGTCGTCGGTCGGTTGTCGGTCGGTCGTCGGTCGTCGGTCGGTCGTCGGTCGGTCGTCTGTCGTGGATTCTTGCGATCAATTTTTAACCCACTTCCCATGGCCCGATTTTATTGAAATTTTGCACACATGTGTAATTCCGGAGACAACACTTTCTATTAAATTTTGAGGCCCCTCGGGCTGCGGGGTCGGGGGGCTCCCAAACAAAAATTTTAAAAAATTTACCCGATTTTCTTCAAATTTTACACACATGTGTATACCCAATAAACAATACTTTTTAGAAAATTTGGTAGTGATCGGGTCCCGGGTTCGGCCGCAAGGCCCTTATACATTTTTTAAATATCTGTACTGGCATCAGATATTCGTCGCCCTTTATGGACTTTGTGCGGTGTGTGCTGCGCAGTCGGCTGCGCTGCATGGTTTTGTTGGTGGTGGAGAGAGAGAGAGAAATCTTAGCGCACGCACAAATGAACCCAGCAAATGAAACGAGACATACATGTTTTATGCTTACTTCAACTTACATTTTTATTATATACTGAATTGTATTTTTATTGATGTCGTTTTTTTGTTGTCGATATCAACTTACAGATAGAACAACAAGTTTTCACAATATTCTGTCATTTGGCGTTTTCATAAATTAGTTCAGAGCAGTCAAAGAGTTCTCAAGATAAATGTTCGTGTTTCTTATTTGCTCAGAGTATGAGCGTGCTCTAAGTGCTCAGAATAAAATGATCTGAGCTTTTTCAATTTTAACATCTGATGTCAAATGTTTATTTCGATGATTTTCTTCTACAATAAAAAAAATGGCCCAGGATCGAGGGGCTCCCATATCAATTTCTGCGATTAGAGAATTTAGATGAAAAATTTTAATTTTTATGGGTTTGTTTTTTTTATCCGAAATCACAAAGATGTGTGACAAAGACACTTGTTTAATTTTCTTGTCAAAATAAGTATATTAAATCAATTCAGACGATTTTCCTGACTTATTTAATATGGCAAAAAATAAGTCAATGGCCCGTATTCCGGGATTTCAAAATTTTATGTTATTTTCTTATGTTATAATTTTTAAAAACGAGGTAACATAAATTTGTTTTAATTCGGTATTCTAACTATGGTATGTTATTTTAACTTTTACTGTAACATGATCTTGTGCAATTAAATTAAAAAAATTAGTGCATTTTTTTTCTCCTGTGTTTCTATACGTAGTTTCTAAAAATATTTATATTAACAGATGGCATCAATTATAGGTCGGTATAAAAACTTTTTTGGTTATTTATAGTTTTTATTTTTTATGTAATTTTTACTACATTACATTACATTACTATTGCAGATGTTGTAACGAATTTTGATTACATCACCTTCATTACACACCCTATCTCTTGCCTAAAATAATAAAACACAAACAAAACCCATTGTTACACCTGATGATCTCCCTACCAGTATATGTACGCAGTGTAGTACGGTAATGGAGTAGTAAAATTCCCAATAACTCAATGCACCAGGGCTTGTAAAACGAGCATGCATAACGAAAACAAATTAGAAAGAAACTTCTGCACTAAGCAGCTACCTCTCCTCTCGCCCTCATACGACACCTCCACGAAAGTGAGGAATTCGTCGTAAGGTTGGCTCCGGCACACCAGAGTTCATTACGAACGAACCGTTGAAAAGACGAAAAGAATCATTTTCTGCTTTTTTTGCACACATGCATGAGTAAAGTACTCACACCCTTTTGATACAACTCTACCAACAGTGTTGTGTTGTTCTACACGCTGTTCGGTGAGTTACCTCTGGGCCAGTAGGGTACTCAACCCGATGTAACATCACCGACGGTGGGGTGTTGTTCTACACGCTGTTCGGTGAGCTACACCGCATCCGTATAGTGTAGCAGCACTTACAACTGCATTGCGTTCTGCGCCCCGCGTGCGCTCCAAGCACTATCAACAACCGATACAACGGCTCGCCTTTTTTGGGTATGGGTTGGACAAAGGCTGTTTTACAACTTCCAATGCCAACTTGAAAGAACACCTTTTCAGAACTAATAAGGAAATACCATCTTGCCCAGGGGATTTGTGAATTTCGAGATCGTTAAAGACTAGCAACTGCACGAATACGAATGAAGATCTGTCCCATCGAGTGTTCAATACTCGGAGGTGCATGCAGCAAATAGATTGGCCTTGTCTTTAGAGTTGACAACCGGAGTGTCATTATAAATGGAGCTGACGACAAGGCTGTGTTTTTGCTTGTTTTCACGTATGACTAAAAATTTTTGCTTCCTTTGGGAAATTTAAGTATTTTTTGCCTCAGTTTTTGGTCGTAGGCGAATATGACTCGCCGAAGATGAGCATTGCAGTCATTTCTGGTCTTAAGTGGGTTTTGTGGGGAATTGAGGAGAGTTTGAGAAGGTCCTGAAGGAGGACGCATCGTAGTCTTGAGGGAGTTCGGAGTAGATCTTCAGAGGGTATGGAGGGAGTCTTAAGAAGTTATTGAGGTCTTGAGATGTATCTTGAGGGTGGTTTGAGGGAGTGGAATCTTTATAGCGTCTTGAGGTAGTCTTTAAGTAGTCTTAGGGTGTCTCGAGGGATTTTTTGGGGATATTTAGTGGGGTCTTGGGGGAGTCGTTAGGTGGTCTTGAGGGGGTTTGAGAGGGGTTCTTAGTTGGTGTTGAGTAGGTTTTTATGAGGGTTTTGTGGGGGTCCTAAGGGAATCTTGAGTGGGGTCGTGGGTGGTCTTGAGGGGTCTTGAGGTGATCTTGAGGAGGTCTTTAGGTGAACTTGATTGGATTTTGGGGTGTCTTGAGTAGTCTTGAGATGGTTTTATGGGGGTCTAAAAGGGAACATGGTGGGGGAGGGTTGATAGGGTCTTGAGCGGGGTCTTAGGAGGGTCTTGAGTGGGGTCTTAGGAGGGTTTTGAGGAATTCTTAAGGGAATCTTGAGCAGGGTCTTGTGGTGGTTTTGAGAGTGGTCTTAGGTGGTCTTGAGTACATTCTTAGGAGGATTTTGTATGGGATTTTAGGGAACTTGAGTGGGGTCTTAAGGGTTTCTTAGAAGGGTCGTGGGGTGGTCTTCAGGGGGTTTTGTGAGGATCTTTAGTGGGGCCTTGAGGGGATTTTGAGTGTCATGAGTAGAGTCTTGAGGGGATCTTAAGAAGGTTTTGAAGGGGTCTTGAGTGTTTTTTAAGAGGGTCGTGAGTGGAACCGGGGTTTTTTAGGTGGTTTTGAGTGTTTTGATGGGGTCTTTAAGGAACCAAAAGGGGTTTGAGGGGGTCTAGAGGGAGTTTATATGGGGGTAGCAACGTGGTCCTAATGTGATCTTGAAGGGGCCTTGAGGGGATTTTGAGTGTCATGAGTAGAGTCTTGAGGGGATCTTAAGAAGGTTTTGAAGGGGTCTTGAGTGTTTTTTAAGAGGGTCGTGAGTGGAACCGGGGTTTTTTAGGTGGTTTTGAGTGTTTTGATGGGGTCTTTAAGGAACCAAAAGGGGTTTGAGGGGGTCTAGAGGGAGTTTATATGGGGGTAGCAACGTGGTCCTAATGTGATCTTGAAAGAGCCTTTAGGTAGTCCAAAAAGGGGGTGCCGACGGGGTTTTGTGAAGATCTTTAGTGGGGTCTTGAGGAGGTTCTTACGTGGACTTGAGGGTATCTTGAGGGGGTCGTGAGTGGAGTCTGGAGGATGTCTTAAGAGGTTTTTAGAGTGTTTTGGGGTGGTCTTGAGAAGATTTTGAGTGGAGTATTGAGGGTTTTTATTTCTAAAGTTGGGTCTTAAGTGTTTTGAGGGTATCTTAAGAAAATCTTAAGGGGGTTCTAGAGGAAATATTGATGGGGTCGTAACGTGGTCTTAACGGGGTCTTAACGGGGTCTTGAGCAGTCTCTAGGTGGTCATAAACCTCATTTGGTATTGTATTTCAATAAATTTCCGTGGTTCCATATTCTTTGATTTCCATGAAATTTGGTATGTAGGAACTAATTGCGACTATAAGACTTGTTCCTATGGAAATTCTGGGATACGGTCATTAGGGACTTGAATTTCGGGAACTAAGCCATTTCTTAAGCGATTTCTATGAAATTCTGAATGCAGATGCGTCTATTAGACTTGTTCCTGTGGAAATTCGGGGTACGATCCTTAGGGATTTTTATGAAATTCGGTATGTAGGACTAAGATGCCACTATAAGACTTATTTCTATGAAAATTCTGCGATACGGTCGTTACGACCTGGAATTTCGGGAACTAAGCCATTTCTCAAGCGAATTCTATGAAATTCGTAATGCAGAACTAATATGGGACTATAAGACTTACTCCTATGGAAATTCTGGGGTACGGTTATTCGGGATCTAAGAGCCATTTCTCAAGCGATTTTTATGAAATTCGGTATGTGGGACTAAGATGCGACTATAAGACTTGTTCCTATAGAAATTCTTGAATACGGTCATTGGGGACTGGAATTTCGGGAACTAAGCTATTTCTCAAGCGATTTCTATTAAATTCGGTATGTTGGACTAAGATGCGACTATAAGACTTGTTCTTATGGATATTCTGCGATGCGGTCATTAGGGACTGGAATTTCGGGAACATAGCCAATTCTCAACTGATTTGTACGAAATTCGGTATGGCCTCTTGAGTGTCTTTTTGGAAGTATTTATTGGGGGTCTTTTGCGGGTCTTTTGGGAATCTTTTGAGGGTTTAAATAATTCCTGTTTTGTTTTGTTCGTTATGGTCCATGGAAAGAAAGAGAATTACAAAGTATAGTCGAAAAATTCGGAAAAACAGCAATAATCAAAATTTTTTATGCACTTTCGATCATAACTGACGGCAGGAACGACATTATTGGTTGATTCTTCTTTTGTTTTGTTCGTTATGCTTTTTTGCAAAAGAAAATTCGGGAAAGTTGCAAAATAAAGTAGGAAATTTTTAAAAACGATAAATTGGATATTTTCCCAAAAAGAACCACAAAAGACCCCAAAAGAATCTTAAAATCCCCCTAAAGGACCATCAAAGGACCCTCAAAAGACCATACCGTATTTTATACGAATCGGTTGAGAATTTACTTAGTTCCCAAAATTTTAAAATGTAAAATAAAAAATTAAATAATCGCAAAAAAAAATTATTTTTGATACCGTACTCATTCTAACCGCCAATAAAGTAGTTTCATTTACAAAATTGTCGTGTACCATAAAGCATTGCAATGGACGATATAGTAATGTTCAAGCAAACAATCAAAACAAACAAATGCTTTGTTTCGATTGGTTTGCCATGACATTGCAATCGAAATCGAAATGTAAATAAAACACATTGAGATTCATTGTGATTTCAAATTTAATGAGAACCAAATTTAATAGGAACCAACCAATAATTTGGTTGACGTCATTCATTCGTCATTCTTACTTTGATTAAACCTTTCAGCTTTTCACAAATTCACAAAATGATCACAATCACAAACAAATTTATTGATTTATTTATTTTAGTTCGTAATAAAATAATAAAATTATAAGAACATAATCGTACTTGCGTAGACATAATGAAAAACTTCAACATAAGTATGAAATAATCACCCTTATTCGGATGGACCTTTTACTAAAAACGCCAATTGTCATTTTAAAACGTTTTTATAAGCTTGCTTTCGCGTATGTTTGTTTTTGCGGGTGGAATTTTGTAAATGATTTTAAACTAACTTCCCATTGAGAGACTTGAAACTTGAAACATAGCTCAGAACTGAATGAACATTAAGAAATCACAAAAAAAACATAAGAAATCGCAAAAAAAAATAAAAAATTAATTTAACACGATTTTGCAATTTGTTTCAGATCAAAGCAAACTACTACGCACAACAATCGTTTTAAAAGTTTAAAGCGTTTCTCTCGCTCTTACATTCCAAAATACGATCAACTACAACAGCTGATATTTGACACATCGAAATTGCTTACAAATTAAAAAATTTGGTTCAGAAATTTACTAATATAATATAAATTTTTCATGTAAATTCTCTAATAGAAGATACATATGTGTTTAAAATTTAAAGGAAATCATGCTAATTTTAAAAAAATAAACACCCTCCCCCTCCCTCATTTAGGAGAGATAAAACTCATATATATATCCTATTAGAGAATTTGCATGAACAATTTTAATTTACATGGGCATTCCTCGGGACTCAGGACACGATCAATCCAAAAAATTTCAAAAAGTGTTGTCCATCAGTGATACACATGTGTCTTAAATTTGAAGTAAATCGGGCTAATTTTTAAACAATTTATATGGGGTCCCTTCACTTTAAGAATTTTACAAAAAAATTTTATCTATCGGAAACATGTGTCTAAAATTTGAAGAAAATCGGGTTACTTGTTTTAAAAATAATTTTATGGGGCTTCGCACCCTGTGGCCCATGTGTATAAAATTTTAAGTAAATCGAGTAAAGTTTTAAAAATTTTAAATGTTCACCGCCATCGGAGATACACATGTGTATAAAATTTTAAGAAAATCGGGTTATTTTTTTAAAAAAATTATAAGAGGAGGCCCAAATATATCTACGGTATTCAAATTATAAAATAAAATTAAAAAAAAATGCATATAATATTAATTAAAACAAAACTTAGTTGAATATAATGTTTTTAGTTTCACCTTCAAGAGCAAGAATAAACAAATTCTGAGGTGAACCCACGCAAGAGCAAGCGAAATAAAGTTGTCCGTGGGAAATACATGCCGATCTTAAATCTATACTCCCCAGTACTTAAGAAACGGTCGAACTTGTTGATCGTTATCGAAAACGCAAGTTTTACTGGAAAGTGCAATGTCTTAAATTTAAAAGGTAGAAATGAATGCTATCCGTGGAATAAAAACTGTTTCACAATGTCCATTTGCTGTTAAGAAAGTCTTACCATCACCATTCAACTCAGCAACCCCGAAAACCTTAGAATACTAAAAACACTAATATCGGTCACCCCCCCCTCCGTTATCGACCCAATCCCCCTAGAGCTGTCTTACCATCATCGGTCACCCACCACCCTGAGCCGATACATAACTCATCCATAGGAGCGTACTACCAACACTATTTATCACGGTGATACCGAAAACTGTAGCAGAGGGGGTAGCGCGTTTTTTGGCTGTGGGAGGCTGCTGCCACCCCTACCACAGGCAAAAAACCCCCCACCACCTATTTTTGATTCCAGATATTACCTATTATTATTATTATTATTATTGTTGGGTGGGCTGAAAAGCCTGGTACACTGCTACCTAGAGATCTATTGTGCATCCCAGATGATTACCACTTTATGTGGTGGCTTAGTTCCTTAATGAATGCCATTACGTCTGACAGTTCCATTGAAGTGACATTCTGTCCTGGGACTGTGTAAGCCTTGAGGTACTTGAGTCTTTTCCTTATAAGAGCATCACACACGAACAATATATGTTCTGGCGATTCTTTTGCCTTGTTGCAGAACCGGCAGTTGTCCGTCTGGGATTTTCCCATTTTCAATAGGTGTCTGTTGAATGGGCCGTGTCCCGTTATGTACCAGACTAGAGATCTGAGTGCATGACGGTTCAGTTTAATTGCCTTGTCTATATGTACAATGTTGTACTTTTGGTATGTTTCATCCCTGTTGACGATGCCCATTCAGCTTCGATGGCATTGTTGGCCCACTCTTTAATTTTGTTTTTGAGGTGGCTAAGGGAGTAGGCAATGCTTGGTTCCGGCCCAATGAAGGTACCTTCTGCGCTTTCTCTTGCGCAGAGATCTGCTACCTCGTTCCCTGCAATGCCTGAGTGCCCTGGGGACCACATAAGGGTGATTTTATTAGTTTTGGCCAATTGTTTTAAGTGGCAGTAGCAGCTCCACGTTGTCCTTGTGTTGAAAGTAGGACCTTTTAGGGCAAGTAGTGCGGCCTGGCTATCTGAGATCATGTAAATCTCAGTTCTTCTGTATTTCCTTTTAGTGCATTTCAAGATGCAGGCTTCAAGTTCAATTGTTTCTGCCTGGAAAACGGTTGGGGAGTTGCTTAGGGGTATTTGCAGTGTGGTTCTGGGTCCGAATACTCCTGCTCCTGTTCCTGTATCTGTTTTAGATCCATCTGTGTACCAGATGGATGCATGATGGGGGAGGTTATTGATGATATTTTCAACTTGATGACGTTCTGGAATTCTAACCAAGAAGTTCCTTTGGAAATCAGTTGTTTTCATCATTGAGTCTGATTGTAGGACAATACCATGATCCGAGTTAATTTTGGAGATGATGTTTGTATGTCCTGGTCTGTTGGATTTAACCTGGTTGTGTATATTGAGATTAGAGAGTCTTAAGCCAGCTTCTTTTTTAATGTGTATGTGAAGTGGTGTCAGTCCTATAATCTTCTCGAGGGCTGCCGTAGGGCAGGTCTTTATGGCACCTGTTGCACTAAGACAGATGAGTCTTTGTATTGAGTTTTGAGCGTGTCTTAAATTGCTCTGTTTTTGGCCACCATATCAAGGCTGCGTATGTCAGCCTAGGTCTGATAATGCTCTGGTATAGCCAAAGAGTCATTTGCGGGCTTATTCCCCACGTTTTGTTGAACATGTGTTGGCATGTGAAGTAAGCTTTATTAGCTTTGTTAATAATGTACGTCATATGGGAGTTCCATGTCAGTTTTTGATCGAACATAACTCCCAGATATTTGGCCTCCGGCATTATTTGGAGGACCTTGCCTTGGAAATTTATAATGGGAAGATTTATATTTCTCCTCTTTGTGAAGATGGTGCACACTATCTTGTCTGGGTTGACACTTAGGTTCACCTCTTTACACCAATCGTTTACTAGTTTGAGAGCAATTTGCATCCGTTCTGCTATCGTACTCTCGAATTTGCCACGGACCATAAGGACGAGGTCATCCGCATAGCCAATATTGGTAATATGATTATTCTTAAGCCTTGAGAGTAACTGGTCCATCACCAGCAACCACAAAAGAGGTAATAGGACTCCGCCTTGTGGGCAACCTCTGGTTGCCGCTACTATGATGGCTTCATCGCCGAATGAGGCCCGAATTCTCCTACCCCTTAGCATGCTTATAACCCATCCTATGATTGAGGATTCTACTTCCTTGTTTCTGGCTTGTGATTGAATCACTTCGAAGTTAGTGTTGTCAAAAGCGCCTTGAATGTCTATGAAGGCACATATTAACATTTCTTTGTTCCGAAGTGTATCTTCGATTTCGTCTGTCAGATAGTAACTAATATGTATACCAAGTTTGGTTGAAATTGGCCAAGCCGTTCCAGAGCTAGTTAGGCACAAATATACAAACAAATTCTCTATTTCATATATATATAGACTAGCTGACCCGACAGACGTTGTCCTGTCCCACTTTCAACAAATTTGTTTGTAATCGTTTTGTGAACTTGTGAAAAGCTATTTGTTTTGCGATATCGAGTCACAGTATTAGTCACATCATTGAGTTACATTTTTTAATTTTGGGTCTTTTGTGGTTCTTTTGGGGTTCTTTTGGGGGGTTAAATGATTTTTTGAGATTTTGAGGGACTTTCGGAGGTCTTTTTGTGATTCTTTTCTGGGTCTTTTGTGGTCTTTTGGATATATTTTTACCCACAAAATCGAAGAAGAAGCTGTCAAATGACATTTGCGCACGTAACCCAAACAATTGGAATCTATTGGAACAGAAATGAAATAACGACTTTTGCTGGACAGATCTCGAATGAACACAAATTTAATTTTATTTTAAGTTAAGCTGGAATGCGTTTTTTCAAAGTTTTCATTTCACCGAAAACATTCAATAGAGTTTTTTCCTCAAAATATATCCAATTTATCGTTTTCCAAATTTTCCCGCCGAGAACATAACGAACGAAACAATTTTTGCTGTTTATCCGAATTTTTCGACTTTCCTGTGTAATTGTCTTTGTTTCCTAGGACTATAACGAACAAAACAAAAAAAGAATTACGCTAATCCATCGTTTGAATTGTGAGTTATGGTCGTGAGTTCATACATAAATCGTATGGAAAACAGCACTTTCAGTTTCCGAACTTTACAATTTTCCGGAAATCTTTCTATTTTTTTTTCGCATAAACCTTATTCGGACTATGGCGAATTTATAAAATAAAAGTTAGCCAAATCGGTCCAGTCGTTCTCATTTTTTTTTCACTTTAAAATCTATTCTCATACCTACCAAATATACATAAAAAATTTCATAACAATCGGTCGAGCCGTTTCGGAGCAGTTGAGACCCAAACACCGTGACACGAGATTTTTATATACATATTAGATTTGTAAAAATATTAATATTTGCCAATATTTCGGTCTTGCTGACCATTATCAAGGAAAAAAAAGTTTTAAATTAATTTTCTGACATTTTCACAAAATATCGGCCGCCGATTTAATAAATAATAATAATATTTAACAAACAATTTTAAGAATATTAGACTACTTCTTTTCGATGCAACTGCCTTATTCACATTAAAATTTTCTAATCATGACTGCATACCGGGCGGAAAACCAGTTTTATTCCACACGGGATGAACTATGCAGGGGGGAATGTGTATATATAACTATTTTTCATTGTATTTGTATGAAATTGTATGAAAGTTTGTGTGTGTTTGTGTTTTCATCTTCAATTTCGGCATAGGTGAAAGATTTTATTCCTGTTTTCCTCACCAGCGATTTCGATTTCCCCTGGTGGAGTTCATCCCGTCTGTAGAGGCCCACAAGTTTTAAGTTCTGGCAGCAAAGTTTTAAATTGTGACAAACTTCATTGTGTGACATTTTTAATTGCCGCCTTCCATTAAGCATTTTTTTAAAAGTTTTATAAACTCTGCAACTTTATCGAAGTTGCTTTCCTATAAGAATAACGATTGTTTGTGGCATAAAGAAATAAGAGAAGAACGAAAAAATACGCGAAAAACACATAGGTTTGATTCATTTCGGGTCGGGTTTGTTATTTATGCATTGATCTAGTATATTGCATTAAATTGATTAGAGACATTTACCATTGTTATATCATTTTTGTTTAATAAATATTTTTAATTTTCCCATGACTTTCTAACACTAATAGAAAAAGGGGCTAGAGATAAATTATTAAAAATTATTCATTTTTTTCATCAACTCCATTGTATGAACTCTATAAGGCGAATTGGAAGACGGCATATAAAAAAACCAACACATATTTCACATCAATTTCGAAATGTTGCGAACTTTATCATGTATACTTCAAAAGATTGTAAACTTAAAAACTAAAATTCATACATTTCTGAAAGTCATAAGTTTTTCATTGTGAGAGGACGGTAATGCTAGATTTTCATTTGCGCCGTGCGAGAAAAAAAGAGCAGACTGTTAAATAGAAATTGTGGTTAGCCAGTCGAGAGAAGTCGTATATAATGTTACCATAATGCTCTAGATAATATTTCCCTTGCAAATTTAAAATAAATATAACATTCGCGTAGTGTCAATCTCTTCTGGCTGACAAAGGCTGTTTTACAACTTCTTCAGAATAGTCCAGAAGAATAGGATATGTGGAAAAGCTTACGCAATGGTAATGCCAACTTGAAAGAACACCTTTTCAGAACTAATAAGGAAATACCATCTTGCCCAGGGGATTTGTGAATTTCAAGATCGTTAAAGACTAGCAACTGCACGAATACGAATGAAGATCTGTCCCATAGAGTGTTCAATACTCGGAGGTGCATGCAGCAAACAGATTGGCCTTGTCTTTAGAGTTGACAACTGGAGTGTCATTATAAATGGAGCTGCAGACAAGGCTGTATTTTTGCTTGTTTTCACGAATGACTAAAAATTTTTGCTTCCTTTGGGAAATTTAAGTATTTTTTGCCTCAGTTTTTGGTCGTAGGCGAATTTAACTCGCCGAAGATGAGCATTGCAGTCATTTCTGGTCTTAAGTGGGTTTTGTGGGGAATTGAGGAGAGTTTGAGAGGGTCCTGAAGGGGGACGCATCGTAGTCTTGAGGGAGTTTGGAGTAGATCTGCAGAGGGTATCTTGAGGGTGGTTTATAGCGTCTTGAGGTAGTCTTTAAGTAGTCTTAGGGTGTCTCGAGGGATTTTTTGGGGATATTTAGTGGGGTCTTGGGGGAGTCGTTAGGTGGTCTTGAGAGGGTTTAAAAAGTGGTCTTGAGGGGTATTGAGGGGGGTTCTTAGTTGGTGTTGAGTAGGTTTTTATGAGGGTTTTGTGGGGGTCCTAAGGGAATCATGAGTGGGGTCGTGGGTGGTCTTGAGGTTATCTTGAGGAGGTCTTTAGGTGACCTTGATGGGATTTTGGGGGTGTATTGAGTAGTCTTGAGATGGTTTTATGGGGGTCTAAAAGGGAACATGGTGGGGGGGGTTATTGAGGGTTTTTATTTCTAAAGTTGGGTCTTGAGTGTTTTGAGGGTATCTTAAGGGGGTTCTAGAGGAAATATTGATGGGGTCGTAACGTGGTCTTAACGGGGTCTTAACGGGGTCTTGAGCAGTCTCTAGGTGGTCATAAACCTCATTTGGTATTGTATTTCAATAAATTTCCGTGGTTCCGAATTCTTTGATTTCCATGAAATTTGGTATGTAGGAACTAATTGCGACTATAAGACTTGTTCCTATGGAAATTCTGGGATACGGTCATTAGGGACTTGAATTTCGGGAACTAAGCCATTTCTTAAGCGATTTCTATGAAATTTTGAATGCAGATGCGTCTATTAGACTTGTTCCTGTGGAAATTCGGGGTACGATCCTTAGGGATTTTTATGAAATTCGGTATGTAGGACTAAGATGACACTATAAGACTTATTTCTATGAAAATTCTGCGATACGGTCGTTACGACCTGGAATTTCGGGAACTAAGCCATTTCTCAAGCGAATTATATGAAATTCGTAATGCAGAACTAATATGGGACTATAAGACTTAATCCTATGGAAATTCTGGGGTACGGTTATTCGGGATCTAAGAGCCATTTCTCAAGCGATTTTTATGAAATTCGGTATGTGGGACTAAGATGCGACTATAAGACTTATTCCTATAGAAATTCTTGAATACGGTCATTGGGGACTGGAATTTGGGGAACTAAGCTATTTCTCAAGCGATTTCTATAAAATTCGGTATGTTGGACTAAGATGCGACTATAAGACTTGTTCTTATGGAAATTCTGTGATGCGGTCATTAGGGACTGGAATTTCGGGAACATAGCCACTTCTCAACTGATTTGTACGAAATTCGGTATGGCCACTTGAGTGTCTTTTGAGGGTCTTTTGGGAAGTATTTATTGAGGGTCTTTTGCGGGTCTTTTGAGAATATTTTGAGGATTTAAATAATTCTCTTTTTGTTTTGTTCGTTATGGTCCATGGAAAGAAAGAGAATTACAAAGTATAGGAAAAACAGCAACTTTATGCACTTTCGATCATAACTGACGGCAGGAACGACATTATTGGTTGATTCTTCTTTTGTTTTGTTCGTTATGCTTTTTTGCAAAAGAAAATTCGGGAAAGTTGCAAAATAAAGTAGGAAAATGTTAAAAACGATAAATTGGATATTTTTTGAGAAAATAACTTAATTGAATGTTGGTGAAATGGAAAATCTGGATAGACGCAGCAAGCCAGCCTAAATTAAAATAAAATTAAAGATCCGAAAGATCCTAAAAAGAATCCCAGAAGCCCCTGACAAAAATCACTAAAGACCCATAAAAACCCCTCAAAAGTCCCCAAAATATCCCAAAAAGAACCACAAAAGACCCCAAAAGAATCTTAAAATCCCCCTAAAGGACCATCAAAAGACCCTCAAAAGACCATACCGTATTTTATACGAATCGGTTGAGAATTTACTTATTCCCACAATTTTAAAATGTAAAATAAAAAATTAAAAAATCGCAAAAAAAAATTATTTTTGATACCGTACTCATTCTAACCGCCAATAAAGTAGTTTCATTTACAAAATTGTCGTGTACCATAAAGCATTGCAATGGACGATATAGTATTGTTCAAGCAAACAATCAAAACAAACAAATGCTTTGTTTCGATTGGTTTGCCATTACATTGCAATCGAAATGTAAATAAAACACATTGAGATTCATTGTGATTTCAAATTTAATGAGAACCAAATTTAATGGGAACCAATAATTTGAGGTTCTTAGTTGGTGTTGAGTAGGTTTTTATGAGGGTTTTGTGGGGGTCCTAAGGGAATCATGAGTGGGGTCGTGGGTGGTCTTGAGGTTATCTTGAGGAGGTCTTTAGGTGACCTTGATGGGATTTTGGGGGTGTATTGAGTAGTCTTGAGATGGTTTTATGGGGGTCTAAAAGGGAACATGGTGGGGGGGGTTGATAGGATCTTGAGCGGGGTCTTAGGAGGGTTTTGAAGAATTCTTAAGGGAGTCTTGAGCAGGGTCTTGTGGTGGTTTTGAGAGTGGTCTTAGGTGGTCTTGAGTACATTCTTAGGAGGATTTTGTGAGGGTCTTTAGGGAACTTGAGTGGGGTCTTAAGGGTTTCTTAGAAGGGTCGTGGGGTGGTCTTCAGGGGGTTTTGTAAGGATATTTAGTGGGGCCTTGAGGGAATTTTGAGTGTCATGAGTAGGGTCTTGATGGGATCTTAAGAAGGTTTTGAAGGGGTCTTGAGTGTTTTTTAAGAGGGTCGTGAGTGGAACCTTACGGGGGTTTTTAGGTGGTTTTGAGTGTTTTGATGGGTCCTTTAAGGAACCAAATGGGGTTTGAGGGGGTCTAGAGTGAGTTTATATGGGGGTAGCAACGTGGTCCTAATGTGATCTTGAAAGAGCCTTTAGGTAGTCTAAAAGGGGGTGCCGACGGGGTTTTGTGAGGATCTTTAGTGGGGTCTTGAGGAGGTTCTTACGTGGACTTGAGGGTATCTTGAGGGGGCCGTGAGAGGAGTCTGGAGGATGTCTTAAGAAGGTTTTTAGAGTGTTTTGGGGTGGTCTTGAGAAGATTTTGAGTGGAGTATTGAGGGTTTTTATTTCTAAAGTTGGGTCTTGAGTGTTTTGAGGGTATCTTAAGGGGGTTCTAGAGGAAATATTGATGGGGTCGTAACGTGGTCTTAACGGGGTCTTAACGGGGTCTTGAGCAGTCTCTAGGTGGTCATAAACCTCATTTGGTATTGTATTTCAATAAATTTCCGTGGTTCCGAATTCTTTGATTTCCATGAAATTTGGTATGTAGGAACTAATTGCGACTATAAGACTTGTTCCTATGGAAATTCTGGGATACGGTCATTAGGGACTTGAATTTCGGGAACTAAGCCATTTCTTAAGCGATTTCTATGAAATTTTGAATGCAGATGCGTCTATTAGACTTGTTCCTGTGGAAATTCGGGGTACGATCCTTAGGGATTTTTATGAAATTCGGTATGTAGGACTAAGATGACACTATAAGACTTATTTCTATGAAAATTCTGCGATACGGTCGTTACGACCTGGAATTTCGGGAACTAAGCCATTTCTCAAGCGAATTATATGAAATTCGTAATGCAGAACTAATATGGGACTATAAGACTTAATCCTATGGAAATTCTGGGGTACGGTTATTCGGGATCTAAGAGCCATTTCTCAAGCGATTTTTATGAAATTCGGTATGTGGGACTAAGATGCGACTATAAGACTTATTCCTATAGAAATTCTTGAATACGGTCATTGGGGACTGGAATTTGGGGAACTAAGCTATTTCTCAAGCGATTTCTATAAAATTCGGTATGTTGGACTAAGATGCGACTATAAGACTTGTTCTTATGGAAATTCTGTGATGCGGTCATTAGGGACTGGAATTTCGGGAACATAGCCACTTCTCAACTGATTTGTACGAAATTCGGTATGGCCACTTGAGTGTCTTTTGAGGGTCTTTTGGGAAGTATTTATTGAGGGTCTTTTGCGGGTCTTTTGAGAATATTTTGAGGATTTAAATAATTCTCTTTTTGTTTTGTTCGTTATGGTCCATGGAAAGAAAGAGAATTACAAAGTATAGGAAAAACAGCAACTTTATGCACTTTCGATCATAACTGACGGCAGGAACGACATTATTGGTTGATTCTTCTTTTGTTTTGTTCGTTATGCTTTTTTGCAAAAGAAAATTCGGGAAAGTTGCAAAATAAAGTAGGAAAATGTTAAAAACGATAAATTGGATATTTTTTGAGAAAATAACTTAATTGAATGTTGGTGAAATGGAAAATCTGGATAGACGCAGCAAGCCAGCCTAAATTAAAATAAAATTAAAGATCCGAAAGATCCTAAAAAGAATCCCAGAAGCCCCTGACAAAAATCACTAAAGACCCATAAAAACCCCTCAAAAGTCCCCAAAATATCCCAAAAAGAACCACAAAAGACCCCAAAAGAATCTTAAAATCCCCCTAAAGGACCATCAAAAGACCCTCAAAAGACCATACCGTATTTTATACGAATCGGTTGAGAATTTACTTATTCCCACAATTTTAAAATGTAAAATAAAAAATTAAAAAATCGGAAAAAAAAATTATTTTTGATACCGTACTCATTCTAACCGCCAATAAAGTAGTTTCATTTACAAAATTGTCGTGTACCATAAAGCATTGCAATGGATGATATAGTATTGTTCAAGCAAACAATCAAAACAAACAAATGCTTTGTTTCGATTGGTTTGCCATTACATTGCAATCGAAATGTAAATAAAACACATTGAGATTCATTGTGATTTCAAATTTAATGAGAACCAAATTTAATGGGAACCAATAATTTGGTTGACGTCATTCATTCGTCATTCTTACTTTGATTAAACCTTTCAGCTTTTCACAAATTCACAAAATGATCACAATCACAAACAAATTTATTGATTTATTTATTTTAGTACGTAATAAAATAATAAAATTATAAGAACATAATCGTACTTGCGTAGACATAATGAAACACTTGTTGAAGTGTATGAAATGTTGATAAGTATGTTGATAAGTATGAAATAATCACCCTTATTCGGATGGACCTTTTACTTAAAACGCCAATTGTCATTTTAAAACGTTTTTATTAGCTTGCTTTCGTGTATGTTTGTCTTTGCGGGTGGAATTTTGTAAATGATTTTAAACTAACTTCCCATTGAGAGACTTGAAACTTGAAACATAGCTCAGAACTGAATGAACATTGAGAAATCACAAAAAAAAAATAAGAAATCGCAAAAAAAATAAAAAATTAATTTAACACGATTTTGCAATTTGTTTCAGATCAAAGCAAACTACTACGCACAATAATCGTTTTAAAAGTTTAAAGCGTTTCTCTCGCTCTTACATTCCAAAATACGATCAACTACAACAGCTGATATTTGACACATCGAAATTGCTTACAAATTAAAAAATTTGGTTCAGAAATTTACTATTGTAAAAAAACAACCCATAAAAGTTAAAATTTTTCATGTAAATTCTCTAATAGAAGATACATATGTGTTTAAAATTTGAAGGAAATCATGCTAATTTTTAAAAAATTTACACCCTCCCCCTCCCTCATTTAGGAGGGATAAAACTCATATATATATCCATATATCCTATTAGAGAATTTGCATGAACAATTTTAATTTACATGGGCATTCCTCGGGACTCAGGACCCGATCAATCCAAAAAAATTCAAAAAGTGTTGTCCATTAGTGATACACATGTGTCTTAAATTTGAAGTAAATCGGGCTAATTTTTATATGGGGTCCCTTCAGGCCCGTTCACTTTAAGAATTTTACAAAAAAAATTTATCTATCGGAATAAAATTTTAAGAAAATCGGGTTATTTTTTTTAAAAAATTATATGAGGGTCACCAAATATATCTACGGTATTCAAATTATAAAATAAAATTTAAAAAATGCATATAATATTAATTAAAAAAAACTTAGTTGAATACAATGTTTTTAGTTTCACCTTCAAGAGCAAGAATAAACAAATTCTGAGGTGAACCCACGCAAGAGCAAGCAAAATAAAGTTGTCCGTGGGAAATACATGCCGATCTCAAATCTATACTCCGCAGTACTTAAGAAACGGTCGGACTTGTTGATCGTTATCGAAAACGCAAGTTTTACTGGAAAGTGCAATGTCTTAAATTTAAAAGGTAGAAATGAATGCTATGCGTGGAATAAAAACTGTTTCACACTGTCCATTTGCTGTTAAGAAAGTCGCTGTAATTATATCGCCCAGCATCTTTTTTACGCACAGTCTTGTGCCGTTGCAAAGTTTTGGCGAGTCGACATTCCGTAGTAAAAAATTTGGAGGTCCCACTGTTAGTAAAATACGATGTGATGACAAACCAGACGAAACCAGTGAGTTTAATAACTCTGTTAGATAATTAACTTTCTCATCAGCATATACTACGGTATCGAAAGACTTATATTCAGTGACTACGCTTATTAACATGGAAAATATTTGATTGTTTGTTTCGTGGTTGTCTCCATTTTTGGCAGCAAGAATGACCCTTTCTGGCAACCGGCTCAAAATGTGATAGTTTTGAGAAACAGTCGGATAAATAGAATTTATTAGTTCTGCGACAGATTTCAAATACCGGAAGTTAATTTTATATGGCCATAAGACACGGGTACTAATCCACCTTTTCCACTTTAAAGAAGGAGCGACTATGTTCTCAACCCAAACCCACGCGGTCACCTGTTACCATTCTAAGCACCACCTCTGTGACCGACCCCGAGAACTATAGAACAACACTAATATCGGTCAGCCCCCTCAGTTATCGGCCCAATCGTCTTACCATCACCATTCAACACAGCGACCCCGAAAACTATTGAATCGACACTAATATCGGTCACCCCTCCCCCGTTATCGACCCCATCCCCCTAGAGCTGTCTTACCATCACCATTCAACTCAGCGACCCCGAAAACCATAGAATCGACACTATTATCGGTCACCCCCTCCCACTAGAGCTGTCTTACCATCACCATTCAACTCAGCAACCCCGAAAACCATAGAATCAACACTAATATCGGTCACCCCCCCTCCGTTATACACCCAATCCCCCTAGAGCTGTCTTACCATCACCATTCAACTCAGCGACTCCGAAAACCATAGAATCGACACTAATATCGGTCTCCCCCTCCCCCTAGAGCTGTCTTACCATCACCATTCAACTCAGCAACCCCAAAAACCATACAATCGACACTAATATCGGTAACCCCCCTCCCCCCACAATTATCGACCCCATCCCCCTAGTCCTGTCTAACCATCACCATTCAGATCAGCCAGCAACCCCGAAATTTATAGAATCGACACTAATATCGGTCACCCCCTCCACCATTACTTATCGACATCCCCCTAGACCAGTCTAACCATCACCATTCAGATCAGCCAGCAACCCCGAAATTTATAGAATCGACACTAATATCGGTCACCCCCTCCACCATTACTTATCGACATCCCCCTAGAGCTGTTCTAGCGTTACCATTCAACTCAGCGACCCCGAGAACTATAGAATCGACACCAATATCAGTCACCTTTTTTAAAAAAAACTTCGTTTTTAAAAAAAACTTCGTTTTTAAAAAAAACCCTTTTTTTTTAATTTTTTATTTTTTTACACGCGCAACACGCGTCACAATTGGTTTATAACTAGTCCCATTCATTCCGAAATATACGAGTTCCTAACAAAAACTTCCACTACTATAGACACGAGCTAATGTATTCTGCAATGCGAGTGACTACACACATCCGTGTATTTATTTTCATTGTAATTTCATCTATAAACTAATTTATCTTAGGTGTTTCATTCACAAGCGATAGACTAATTTATCTTAGAAGTCTAATAGTATGCAACGTAAAAATTTCATAAGCGATAGGCCTTTTAGTCATTTCAGCGATTTCTTAAATAGACTGAAAAAACCACAATTTACTTTGCAAATGTTCAGGCTTAAAAAGAATCGATAGCGATGCGTAGATTGAGTATTTTTATACAGTTTTCTCAGGTAACCCCTATGAATGAAAAAATTACGCTAAGCCAAGATATACGGTACGACAAATGTATAAACATACATCCGTCCAAATGTACACACGTTGGTTGCCGTTCGGGCTCGCAATACCCATCACACTCTGGAACTGTATAAATTAGCAATGACCAGAATCTACAACCTCCTCTTCCAATACTATTAGCACCCATCTACAGGGTGTCCCATAATTCGTCAAGGATTATTTGGGATATGACTCCTGAGTATATTCTAAGAAAAAAATCGTCCTACAGTAAGGGTCTATCTCCAATGTTGACATGATTTATCGCGGATTTACGAAAAAGCTTACTTTAGTGTACCCGACTTTATTAACGGAAATTTATCTGTTAATACTAATGGTAGAAACTTCATTTAGGACTATTTTTTTAGAAGAAATACTAGCATTTGTAACTTCGTTTGTTACGAAACAGCAAAATTAAAATTGTTATCGGAGTTTCTTTTGTCTAACTAATTATATCAAATTCATAAATGTTCTCACAAAATATCTTTCCCTCAGCACTTTTTGCGGCATCACACTCGTAACTTGCTTGTTCCCAAGAATGTGCATACACACAGTTGTGCGCGACCGCAGACAATTCTTATCGGACTAGATAGTGTTGTTCTAGCAGCGCAATGCTGAGAGGATCGGATTGCATCCTTTTGGCATGGGCACAGGTGTCTTCGGCGGTTTCGCTAAATTCGCTAAAGGCACGTAAAGAGAGATGAAAAATGTAATGTCAGCATTCTAATTGAAAGGTATTTTGTGGATATTTATTATTAATTAAGAATTATTTTTTAATAAATTGTGTTTCATCTTTACGTGGTGACACGATAAACACCGTATTTTATTTGTATTAATTGCTTCCCCCCACCAGCGGCATTTAACTTTACAAATAATGACATTTATATATTGGTTTATGTGCCGGTATATTCTCATCATATTGTCAAGGTTTATGTGCCCTGACGAATCTTATGCTTCGAACAAAGAAACTTTGGAGTTCAAAGTAGAACTCTCCTAAACATTGGTGACCCCGGCGTGATTTAACACTGGTACTTAGTCAAACTTCCATTGTGATTTAAAGGAAGCATTGCCAGGGCTGTAACACTGGTACAACCTAGATCTAGCCATTGAGTTTTGGGATGAAGTGTACAAAACAAGTGATCCATAGATCGCTTTTGATATATTTGTTCAAAAGCTTCAATTTTACATTTCTAGCTGCGGAAAATGTTTCTACACAAAAAATAATAAGTTAAAACAACTAAAACAGTGGATGAATTTATCTTTACTGAAAAAATTAATTTAAAGAACAAACTTCGTGGTAAAATAAAGAGGCAAACTTGCAATAAAAGGCTCAAACATTGTTATGACTAAATTTGTAATAGATTTAAAATCGAAATTCCGCGTTGTAGAAAAAGGAATGGGATGTTGTGAATGAAATCTTAAATAAAAATAAGCCGAAAGTTGATATTTTTATCAAAAAAGATAGCTCTCTGAAGTAGCCAATTTATTTAATGATTATTTCTGCAATATATCTCATAACTTCAACAATACACCTTATTCGAATTAATGCAAATGTTCTAAAAAGTATTGTTCAAGACTGCATTATAGCCGATAGCTTTTTTTTTGAAAATGTTTCTTCATTGGAGATTTATAAAATTATAATGTCTCTCAAAACTTCTAATTCATATATCCAATATCTCCAATAAAATTTTGAAAAATATTGCATACTATACTATCGAATATAGAAGCTGTTCTGAGACTATGTGGGGATTTTTTTAAGTGCTTGAATGATTCTGAGATTGTTGCTTCTCTGTTTATTGACATAACCAAAACTTTCGACATGGTGGACCATGCTATATTACACCAGAAACTGTATAGGGCAGGTTTTCGAGGGTTTGTTTATGACTGGCTTGCATCCTATCTAAGTGACCGTAAACAAATATTAGCTCGACAAACATTGGCGTTCCTCAAGGTTCCGTTTTGGGGCCACTCCTCTTCTTAACTTATGTGAATTCACTTTTCATTCAACGTTTTAGTGGGAAAATAACCGCGTTTGCAGATGACACTGTATCTTACTCTGAAAAAAATCATTTTAACTTGTATATTGCCGTTAATAGTGACCTCGAAACTCTGCGCAAATGGTTTTTTGTTCATAAACTTATTATAAGTTAAAAAACTAAATTTATGATATTCAACATTTCTGCGTCTGTCTGTGAGGATTTGGAGTTGAAATATCATTCACCTCTTTGTCCTAAATATATTATAAATGTTTGTAGAAATCAAATTGCCATTACAACTTATAATTCAAACTCAAAGTGTTCCGATGGTTGCTTTTATATCAAACGGGTTGATACCTTTAAGTACCTTGGTATTACATTAGATAGAATATTAAGCTGGAAAGATCACGTTTCCAATTTATCACTATACTTAAATAACGTTTTAAGACAGTCGTATCACCTCAGTCTTTATTGTAGTCAGGATATTCTAAAATTAGTCTATAATGGTTTGTTAAAATCTAAGCTACAGTATGGTTAGACATGTTGGGGTGGTAATCACTCTAATAAAATTCAACCTTGGCTCATTAAGCAAAAGCATGCGATTCGTATTGTGTGCAGAGTTAGCCGCAGAACTCATAGTTTTGAGTTATTCAGGAAACTTGAAGTTCTCCCTCTATAGCATTTATATTTTTTAAAGTATTGAAAACATTTTTTGAAAAATCCGGGTATACTGCTTCAAGATTATATGTGTATCTTAGAAGCAAACCGGTGTCTTTTCCATAATTAAAATAAAACAGTTATGAGGTTATGTTCCTTTCGTACAATAAAATCAAATAATTCAACTTAATCTTTTCAAACCAGTCATATTCACTTAATCGAAGAATCAAAATAAAGGGTTGGTTGCAAATCAACTTTATTCCTTCTCTGCGAAACATTCAAAATCGTTCTATTGCATTCGAGTTTTTGTATGCGTGTATATAATATTTGTAGCAAAATGATTGTATTTCTTTTTGGCGCGAAAAATGTTAAACGTCAAAAAATTTCTTCAGCAAAATTAGTTGTGGTTAAATTTATCTAATGCGCAGTTGCGTTGTGATTAGGAGTACTTCAATACGAGTAAGTGAAGATCTATACTCGTATATAAAATCGAACCTCGGTAAGTAAATATGCTCCTT
The DNA here is from genome assembly GCA_947095585.1 of Nephrocerus scutellatus. Lineage (NCBI taxonomy): Eukaryota > Metazoa > Arthropoda > Insecta > Diptera > Pipunculidae > Nephrocerus > Nephrocerus scutellatus. Next base: position 66,992,198 of record OX352762.1, read on the forward strand.
TTGTTAAGCAAAATAAGTAAATTTATTAATAACCAATATTATAGTGCGTTGCCAAAATGGATTGCCAAGAAACGCCAACATTAACACAACTTCAACATAGTAGAAAAAAATCTGTACTAAAATTGTTTGGTATGTGATGGCTGTGGGGGACAAAACAAAACTTCGGCCATGGTTGAAATGGTTTTATATTGGCTTGATACAAAAGCACCTTCAACTATAAAATGTGTTGAATTGATATTTCCTGTAGCAGGACATTCCTACATACCACCCGATCGCGTTTTTGCGCAGACAAACAAGCAGACAGACAAGCTTTTAAGCAAACATCTTGGTACTGAGTGGAGAAATAATCCATCGTGTTTATTTTATAAAAAATTATTCGAACTACCGGATACAAAAGATTCCGATAAAACAAATGATTAGATTTGTGAGTTTCACATTGAAAACAACAGCTTACGAATTTAAACACTTTGGAATTTATTAATGAGTAGAACTCAATTTATTTTATTAGTTATTATTAATATTTTACCACAGACTGATTGAAATTTATGTGATTTATTTTTAATTTTTATTGTACTGACAATTTAATTTTTTATTTATTTCATGAATTTTAATAATATACGAATTTATGTTACAACATTGAATATTTAATTTTTATTTGCAAACTCAGCGTATTTCCATCGTAGTAATTGCAAATCAGAATTATTCCAAGCATTGGCAGAAAAACCAGCTTACTCCAAATTTAAATTAAAAATTACTTAAAATTGTGCTGTTTAATCATGAATCTTTGGTTAAATTTATTGTAATTATGTTCTTTCAATAAATCATAAACAAGCATAAAAGAAAAAACAAATATAATTTACAATTGAGAAGATTTTTTTGATTCGTGCAAAATTCATCAAAGTGGAAAAAACATCGGTTTGCTTCTAAGCTACATATATGGTTCCCATAATTTACGTGTAAATATGTAATATGTATTTAGTTACTGTACCAGAAATAAGAAAATCACACTTTTCACTCTTCTATGACATCACCACGCCTCTTAGATGCGAGAGACGTAAATCACTTTACTTAAAAAACCTAAAATCTTTGCTATTTTCCTATAACCACGATGAAATAGATTCAGTATTAAATGTTATAGTTTGATTAGTTTACAAAATTTATTATTTATTTTACAATTTTTATTAATTATTTGCATAATTTATTTTTTTTCGTAGTTTTTTTTAACTTAGTTTTTATTACATTTGTATTGACTTTCAATACTTCAATACTTTCTTAGTTTTAATTTAAAACCTAATGGTACATTCGCCTCTTGTCTTGTGACAATTGAATGTCCCTAACTGTTTCACTAAAAATTAAAGCCTAAATCAAAAACCTACATGATACCACTCAAGAATGGTTAGGTTAAGATAGGTTAGGTTGCGGTGGCAGCTAATGCTCACTTAGACCATTCGCGGTCCTTTGTGTTACCACAGGATCTTATACCTTTCCCCTTTTCAGAAGATCCATTCAGAGCTCTTAATGAATCGAAGTATGTCTCGCACTTTGCCGTTTTCGAGATCTGAGAGGTTATTCATTATCCGCTTACCCAAGTGTTTGTGCCTTCTGTGCATTAGTAGTGCCGGACATGAGCAAAGATGTTCTATAGTCTCTTCCTCCTCCTCGTCCATGCAACTTCTGCAGAAGTCATTACATTCGACACCCATTCTTCTCGCGTGTTTCCCTAGAAGGCAGTGTCCTGTCACAATCCCTACAACCGTTCTTAGTTCACGACTTTGTAGAGAAATACGCGCAGTTCAATGCTTCAAGTACAGCTTCGGCCAGACCTGTTTTGAAATATTGCAAGTATCGGTGTTTTCCCACCTTATATTTGTTATTGTTTCTGCGTCTTTCCGAAGCTCAAATTTCAGTGTCGCGATAGGACTCCCTACCTCCGCCCTTTCCGGTAGCTGCTGGAGAGTCGTACCACGTCTAGCTGCAGTTCCCCTCAACATCCGTCTGGCCCGGGATCCATATGATCCTTATATTGAACTGCTTACCCATCTCGTTAAGAGAGGAGTGACAGCTCAACGCCACCTTAGATTTCAGTGAGACCGCCTCCAACGATTTTATGGCCGCCTGGCTGTCCACATAAATGATAATCTTTATTGAGAATAATACATTATGCTTCAGCCAACTCATTACCTCTTCAATCGCTATCACCTCAGCCTGGTAGACGCTGCAGCGGACAGGTAGACGGACAGAGATGCTTACATTCAGCTTGTCACAGAAGACTCCTGCTCCTACTTTACCGTCTAGCTTAGAGCCATCCGTGAAAAACTGTATTGTTTCGTTATCGGTTACGTCGCTTTCTGTTTGCCAAATATATCTAGTGGGATCAGGTGGAGCATAACTTCCAAAGCGAGTTGGTGTAGATCTCAGCGCCCCGCTTATAAGCATACAGGCTCTTTGTACCTTCCCCAATATAATTATATACTCGGTTTTTTTCCATAGCTGGCCACCATACGCTTACCCCATACAGTAGTATTGGTCTCACTACCGACGTATAAAGCCAGTGTACCAGCTTTGGTTTCAAACCCCATTTTTACCAATGGCGTTCTTGCACGAGTATAAAGCAATATTCGCTTTATTTACTCGTTCTATTATATTAGGTTTCTAGCTCAGTTTCCTGTCCAAGATTGTCCCCAGAAATCTTGCTTTACCAGAAAAAACTAAGGGGGTACCATTTAGTGTTGGCGGATCAACTGTTGGAATTTTATATTTCCTGGTGAAAAGGATAAGCTCTGTCTTATTCGGGTTGATGCCCAGACCGCTTTTATTTGCCCATTCTTTAACGACTAGGAGGGCATTAGGTATTTTTCTGAGACAGCTAACGCTACATCATCAGCATACACTACCAGTTTCATCCCCTCTCCTTCCAGTTTCAACAGTAATTCGTTGATTACTACATTCCAGAGGAGATGGAATAATACACCTCCTTGCGGTGTTTCTCTAACCGCCTCTTTAAGATGGAACCACCCAGCTCCGCACTAGTAATCCTGCCTAGAAGCATATGATTGATTAGTTTGCTTATAGGGTAGTCCACATCTAGGTCGCGTTTTGCTCGCGATCTCTTTCGTTTGAACCAAGTGAGAATCCAGATGTTGCCTACTCATTTCTGAGTCACCCACCCGAAAGTTGATATTTTTATCAAAAAAGATAGCTCTCTGAAGTAGCCAATTTATTTAATGATTATTTCTGCAATATATCTCATAACTTCAACAATACACCTTATTCGAATTAATGCAAATGTTCTAAAAGTATTGTTCAAGACTGCATTATAGCCGATAGCTTTTTTTTTGAAAATGTTTCTTCATTGGAGATTTATAAAATTATAATGTCTCTCAAAACTTCTAATTCATATATCCAATATCTCCAATAAAATTTTGAAAAATATTGCATACTATACTATCGAATATAGAAGCTGTTCTGAGACTGTGTGGGGATTTTTTTAAGTGCTTGAATGATTCTGAGATTGTTGCTTCTCTGTTTATTGACATAACCAAAACTTTCGACATGGTGGACCATGCTATATTACACCAGAAACTGTATAGGGCAGGTTTTCGAGGGTTTGTTTATGACTGGCTTGCATCCTATCTAAGTGACCGTAAACAAATATTAGCTCGACAAACATTGGCGTTCCTCAAGGTTCCGTTTTGGGGCCACTCCTCTTCTTAACTTATGTGAATTCACTTTTCATTCAACGTTTTAGTGGGAAAATAACCGCGTTTGCAGATGACACTGTATCTTACTCTGAAAAAAATCATTTTTACTTGTATATTGCCGTTAATAGTGACCTCGAAACTCTGCGCAAATGGTTTTTTGTTCATAAACTTATTATAAGTTAAAAAACTAAATTTATGATATTCAACATTTCTGCGTCTGTCTGTGAGGATTTGGAGTTGAAATATCATTCACCTCTTTGTCCTAAATATATTATAAATGTTTGTAGAAATCAAATTGCCATTACAACTTATAATTCAAACTCAAAGTGTTCCGATGGTTGCTTTTATATCAAACGGGTTGATACCTTTAAGTACCTTGGTATTACATTAGATAGAATATTAAGCTGGAAAGATCACGTTTCCAATTTATCACTATACTTAAATAACGTTTTAAGACAGTCGTATCACCTCAGTCTTTATTGTAGTCAGAATATTCTAAAATTAGTCTATAATGGTTTGTTAAAATCTAAGCTACAGTATGGTTAGACATGTTGGGGTGGTAATCACTCTAATAAAATTCAACCTTGGCTCATTAAGCAAAAGCATGCGATTCGTATTGTGTGCAGAGTTAGCCGCAGAACTCATAGTTTTGAGTTATTCAGGAAACTTGAAGTTCTCCCTCTATAGCATTTATATTTTTTAAAGTATTGAAAACATTTTTTGAAAAATCCGGGTATACTGCTTCAAGATTATATGTGTATCTTAGAAGCAAACCGGTGTCTTTTCCATAATTAAAATAAAACAGTTATGAGGTTATGTTCCTTTCGTACAATAAAATCAAATAATTCAACTTAATCTTTTCAAACCAGTCATATTCACTTAATCAAAGAATCAAAATAAAGGGTTGGTTGCAAATCAACTTTATTCCTTCTCTGCGAAACATTCAAAATCGTTCTATTGCATTCGAGTTTTTGTATGCGTGTATATAATATTTGTAGCAAAATGATTGTATTTCTTTTTGGCGCGAAAAATGTTAAACGTCAAACGTACCATTTAGTGTTGGCGGATCAACTGTTGGAATTTTATATTTCCTGGTGAAAAGGATAAGCTCTGTCTTATTCGGGTTGATGCCCAGACCGCTTTTATTTGCCCATTCTTTAACGACTAGGAGGGCATTAGGTATTTTTCTGAGACAGCTAACGCTACATCATCAGCATACACTACCAGTTTCATCCCCTCTCCTTCCAGTTTCAACAGTAATTCGTTGATTACTACATTCCAGAGGAGATGGAATAATACACCTCCTTGCGGTGTTTCTCTAACCGCCTCTTTAAGATGGAACCACCCAGCTCCGCACTAGTAATCCTGCCTAGAAGCATATGATTGATTAGTTTGCTTATAGGGTAGTCCACATCTAGGTCGCGTTTTGCTCGCGATCTCTTTCGTTTGAACCAAGTGAGAATCCAGATGTTGCCTACTCATTTCTGAGTCACCCACCCGAGTTGAGTCAGGAAAATGAGTCTCCATGAGCAGTTCCAACGATTTCTCAATCAAAATCGTCCATGAACGATCCGGTTTTATTAAATAACTTGGAGTGGTTTTTGTCATAGAGAGAATCTTTCGTAGACGAGAGGTCTCCGAGGCCCCTTCCATTTTATCACAGAAGAGCCTCCAAGACTTCCTTTGTGCCTTTCTTGATTTCCTCTTATAATTTATGCGATGTTCCTTGTAGGATTCCCAATCCAGAGCCAGTCCCGATCTTTTAACTTTATTGAATGCTTTTCTGCTTGCCTTCTGATAAATCCCTAACTCCGCGGACCACCAAGTTGGCTTTTGTTTGCCCCTTGGTTTTATCACAGGGCAGGCAGCATCGAAGGAGCGATTCATGGCACCTGTTACAGTATCTACGCACGTTCCGTCTCGTTCCCCTTCGTCTCTATCACCGTCTTGTTGACAGTGCTTTCAGGCCAAAAAGGTTGCCTATCCTCGATACCAGAGAGGATTCACTGGACCGACTATCAGTCTCTAGGGCAAGCCCGATATCATCAGGGCAGTCGGGACCCCCGTTATCCGAATGGTCCGCTCCTTTACCATTATTGACATCGTCTGCCTTATTAAGCTTGAGAGTTATCGACCCGAAGCCGAAGTTAATAACTCCCTTAGTATTTGCAAAAGGAGCCAGGGATTCCTTGTTGATAACCATAGTTGATAATCTAAAGTTACCCTTAGCCTCCTCCTCTTTCACAATCTTCCAGTTTGATGCCGGAAGATCTGGATTGCTGACTACGATTATCTCCATAACAGCTTTAGCGTCGGCAGGTTCGGTAGGAAGCCAGACGCGCGCCCTTGGCCTGCTAGGAATTTCTTCCCTGCTTACGGTCACAAGCTTTGCTCCTGGGCACACTTCACCCACTTCGGAAATCCCTTTTTTTTTATAGAGATCAACTGATCTCTGATCTGAGCACGCCGTCAGCTTAACGCGTCCTTGATACCAACCTGCATCTCTGCAGGAAGGGGGAGGTCCCGGATTCTCTCTCAGAACCTTTAGGAAAATAGAGTTTAGCGCGTTTAACACTATTTTCCATTTTCCTGGAGTGATGCTCCCATCCTTACGACTATTGTCAATGACGGCTAACATCAGCCCTTGCTCTTTGACGATATAACTAAACGATTTCGTCTTGTGCGTCTTAAGAGCCACCGGTGGAGTCTCCGCTTTCACCTTAGCTTGTTTGCTGCTTCTGGCTTCAACCTCTTCCTAAGACCTTTGCCTTTTCGGCCTTGGCGGGGTTTTTTCCACCTTCCGCAGTTAACTTCGCCCATGCTACGGACTCCTTTTGTCTCTTAGTTAGCTGCTCCTTAGGGATATCAGCCAACTTTTCTAAGACTTTAAAAGCCGCGCGACGATCCCGGTACCGTTTCTTCGTCGGCGGTATATTGCGTGACCCGTTATCTGCTTCACTTTTGCTGGTGGTACTGGTCCCTGACCTATGGGCCTTAGGATCCAATACTACCTGCTTTTTATCGACCGGGACCTCACCTTTACGGTGAGAGCCACTTGCCAAGCTTGTTTCGTTCTTGGTCTCGGTTTGTTTCGGTATTAGTTGAGTGCCGGTCTCGGTTTGAAAAGAAAATTTTTTGTGCTTCATTGTGAGTCCCACGAGTGTCGGAGAAAGGGTGGTCCACCCGCGCAGAGATCCGCATACGTAGGTACGGTAGGATACATCTAGAGGTTACCAGGTATCTAATTGGCTCCGATAGAGACTGTCTGAGAAAAGGACATTTCTCTGCAAAGCGTTCCCTAAGAGGATGCAAAACATGCAATAAAAAACACAACACTCTCTTCCACATTGATGGAGACAAAAACCACAAGTGCCGTTGCCACCGGATACTCCAGCCTTCAAACCAGCAGCACCCACACCAACGAGAGTAGTTCAACTCGCTCTTACACTGTCCACATTAACTAATTTCAACGAACATTCTTTCATTTTCGGAACGGCCAAGTTGAAGCTATCCAACGTGGGAATAGAAGTCAATTGTCGAGCTTTATTGGATTCAGGTTCACAAGTAAAGATTAGTGAAAGAATCGTTAAAAGGCTCGCACTCACATCATCGGCGACAAACATATGCATTCAAGGCATCGGACAAGCTAAGCAGAGGTCACAACGCAGAGTCAATGTTAAGTTGAACTCAACTAGAAAGGCATTTTCAACCAGATTTGTATTCACAAACATCATTTCGCAACAACCAAGACACAGTATCGATATTTCTTCCTGGAAGTTACCACATAATCTAACGATAGCAGATCAAGAATTCTATTATGCGGACAGCATTGACATCTTATAGAAGCCGAACTTTTCTTCCAACTATTGTCCGTCGGTCAAATAAATTTTTGATTGCATCTTCCAACTTTGCAAAATACAGTTTTCGGTTGGATCGTAGCCGGTAAATTTACATCATCATCAAGCCTAGCTGTCTATGGTATGTGTGCAGAGGATGAAGTTGACCTCAATTCTACGATAAAACAATTCTGGGACGCAGAAGAAATACGAGGAAGTTACTTTCCATCGGCGGAGAAGCGCTGCGAGACATACTATGACCAAACACATTCCAGAGACGAAAATGGTCGGTTCACATTGAGCTTGCCATTCTCAGATGATCCAAAATTATTAGGCGAATCAAGAGGCATTGCTTATCGTAGATTTATGTCTCTTGTAGAAAACTGACAGCAAATCAAGAAATTCAGAAACGGTATATCGCCTTCAGGGAGGAATATCAGCGGTTGGGTCATATGGAGTTTGTAAAAACTATACCTCCAACGCACTATTTCCTTCCACACCACTACGTGCTAAAGCCCAGATAGCAGTTCTACAAAATTAAGTGTACAACCTAGATCTAGCCATTGAGTTTTGGGATGAAGTGTACAAAACAAGTGATCCATAGATCGCTTTAGATATATTTGTTCAAAAGCTTCAATTTTACATTTCTAGCTACGGAAAATGTTTCTACACAAAAAATAATAAGTTAAAACAACTAAAACAGTGGATGAATTTATCTTTACTCAAAAAAATTAATTAAAAGAACAAACTTCGTGGTAAAATAAAGAGGCAAACTTGCAATATAAGGCTCAAACATTGTTATGACTAAATTTGTAATAGATTTAAAATCGAAATTCCGCGTTGTAGAAAAAGGAATGGGATGTTGTGAATGAAATCTTAAATAAAAATAAGCCGAAAGTTGATATTTTTATCAAAAAAGATAGCTCTTTAGTTAATGACCTTCTGAAGTAGCCAATTTATTTAATGATTATTTCTGCAATATATCTCATAACTTCAACAATACACCTTATTTGAATTAATGCAAATGTTCTAAAAGTATTGTTCAAGACTGCATTATAGCCGATAGCTTTTTTTTGAAAATGTTTCTTCATTGATTTGGAGTTGAAATATCATTCACCTCTTTGTCCTAAATATATTATAAATGTTTGTAGAAATCAAATTGCCATTACAACTTATAATTCAAACTCAAAGTGTTCCGATGGTTGCTTTTATATCAAACGGGTTGATACCTTTAAGTACCATGGTATTACATTAGATAGAAGATTAAGCTGGAAAGATCACGTTTCCAATTTATCACTATACTTAAATAACGTTTTAAGACAGTCGTATCACCTCAGTCTTTATTGTAGTCAGGATATTCTAAAATTAGTCTATAATGGTTTGTTAAAATCTAAGCTACAGTATGGTTAGACCTGTTGGGGTGGTACTCACTCTAATAAAATTCAACCTTTGCTCATTAAGAAAAAGCATGCGATTCGTATTGTGTGCAGAGTTAGCCGCAGAACTCATAGTTTTGAGTTATTCAGGAAACTTGAAGTTCTCCCTCTATAGCATTTATATTTTTTAAAGTATTGAAAACATTTTTTGAAAAATCCGGGTATACTGCTTCAAGATTATATGTGTATCTTAGAAGCAAACCGGTGTCTTTTCCATAATTAAAAAAAAACAGTTATGAGGTTATGTTCCTTTCGTACAATAAAATCAAATAATTCAACTTAATCTTTTCAAACCAGTCATATTCACTTAATCAAAGAATCAAAATAAAGGGTTGGTTGCAAATCAACTTTATTCCTTCTCTGCGAAACATTCAAAATCGTTCTATTGCATTCGAGTTTTTGTATGCGTGTATATAATATTTGTAGCAAAATGATTGTATTTCTTTTTGGCGCGAAAAATGTTAAACGTCAAAAAATTTCTTCAGCAAAATTAATTGTGGTTAAATTGATCTAATGCGCAGTTGCGTTGTGATTAGGGGTACTTCAATACGAGTAAGTGAAGATCTATACTCGTATATAAAATCGAACCTCGGTAAGTAAATATGCTCCTTTTGTTAAGCAAAATTAGTAAATTTATTAATAACCAATATTATAGTGCGTTGCCAAAATGGATTGCCAAGAAACGCCAACATTAACACAACCTCAACATAGTAGAAAAAAATCTGTACTAAAATTGTTTGGTATGTGATGGCCGTGGGGGACAAAACAAAACTTCGGCCATGGTTGAAATGGTTTTATATTGGCTTGATACAAAAGCACCTTCAACTATAAAATGTGTTGAATTGATATTTCCTGTAGCAGGACATTCCTACATACCACCCGATCGCGTTTTTGCGCAGACAAACAAGCAGACAGACAAGCTTTTAAGCAAACATCTTGGTACTGAGTGGAGAAATAATCCATCGTGTTTATTTTATAAAAAATTATTCGAACTACCGGATACAAAAGATTCCGATAAAACAAATGATTAGATTTGTGAGTTTCACATTGAAAACAACAGCTTACGAATTTAAACACTTTGGAATTTATTAGTAGAACTCAATTTATTTTATTAGTTATTATTAATATTTTACCACAGACTGATTGAAATTTATGTGATTTATTTTTAATTTTTATTGTACTGACAATTTAATTTTTTTATTTATTTCATGAATTTTAATAATATACGAATTTATGTTACAACATTGAATATTTAATTTTTATTTGCAAACTCAGCGTATTTCCATCGTAGTAATTGCAAATCAGAATTATTCCAAGCATTGGCAGAAAAACCAGCTTACTCCAAATTTAAATTAAAAATTACTTAAAATTGTGCTGTTTAATCATGAATCGTTGGTTAAATTTATTGAAATTATGTTCTTTCAATAAATCATAAATAAGCATAAAAGAAAAAACAAATATAATTTACAATTGAGAAGATTTTTTTGATTCGTGCAAAATTCATCAAAGTGGAAAAAACATCGGTTTGCTTCTAAGCTACATATATGGTTCCCATAATTTACGTATAAATATGTAATATGTATTTAGTTACTGTACCAGAAATAAGAAAATCACACTTTTCACTCTTCTATGACATCACCACGCCTCTTAGATGCGAGAGACGTAAATCACTTTACTTAAAAAACCTAAAATCTTTGCTATTTTCCTATAACCACGATGAAATAGATTCAGTATTAAATGTTATAGTTTGATTAGTTTACAAAATTTATTATTTATTTTACAATTTTTATTAATTATTTGCATAATTTATTTTTTTTCGTAGTTTTTTTTAACTTAGTTTTTATTACATTTGTATTGACTTTCAATACTTCAATACTTTCTTAGTTTTAATTTAAAACCTAATGGTACATTCGCCTCTTGTCTTGTGACAATTGAATGTCCCTAACTGTTTCACTAAAAATTAAAGCCTAAATCAAAAACCTACATGATACCACTCAAGAATGGTTAGGTTAAGATAGGTTAGGTTGCGGTGGCAGCTAATGCTCACTTAGACCATTCGCGGTCCTTTGTGTTACCACAGGATCTTATACCTTTCCCCTTTTTAGAAGATATATTCAGAGCTCTTAATGAATCGAAGTATGTCTCGCACTTTGCCGTTTTCGAGATCTGAGAGGTTATTCATTATCCGCTTACCCAAGTGTTTGTGCCTTCTGTGCATTAGTAATGCCGGACATGAGCAAAGATGTTCTATAGTCTCTTCCTCCTCCTCGTCCATGCAACTTCTGCAGAAGTCATTACATTCGACACCCATTCTTCTCGCGTGTTTCCCTAGAAGGCAGTGTCCTGTCACTATCCCTACAACCGTTCTTAGTTCACGACTTTGTAGAGAAATACGCGCAGTTCAATGCTTCAAGTACAGCTTCGGCCAGACCTGTTTTGAAATATTGCAAGTATCGGTGTTTTCCCACCTTATATTTGTTATTGTTTCTGCGTCTTTCCGAAGCTCAAATTTCAGTGTCGCGATAGGACTCCCTACCTCCGCCCTTTCCGGTAGCTGCTGGAGAGTCGTACCACGTCTAGCTGCAGTTCCCCTCAACATCCGTCTGGCCCGGGATCCATATGATCCTTATATTGAACTGCTTACCCATCTCGTTAAGAGAGGAGTGACAGCTCAACGCCACTTTAGATTTCAGTGAGACTACCTCCAACGATTTTATGGCCGCCTGGCTGTCCACATAAATGATAATCTTTATTGAGAATAATACATTATGCTTCAGCCAACTCATTACCTCTTCAATCGCTATCACCTCAGCCTGGTAGACGCTGCAGCGGACAGGTAGACGGACAGAGATGCTTACATTCAGCTTGTCACAGAATACTCCTGCTCCTACTTTACCGTCTAGCTTAGAGCCATCCGTGAAAAACTGTATTGTTTCGTTATCGGTTACGTCGCTTTCTGTTTGCCAAATATATCTAGTGGGATCAGGTGGAGCATAACTTCCAAAGCGAGTTGGTGTAGATCTCAGCGCCCCGCTTATAAGCATACAGGCTCTTTGTACCTTCCCCAATATACTTATATACTCGGTTTTTTCCATAGCTGGCCACCATACGCTTACCCCATACAGTAGTATTGGTCTCACTACCGACGTATAAATCCAGTGTACCAGCTTTGGTTTCAAACCCCATTTTTACCAATGGCGTTCTTGCACGAGTATAAAGCAATATTCGCTTTATTTACTCGTTCTATTATATTAGGTTTCTAGCTCAGTTTCCTGTCCAAGATTGTCCCCAGAAATCTTGCTTTACCAGAAAAAACTAAGGGGGTACCATTTAGTGTTGGCGGATCAACTGTTGGAATTTTATATTTCCTGGTGAAAAGGATAAGCTCTGTCTTATTCGGGTTGATGCCCAGACCGCTTTTATTTGCCCATTCTTTAACGACTAGGAGGGTATGAGGTATTTTTCTGAGACAGCTAACGCTACATCATCAGCATACACTACCAGTTTCATCCCCTCTCCTTCCAGTTTCAACAGTAATTCGTTGATTACTACATTCCAGAGGAGATGGAATAATACACCTCCTTGCGGTGTTTCTCTAACCGCCTCTTTAAGATGGAACCACCCAGCTCCGCACTAGTAATCCTGCCTAGAAGCATATGATTAATTAGTTTGCTTATAGGGTAGTCCACATCTAGGTCGCGTTTTGCTCGCGATCTCTTTCGTTTGAACCAAGTGAGAATCCAGATGTTGCCTACTCATTTCTGAGTCACCCACCCGAGTTGAGTCAGGAAAATGAGTCTCCATGAGCAGTTCCAACGATTTCTCAATCAAAATCGTCCATGAACGATCCGGTTTTATTAAATAACTTGGAGTGGTTTTTGTCATAGAGAGAATCTTTCGTAGACGAGAGGTCTCCGAGGCCCCTTCCATTTTATCACAGAAGAGCCTCCAAGACTTCCTTTGTGCCTTTCTTGATTTCCTCTTATAATTTATGCGATGTTCCTTGTAGGATTCCCAATCCAGAGCCAGTCCCGTTCTTTTAACTTTATTGAATGCTATCCTGCTTGCCTTCTGATAAGTCCCTAACTCCGCGGACCACCAAGTTGGCTTTTGTTTGCCCCTTGGTTTTATCACAGGGCAGGCAGCATCGAAGGAGCGATTCATGGCACCTGTTACAGTATCTACGCACGTTCCGTCTCGTTCCCCTTCGTCTCTATCACCGTCTTGTTGACAGTGCTTTCAGGCCAAAAAGGTTGCCTATCCTCGATACCAGAGAGGATTCACTGGACCGACTATCAGTCTCTAGGGCAAGCCCGATATCATCAGGGCAGTCGGGACCCCCGTTATCCGAATGGTCCGCTCCTTTACCATTATTGACATCGTCTGCCTTATTAAGCTTGAAGTTTCTTCGTCGGCGGTATATTGCGTGACCCGTTATCTGCTTCACTTTTGCTGGTGGTACTGGTCCCTGACCTATGGGCCTTATGATCCAATACTACCTGCTTTTTATCGACCGGGACCTCACCTTTACGGTGAGAGCCACTTGCCAAGCTTGTTTCGTTCTTGGTCTCGTTTTGTTTCGGTATTAGTTGAGTGCCGGTCTCGGTTTGAAAAGAAAATTTTTTGTGCTTCATTGTGAGTCCCACGAGTGTCGGAGAAAGGGTGGTCCACCCGCGCAGAGATCCGCATACGTAGGTACGGTAGGATACATCTAGAGGTTACCAGGTATCTAGATGGCTCCGATAGAGACTGTCTGAGAAAAGGACATTTCTCTGCAAAGCGTTCCCTAAGAGGATGCAAAACATGCAATAAAAAACACAACACTCTCTTCCACATTGATGGAGACAAAAACCACAAGTGCCGTTGCCACCGGATACTCCAGCCTTCAAACCAGCAGCACCCACACCAACGAGAGTAGTTCAACTCGCTCTTACACTGTCCACATTAACTAATTTCAACGAACATTCTTTCATTTTCGGAACGGCCAAGTTGAAGCTATCCAACGTGGGAATAGAAGTCAATTGTCGAGCTTTATTGGATTCAGGTTCACAAGTAAAGATTAGTGAAAGAATCGTTAAAAGGCTCGCACTCACATCATCGGCGACAAACATATGCATTCAAGGCATCGGACAAGCTAAGCAGAGGTCACAACGCAGAGTCAATGTTAAGTTGAACTCAACTAGAAAGGCATTTTCAACCAGATTTGTATTCACAAACATCATTTCGCAACAACCAAGACACAGTATCGATATTTCTTCCTGGAAGTTACCACATAATCTAACGATAGCAGATCAAGAATTCTATTATGCGGACAGCATTGACATCTTATAGAAGCCGAACTTTTCTTCCAACTATTGTCCGTCGGTCAAATAAATTTTTGATTGCATCTTCCAACTTTGCAAAATACAGTTTTCGGTTGGATCGTAGCCGGTAAATTTACATCATCATCAAGCCTAGCTGTCTATGGTATGTGTGCAGAGGATGAAGTTGACCTCAATTCTACGATAAAACAATTCTGGGAAATGGAAGACGCAGAAGAAATACGAGGAAGTTACTTTAGATCGGCGGAGAAGCGCTGCGAGACATACTATGACCAAACACATTCCAGAGACGAAAATGGTCGGTTCACATTGAGCTTGCCATTCTCAGATGATCCAAAATTATTAGGCGAATCAAGAGGCATTGCTTATCGTAGATTTATGTCTCTTGTAGAAAACTGACAGCAAATCAAGAAATTCAGAAACGGTATATCGCCTTCAGGGAGGAATATCAGCGGTTGGGTCATATGGAGTTTGTAAAAACTATACCTCCAACGCACTATTTCCTTCCACACCACTACGTGCTAAAGCCCAGATAGCAGTTCTACAAAATTAAGTGTACAACCTAGATCTAGCCATTGAGTTTTGGGATGAAGTGTACAAAACAAGTGATCCATAGATCGCTTTTGATATATTTGTTCAAAAGCTTCAATTTTACATTTCTAGCTGCGGAAAATGTTTCTACACAAAAAATAATAAGTTAAAACAACTAAAACAGTGGATGAATTTATCTTTACTCAAAAAAATTAATTTAAAGAACAAACTTCGTGGTAAAATAAAGAGGCAAACTTGCAATATAAGGCTCAAACATTGTTATGACTAAATTTGTAATAGATTTAAAATCGAAATTCCGCGTTGTAGAAAAAGGAATGGGATGTTGTGAATGAAATCTTAAATAAAAATAAGCCGAAAGTTGATATTTTTATCAAAAAAGATAGCTCTTTAGTTAATGACCTTCTGAAGTAGCCAATTTATTTAATGATTATTTCTGCAATATATCTCATAACTTCAACAATACACCTTATTCGAATTAATGCAAATGTTCTAAAAGTATTGTTCAAGACTGCATTATAGCCGATAGCTTTTTTTTGAAAATGTTTCTTCATTGATTTGGAGTTGAAATATCATTCACCTCTTTGTCCTAAATATATTATAAATGTTTGTAGAAATCAAATTGCCATTACAACTTATAATTCAAACTCAAAGTGTTCCGATGGTTGCTTTTATATCAAACGGGTTGATACCTTTAAGTACCATGGTATTACATTAGATAGAAGATTAAGCTGGAAAGATCACGTTTCCAATTTATCACTATACTTAAATAACGTTTTAAGACAGTCGTATCACCTCAGTCTTTATTGTAGTCAGGATATTCTAAAATTAGTCTATAATTTTTGTTAAAATCTAAGCTACAGTATGGTTAGACCTGTTGGGGTGGTACTCACTCTAATAAAATTCAACCTTTGCTCATTAAGAAAAAGCATGCGATTCGTATTGTGTGCAGAGTTAGCCGCAGAACTCATAGTTTTGAGTTATTCAGGAAACTTGAAGTTCTCCCTCTATAGCATTTATATTTTTTAAAGTATTGAAAACATTTTTTGAAAAATCCGGGTATACTGCTTCAAGATTATATGTGTATCTTAGAAGCAAACCGGTGTCTTTTCCATAATTAAAATAAAACAGTTATGAGGTTATGTTCCTTTCGTACAATAAAATCAAATAATTCAACTTAATCTTTTCAAACCAGTCATATTCACTTAATCAAAGAATCAAAATAAAGGGTTGGTTGCAAATCAACTTTATTCCTTCTCTGCGAAACATTCAAAATCGTTCTATTGCATTCGAGTTTTTGTATGCGTGTATATAATATTTGTAGCAAAATGATTGTATTTCTTTTTGGCGCGAAAAATGTTAAACGTCAAAAAATTTCTTCAGCAAAATTAGTTGTGGTTATATTGATCTAATGCGCAGTTCCGTTGTGATTGGGAGTACTTCAATACGAGTAAGTGAAGATCTATACTCGTATATAAAATCAAACCTCGGTAAGTAAATATGCTCCTTTTGTTAAGCAAAATTAGTAAATTTATTAATAACCAATATTATAGTGCGTTGCCAAAATGGATTGCCAAGAAACGCCAACATTAACACAACCTCAACATAGTAGAAAAAAATCTGTACTAAAATTGTTTGGTATGTGATGGCTGTGGGGGACAAAACAAAACTTCGGCCATGGTTGAAATGGTTTTATATTGGCTTGATACAAAAGCACCTTCAACTATAAAATGTGTTGATATTTCCTGTAGCAGGACATTCCTACATACCACCCGATCGCGTTTTTGCGCAGACAAACAAGCAGACAGACAAGCTTTTAAGCAAACATCTTGGTACTGAGTGGAGAAATAATCCATCGTGTTTATTTTATAAAAAATTATTCGAACTACCGGATACAAAAGATTCCGATAAAACAAATGATTAGATTTGTGAGTTTCACATTGAAAACAACAGCTTACGAATTTAAACACTTTGGAATTTATTAATGAGTAGAACTCAATTTATTTTATTAGTTATTATTAATATTTTACCACAGACTGATTGAAATTTATGTGATTTATTTTTAATTTTTATTGTACTGACAATTTAATTTTTTTATTTATTTCATGAATTTTAATAATATACGCATTTATGTTACAACATTGAATATTTCATTTTTACTTGCAAACTCAGCGTATTCCCATCGTAGTAATTGCAAATCAGAATTATTCCAAGCATTGGCAGAAAAACCAGCTTACTCCAAATTTAAATTAAAAATTACTTAAAATTGTGCTGTTTAATCATGAATCGTTGGTTAAATTTATTGAAATTTTGTTCTTTCAATAAATCATAAACAAGCTTAAAAGAAAAAACAAATATAATTTACAATTGGAAAGATTTTTTTGATTCGTGCAAAATTCATCAAAGTGGAAAAAACATCGGTTTGCTTCTAAGCTACATATATGGTTCCCATAATTTACGTGTAAATATGTAATATGTATTTAGTTACTGTACCAGAAATAAGAAAATCACACTTTTCACTCTTCTATGACATCACCACGCCTCTTAGATGCGAGAGACGTAAATCACTTTACTTAAAAAACCTAAAATCTTTGCTATTTTCCTATAACCACGATGAAATAGATTCAGTATTAAATGTTATAGTTTGATTAGTTTACAAAATTTATTATTTATTTTACAATTTTTATTAATTATTTGCATAATTTATTTTTTTCTTTTTTTTCTCTTTATTTTTAACTTAGTTTTTATTACATTTGTATTGACCCCCTTCAATACTTTCTTAGTTTTAATTTAAAACCGAATGGTACATTCGCCTCTTGTATTGTGACAATTGAATGTCCCTAACTGTTTCACTAAAAATTAAAGCCTAAATCAAAAACCTACATGATACCACTCAAGAATGGTTAGGTTAAGATAGGTTAGGTTGCGGTGGCAGCTAATGCTCACTTAGACCATTCGCGGTCCTTTGTGTTACCACAGGATCTTATACCTTTCCTCTTTTCAGAAGATCCATTCAGAGCTCTTAATGAATCGAAGTATGTCTCGCACTTTGCCGTTTTCGAGATCTGAGAGGTTATTCATTATCCGCTTACCCAAGTGTTTGTGCCTTCTGTGCATTAGTAGTGCCGGACATGAGCAAAGATGTTCTATAGTCTCTTCCTCCTCCTCGTCCATGCAACTTCTGCAGAAGTCATTACATTCGACACCCATTCTTCTCGCGTGTTTCCCTAGAAGGCAGTGTCCTGTCACTATCCCTACAACCGTTCTTAGTTCACGACTTTGTAGAGAAATACGCGCAGTTCAATGCTTCAAGTACAGCTTCGGCCAGACCTGTTTTGAAATATTGCAAGTATCGGTGTTTTCCCACCTTATATTGGTTATTGTTTCTGCGTCTTTCCGAAGCTCAAATTTCAGTGTCGCGATAGGACTCCCTACCTCCGCCCTTTCCGGTAGCTGCTGGAGAGTCGTACCACGTCTAGCTGCAGTTCCCCTCAACATCCGTCTGGCCCGGGATCCATATGATCCTTATATTGAACTGCTTACCCATCTCTTTAAGAGAGGAGTGACAGCTCAACGCCACTTTAGATTTCAGTGAGACTACCTCCAACGATTTTATGGCCGCCTGGCTGTCCACATAAATGATAATCTTTATTGAGAATAATACATTATGCTTCAGCCAACTCATTACCTCTTCAATCGCTATCACCTCAGCCTGGTAGACGCTGCAGCGGACAGGTAGACGGACAGAGATGCTTACATTCAGCTTGTCACAGAAGACTCCTGCTCCTACTTTACCGTCTAGCTTAGAGCCATCCGTGAAAAACTTTATTGTTTCGTTATCGGTTACGTCGCTTTCTGTTTGCCAAATATATCTAGTGGGATCAGGTGGAGCATAACTTCCAGAGCGAGTTGGTGTAGATCTCAGCGCCCCGCTTATAAGCATACGAATCTTTGTACCTTCCCCAATATAGCTGGCCACCATACGCTTACCCCATACAGTAGTATTGGTCTCACTACCGACGTATAAAGCCAGTGTACCAGCTTTGGTTTCAAACCCCATTTTTACCAATGGCGTTCTTGCACGAGTATAAAGCAATATTCGCTTTATTTACTCGTTCTATTATATTAGGTTTCTAGCTCAGTTTCCTGTCCAAGATTGTCCCCAGAAATCTTTGTTGGCGGATCAATTGTTGGAATTTTATATTTCCTGGTGAAAAGGATAAGCTCTGTCTTATTCGGGTTGATGCCCAGACCGCTTTTATTTGCCCATTCTTTAAAGACTAGGAGGGCACGAGGTATTTTTCTGAGACAGCTAACGCTACATCATCAGCATACACTACCACTTTCATCCCCTCTCTTTCCAGTTTCAACAGTAATTCGTTGATTACTACAATCCAGAGGAGATGGAATAATACACCTCCTTGCGGTGTTTCTCTAACCGCCTCTTTAAGATGGAACCACCCAGAACCGCACTAGTAATCCTGCCTAGAAGCATATGATTGATTAGTTTGCTTATAGGGTAGTCCACATCTAGGTCGCGTTTTGCTCGCGATCTTTTTCGTTTGAACCAAGTGAGAATCCAGATGTTGCCTACTCATTTCTGAGTCACCCACCCGAGTTGAGTCAGGAAAATGAGTCTCCATGAGCAGTTCCAACGATTTCTCAATCAAAATCGTCCATGAACGATCCGGTTTTATTAAATAACTTGGAGTGGTTTTTGTCATAGAGAGAATCTTTCGTAGACGAGAGGTCTCCGAGGCCCCTTCCATTTTATCACAGAAGAGCCTCCAAGACTTCCTTTGTGCCTTTCTTGATTTCCTCTTATAATTTCTGCGATGTTCCTTGTAGGATTCCCAATCCAGAGCCAGTCCCGTTCTTTTAACTTTATTGAATGCTTTCCTGCTTGCCTTCTGATAAGTCCCTAACTCCGCGGACAACCAAGTTGGCTTTTGTTTGCCCCTTGGTTTTATCACAGGGCAGGCAGCATCGAAGGAGCGATTCATGGCACCTGTTACAGTATCTACGCACGTTCCGTCTCGTTCCCCTTCGTCTCTATCACCGTCTTGTTGACAGTGCTTTCAGGCCAAAAAGGTTGCCCATCCTCGATACTAGAGAGGATTCACTGGACCGACTATCAGTCTCTAGGGCAAGCCCGATATCATCAGGGCAGTCGGGACCCCCGTTATCCGAATGGTCCGCTCCATTCATTCTGTCATTTTCGGAACGGCCAAGTTGAAGCTATCCAACGTGGGAATAGAAGTCAATTGTCGAGCTTTATTGGATTCAGGTTCACAAGTAAAGATTAGTGAAAGAATCGTTAAAAGGCTCGCACTCACATCATCGGCGACAAACATATGCATTCAAGGCATCGGACAAGCTAAGCAGAGGTCACAACGCAGAGTCAATGTTAAGTTGAACTCAACTAGAAAGGCATTTTCAACCAGATTTGTATTCACAAACATCATTTCGCAACAACCAAGACACAGTATCGATATTTCTTCCTGGAAGTTACCACATAATCTAACGATAGCAGATCAAGAATTCTATTATGCGGACAGCATTGACATCTTATAGAAGCCGAACTTTTCTTCCAACTATTGTCCGTCGGTCAAATAAATTTTTGATTGCATCTTCCAACTTTGCAAAATACAGTTTTCGGTTGGATCGTAGCCGGTAAATTTACATCATCATCAAGCCTAGCTGTCTATGGTATGTGTGCAGAGGATGAAGTTGACCTCAATTCTACGATAAAACAATTCTGGGAAATGGAAGACGCAGAAGAAATACGAGGAAGTTACTTTACATCGGCGGAGAAGCGCTGCGAGACATACTATGACCAAACACATTCCAGAGACGAAAATGGTCGGTTCACATTGAGCTTGCCATTCTCAGATGATCCAAAATTATTAGGCGAATCAAGAGGCATTGCTTATCGTAGATTTATGTCTCTTGTAGAAAACTGACAGCAAATCAAGAAATTCAGAAACGGTATATCGCCTTCAGGGAGGAATATCAGAGGTTGGGTCATATGGAGTTTGTAAAAACTATACCTCCAACGCACTATTTCCTTCCACACCACTACGTGCTAAATCCCAGATAGCAGTTCTACAAAATTAAGGGTACAACCTAGATCAAGCCATTGAGTTTTGGGATGAAGTGTACAAAACAAGTGATCCATAGATCGCTTTTGATATATTCGTTCAAAAGCTTCAATTTTACATTTCTAGCTGCGGAAAATGTTTCTACACAAAAAATAATAAGTTAAAACAACTAAAACAGTGGATGAATTTATATTTACTCAAAAAAATTAATTTAAAGAACAAACTTCGTGGTAAAATAAAGAGGCAAACTTGCAATATAAGGCTCAAACATTGTAATGACTAAATTTGTAATAGATTTAAAATCGAAATTCCGCGTTGTAGAAAAAGGAATGGGATGTTGTGAATGAAATCTTAAATAAAAATAAGCCGAAAGTTGATATTTTTATCAAAAAAAGATAGCTCTTTAGTTAATGAATTATTCGAATTAATGCAAATGTTCTAAAAGTATGGTTCAAGACTGCATTATAGCCGATAGCTTTTTTTTGAAAATGTTTCTTCATTGGAGATTTATAAAATTATAATGTCTCTCAAAACTTCTAATTCATATGATCTCCAATAAAATTTTGAAAAATATTGCATACTATACTATCGACTATAGAAGCTGTTCTGAGACTGTGTGGGGATCTTTTTAAGTGCTTGAATGATTCTGAGATTGTTGCTTCTCTGTTTATTGATATAACCAAAGCTTTCGACATGGTGGACCATGCTATATTACACCAGAAACTGTATAGGGCAGGTTTTCGAGGGTTTGTTTATGACTGGCTTGCATCCTATCTAAGTGACCGTAAACAAATATTAGCTCGACAAACATTGGCGTTCCTCAACGTTCCGTTTTGGGGCCACTCCTCTTCTTAACTTATGTGAATTCACTTTTCATTCAACGTTTTAGTGGGAAAATAACCGCGTTTGCAGATGACACTGTATCTTACTCTGAAAAAAATCATTTTAACTTGTATATTGCCGTTAATAGTGACCTCGAAACTCTGCGCAAATGGTTTTTTGTTCATAAACTTATTATAAGTTAAAAAACTAAATTTATGATATTCAACATTTCTGCGTCTGTCTGTGAGGATTTGGAGTTGAAATATCATTCACCTCTTTGTCCTAAATATATTATAAATGTTTGTAGAAATCAAATTGCCATTACAACTTATAATTCAAACTCAAAGTGTTCCGATGGTTGCTTTTATATCAAACGGGTTGATACCTTTAAGTACCTTGGTATTACATTAGATAGAAGATTAAGCTGGAAAGATCACGTTTCCAATTTATCACTATACTTAAATAACGTTTTAAGACAGTCGTATCACCTCAGTCTTTATTGTAGTCAGGATATTCTAAAATTAGTCTATAATGGTTTGTTAAAATCTAAGCTACAGTATGGTTAGACATGTTGGGGTGGTACTCACTCTAATAAAATTCAACCTTTGCTCATTAAGCAAAAGCATGCGATTCGTATTGTGTGCAGAGTTAGCCGCAGAACTCATAGTTTTGAGTTATTCAGGAAACTTGAAGTTCTCCCTCTAAAGCATTTATATTTTTTAAAGTATTGAAAACATTTTTTGAAAAATCCGGGTATACTGCTTCAAGATTATATGTGTATCTTAGAAGCAAACCGGTGTCTTTTCCATAATTAAAATAAAACAGTTATGAGGTTATGTTCCTTTCGTACAATAAAATCAAATAATTCAACTTAATCTTTTCAAACCAGTCATATTCACTCAATCAAAGAATCAAAATAAAGGGTTGGTTGCAAATCAACTTTATTCCTCCTCTGCGAAACATTCAAAATCGTTCTATTGCATTCGAGTTTTTGTATGCGTGTATATAATATTTGTAGCAAAATGATTGTATTTCTTTTTGGCGCGAAAAATGTTAAACGTCAAAAAATTTCTTCAGCAAAATTAGTTGTGGTTAAATTGATCTAATGCGCAGTTGCGTTGTGATTAGGAGTACTTCAATACGAGTAAGTGAAGATCTATACTCGTATATAAAATCGAACCTCGGTAAGTAAATATGCTCCTTTTGTAATGCAAAATTAGTAAATTTATTAATAACCAATATTATAGTGCGTTGCCAAAATGGATTGCCAAGAAACGCCAACATTAACACAACCTCAACATAGTAGAAAAAAATCTGTACTAAAATTGTTTGGTATGTGATGGCTGTGGGGGACAAAACAAAACTTCGACCATGGTTGAAATGGTTTTATATTGGCTTGATACAAAAGCACCTTCAACTATAAAATGTGTTGAATTGATATTTCCTGTAGCAGGACATTCCTACATACCACCCGATCGCGTTTTTGCGCAGACAAACAAGCAGACAGACAAGCTTTTAAGCAAACATCTTGGTACTGAGTGGAGAAATAATCCATCGTGTTTATTTTATAAAAAATTATTCGAACTACCGGATACAAAAGATTCCGATAAAACAAATGATTAGATTTGTGAGTTTAACATTGAAAACAACAGCTTACGAATTTAAACACTTTGGAATTTATTAATGAGTAGAACTCAATTTATTTTATTAGTTATTATTAATATTTAACCACAGACTGATTGAAATTTATGTGATTTATTTTTAATTTTTATTGTACTGACAATCGGCAAGCCCGATATCATCAGGGCAGTCGGGACCCCCGTTATCCGAATGGTCCGCTCCTTTACCATTATTGACATAGTCTGCCTTATTAAGCGTGAGAGTTATCGACCCGAAGCCGAAGTTAATAACTCCCTTAGTATTTGCAAGAGGAGCCAGGGATTCCTTGTTGATAACCATAGTTGATAATCTAAAGTTACCCTTAGCCTCCTCCTCTTTCACAATCTTCCAGTTTGATGCCGGAAGATCTGGATTGCTGACTACGATTATCTCCATAACAGCTTTAGCGTCGGCAGGTTCGGTAGGAAGCCAGACGCGCGCCCTTGGCCTGCTGGGAAATTTCTTCCCTGCTTACGGTCACAAGCTTTGCTCCTGGGCACACTTCACCCACTTCGGAAATCGCTTTTTTTTCTCTGATCTGAGCACGCCGTCAGCTTAACGCGTCGTTGATACCAACCTGCATCTCTGCAGGAAGGGGGAGGTCCCGGACTCTCTCTCAGAACCTTTAGGAAAATAGAGTTTAGCGCGTTTAACACTATTTTCCATTTTCCTGGAGTGATGCTCCCATCCTTACGACTATTGTCAATGACGGCTAGCATCAGCCCGTGCTCTTTGACGATATAACTAAACGATTTCGTCTTGTGCGTCTTAAGAGCCACCGGTGGAGTCTCCGCTTTCACCTTAGCTTGTTTGCTGCTTCTGGCTTCAACCTCTTCCTGAGACCTTTGCCTTTTCGGCCTTGGCGGGGTTTTTTCCACCTTCCGCAGTTAACTTCGCCCATGCTACGGACTCCTTTTGTCTCTTAGTTAGCTGCTCCTTAGGGATATCAGCCAACTTTTCTAAGACTTTAAAAGCCGCGCGACGATCCCGGTACCGTTTCTTCGTCGGCGGTATATTGCGTGACCCGTTATCTGCTTCACTTTTGCTGGTGGTACTGGTCCCTGACCTATGGGCCTTAGGATCCAATACTACCTGCTTTTTATCGACCGGGACCTCACCTTTACGGTGAGAGCCACTTGCCAAGCTTGTTTCGTTCTTGGTCTCGTTTTGTTTCGGTATTAGTTGAGTGCCGGTCTCGGTTTGAAAAAAAAATTTTTTGTGCTTCATTGTGAGTCCCACGAGTGTCGGAGAAAGGGTGGTCCACCCGCGCAGAGATCCGCATACGTAGGTACGGTAGGATACATCTAGAGGTTACCAGGTATCTAGATGGCTCCGATAGAGACTGTCTGAGAAAAGGACATTTCTCTGCAAAGCGTTCCCTAAGAGGATGCAAAACATGCAATAAAAAACACAACACTCTCTTCCACATTGATGGAGACAAAAACCACAAGTGCCGTTGCCACCGGATACTCCAGCCTTCAAACCAGCAGCACCCACACCAACGAGAGTAGTTCAACTCGCTCTTACACTGTCCACATTAACTAATTTCAATGAAAATTCTTTCATTTTCGGAACGGCCAAGTTGAAGCTATCCAACGTGGGAATAGAAGTCAATTGTCGAGCTTTATTGGATTCAGGTTCACAAGTAAAGATTAGTGAAAGAATCGTTAAAAGGCTCGCACTCACATCATCGGCGACAAACATATGCATTCAAGGCATCGGACAAGCTAAGCAGAGGTCACAACGCAGAGTCAATGTTAAGTTGAACTCAACTAGAAAGGCATTTTCAACCAGATTTGTATTCACAAACATCATTTCGCAACAACCAAGACACAGTATCGATATTTCTTCCTGGAAGTTACCACATAATCTAACGATAGCAGATCAAGAATTCTATTATGCGGACAGCATTGACATCTTATAGAAGCCGAACTTTTCTTCCAACTATTGTCCGTCGGTCAAATAAATTTTTGATTGCATCTTCCAACTTTGCAAAATACAGTTTTCGGTTGGATCGTAGCCGGTAAATTTACATCATCATCAAGCCTAGCTGTCTATGGTATGTGTGCAGAGGATGAAGTTGACCTCAATTCTACGATAAAACAATTCTGGGAAATGGAAGACGCAGAAGAAATACGAGGAAGTTACTTTACATCGGCGGAGAAGCGCTGCGAGACATACTATGACCAAACACATTCCAGAGACGAAAATGGTCGGTTCACATTGAGCTTGCCATTCTCAGATGATCCAAAATTATTAGGCGAATCAAGAGGCATTGCTTATCGTAGATTTATGTCTCTTGTAGAAAACTGACAGCAAATCAAGAAATTCAGAAACGGTATATCGCCTTCAGGGAGGAATATCAGAGGTTGGGTCATATGGAGTTTGTAAAAACTATACCTCCAACGCACTATTTCCTTCCACACCACTACGTGCTAAATCCCAGATAGCAGTTCTACAAAATTAAGGGTACAACCTAGATCAAGCCATTGAGTTTTGGGATGAAGTGTACAAAACAAGTGATCCATAGATCGCTTTTGATATATTTGTTCAAAAGCTTCAATTTTACATTTCTAGCTGCGGAAAATGTTTCTACACAAAAAATAATAAGTTAAAACAACTAAAACAGTGGATGAATTTATATTTACTCAAAAAAATTAATTTAAAGAACAAACTTCGTGGTAAAATAAAGAGGCAAACTTGCAATATAAGGCTCAAACATTGTTATGACTAAATTTGTAATAGATTTAAAATCGAAATTCCGCGTTGTAGAAAAAGGAATGGGATGTTGTGAATGAAATCTTAAATAAAAATAAGCCGAAAGTTGATATTTTTATCAAAAAAAGATAGCTCTTTAGTTAATGAATTATTCGAATTAATGCAAATGTTCTAAAAGTATGGTTCAAGACTGCATTATAGCCGATAGCTTTTTTTTGAAAATGTTTCTTCATTGGAGATTTATAAAATTATAATGTCTCTCAAAACTTCTAATTCATATGATCTCCAATAAAATTTTGAAAAATATTGCATACTATACTATCGACTATAGAAGCTGTTCTGAGACTGTGTGGGGATCTTTTTAAGTGCTTGAATGATTCTGAGATTGTTGCTTCTCTGTTTATTGATATAACAAAAGCTTTCGACATGGTGGACCATGCTATATTACACCAGAAACTGTATAGGGCAGGTTTTCGAGGGTTTGTTTATGACTGGCTTGCATCCTATCTAAGTGACCGTAAACAAATATTAGCTCGACAAACATTGGCGTTCCTCAACGTTCCGTTTTGGGGCCACTCCTCTTCTTAACTTATGTGAATTCACTTTTCATTCAACGTTTTAGTGGGAAAATAACCGCGTTTGCAGATGACACTGTATCTTACTCTGAAAAAAATCATTTTAACTTGTATATTGCCGTTAATAGTGACCTCGAAACTCTGCGCAAATGGTTTTTTGTTCATAAACTTATTATAAGTTAAAAAACTAAATTTATGATATTCAACATTTCTGCGTCTGTCTGTGAGGATTTGGAGTTGAAATATCATTCACCTCTTTGTCCTAAATATATTATAAATGTTTGTAGAAATCAAATTGCCATTACAACTTATAATTCAAACTCAAAGTGTTCCGATGGTTGCTTTTATATCAAACGGGTTGATACCTTTAAGTACCTTGGTATTACATTAGATAGAAGATTAAGCTGGAAAGATCACGTTTCCAATTTATCACTATACTTAAATAACGTTTTAAGACAGTCGTATCACCTCAGTCTTTATTGTAGTCAGGATATTCTAAAATTAGTCTATAATGGTTTGTTAAAATCTAAGCTACAGTATGGTTAGACCTGTTGGGGTGGTACTCACTCTAATAAAATTCAACCTTTGCTCATTAAGCAAAAGCATGCGATTCGTATTGTGTGCAGAGTTAGCCGCAGAACTCATAGTTTTGAGTTATTCAGGAAACTTGAAGTTCTCCCTCTAAAGCATTTATATTTTTTAAAGTATTGAAAACATTTTTTGAAAAATCCGGGTATACTGCTTCAAGATTATATGTGTATCTTAGAAGCAAACCGGTGTCTTTTCCATAATTAAAATAAAACAGTTATGAGGTTATGTTCCTTTCGTACAATAAAATCAAATAATTCAACTTAATCTTTTCAAACCAGTCATATTCACTCAATCAAAGAATCAAAATAAAGGGTTGGTTGCAAATCAACTTTATTCCTCCTCTGCGAAACATTCATTCGAGTTTTTGTATGCGTGTATATAATATTTGTAGCAAAATGATTGTATTTCTTTTTGGCGCGAAAAATGTTAAACGTCTCTCTCAAAACTTCTAATTCATATGATCTCCAATAAAATTTTGAAAAATATTGCATACTATACTATCGACTATAGAAGCTGTTCTGAGACTGTGTGGGGATCTTTTTAAGTGCTTGAATGATTCTGAGATTGTTGCTTCTCTGTTTATTGATATAACAAAAGCTTTCGACATGGTGGACCATGCTATATTACACCAGAAACTGTATAGGGCAGGTTTTCGAGGGTTTGTTTATGACTGGCTTGCATCCTATCTAAGTGACCGTAAACAAATATTAGCTCGACAAACATTGGCGTTCCTCAACGTTCCGTTTTGGGGCCACTCCTCTTCTTAACTTATGTGAATTCACTTTTCATTCAACGTTTTAGTGGGAAAATAACCGCGTTTGCAGATGACACTGTATCTTACTCTGAAAAAAATCATTTTAACTTGTATATTGCCGTTAATAGTGACCTCGAAACTCTGCGCAAATGGTTTTTTGTTCATAAACTTATTATAAGTTAAAAAACTAAATTTATGATATTCAACATTTCTGCGTCTGTCTGTGAGGATTTGGAGTTGAAATATCATTCACCTCTTTGTCCTAAATATATTATAAATGTTTGTAGAAATCAAATTGCCATTACAACTTATAATTCAAACTCAAAGTGTTCCGATGGTTGCTTTTATATCAAACGGGTTGATACCTTTAAGTACCTTGGTATTACATTAGATAGAAGATTAAGCTGGAAAGATCACGTTTCCAATTTATCACTATACTTAAATAACGTTTTAAGACAGTCGTATCACCTCAGTCTTTATTGTAGTCAGGATATTCTAAAATTAGTCTATAATGGTTTGTTAAAATCTAAGCTACAGTATGGTTAGACCTGTTGGGGTGGTACTCACTCTAATAAAATTCAACCTTTGCTCATTAAGCAAAAGCATGCGATTCGTATTGTGTGCAGAGTTAGCCGCAGAACTCATAGTTTTGAGTTATTCAGGAAACTTGAAGTTCTCCCTCTAAAGCATTTATATTTTTTAAAGTATTGAAAACATTTTTTGAAAAATCCGGGTATACTGCTTCAAGATTATATGTGTATCTTAGAAGCAAACCGGTGTCTTTTCCATAATTAAAATAAAACAGTTATGAGGTTATGTTCCTTTCGTACAATAAAATCAAATAATTCAACTTAATCTTTTCAAACCAGTCATATTCACTCAATCAAAGAATCAAAATAAAGGGTTGGTTGCAAATCAACTTTATTCCTCCTCTGCGAAACATTCATTCGAGTTTTTGTATGCGTGTATATAATATTTGTAGCAAAATGATTGTATTTCTTTTTGGCGCGAAAAATGTTAAACGTCAAAAAATTTCTTCAGCAAAATTAGTTGTGGTTAAATTGATCTAATGCGCAGTTGCGTTGTGATTAGGAGTACTTCAATACGAGTAAGTGAAGATCTATACTCGTATATAAAACCGAACCTCGGTAAGTAAATATGCTCCTTTTGTAATGCAAAATTAGTAAATTTATTAATAACCAATATTATAGTGCGTTGCCAAAATGGATTGCCAAGAAACGCCAACATTAACACAACCTCAACATAGTAGAAAAAAATCTGTACTAAAATTGTTTGGTATGTGATGGCTGTGGGGGACAAAACAAAACTTCGACCATGGTTGAAATGGTTTTATATTGGCTTGATACAAAAGCACCTTCAACTATAAAATGTGTTGAATTGATATTTCCTGTAGCAGGACATTCCTACATACCACCCGATCGCGTTTTTGCGCAGACACAAAAGATTGCGGATACAAAAGATTCCGATAAAACAAATGATTAGATTTGTGAGTTTCACATTGAAAACAACAGCTTACGAATTTAAACACTTTGGAATTTATTAATGAGTAGAACTCAATTTATTTTATTAGTTATTATTAATATTTAACCACAGACTGATTGAAATTTATGTGATTTATTTTTAATTTTTATTGTACTGACAATTTAATTTTTTATTTATTTCATGAATTTTAATAATTTACGAATTTATGTTACAACATTGAATATTTCATTTTTATTTGCAAACTCAGCGTATTCCCATCGTAGTAACGATGAAATAGATTCAGTATTAAATGTTATAGTTTGATTAGTTTACATAATTTATTATTTATTTTACAATTTTTATTAATTATTTGCATAATTTATTTTTTTTCTTTTTTTTCTCTTTATTTTACTTTATTCTTAACTTAGTTTTTATTACATTTGTATTGACCCCCTTCAATACTTTCTTAGTTTTTATTTATAATCTAATGGTACATTCGCCTCTTGTCTTGTGACAATTGAGTGTCCCTAACTGTTTCACTAAAAATTAAAGCCTAAATCAAAAACCTACATGATACCACTCAAGAATGGTTAGGTTAAGATAGGTTAGGTTGCGGTGGCAGCTAATGCTCACTTAGACCATTCGCGGTCCTTTGTGTGACCACAGGATCTTATACCTTCCCTCTTTTCAGAAGATCCATTCAGAGCTCTTAATGAATCGAAGTATGTCTCGCACTTTGCCGTTTTCGAGATCTGAGAGGTTATTCATTATCCGCTTACCCAAGTGTTTGTGCCTTCTGTGCATTAGTAGTGCCGGACATGAGCAAAGATGTTCTATAGTCTCTTCCTCCTCCTCGTCCATGCAACTTCTGCAGAAGTCATTACATTTGACACCCATTCTTCTAGCGTGTTTCCCTAGAAGGCAGTGTCCTGTCACTATCCCTAAAACCGTTCTTAGTTCACGACTTTGTAGAGAAATACGCGCAGTTCAATGCTTCAAGTACAGCTTCGGCCAGACCTGTTTTGAAATATTGCAAGTATCGGTGTTTTCCCACCTTATATTGGTTATTGTTTCTGCGTCTTTCCGAAGCTCAAATTTCAGTGTCGCGATAGGAATCCCTACCTCCGCCCTTTCCGGTAGCTGCTGGAGAGTCGTACCACGTCTAGCTGCAGTTCCCCTCAACATCCGTCTGGCCCAGGACCCATATGATCCTTATATTGAACTGCTTACCCATCTCGTTAAGAGAGGAGTGACAGCTCAACGCCACCTTAGATTTCAGTGAGACCGCCTCCAACGATTTTATGGCCGCCTGGCTGTCCACATAAATGATAATCTTTATTGAGAATAATACATTATGCTTCAGCCAACTCATTACCTCTTCAATCGCTATCACCTCAGCCTGGTATACGCTGCAGCGATCAGGTAGACAGACAGAGATGCTTACATTCAGCTTGTCACAGAAGACTCCTGCTCCTACTTTACCGTCTAGCTTAGAGCCATCCGTGAAAAACTGTATTGTTTCGTTATCGGTTACGTCGTTTTCTGTTTGCCAATATATCTAGTGGGATCAGGTGGAGCATAACTTTCAGAGCGAGTTGGTGTAGATCTCAGCGCCCCGCGATATACTCGGTTTTTTCCATAACTGGCCACCATACGCTTACCCCATACAGTAGTATTAGTCTCACTACCGACGTATAAAGCTAGTGTACCAGCTTTGGTTTCAAACCCCATTTTTACCAATGGCGTTCTTGCACGAATATAAAGTAATATTCGCTTTATTTACTCGTTCTATTATATTAGGTTTCTAGCTCAGTTTCCTGTCCAAGATTGTCCCCAGAAATCTTGCTTTATCAGAAAAAACTAAGGGGGTACCATTTAGTGTTGGCGGATCAACTGTTGGAATTTTATATTTCCTGGTGAAAAGGATAAGCTCTGTCTTATTCGGGTTGATGCCCAGACCGCTTTTATTTGCCCATTCTTTAACGACTAGGAGGGCATGAGGTATTTTTCTGAGACATCTAACGCTACATCATCAGCATACACTACCACTTTCATCCCCTCTCCTTCCAGTTTCAACAGTAATTCGTTGATTACTATATTCCAGAGGAGATGGAATAATACACCTCCTTGCGGTGTTTCTCTAACAGCCTCTTTAAGATGGAACCACCCAGCTCCGCACTAGTAATCCTGCCTAGAAGCATATGATTGATTAGTTTGCTTATAGGGTAGTCCACATCTAGGTCGCGTTTTGCTCGCGATCTCTTTCGTTTGAACCAAGTGAGAATCCAGATGTTGCCTACTCATTTCTGAGTCACCCACCCGAGTTGAGTCAGGAAAATGAGTCTCCATGAGCAGTTCCAAAGATTTCTCAATCAAAATCGTCCATGAACGATCCGGTTTTATTAAATAACTTGGAGTGGTTTTTGTCATAGAGAGAATCTTTCGTAGACGAGAGGTCTCCGAGGCCCCTTCCATTTTATCACAGAAGATCCTCCAAGACTTCCTTTGTGCCTTTCTTCATTTCCTCTTATAATTTTTGAGATGTTCCTTGTAGGATTCCCAATCCAGAGCCAGTCCCGTTCTTTTGGCTTTATTGAATGCTTTCCTGCTTGCCTTCTGATAAGTCCCTAACTCCGCGGACCACCAAGTTGGCTTTTGTTTGCCCCTTGGTTTTATCACAGGGCAGGCAGCATCGAAGGAGCGATTCATGGCACCTGTTACAGTATCTACGCACGTTCCGTCTCGTTCCCCTTCGTCTCTATCACCGTCTTGTTGACAGTGCTTTCAGGCCAAAAAGGTTGCCCATCCTCGATACCAGAGAGGATTCACTGGACCGACTATCAGTCTTTAGGGCAAGCCCGATATCATCAGGGCAGTCGGGACCCCCGTTATCCGAATGGTCCGCTCCTTTACCATTATTGACATCGTCTGCCTTATTAAGCTTGAGAGTTATCGACCCGAAGCCGAAGTTAATAACTCCCTTAGTATTTGCAAGAGGTGCCAGGGATTCCTTGTTGATAACCATAGTTGATAATCTAAAGTTACCCTTAGCCTCCTCCTCTTTCACAATCTTCCAGTTTGATGCCGGAAGATCTGGATTGCTGACTACGATTATCTCCATAACAGCTTTAGCGTCGGCAGGTTCGGTAGGAAGCCAGACGCGCGCCCTTGGCCTGCTAGGAATTTCTTCCCTGCTTACGGTCACAAGCTTTGCTCCTGGGCACACTTCACCCACTTCGGAAATCCCTTTTTTTTTACAGAGATCAACCGATCTCTGATCTGAGCACGCCGTCAGCTTAACGCGTCCTTGATACCAACCTGCATCTCTGCAGGAAGGGGGAGGTCCCGGATTCTCTCTCAGAACCTCTAGGAAAATAGAGTTTAGAACGTTTAACACTATTTTCCATTTTCCTGGAGTGATGCTCCCATCCTTATGACTAATGTCAATGACGGCTAGCATCAGCCCGTGCTCTTTGACGATATAACTAAACGATTTCGTCTTGAGCGTCTTAAGAGCCACCGGTGGAGTCTCCGCTTTCACCTTAGCTTGTTTGCTGCTTCTGGCTTCAACCTCTTCCTGAGACCTTTGCCTTTCGGCCTTGGCGGGGTTTTTTCCACCTTCCGCAGTTAACTTCGCCTATGCTATGGACTCCTTTTGTCTCTTAGTTAGCTGCCCCTTAGAGATATCAGCCAACTTTTCTAAGACTTTAAAAGCCGCGCGACGATCCCGGTACCGTTTCTTTGTCGGCGGTATATTGCGTGACTCGTTATCTGCTTCACTTTTGCTGGTGGTACTGGTCCCTGACCTATGGGCCTTATGATCCAATACTACCTGCTTTTTATCGACCGGGACCTCACCTTTACGGTGAGAGCCACTTGCCAAGCTTGTTTCGTTCTTGATCTCGTTTTGTTTCGGTATTAGTTGAGTGCCGGTCTCGGTTTGAAAAGAAAATTTTTTGTGCTTCATTGTGAGTCCCACGAGTGTCGGAGAAAGGGTGGTCCACCCGCGCAGAGATCCGCATACGTAGGTACGGTAGGATACATCTAGAGGTTACCAGGTATCTAGATGGCTCCGATAGAGACTGTCTGAGAAAAGGACATTTCTCTGCAAAGCGTTCCCTAAGAGGATGCAAAACATGCAATAAAAAACACAACACTCTCTTCCACATTGATGGAGACAAAAACCACAAGTGCCGTTGCAACCGGATACTCCAGCCTTCAAACCAGAAGCACCCACATCAACGAGAGCAGTTCAACTCGCTCTTACACTGTCCACATCAACTAATTTCAACGAACATTCTGTCATTTTCGGAACGGCCAAGTTGAAGCTATCCAACGTGGGAATAGAAGTCAATTGTCGAGCTTTATTGGATTCAGGTTCACAAGTAAAGATTAGTGAAAGAATCGTTAAAAGGCTCGCACTCACATCATCGGCGACAAACATATGCATTCAAGGCATCGGACAAGCTAAGCAGAGGTCACAACGCGGAGTCAATGTTAAGTTGAACTCAACTAGAAAGGCATTTTCAACCAGATTTGTATTCACAAACATCATTTCGCAACAACCAAGACACAGTATCGATATTTCTTCCTGGAAGTTACCACATAATCTAACGATAGCAGATCAAGAATTCTATTTTGCGGACAGCATTGACATCTTATAGAAGCCGAACTTTTCTTCCAACTATTGTCCGTCGGTCAAATAAATTTTGGATTGCATCTTCCAACTTTGCAAAATACAGTTTTCGGTAGCGTAGCCGGTAAATTTACATCATCATCAAGCCTAGCTGTCTATGGTATGTGTGCAGAGGATGAAGTTGACCTCAATTCTACGATAAAACAATTCTGGGAAATGGAAGACGCAGAAGAAATACGAGGAAGTTACTTTACATCGGCGGAGAAGCGCTGCGAGACATACTATGACCAAACACATTCCAGAGACGAAAATGGTCGGTTCACATTGAGCTTGCCATTCTCAGATGATCCAAAATTATTAGGCGAATCAAGAGGGATTGCTTATCGTAGATTTATGTCTCTTGTAGAAAACTGACAGCAAATCAAGAAATTCAGAAACGGTATCTCGCCTTCAGGGAGGAATATCAGAGGTTGGGTCATGGAGTTTGTAAAAACTATACCTACAACGCACTATTTCCTTGCACACCACTACGTGCTAAAGCCAGATAGCAGTTCTACAAAATTAAGTGTTGTTTTCGATGCGTCGACAAGTACATCATAAACAGCTGTAGCCAATTTCATCGAACAGACCTGTAACTGATCCTATAAAACAGACCTATCAACGCTCGCAGCGCCGCGACAGCGACTTTCCTTTTTTTTCAGACACATTACATTTTTGTTCTTTGTTCTTTTCGGATTATTTTTTGCGCAGCGACTGTTATTAGTGCCCGAGAAATACAAAAGCACTAAAGTGGTGACCCCAGACGTCCCTTTTTTTTAAGCCACGCGCAGCAGCTAACCTAAGAAGTTTTACAGAACACGCGCTCGTCCACACATAACAAGGAGATGTCTCACGAAGAAGAAAAACAGAATGGTGACGACGAATCACACGATATAGACGCAAACAATACGATTCCACGAATGCCGATGCCCAAATTAATCGACAGTTTACATAACCTTCAGAATTATTTCCTCAGTTTGGAATTCTGGTTCGAGGCTAGCAACGTGACCGTTGATAATAAAAAATATTGTTCGATAATGGCGCAAATTCCGCTAAATGACTTGGGTGCTTTACAAACGCAAATCGGCACGGTTCCAGTGGGCAACAAATATACCCATATTAAGCCAATTATAATCGCTTTTTATTCGGATTCGCAGCAAAAGCGATTCCGCGAAGCTATAAGTGAAGTGCAACTCGGCGACTCAAAACCGAGCAAATTGTACCAAAAGTTGAAGAATTTAGCCTACGATTCTTTGACCGACACCGCACTTTTCAATTTATGGGCCGCACGATTACCGGAGATGGCGCACGCTGCAGTTATTCAGATGAAGGATTCACCAATTAGCGACCAACTGGTCGCAGCCAATGCATTAGTCGAATCGATTCGTTTGCGTACTATTGGCGATCACACTATTTATCAAACGACTCCGCAGCCACCTGTATCATTGGAAAATACAAGAACTACACCGATGGCGTCAGCCGAAATTAATTTACTCGAGAAGTTAAGCAACCAAATCGCAGAACTCGAGCAAAGATTCAATGTCAACAGCGGCAGCAATAAACCGTTCGACGCCCACAGGTCTCGAGAACATTCATCTCGTACAGATCATCCCAATTGCTGGTATCATTGGAAGTTTGGCGCCGAAGCAAAACAGTGTCGCAAGCCGTGCAGATTAGACGCCAAGAACGCCGCCAAATCAAATCAAAACTGAAGCCAGCTGCCTGCGTCGGATTCAGGTAGCGAACAGCCTGAGTCCAAATTCGTCAACCGACTGAAAATACACGACAAATCCACAAATATCGGATTTTTAATTGATACTGGTGCCGACGTATCAGTCATGCCACTCAGTCAGTCCGCAGGCAATTGCAAATCAACAGACGTTAAATTGTTCGCAGCGAACGGCACAGAAATCAAAACTTACGGCACAACGACACTGAAGGTAAACCTCGGATTACGACGTGACTTCATGTGGACGCTTTTAATCGCTGACGTAACAACGCCAATCATCGGTGCAGATTTTATTACTAAATTCGGCTTATTAATCGACTTGATGGGAAAAAGAATAATCGATCCACTCACTGGCCTTAATTCAACCTGTTGCCGCATCATGGTTAAAGACACGACTAAATTCAAGGCATATTATTTAAATTCGATTTATGCTGATCTTCTCGAAGAATACAAACAAATTATCAAACTGCCTCAGCCAGGAAGCAAAGTTTTCTCCGCTGTAATACATCAAATCATCACGACAGGACAACCAGTCTACGCTCGACCTCGACGATTGGATCCCGAAAAACTTGAAGCAGCCCAAAAGGAATTCGATTGTTTGATAAAAGCAGGAATATGCCGACCGTCAAGCAGTTGTTGGGCAAGCCCGCTTCATATGGTAAGGAAATCCGATGGTTCATGGCGCCCGTGCGGGGATTATCGCGCTTTAAACGCGATAACGATTCCGGATCGTTATCCCATACCATATTTGAACGACTTCGCTGGTAATTTGCAAGGTAAGACCATATTTTCAAAGATCGACTTGCAAAAGGCCTTTAATCAAGTTCCGGTCGCTGAAGAGGACATTAAAAAGACGGCTATTACGACGCCATTCGGGCTGTTCGAGTTCAAATTCATGACGTTTGGACTTTGTAATGCCGCGCAAACATTTCAACGTCTAATTCATGAAGTTTGCCGTGGCCTCGATTTCGTGTTTGCATACATAGACGATTTGTGCATCGCCTCAACGACGCCCGAAGAGCATCACGAACACTTGCGAATACTATTTGAAAGACTAAAGCAATACAACTTGGCGATAAATATCGGGAAATGTGAATTCGGTAAGCAAGAAATCGAATTTCTGGGACATTGCGTGTCATCTCGAGGACTTTTGCCGTTGCCCGAAAAGATTCAAGCCATTAAAACGTTTCCACTTCCGACCATGGTCAAGCAATTAAAAAGTTTTTTGGCAACACTCAACTTCTATCGCAAGTTCATGCCAAACGCCATCGAAACGCAAGCCAAATTGCTTGAAATGATTCCAGGAAACAAAAAAAACGATCGAACGCTGCTTACGTGGACGAACGAAGCAAAAAAAGCATTTGAAAAATGCAAACTCGATTTGTCCAACGCAGCTTTACTCGCACATCCATCAAAAACAGCAGAACTATCGCTTTATGTCGATGCTTCAGACATTGCTGCTGGTGCAGTTCTTCATCAAGTCGTAGACAACGCGCTACAACCGCTTGGTTTTTTCTCGAAAAAGTTCGACAAGGCGCAGCTTCGCTACAGTACGTATGACCGCGAACTCACAGCAATGTACTTGGCAGTAAAACATTTCAAATTCATGCTGCAAGGAAGAAGATGTCACATCTATACCGATCATAAACCGCTCACCTTTGCCTTCGCACAAAAACCCGAGAAAGCCAACGATCGTCAAGCAAGGCAACTTGATTACATCGGACAAATAACCACCGATATTAGACACGTAAAATGAGCTGAAAATGTTACTGCCGACCTATTGTCACGAGTCGAAAGCATCCATTCCACTGCCCAGATCGACTACGAAAAATTAGCGGATGATCAACGAAACGATGATGAATTAAAATTGCTACTCGAAAAAGGTAATATCGACGTTTCGATTAAACTAAAACTTTTCACCATTCCAGGCAGCTCGAAGCGACTTTTTTGCGACTATTCAATAGACAACATTCGTCCGTTTGTCACAGAAAGATTCTGAAACCAATTCACTCAGGCGATCCACGACATCTCGCATCCTGGAGTACGTGCCACGGTTAGATTGATGACTAAACGATTGGTTTGGCCTGGCATTCGATCTGATGTTGCAAAATACGTTCGAAGCTGCTTAAAATGTCAACGAGCAAAAATTGGACGTCATACACATGCGCCGTTACAACAATTCGAATCGCCGAGTGAACGATTCGCTCACATAAACATTGATCTCGTCGGAACGTTTCCACCATCCAAAGGAAATCGCTACTGCTTAACGATAATCGACCGTTTCACACGTTGGCCAGAAGCGATTCCAATTCCTGATATGTCAGCACCAACTGTTGCAAATGCACTCATCTCTGGCTGGATAGCAAAATATGGCGTTCCAAAAGCAATTACAACGGACCGAGGCGCTCAATTTGATTCGCATCTCTTCAACGAACTCATGCGAATGCTCGGAACTCAGCATTTTAGAACAACCGCATATCATCCGCAAGCAAACGGCCTAATTGAGAGATGGCATCGCACATTGAAGTCAGCAATCCTCTGTCACAACACCGAAAAATGGGCAATACATTTACCAACAATTCTCCTCGGCCTCCGTGCAACGTATAAAGAGGATTTAAATGCATCACCGGCCGAACTTGTTTTCGGTACAACACTTCGCTTACCTGGCGAATTTTTCGACGAGCAGCCATCAGGCAAGACAGAAACGCAAACAGTCATCGATCTGCGAAGCGCCATGCGCGATATTCGTCCAACGACGACGGCGTGGCATTGCAAAAAAAAAGTATTCATACATGGTGATTTGAAAACAGCGACGCATGTATTTCTTCGCGACGATTCTATTCGCCCGAGTTTAACGCGTCCATATAACGGACCTTTCGAAGTGCTCGATCGAACATCAAAATATTTTCGTTTGCGACTGCCGAATCGTGATTCAAACGTCACTATCGATCGCCTTAAGCCAGCTTATATGCCCGTAACCAACGAAGCAACAGAGGTGGTGCCGACGTCAACTTTACGAACATCAAACAAACCGGTTACTCCTACGAAAGTACCAACATCGACGAAAACCACCCGATCTGGGCGGCCGGTACGAATTCCGGATAAATTTATCGATGAACACCAATTTTCATCTAGGCGGCGAGTACTGTAGCCAATTTCATCGAACAGACCTGTAACTGATCCTATAAAACAGACCTATCAACGCTCGCAGCACCGCGACAGCGACTTTCCTTTTTTTTCAGACACATTACATTTTTGTTCTTTGTTCTTTTCGGATTATTTTTTGCGCAGCGACTGTTATTAGTGCCCGAGAAATACAAAAGCACTAAACAGCATTCTAAATACGGGACCCAACATGCAAGAAGATCTTTTTAATATGTAACTACGATTTAGACTTCCACGATTCGTCTTCACTGCAGATATTAAAAAGATGTCAAGGCAAATCATCATTAAAGATCAAGACAGAAAATACGAGCTTATTTGGTGGCGAAGCAATCCAGATCAGCATTTACGATGTTACCAATCAACTACCGTAACTTATGGAACCACAGTCGCTCCATATTTTTCTTCAAACTTTGGACACATTATCTAGGGTAAACCAAATAAACTATCCGCTATCAGCCAATGCAATAAAGAATAACCGCTATATTTTTTTATAATTTGCTCACGAGTTACGCAAGGTCATCAAGCTGACACAGCACCTGCAAAGCCTCCGCGATTGACCGGACATCAAAAGTAGTTGACCCACTGCGGTCATCGCTCCAGACATGCATTAATACTTTTTGTCATTCTAAGAGTTTGTTCTATTGTAATTGTTAGAATGCAAGTGAACGCATTTTATTATTCGATTTTCAAGAAATTGTTAATTTTGCATTTTCCTTTGAATTATATTTTATTGATTAAACTGTCAATTATGCATAATCATTTATTTCCCAAGAAATTGTATAGAAATGCATTCTTGCATTGATAATTGTTAATACTATTTGTAAAATTTTAGAATCAGAATAAACTTGTCACTCAAAGTGGAAAGCTGTCTTTTTTTTATTCTTCGCACGGTTCCCACTCGTAATTGGCGCAGTCGTCCGGTCCGGTTAGCAGTCGAAGTCGATTATCATTCAAATTTCTTATAGTTTGTCATATCGAATTAGAAAACTTAATTATTCGTTAGTGAAAAAAAAAAGTGTTGCGAGAACGAAACTGCGAGGGCATATCGCATTGAGTTCTTGAATATCGATATTTAAAACACAGAAAAAATATATAATCGCGAGCTAAAAGTGAAAAAGTGTGTCAAGATTAATATAGTGAAGGAATATCACTTATTTTTAACTCTCGGTATCGAGGGCATATCGATATAAAA
This sequence comes from Nephrocerus scutellatus, assembly GCA_947095585.1. NCBI lineage: Eukaryota > Metazoa > Arthropoda > Insecta > Diptera > Pipunculidae > Nephrocerus > Nephrocerus scutellatus. The sequence goes on from OX352762.1 coordinate 67,032,504, forward strand.
TCACACGTGACTGCTGGATTTTTATCCTTAATAACCAGCTCCTTAAAAAGGAAACATGAATTGAATGCACATAACAATATTAATAAATAATAAATAAACAAATAAAATTATTCACGCTTCATTATAAATAAAAAAAAAAAAAGAAAACAAAAATATATACAACACACATACTTAAATTAAAAAAAAAGGAAAAGTACCGAAAAATTATATATACATACGTAAATGATAAATATTAATAAGTAGAAGAATTTTTTATTTTTTTTTGAAAAAAAAGGAGAATTATAAAAGAAATAAAAAGAAGGAAAAACAAGAAAGAAAAAAGAGATAGAAGAAAATAGATACACACAAATTTAATTAAAACATTATATTACAAATATTCAAAAAAAATGCAAATGCAGAAGAAAATAAAATAAAAAGAAAAATTTAAGTTAATAAAAGAAAAGAAATACTTCACGTAATAAGCATTTTTTTTTATAACAACAAAAAAAAAGATATTATATGATAGGCTTTAACAGTTGTATTTCATATACACAAAATTATTCGATTCAATATTACTTCCAAATGCCAGAGCAAACCAAATTAAATGTTTAGAAAAACCAAAAAACTTTTTAAATTTACTCCCTATACAGAAGTCTACCAAATCTTTCTAAAACCGGAAGCCCTGTTGCAAACCTCTCAAAAAGTGAAAGCCTTGCCACTATTTTCGAAGAAATTTTACAATACAACTTCAAACCAGATTCCAAATGACTTCTAACCAAGAACACCAATCTCCTTCGGGATCCAACATAAATCAAGACATATTTCATTCATTACGCATCTCTGATGCAGTAAAATATCTTTCACACTTCGACGGAAACCCTCGTATGCTCCATGAATTCTTAAATAATGTCGAAGAAATCCTCTTGTACATGAGAGGAGCTGATGGAACCCCGTATGGGCAAATCATCCTGCGGGCTATCAGAAACAAGATCACTGGACAAGCAAATGAAGTTTTGAATGTGTTCGGAACTGCACTGAACTGCGATGAAATAAAAGGCAATCTTATTCTCCACTATTCGGATAAAAGAACGGAAACATCTTTAGTAAGAGACTTACACAGCCTCAGACAATACAACAAAACTCATCCTGCGGGCTATCAGAAACAAGATCACTGGACAAGCAAATGAAGTTTTGAATGTGTTCGGAACTGCACTGAACTGGGATGAAATAAAAGGCAATCTTATTCTCCACTATTCGGATAAAAGAACGGAAACATCTTTAGTAAGAGACTTACACAGCCTCAGACAATACAACAAAACTGTAGAACGTTTCTACAGCGAGATTATCGAGATCCAATCTTCGTTATGCAACAACGTTCTGATTCATGAAAATGATCAAAACGTCATTTCTGCGAAAAAAGAAGAGCTTTATGCCGAAATGTGCTTAAATGCGTTTCTAACAGGTTTAAGAGAACCCTTAGGTTCAAGTTCAGAGCAATGAGACCAGAATCGATCGCAACAGCCTTTTCATTCTGTATAAAAGAACAGAATATAATCCCTATAATCCGTCAAATAGTTTTCACAATAGAGTATTTCAGAGTCAACAAAAACCTTATAACACTTATCCAACAGCCCCTTTTCTCAATAGAGTATACCAAAGTTATCAAAGACCATACGCACCTAATACATTCACTCGTAACCCACTATTCACCAGAGACATACAACAAAATCAAAATACGTTTAGAAACAATTTTAGTAATAATCCCAATCCATTTAATGCCAATAGACCCAATCAACCACCACGGGAACCTATGGACACAAGTAGTGGTTCATTTCACGCAAATAACTCACAAAAATTCTTCAAAACAAGCCCAAGCATGCGCACAAACTCTAACAGAGTTCGAAATTTTAAAAATGAATATATAAATTTCATTACCGATTCAAATAGCTCACTAAACTACTACCATCAATAAAGAAGATTCGCCAAATTTTCGGCTACACGCCTCGAGCAGACTAGAACTAACATATATAAATATATCATCCCCTTTTGAAAGACCATTAACATTTTCTTTTTCTAAATATATGCAAGAAATATGACGATATTTTCTATAAGGAAGGTCAAGCGTTGACTTTTCAAACAACATTAAACACAAAATTGTCACAACAGACGACATACCGACATATGTGAGATCCTATAGATATCCATTCATCCACACAGATGAGGTGCAGGCACAAATCACCAAGCTACTAAACCAAAGCATAATTCGGCCTAGCTACTCTCCTTGGAGCTCCCCTGTTTGGATCGTACTCAAAAAACAGGATGCTAGTGATAAACAAAAATGGAGGATAGTAATCGATTTTCGAAAATTTAACGAAAAGACTATCTCAGACAGATACCCTATGCCAAACATAGCCGAAATTCTAGACAAACTCGGTAAATGTATGTATTTCACTACTTTAGATCTCGCTAGTGGGTTTCACCAAATAGAAATGAACGAAAAAGATATTCAAAAAACCGCCTTCACTGTAGAAGGAGGTAACTATGAATATGTTAGAATGCCATTTGGTCTAAAGGACGCTCCTTCAACCTTCCAACGGGTTATGGATAACGTTCTGAAAGAACTTATTGGGAAAATTTATTTGGTCCATTTGGACGATATAATCATCTACCTCACTCTAAGAGCACATAGAAAGCCTCACGCTAGTTTTCGAAAAATTGCGAACATCTAATTTCAATATTCAAGTCGACAAAAAATTCCTAGGACACATCGTTTCCACTGAAGGCATAAAACCCAATCCCGCAAAAATGCATGTTATACAAAACTATCCCATACCCCGTAGCCAAAAAGAAATAAAAGGATTTATAGGATTGTTAGGATACTATAGAAAATTAATTCAAGATTTCTCGAAACTAACTAAGCCACAACAGAATGCCTGAAAAAAGGTAGAACAGTGCAGTTGACTGATCGATACGTAAAAACATTCGAAATGTATTTCCTCACTAAAGATCCAATTTTACAGTACCCCGATTTTTCCAAACCTTTCATTTTAACCACAGACGCCAGCAACTATGCACTTGGCGCAATTTTATCGTAAGGTCGGATCGGTAGCGATAAACCGATATGTTATGCAAGTAGGACTCTTTCAGACTCTGAAATAAATTACTAGACTATAAAAAATTAACTCTTAGCCATAGTATGGGCTACAAAGTATTTCAGGCCATACCTATATGGCCGCAAATTTCAAATCGTAACAGACCACAAACCACTCACCTGGTTAATGAGTCTTAAAGGACCGAATTCTAAGCTAAAGTTAGAGGAATTCGATTACCAGATAAAATACAAAAAAGGAAAGATGAAGACCAACGCCGACGCATTAACCGTTCCCAAATCGATAACCCAACCCTAGAACTACACTTGAATGACGCAGCCTCTATTCAAGGAACATCCGGTAGCACCATACACTCTGCAGACGAAAACTTAGATGATATAATTTTCAATTCAGAAAAACCCCTCAACGAATACAACCTCCAAACAGTTTTGCTCAAATCACCAGAATCAATAGAAACACCTTTCCGAAACAAACAACGCCGAACCATACGCAATCCAGAATTTACCGAAGAAAAACTAGTCGAAATATTTAAAAAATATTTACCCCCAAACAAACTCTCTGCTATATTTTCAGGCGAAGATACATTTAAAATTGTGCAGCTAATCTATTCGAAATATTTTGCTAATAGTAAAACATTTAGAGTGGTACGTTGCAAGGAAATGCTCTTAGACATAACACAAAGCGATGATCAGGACAGAATAATTAGGGATTACCACATAAATAACAATCATAGAGGTATAAATGAGACATACCTTCACCTAAAAAGAGACTATTATTTTCCATTCATGCACAATAAAATTCAACAAACTATCAATAACTGTGAATTTTGTCAAATATTTAAATACGATAGAAATCCTCCGAAAATTAAATTTCAATTACCAGAAACTCCACTTAAACCATTGGACATAATTCATATCGACATTTACTGTATTAATCACCAAAAAATCTTAAATATGATTGATAAATCATCAAAATTTGCTTCCAGCTAGAAACAGCATTTCCATCCTTAAATCTTAATCTTGGCATACCCAAAAAGATTATTTGTGACCAGGGTTCAGAGTTCACAGCCAATATCTTCCAGGACTTTTGCAAGCAATATCAGATTGAAGTACATTTTACCTCTTTACAACAAAGTTCCTGTAGAGACACTACATTCTACATTAACGGAAATATATCGAATTATACCTTTTACGCGAACAGAAGCAAATCTTGATCTAGAACATAATGAAATCATATCTGAAACAATTATAACTTACAACAATTCTATCCATTCTACCACTAAACCCCCTTCGAGCTTTTCTTCGGAAAAACTTATAAATTTAACAATACTGTTACCTTCTCTAACGAGCACGAATATTTAAAGAAACTTAAGGAATTTCAAGAAAAACTCTATCCCATGATAAAGGAAAAAGTCGAAGAATTAACAAAATCAAGACTAGATAAAATAAATGAATCAAGATATGACCCTGAAAACTGGGAAAATGATGAAATAGTATATAGGAAAGAATGTAGAAGAAATAAAATAACCCTTAAATTTTCCCGACATAAGGTCAGGAAAAACAATAAAGTAACTCTAATAACCACAAAGAAACAAAAGATACATAAAGCTAGGATAAAACACAAAAAGAAAGGGATGCAAACTAATAATACTAATAATTAATATATTTTAGAATCCCAATGACAACCACCCAAACTCTCCAAATACACGTCCTGACTACGAATCAATGCACCGCTCAGTTGCAACTTGACCAAGGAAGAGAGTTAAAAATATTGGAAATGCCCTAAGAATGCTTGAAAAACGTAGTACATTAATAAATCTAATAAAAACAAATAACCTTAAATTGACAGAACTCGAAAACAAACTCCAGTCACTAACACCAATCAAAAGAAATAGAAGAGGTTTAATTAACGGACTAGGTACAGTTAATAATTTCATAACAGGCAATATGGACGCAAATGATGCGGACAACTTAAATAGGCAAAAAAAACCTATACACCAAAGAACAAACTATTACTAACACACTTTCAAAACAACACACACCTAATAACCAGATGCTCGAAAGACTCAATAACCTAACAACACACATTAACTATGAACAACGCGCACTATAGAAACCTTTATAACTAAAAACACACATGAAATTACAAATAGAATACAGCGCGAAGAAAATAATTTAATAGAGATGCAATACCTTAGTCAGATTAATTATAATATAGACCTTTTAACTAATCATATAACAAATATAGTTGAAACCATTGTACTGGCAAAACTGAATGTAATATCAAAATTAATATTAAATCAAGCAGAACTAAAGGAAATTTACAATTACATTATTAACCAAAGTATTGAAATAATTTCGAATGAACAAATTATTATCAAAATTAATATTAAATCAAGCAGAACTAAATGAAATTTACAATTTCATTAGTAACCAAAGTATTGAAATAATTTCGAATGAACACTTATATGAACTACTAGAGCTACAAGCTTATTATAATAACACTAATAAAATATTTAATGTTAAAATACCGAAACTATCAAAAGAGAAATTTTACCTATATCATAGTATACCCCTTTCAATAAATGGTACGAAGCAAACTATAACACAATCCTACATAATATATAACGATAAAAGAATTCAGTACTACGATAAGGCATGTCCAAAAATAGAAAATATCTACTTCTGCAAGAATCCCGTTTACCAAGAAGCAACAAGGAACTCCACCTGTTTGGGACGCCTATTGAACAACAAGGAAGCCCAACAATTTTCCAACCAGAAAAAAACTATATTATATTTATCAATATTCCAAATACATTAATGAACTCCACTTGCAGTAAAGCATCCCATGAAGTGTCAGGCACAGCAATACTCCACTACAAGAATTGTTCCGTAGAAGGCAACGGCATTACCTATAAAGACAACCTGAACGTATTCTGGGACGAAGTACGAATAGCACATATGCAAGCATCCAGGCGAAATCTATCACTAACACACTTAATCTGCAAAAACTCCATCTTAATCAGCTCAGAACCATGAAGCAGATTGGACATTACGCAGCAACACAAACCAAACAAGCTACATAACCTACACTACCATAATCATCTTCGGGATACTTGTAGCAGCTGCCATAGTATTTCTATGGAGGAAGCGGAAGACATCGTACATCATCGAAGTGAGAGAGGATATCGCTCCAGCCCCATTGAAATATCTGTGGTCGTCGCTCTATCTTAAGGGAGTTAGGCAAGCTCATCAAGCTGATACAGCACCTGCAAAGCCTCCGCGATTGACCGGATATCAAAAGAAATTGACCCACTGCGGTCATCGCGCCAGACATGCATTAATACTTTTTGTCATTCTAAGAATTTGTTCTTTTGTAATTGTTAGAATATGTTCACTTGCATTTTATTATTCGATTTTCAAGAAATTGTTAATTTTGCATTTCCCTTTGAATTCTATTTTATTGATTAAACTGTCAATTATGCATAATCATTTATTTTCCAAGAAATTGTATAGAAATGAGTTCTTGCATTAATTATTGTTAATACTATTTGTAAAATTTTAGAATCAGAATAAACTTTTAAGTCAAAGTGGTAAGTTGTTTTTTTTTATTCTCCGCACGGTTCCCACTCGTAATTCACGCGAAAAGGGGTTCGCACCCTTATTATGTTCAGACATATGCTTGGCACAGCGTGGGTGGTAAGGAAAAGGAGAAGAAAAGAGAATATATCTATGAGCTTGTGTTTCGAATGGATCATAGTGATGTGGAAAGACAGGCTTGGCAGAGCATTCCACATACGTGTTGTAAGGCTGAAGAACAAATCGAACGAATCACGCACATACCGAGGATTGCGAGATTTTCAGTTTCCTCGATGAAAGTGCTATTCATGGATAATGGCATGGGATTTGGGATTCGCTTAGACGACAGGAGACAGCATTGGGTTTTGGAAGCGTTAAATTCTGCTCGATTGTTTTCTCCCCATTTTATTATGCTGTCTAGGACAGAATTTAACGTGCTTTACATACGAAGTTGTTTGAGTTCCACATGAGAAGTGGAGGGACGTTCCTCAAAATTATATGAGAAGCTGAGAGTGCTATCGTCAGCGAAGATAGCTTCTAATCGAATGAAACAGTTTTTCATCGCCACCAAAAGCACGCATTTTGGACAATAGAGCTTGATGCCACGACGGCTTGCCTTTTTTGGCTACGGGCTTGGCAAAGGCTGTTTTCCAACTTCTCGGGAAGAGTCCAGAAGAATCGGGTAGATGGAAAAGCTTACACAATGGTAATGCCAACTTGGAAATACACTTCTTCAGAACTAATAGGGAAATACCATCTGATCCAGCGGATTCGTGAATGTTGAGATCGTTTAAAACTCTAGCAACTGCACAAGTACGAATGAAGATCTGTCCAATAGAGTGTCCAATACTCGGAGGTGCAGGCGGCATCAATGCACAATCTGGAAGCGTGGAGCTAGCTGCACAATGTGCAGCAAACAGATTGGATTTGTCTTTAGAGTTGACAACTGGAGTGTCATTATAAATGAGCGTTGGAATTGACGACGAGGCTGTTTTTTTTATTCTTTTCACGAATGACCCAATATTTGTAGTACCTTTGGGACATTGTAGTATTTTTTACCCCAGTTTTTGTTCGTAGGCGAATTTGACTCGCTGAAGATGAGCATTGCAATCATTTCTGGCTCGTTTAAAATTTGTTCGGTTTTCCTCAGTAGGGTTTGCTTTGTAAAATCGAAAGCATACCTTTCTAATCCTTCAAGCCTCTTTACAGCTCGAGTCGTACCATCCATCTTCCTTTGGTTTGATAGACTTATTCCTGAAAGGGATAAGCTTTCTCATACCAATAAGAATGATGTTTGTGATTGCATCAGCGGCGGCATCCACGTTGCTATCGCGAAACAATAGCGACCAGTTAATTCTCCCAAAGAAGTTGTTAAGGCCGTCCCAATTGGCTTTCTCGTATTGCCATACTGTTTTTTTGGGAGTTTTTTCTCTAACTGCGTGGTTTATTAACGAGAAATAAGCTGATACAACACAATGGTCAGACGAGCCTAGAGGCCTTAATACATTGAAGGAGTAATTATCAGGACGAGAGGTAAGGACAAGTCAAGGGTGTTTGCGGAATGATTTGCAATGTCAGGTATTCTTGTAGGCTCATTTACAAGCTGAGTAAGGTGATTAAACTCAGCGAACAACTCAACATCCCTTCCTACCGGTGTTGTCTGGCCAGAAAGGCGAAGCCACCCAAAATTTTTTACATTGAAATCGCCCACAATAACGATTTCAGTGTTATCATCATTTGTGACAATTCTTGCAAATAAATCAGACAGTGCGTCAAACTCGTGAAGAGTTGAAACTCTGTCTAAGTTGGGGCTTCTATAAAGAAAGCAGTAGTGGATGTTGCGCCCTTGTACCATTACTCTCAGCCATATGAAAATAAATTCCGCATTGGAACATTGGTTTGATTGAGGGAAAAGTTTAAACGCAACATAACTACGGACATAAATTGCGAGCCCGCGTCGTGGGAAAATAATGGCACTAAGCTATACCCTGTCTTATTTAAATCTGAAGTATCAGAATTCTGAAATACTTGAGTTTCGCTTAGTGCCAGAATTGGTGGATTCTGGAAATTTACATAAGTGACATAACATTCCCATAATTTGTTGTGCATTCGCTGTAGAAGACGCGGCGTCAGCATTTCCTTAGTGCGAGAGAAGTGAGGAAATGTGACACGTCGCGATGGCACCTCAGCGGATGCAAGTAGATAATTTCTTTATCGTTCTATGTGTCGCTTAGCGGACGCATCCGCTGAACCAGACGCGACGTCAGCAATTTCTTCTTTGTATTCGTACTGAAGGAATTGCTACATTTCGCTACCAAACACCGGTGCTTGGACTGTTGTATTTTTATCAATCGAAAGTCAGTCGAGAGTTGACCACAAGTGAAAATTGTGGATCACTCGTTTAAACTTTTATTACTTATATATTTTATATCATTAATAAACTTACAATTAAAATCGGTTTTTTATATTACTTATATATTTTATATCATTAATAAACTTACAATTAAAATCGGCTTTTATATTATTCATATATTTTATCATTATTAAACTTACAATTAAAATCAACTGGTGCAGTCGGACACAAACGAACGGGATCCTAAACATCAATTCGATAAATATTGATTTAGTTGTTCGATCCATAAAAAAAAATTCTACTTCTGTACGTGGTGCATTGTTCTGTTTCAAATACCTTTTTTTTACAAACCAATATGAAAATGTTGGACCACTACTGAAAAATTAGTAGAATCGTTATTGCAATTGCACCGACGGATTTCAAATGAACTCCGAAGTTGAAAATTTAAATCAATTACTCAACAAACTAGAACTGAACACCACAAAAATGGAAGCAAAGGAATCAAGGGAACTAGTGTTGCAGAACGTGAAACTAATCCAAACCTTCGATAGAAAAAAATATGAACTGGCGATGTTCATAATAAACATCGAGTCCATCATTCAAACTCTTTACCAAAGGATGAAAAAACATTAATTTTCCATGCGATCACAAGGACAGTGCGTGGTGACGGGCTAAATTTGGTCCGCAGAAAACAACCACACGACTGGAGCACCTTAAAAAATACCTAATAAATGAATTTGGTGAGCATACTCCTGTAACAACACTTATTCTAAATTTAGAGAACATTAGGTTCAAGAACAGTGTTAAACTACTTTATAACGAAATAAACAATGAAACATGTAGAATTAAAGACGCAATTAAACTTAAAATAGAGGGAGAGTATGAAAAAAAATTACTCTTAGTTGAAACTAATAATAGATGTCTAAAGCAGTTTAAAAAACAGCTACCTAACCATTTGGTGGCACTTCTAAATGCACACTCACACACTAAATACACACAGTAGGTCAATTCCCCCAAATCCCAAATCCAAATCACAACCTAATGCAAAATTTTAGCACGCCAAGTTTCCAAATGACTATACCAAATAGTTTTCCTAGTACTTCAAATATACCAATTGGTCAAACCAATAATTCCAATCAACCATATAAAAAGAAAAAATATAATGACTCAAATCCCAAATCCAAATCAAAACCAAATGCAAAATTTTAGCACGCCAAGTTTCCAAATGACTATACCAAATAGTTTTCCTAGTACATCAAATATACCAATCGCTCAAACCAATATTCCAATCAATCATATAAAAAGAAAAATTATAATGACTCAAATCAATCTCGAATCCGACGCTACGGAATTCCTTAACCAATGGAGTTAGAAGAAACAAATTTTCTAGCAACAGCCTCAGACAGAAACTTTCATTCATTAAGCTGGAAATCGGGAATTGAACCCTAAACTTCGCAATAGACGCATGCTCTTCAATAAGTCTAATTAGACCTAATGTTTTGTCGTCACAGATACAAAAAGTTACCCCAATTCAAGTTAAAACAATAATTAGGTAACTGTTCAATTTTTATTAGCCCATAATATACTGGAGAGCTAGTTAAAATTTTATATCCATAATTTCTCTGATTACCTAGACGGATTAATGGGAATAGACATTTTGAGGTTTCTAAATGCACGCATCGATCTCGTTAGCAACAAAATAGAATTAAACGGTAAATTGTATGATTTAGCACCCCCAACGGAAGAAGTCGAATATAATCAGGCCCTCAAAGAAGTCAATAATTTAGAAATAGATGAACTAAGCAAAACAAAATTCGATAATCTTTTCCACTCAGACGATCAAACTCTGACATTCAATAATAGTATAAAACATTTTTTTTTTAAACAATTATTTATTCCAAAATTAACTTTATAATATATTGGTTAGTAAGAAAATAACGAAATTTACAAGCTATATTAGTATAGTTATATAAATGACCAGTTTGGTTCTCATTATATTATATATCTATTTTTTTTAATCTATTAATATTTAGTTTAAGGTACTACTTTTATTAAATTGTAATAATTTTGATTTTAAAGGAAAAATGGAAAAAGAAAACCTTTAATACATTTTTTTATTTAATATTTACTTAAGATAACTTAAATCTACTTAAAACTAGTTAACAAAAAAAAAACAAGAAATACAAAAAAGAACAATTCCCTGATATTTCGTTGGCAGCGTCCCAAGCTTCCAGCACAACCTGCACCATAGAGACGTCATTATGACATCTCTATGATACCCATTGTACAGATTACCCAAGGCGCTGCCCCCGCTAATACTAGGGCTGTATGTCGGCCACACCCCAGTCGAGCCACCAATATTTTATTGGGTTACATCTGTTACTGTCTCTTTCAGGTGTGTCGCTGCAGTATCTCAAGACCGCATTTCGACCACTCAAAGTCATCGATGCATGTCGGATGCTTTTGTCCGTTGCCCTTCTAGTAATATGGTATATCAGGGGCACGTTGCGTGTGTCCGATAGATAGCCCAGTGCATCTAAATGCAAGAATGCCTCAGGTGGTATAAGTCCGCTCTCTAAAGCTCTCTCGAAGTACTGAGGATTTGGATAAAAGGCTCCTGAAATTAAGTCGTTTGAAACAGAGGCTGACCGAGCGAAATGGTTCCTAGTAAGATCCAGAATGACATTGTCGATTCTGGACACTCAAGAAGAGTTCAGGAGTTTCTTATTTGACACATAGTGCCTGTAATTGGAATGTTCGCTCCTATACATATTCATACACGCTCTAAGGCATTTCCTCTCGAGGACGCGGAATTTTTCCATATATAAAGGATTGATGTTCCACCATATTGGACTCGCATGCGTTAAAATTGGTCTTACGAACGCCTGGTAGCAAAGGACCTTCACCTCACATCTCAGATGACGTGAGTAAAATAAATTCTTTTGTGCCATGAAAGCGGCTCTTCCCTTTTTCACAGCGGTATTTACGTGTTCATTGTAATACAAGAATGCCTAAAACACCTAAATGCCGCACTACCACCTTTGTTGGAATTTGAACGCCATTTGCCCCAGTTATCTGCAAGTTTTTCCAATTTCGTCGAAGGTCGTGATTTCCCCGTCTTAGAGGGGTGCGAAACAGTATAACTTCGCACTTTGAATAGCTTATCTTAAGCTTCACGTTTCGCAATATGCCCGAAATTCATCGAATTTGCTTTGCAAATTTCTTTGGATTTCCTCGACTCTCGAGCCGTGTACATATAGCATAATGTCGTCAGCATAAGCGAGGGATGCATCCATATCCTTCAGTACTTCGGAAATAAATATATTAAACAGAATTGGCGCCGTTACTGCGCCTTGTGGAAGACCGTTAGCGATATTGAAAACCCTAACTGTCGTGTTTTTATTATCTGTTACAACAAATTTCTTCCCGTATATCAGAGATATAATCATTTTAACTAAATGATGTGGAAACCCATATCTGATAATTTTATAAATTAACGCGTCGATCCAGACCGTGTCAAAGGCTTTTTCGAGATCCACTGGACCGGCAGCCGTATTCCTCTTATCATTCATATGCCAGTGTACATCTGAAATCAATTTGGTCACAGCGTGTACTGTCAAGTGGTTTTGTTTGAACCCAAATTGGTTCCGCGGTATAATCTCTTTTTCGTCGCTTACGTTCAAAATGGACTTGCTAATAACCACTTCTAAAACTTTCCCGATATTAGGCAAGAGATTTATTGGCCTATAGTTCCTCGGATCAGAAGTATCTTTCTTTTTTTTATTATTGGAAAAACCTTCGATGTTTTCCAACAACTCGGAAAGTAGTGATTATTGAGCAAGTATAAAACATAATGTTATCACAAAACATGAGGACCCAATATATGTAAAATTATACCGATACCCACAAGTTCATAAAATAGAAGTTAATCATCAAATCAAGCAGATGTTAGATCAGGGCATAATTCGTTACAGCCAGTCGCCATATTCAGCACCACTTTGGGTAGTAACGAAAAAAATCGATGCTACGGGTAAGCAAAAATGGCGTATTGTGATTGATTATTGAAAGTTGAACGACGTAACCATAGACGACAAGTTCCCAATCCCCATAATGGACGAAATGATCGAGAAATTAGGTCGTTGCCAATATTTCTCGACAATAGACTTGGCAAAAGGTTTCCATCAAGTAGTATTAGACGAACAAAGTCGCGCTAAAACAGCGTTTTCTACATGCGTTTTTACGCATGCCATTTGGATTGAAAAATGCGCCTGTGACATTTTAAAGATTGATGAATTCCGTATTTTCCGTCTTGTTAGGTAAAGAGTGCCTTGTATATCTAGATGATGTAATAGTATTTAGCACCTCTTTACAAGAACACATAACTTCACTAGATAAAGTCCTAAAGCGATTAAAGGATGCAAACCTTAAAAACCAACTGGATAAATGCGAATGCGAGAAACCCAAATATCATTATCAAAAATAAAAGCAATTCGGGATTTCCCTATACCAAAATCTCCAAAAGAAATTAAGCAATTTTTTGGGGTAGCCGGATTCTACAGAAAATTTATAAAAAATTTATCAAAATGTCTTAAGAAGGGAGAAAAAGTTATATCACAAGACCGCGCATATGTGAAAGCAGTGAATACGATTAAAACCTTAAGAATGAGCGACCCAATTTTAAAGTACCCAGATATAATAAAAAATTTACCTTGGCAACTGATGCGTCTAATGTTGACGTTCCAACTGTCAGCTATATAGACAAGGCCAATCTGCTTGCTTCACATTTCGCAGCTAGCTCTACGCTGCCAGATAGCGCGTTGTCGCCGCCTGTACTTGAAAGAGTTGAATCCTCTATGGGACAGATTTACTTTCGTACTCGTCAAGTGGCTAGAGTATTAAATGATATCAACATTCATAAATCTGCTGGGCCTGATGGCATTCCCGCTTTAGTTTTGAAGAGGTGTTCTTCAACGTTGGCTTTGCCACTGCGCAGACTTTTCCATTTTTCTTATTCTTCTGGAGTCGTCCCAAGGAATTGGAAAACAGCCTATATCCAGCCAGTTCCTAAAAAAGGCGAAACGTCATCTCTTTCCTCATACCGACCCATTGCGCTAACATCCATACTCTCCAAGGTTATGGAAACCCTGATCAATCGTAAGCTTATGCAATATCTTGAATCACGTGAAATCCTTAGTGACCAGCAGTACGGTTTTCGTAGGCAGCGTTCTACAGGTGACCTGATGGCTTATCTCACTGAAAAGTGGAACCAGTCTATTCACAAATTTGGTGAAAGTAAAGTCGTTGCACTCGATATTTCCAAGGCATTTGACAGAGTCTGGAATCAAGCTCTTTTGTCGAAAATGACTGCTTATGGAATTAACAACACCCTGCTCGATTGGACTATGAACTACCTTTCTGACCGTTCAATCCAGGTCGTATTGGACGGATTCAAATCCAATGTCCACCGCATAAATGCCGGTGTTCCTCAAGGCTCTGTTTTATCTCCGACACTCTTTCTGATTTTCATTAATGATCTCCTATCCACCACCTCTAATCCAATCCATTCCTTTGCTGACGACAGTACTCTTAGCTTTTCATATGACTTCTCGCTTTCTGCGCGCCCCTCTTCGGCACAAGTGGAACTTGAACAACAACGTATGTTAAGCACGTTAAATTCTGACCTTGACAGCATAACAAGGTGGGGCCTACATAATAGAGTTGAATTTAACGCTTCTAAATCCCAATGCTGTCTTCTGTCGTCCAAGCGTAATTTAAACCCCCAAACTTTAACCATGAATGGATCTTGCATCAAAGAAACTGAAAAACTCTCAATTCTCGGTATGTGTGTCAACAACAAGCTTCGTTGGAATGACCACATATTTGCCATCGCCAAAAATGCTGCGAGATGCTTAAGTTTCCTAAAACGGTGCAAGATGTACTTCACTCCTTCAGATCTGGCTACTATTTACAAGGCGTATATTCGCCCTAAACTTGAATACAACTGCATTGTCTGGGCAGGTGCTCCCAAGACCACATTGCATCTACTAGACAGAGTTCAGAACCGCGCGTTAAAACTTATTGGTGATGTACATATCGCGAAAACAATCGAATCGCTTGAACATCGTAGGAATGTTTCCTGCCTGTCACTGTTTTATCGCTTTTTCCACAAGCGGTGTTCAAAAGAAATATCCAGATGCATCCCGCCCATTCTCCAACCCATCCGTAATACCCGTGCCTCAACTCGAGCTCATGGGTCCACCATTAAGCCTATCTTCGGACGTTACGTCGGAGGACGAAACGCGTCTCACCGAATTAGAACGAATACACACTCGTAGCCAATCACCGCGGCCCCATATATCCCTGAACCCTCCGGATCCAGTGGACCACGATGGACCAAAGGGGGCTATAAGCAGGACAGCGTCCCCAGCGGCAACAAGAGAGGCAACAGCCACTCGAACTCCATCAGAAACACCAGGGACATCATATCCCATGTTTATCGACCAGGTACGAAAGTGGTCAGTGCGGTACGACGGTGGCAAGGAACCTCTTTTATTTATCGAGAGGCTGGAAGAGCTCGCTGACGCCTACTCGTTAAACAAAGACCTCCTTCCAAGGACTATGCCCGAGTTACTTCGGGACCGAGCCCTACTGTGGTTCCGCAATAATAACCTGAAGTGGCAGGACTGGAACAGTTTCAAAGCAGACTTCCTGCAATTCTTCTTGCCCACAAGGTACAGGGAACGTCTGGAAGATGAGATTCGCCAAAGACGACAGAAATAACAGGAACAATTTAAAGACTTCGTAATTGTGATGCAGAATATGATGAGGCACGCAAATTACCCCGAAGAAGAACAGGTGGAAAGGATCTTCCGGAACAGCCGCCAAGAATATCAATATTATATCCGAAGAAAAGACTTCGGAAATCTCCGCGAGCTCATTGATCTAGCAGAGGACTACGAAGGTATCCAGGCAAACCAGGAGAGCGCAACGACGACACCTCGAAGAAGTCCACAGGAGAGGCATTGTATGGTGAGTCAGCCTGAAGAAAGACCATACAATCCTCGAATGACTTGTCGATGGTGCCGACAGGAAGGCCACTTTCAAAAAGAATGCACATTTTCTGCTGGGACTGTGGCCAACAGAGAATCAGGACAATTGACTGCTGCCGTCAACGTAACTCACACGCTGAGCATCGTCATTTGCCCCTGTCTGGCGAGAAATCAGCCCTGATCCAGGATAAACACAGAATTCTCGCCCGCATCATTATCAACTACGAACCCGTTCAGGCAACTATTGACACTGGCGCATCCCGCAGTTTCATCAGCGAAGCTTTGGCTGAAAAGTTTCGAAATTTGGACAACGCCACCCCCGTGCAGAACCCAATCCAAATGGCTAACGGAATTCAGACAACTGTCCGTCAGGAGTTAAGCGTCAACATTCGGTTTGGGGAATCCTTATGTTCACTGCGCCTGCTAGTGTTGCCGAACGTTGCTGATAACCTTACACTAGGAATGGACTTCCTTACAAGAACCAGAGCCACTTTTAGTCTCGGAGGTGAGTACTTAACACTTCAAACTTTATCAGCAGGTCCGGTTAAACGTCTGACATGCAACACATTCCGAGAAGTTAAACAACCACAATTGCCAAAGACCCAACAGCCGCTGAAGTCAGACTTCGTGTTAGTCACACCGTCCAGAAGAAGACGGCATCAAAAGTCGTCGCAGCCTAAGGTAACAACAAGGACAAGAGTTGACGAAAGTTACCTCCGTCCAAAACAGCGCAGTCCAAGAATTGACGAGAGACACTATAGTGTTCAAGGATTCCCACATCCGTTTGGACATACTGCAGTCAGGACTCTCGCCAAAGATTGTCACAGACGTCTTAGCAATCAGCATTACCAGAATTCGCCCACAAAAGCTCAACAATCGTCATGGGTGACGAGTACTTCCGTCACTCTAAACCACCAGCAGCCAGAAAACCCATCGCCAGAAACCAAAGCAGCTTGTAGGAATCATCACCGTCGCCAGGAACATCAACTTGATCAAAAGCTGTCGAAGTCGCAGCAAATGTCGCTACAGACATCATATTCATCGCAGAAGCCACACCAGTCACAGTCGCCACAGCAGTCACAGTCGCCACACCAGTAACATTCGCCACAGCAGTCACAGTCGCCACAGCAGTCACATTCGCCACGGCAGTCACATTTGCCACGGCAGTCACAGCCGCCACAGCAGTTACATTCGCCACAGCCGTCCCAGTCGTCACAGCCAGAAAACCAGCCCTCAAGAACCAAAGCAGCCCTTAGGAATTATCACTGTTGCCAGAGCCAGAAACTTAATCAAAAGCATTCAAAATCGCCGCAAACATCGCTAAAGATACAATATTAATCGCAGAAGCCACAGCCATCCCAGTCGCCGCAGTCGTCTGGAACTTCACAACACCTACCGCCGACAATAACTAACGCAGTCCCCAGAAGACTCAAAACGACAAGGAGCCGTATGACAATCAAAACCAGGTTTCGTGCACCTCCAAAAGAGCGTCCGTTTCCAAGTACTAACTATTAGGAAGGGTAAGTACTTGCCCGCCGAAGCAACGGGGGAGTGTGAGGAACAAAATTCTCCACATTAGAATTTTTCCCACACAACATGTCTGGAAATAATTTTCAAGCCTTTTGTCATAGACATAAAATTAAAGAATTAAAAAAACTCAAAATGTAGTTTTTAACAATCATTCATAGTTACCAACGCACTTTCTACAAAGTAACTCAAAAGTCACTCAATTTTCGGCGAAACGGCCAATATTTCGTTTTCCCCTCTTTTTCTTTTCCTATTACGAGCAATAGGCGCATTTAACAAGACTACCACCACGCAGATGCACAACGCATAGTCTCTATCACGACATCAGTAGATCACTACGGCACACAGCAGCGAATTCGCCGGAGAAAACGTCTGTCCCCCTCGCGCTCAGGCAGTAGGTGCAGACGTACTCCCACGCATAGCAGACAAGAATCAAAATACCATGTAACGGCTGGCGGTGTCAATGACCTGAGCACCGCTCAGGCAAAAAAACTACCAAGTGGGCTCACCAACGAATGCAGACAACAACATGCGTATTCGCAACTGAGCAATGAAGAATTTATGCGTACACACACACGTTGCAAGGCCAGAAACATGTATACTCCACATTAGAATTTTTCCCACACAACATGTCTGGAAATAATTTCCAAGCCTTTTGTCATAGACATAAAATTAAAGAAGTAAAAAAACTCAAAATGTAGTTTTTAACAATCATTCATAGTTACCAACGCACTCTCTACAAAGTAACTCAAAAGTCACTCAATTTTCGGCGAAACGGCCAATATTTCGTTTTCCCCTCTTTTTCTTTTTCTATTACGAGCAATAGGCGCATTTAACAAGACTACCACCACGCAGATGCACAACGCATGGTCTCCATCACGACATCAGTAGATCACTACGGCACACAGCAGCGAATTCGCCGGAGAAAACGTCTGTCCCCCTCGCGCTCAGGCAGTAGGTGCAGACGTACTCCCACGCATAGCAGACAAGAATCAAAATACCATGTAACGGCTGGCGGTGTCAATGACCTGAGCACCGCTCAGGCAAAAAAAACTACCAAGTGGGCTCACCAACGAATGCAGACAACAACATGCGTATTCGCAACTGAGCAATGAAGAATTTATGCGTACACACACACGTTGCAAGGCCAGAAACATGTATACCATACATGTTGTTCTTCAAAGAAAACATCCTACGAAGAACATGTATTTGTCAAACGCGCATACATGCGTCTGAATTTATGGAAATCCAGCACAACAACAACGAACACGATGAAAACAAGAAGCCAACGGAAAACCAACCGCAGGGAAACAGTATAAAAGGAGCACGCAGCTCAAGCAAAAGGTCTATTCTTCCTGAGTTCCTTCCACTGTCCACACATAATAGTTCAAGAGTACTACCTTGCTATTCTTCCTGAGTTCCTTCCCCTGTTCACAACAAATAGTTTAAGAGTACTACCTTACTATTATTGTTGAACTACATCCTGCCGAAATCCCAAATCCTCGACTAAACTTTCTTTCAGCTACAGTGGTTCAAGAGTGCTACCTTGCCACTACGATTAACCCATAAACTTTCTTTCAGCTACAGTGGTTCAAGAGTGCTACCTTGCCACTACGATTAACCCGTTCTCTCCCAATTCTAGGAGCCAAGGGGTACAAGTACTTCGTACTTAAGCCCATCGTTAACCCATAAACTTCCTTTCAGCTACAGTGGTTCAAGAGTGCTACCTTGCCACTACGATTAACCCGTTCTCTCCCAATTCTAGGAGCCAAGGGGTACAAGTACTTCGTACTTAAACCCATCGTTAACCCATAAACTTCCTTTCAGCTACAGTGGTTCAAGAGTGCTACCTTGCCACTACGATTAACCCGTTCTCTCCCAATTCTAGGAGCCAAGGGGTACAAGTACTTTGTACTTAAACCCATCGTTAACCCATAAATTTTCTTTCAGCTTTTGTACTTTACTTATCAATTTTTTTACAATTTTCTTTAAAGAATGTAAATCCAATGATTGAACCAAACTCAAACAATTTTTGAAATAATAAAGAGATTCACTTAATTTTCCACAAACCCAAAAACCATAAATTTTATTGTAACGACCCCCCATTATTGAACCCTGGTCACACTGAGTTCTACCCCGGCTGGGAAACTCCGTTACATGTGTACATTATAAAAAAAAAAAAAAAAAAAAAAGGGGCAGTCCTTAGCCAAGATGGTCATCCTATATCCTTCGCGAGTAGAACACTTAACGAACATGAGTTGAATTATTCAGCCACCGAAAAAGAGTTACTTTGCATTGTTTGGGCAACCAAATATTTTAGAGAACATTATCTGTACGGAAGAAAATTTTTATTAAATATTATTATTTTTTATTAAATTGCAACGGTTGCACAATTTGAAAGAGCCAAACATGAAGCTCCAAAGGTGAAAAATAAAATTGAATGAATACGATTCGAAATTAAACATATTCCGGGAAAGGAAAACCATGTGGCCGACGCACTGTCACGAGTTAAAATCCAAAACTGCTTTTTGACCGATAACGATAGATTTTCAACTGATGCCACCTTACATTCAGCAGACGAAGATAACTCAAGTTTTATTCCCATATCTAAAAGACCGATTAACGTATTTAGACGACAGTATATCTTTTTAAAATCTACTACAAACGAAACCAAATTACGAATAATATTTAAAAATTCGCGAAACATTCACTATTTCGCAATGACTGAGGACTTCGCAAAGGACTTTGTAATCTATAATTTAGCAGGGCAAAATAGCGCAGTTTACTTCGAAGATGATACAGATTTTCTGCTTTTTCAGTCCATATATTCTAGACTAGTGAACCAATCTAGAACAAATAAATTAGTTAGATGCATGAAAATACTGAATGATGTAACAACTAATGACAGGTTTAAGCAAATTGTTCTAGAGCTACATTACATCAAGGCACCGAAAAAGTACAGGAAGAATTTAGGAAGAAGTATTATTACCCTAATTACTTTGGGGAAATTACTAACATAATCAACAGCTGTGATCTTTGAAATGAATGCAAATACGATCATAGGTTGCATTCAAAATTTGCAATGGTCGAAAAACTTAATCACTCCAATTGGTTAGAAATTAAGAGGTCACTACTTAAAATATTTAACACTATGGGTCCCCCGAAAAAATTGAAGACTGATCAGGTCACGTGCTTAATTATTATCAACCTGCAAGAATGGTGCAAAACTTTGAACATAGAAATAGAAATAACCACAAGTAAAAAAACAACCCATAAAAATTAACATTTTTGGTGTAAATTCTCTAATCGGGAATACATATAGTGCAGTTTGAATAAAATCGGGTAAATTTTTTATGATTTTTGTTAGAGAGGCCCCCGACCCCGGGGCCATTTCCAAATTTTTACAAAAAGTGTTGTCCATCGGAGATACACATGCATTTACAATTTGAATAAAGGCCCCCCGACCCCGAGGCCCGAGGTACCCCAAATATTAATAGAAAGTATTGTCATGGGAAATACACATGTGTGCCAAGTTTGAAAAAATCGGACTTTAAGTGTGTTAAAAATTGATCACAAGATTCTGCCCACCAGCCAGCCAGCCACGGGCACGCGAAGTTAATATAGAGAATTTAATTTAAGGTAAATATCAAATCAACTGTAATATTTGTTATATTTGTTGTAATCATGATGGTCATGATTCCTAAATTATGTACCGTACGAAAGGTTCCCGGAGGCGTCATTCACGAGGACGCGAACAATCTTAAGGAGGGGAGGAGTGACATAATATTCGCATAATTTGCTGTGCATTCGCTGTAGATGACGCGGCGTCAGCATTTCCTTAGTGCGAGAGCAGTGAGGAAATGTGACACATCGCGACGGCACCTCAGCGGATGCAAGTAGATTATTTCTTTATCGGTCTTTGTGTCGTTTTCATCATTGTACTCGTAGTGAAGGAAATTCCACATTTCGCAACCAAGCAGCGGAGCTTGGACTGTTCAATCGAAAGTCAGTCGAGAGTAGACCACAAGTGAATATTGTGGATCACTCGTTTAAACTTTTATTACATATATATTTTATATCATTATTAAACTTACAATTAAAATCGGCTTTTTATATTAGTTATATATTTTATATCATTAATAAACTTACAATTAAAATCGGCTTTTATATTACTCATATATCTTATATCATTAATTAATAAATTTACAATTATGTAAAATCGATAGCTTGTGTTTTATATAACTCTTATGTAAATAAAGGTGGGCGCCGTGGCTCAGTGGAAGTGCACATGGCTGCTGAGCAGGAGGTTCAGGTTCGAATCCCAGCAACACCAAAAGTATTTTTCACGGTGTCCCACGTCTTGCGAATGGGTGACAAACGTTCCGAGAGTAATACCTTGTCACGCAATTCGCCGTTCGGATCCGGCCTTAAATTGTAGGTCCCTTCCATTTGTGTTCCAAAATTAACATGCGCAGCACAAATGGTCGCGAGAAGTTAAGCCTTGGACCGCAATGGTCTGTCGCCCCGAATATTATTATTATATGTAAATAAAGCGAAAAAATTCATTCTCAGCCCACGTATGTTGCTAAGATCCACTCTGAAACTACACATAACTACAAAAAACAAACACATAAAATACAACTTACCGCTTCTTTTAACCGAATTGAGAAGAGTATGTCTCAAAATGGATTATTAACACAAATTGTCGCCAATTAAAATCACCAAAATAAACAAACACTCACAATCCGTTATTCTTATAGCTAAAGAATTAGATCATAAACAAGCTGCCGCATGAAAAACATACGACTGTTAAGTTTCACTAAGTTCTTTAGCTGCGCTGTTGAGGATGGGGCACACGGACACACACACTGCACTTTGCACTAAATGATCGACCGATCGCGCGAACCATTTGTCGTTTGCATGCACTTTTTTGATTTTTTTTTGTGCGAAACACACAACACGACACTTTGTTTCTGTTTTTTTCTCGCGTGTGTTGGAGTGCAGCACGACCGTGCCCAGCGGCGATTGGGAGACAACTTCAAATATAGATGACTTCATGACAGGAGCAGACAGTTTCATCGCGCCTCGAGATATACAATCACAATTGTCATCTTTATTAGCTACAGCAGGTTTTAATCTTCAAAAATGGTGCGCCAACCACCCTCAACTTTTAAAAAATATAAAACCTAATGTCAAGCAGTACAATTCAATTTCACAGAAGACGATGACTCATCCATAAAAACACTTGGAGTAATTTAAATGCCTAAAGCAGATCTATTTAGCTTAAAAATCAGTCCTATTACAAAGAAGAAAACCACAAAGAGTACAGTGGTATCGAAAATAGCCCGGTTATTCGATCCACTTGGAATGTCTGCGCCAGTAATCACTATAATAAAATTGTACCTGCAAGAATTATGGAGGCTCAAATAAGACTGTGATGCATCCTTGCCAATTGAATTACACACCAGATGGAATGTCTTTCGCGAAAGTTTAAACTCTTTTGAAGGAATTCAAGCTCCCAGGCATGTATTTGGTAGTCATGTTCCACAAACTGTACAATTACATGCATTTGCCGATGCATCTGAAAGGGCATTTTGTGCTATATGCATGCGCTCAAAGACTAACAATGGAACCATAATCGTTCGTCTAAATCAAGACTCGTTCCACCTTTACCCAAGAAGTTAACACTTTCACTATTAGAGTTATGTGCAGCAGAGCGAGCAGCTAAGCTTGTGGACCGAGTAAAAAGATGTCTGATTATGCAAGATAAACTCACCTATTTATGGACAGGTTCTGAAATCGTACTGGCCTGTATCAACTCAATCTCAGCGGACTTTCAAGTTTTTGTTAGCAACAGAATTGCTTCAATACACCGCTATTCAATTCCTCAACAATGGAGGTATGTAAGGTCTAAAGAGAATCCAGCTGATCCACTCTCAAGAGGTATATCAGCAGAAAAGCTACGCAGTTGTAACTTATGGTTCTACGGACTACGGAAATTTGGCCTCAACCATACACTAAGAACATTGAATATATGGTAGAACGAAAGCGAACGGCGGTTACTGCAACTATAGATGAGCTTCGACAGAATTGACCACCAAGGGTCATTCAGAAAACTTCAACGGATCTTAGCTTATATTTTAAAATTCTTTTCCAATTCAATAAAGAAGGAAGTCAAGAGCGGAGAACTACAAGCAACCGAAATTGAAATTGCGCGAATAAAATTTTTACTCACAATGCATAGCTGCGAGTTCAAGGAAGACAGAGAGCAAATAAAATCCTGTGTTGAGGTGTTAAAAAATAGCTCACTTGGGGGTCTTTCACCATTTATTGACCTGGAAGGTCTAATAAGAGTCAACGGAAGGTTATCAGCGTCAAATTTGCCTTATGACGCACGGCATCCAGTTTTGCTGCCATATGCACACCCACTGACAAAAATAATTTTAGAAGAAATCAATGCAGACAATCTACACGAGCCCGCAAACACTTTTTGGAATTGTAAGGCAAAACTACTGGCCAGTAAAAGGAAAAATCTTGACCAGATCCGTCGTTCAACATTGCGTCTTTTGTTCAAGGAGAGACCTAGCTTGTTTAAACAGATTATGTGGAATTTACCCGCAACCAGAATCCAGCCTGCACGATCATTTATAAATTCCGCCGTTGATTTTTGTGGGCCAATTTACACTCATTTTAAATTAAGAGGGAAACGGCCTCAGAAAACTTATATCGCCGTATTTTGCTGCTTTGCCACCAAGGCAGTCCATTTAGAGATGGTCACAGATCTCTCGACGGAAGGATTCGTCGGAGCTTTGAAAAGATTTACCGCACGACGGGGAAATTGTTGACACATTTATTGCGATAACGGTACCAATTTCGTGGGGGCGAAAAATCAGCTTCAAGAACTCAAAGAAATGATGGACTCTCAATACGCTATTAATAAGAATGTGTCGTCATGTACCACAAAAGGACCCGACTTCCATATCATACCACCAAGAGCTCCACATTTCGGCGGTCTTTGGAAAGCTTCAGTTAAGTCTGCAAAATACTTACTGCAGTCAACGTTAGCATGCGCATCTTTAACATATGAAAAAATGGAAACTGTAGTCGAGGCTATCTTAAATTCAAGGCCTCTGACACCATTATCAGCAGATCCCAATGATTTATTAGCGTTAACACCAGGACACTTTTTAGTTGGAGAGCCACTTAATGCTACGGTAGACTCTCATGCTGAACCATTGAATATTAAAGCTTGTCAGCGGTGGAAACTCGTGACCGCGCTAAAAAATTAGTTCTGGCTTCGGTGGCATACAGAATACCTCCACCACTTCGTTAGAAGCTAGGACTGATCGAAAGGACGCACAAAGGGAATTTCGGACTAATTCGAATTGCGGACGTTCACACTACGTAGAACGCCGCCGCTGTGTAATGAGTCGACCAATTCACAAATTAGCACCACTTCCGATTGAAATTGACGATGAACCCATTGAAGATGAGCCAACCTCATCATCAGCATTATCTGATTCAAAAACGTATCACCAAAAAAGATTACCATCTGATTCTGCCACCAAAGGGTCGGTACCAGTGAAAAAGGGCAAAATGTCAGTAGGATCTGCTGTAGTCACAATACTTATGGTATGCCATATGCTCCCAGGAACCAACTGACAACAACCCGAAGTAACATAATATAAACGAGCATTACCTATTCATTTCGAACGCGTTGGAACATAATTATAACCTAATAACAACGGACTGGAAATCTTATGAATTTTTATGACTTAGCACCATATTGGAAGGAGGTAGCCCTAGTAAACAATGGAATAAAATCTCTACTGCAATTATGCAAGGAATCTACACAGACAAAGACGGTCAGCTACACATCGTTGGGTATCGTAATGGTCATACTTGTCATTTTCATATGGAAATACAAATCAAGAGGTAAACCACAACGAAACCCACCGGTAGCAGCTCCAAGGCATAAACTTTCGACATCAGAACTCCATAACTCAATCTTGCATTCACAGGAAAATGAATTGACAGACGCAGATTTTCGCATCAATATACAAGGGTTGAATGAAGCATTCAACGAGGGGGAGAATGTTAGGAAACAGCAAATTTGAAATTGTCATCCACATTATTATTATTCACATTCCTATTCATCCGAATTTCTTTTGTCTAACTAATTATATCAAATTCATAAATGTTCCCACAAAATATCTTTCCCTCAGCACATTTTGCGGCATCACACACCTAGCTTGCTTGTTCCCACGAATGTACATACACACAGTTGTGCTGTTCTAGCTGCGCAATGCTGATAGGATCGGATTGCATCCTTTTGGCATGGGCACAGGTGTCTGCGGCGGTTTCGCTAAATTCGCTAAAGTCACGTAATGTCAATATTCTGATTGAAAGGTATTTTGTGGATATTTGGCTACGCCAATTAATATAAATTAAGAATTATTTTTAAATAAATTGCCTTTCATCTTTACGTGGTGACACGATAAACACCGTATTTTATTTGCATTAATTGCCGCTGGTGGGGTGTAAGGAGCATTTAACTTTTCAAATAACATTGATATATTGGTTTATGTGCCGGTATATCCTTATCATATTGTCAAGGTTTATGTGCCCTGACGAATCTTATGCTTCGAACAAAGAAACTTTGGAGTTCAAAGTAGAACTCTCCTAAAGAGAATTTAAATAAAGTTGATATCTTGTTTGCGTCTTCAGGTATCAAACTTCAATGGCTGTTCCTGTTTTCTTGCCCATGCTAATTTTTAACATTGAGATTTTCTTCAGAAAATGCGTAATAAACAGTGTTTTACTATTTTTTTTCTTATGAACGTAACAATAATAAAAAAAATCAACAAGTTTGCCAAAAAATCCATAGATTTTATGAAACTTGGAAAAACCTGCAGCAGGTAAAATTTTTTAAAAAAGGGTTTTTTTGCTTAAAGCTCCAAATGCTATGAATAAAAAATTAGTGTAGTTTTAGATAATTTGTATTTTACGTGTTTAGGCAAAGGCGGC
Organism: Nephrocerus scutellatus; assembly: GCA_947095585.1. Lineage (NCBI taxonomy): Eukaryota > Metazoa > Arthropoda > Insecta > Diptera > Pipunculidae > Nephrocerus > Nephrocerus scutellatus. The sequence continues at coordinate 67,059,127 of OX352762.1, forward strand.
ATTGCTGATGCTGCGCAACCCAAGTTTGTACACCCAAAGATCAACGGCGCGAACCAAATATTTTAGAGAACATTATCTGTACGGAAGAAATTTTTTATTAAATATTATTATTTTTTATTAAATTACAACGGTTGCACAATTTGAAAGAGCCAAACATGAAGCTCCAAAGGTGGAAAATAAAATCCAAAACTGCTTTTTGACCGATAACGATAGATTTTCAACTGATGCCACCTTACATTCAGCAGACGAAGATAACTCAAGTTTTATTCCCATATCTGAAAGACCGATTAACGTATATAGACGACAGTATATCTTTTTAAAATCTACTACAAACGAAACCAAATTACGAATAATATTTAAAAATTCGCGAAACATTCACTATTTCGCAATGACTGAGGACTTCGCAAAGGACTTTGTAATTAATATTTGTTATATTTGTTGTAATCATGATGGTCATGATTCCTAAATTATGTACCGTACGAAAGGTTCCCGGAGGCGTCATTCACGAGGACGCGAACAATCTTAAGGAGGGGAGGAGTGACATAATATTCGCATAATTTGCTGTGCATTCGCTGTAGATAACGCGGCGTCAGCATTTCCTTAGTGCGAGAGCAGTGAGGAAATGTGACACATCGCGACGGCACCTCAGCGGATGCAAGTAGATTATTTCTTTATCGTTCTTTGTGTCGTTTTCATCATTGTACTCGTAGTGAAGGAATTTCCACATTTCGCAACCAAGCAGCGGAGCTTGGACTGTTCAATCGAAAGTCAGTCGAGAGTTGACCACAAGTGAATATTGTGGATCACTCGTTTAAACTTTTATTACATATATATTTTATATCATTAATAAACTTACAATTAAAATCGGCTTATTATATTACTTATATATTTTATATCATTAATAAACTTAAAATCGGCTTTTATATTACTCATATATCTTATATCATTAATTAATAAACTTACAATTATGTAAAATCGATAGCTTGTGTTTTATATAACTCTTATGTAAATAAAGGTGGGCGCCGTGGCTCAGTGGAAGTGCACATGGCTGCTGAGCAGGAGGTTCAGGTTCGAATCCCAGCAACCAAAAGTATTTTTCACGGTGTCCCACGTCTTGCGAATGGGTGACAAACGTTCCGAGAGTAATACCTTGTCACGCAATTCGCCGTTTGGATCCGGCCTTAAATTGTAGGTCCCTTCCATTTGTGTTCCAAAATTAACATGCGCAGCACAAATGGTCGCGAGAAGTTAAGCCTTGGACCGCAATGGTCTGTCGCCCCGAATATTATTATTATATGTAAAAAAGCGAAAAAATTAATTCTCAGCCCACGTATGTTGCTAAGATCCACTCTGAAACTACACATAACTACAAAAAACAAACACATAAAATACAACTTACCGCTTCTTTTAACCGAATTGAGAAGAGTATGTCTCAAAATGGATTATTAACACAAATTGTCGCCAATTAAAATCACCAGAATAAACAAACACTCACAATCCGTTATTCTTATAGCTAAAGAATTAGATCATAAACAAGCTGCCGCATGAAAAACATACGAATGTTAAGTTTCACTAAGTTCTTTAGCTGCGCTGTTGAGGATGGGGCACACGGACACACACACTGCACTTTGCACTAAATGATCGACCGATCGCGCGAACCATTTGTCGTTTGCATGCACTTTTTTGATTTTTTTTGTGCGAAACACACAACACGACACTTTGTTTCTGTTTTTTTCTCGAGTGTGTTGGAGTGCAGCACGACCGTGCCCAGCGGCGATTGGGAGACAACTTCAAATATAGATGACTTCATGACAGGAGCAGACAGTTTCATCGCGCCTCGAGATATACAATCACAATTGTCATCTTTATTAGCTACAGCAGGTTTTAATCTTCACAAATGGTGCGCCAACCACCCTCAACTTTAAAAAAATATAAAACCGAATGTCAAGCAGTACAATTAAATTTCACAGAAGACGATAACTCATCCATAAAAACACTTGGAGTAATTTAAATGCCTAAAGCAGATCTATTTAGCTTAAAAATCAGTCCTATTACAAAGAAGAAAACCACAAAGAGTACAGTGGTATCGAAAATAGCCCGGTTATTCGATCCACTTGGAATGTCTGCGCCAGTAATCACTATAATAAAATTGTACCTGCAAGAATTATGGAGGCTCAAATAAGACTGGGATGCATCCTTGCCAATTGAATTACACACCAGATGGAATGTCTTTCGCGAAAGTTTAAACTCTTTTGAAGGATTTCAAGCTCCCAGGCATGTATTTGGCAGTCACGTTCCACAAACTGTACAATTACATGATTTGCCGATGCATCTGAAAGGGCATTTTGTGCTATATGCATGCGCTCAAAGACTAACAATGGAACCATAATCGTTCGTCTTAATCAAGACTCGTTCCACCTTTACCCAAGAAGTTAACACTTCCACTATTAGAGTTATGTGCAGCAGAGCGAGCAGCTAAGCTTGTGGACCGAGTAAAAAGATGTCTGATTATGAAAGATAAACTCACCTATTTATGGACAGGTTCTGAAATCGTACTGGCCTGTATCAACTCAATCTCAGCGGACTTTCAAGTTTTTGTTAGCAACAGAATTGCTTCAATACACCGCTATTCAATTCCTCAACAATGGAGGCATGTAAGGTCTAAAGAGAATCCAGCTGATCCACTCTCAAGAGGTATATCAGCAGAAAAGCTACGCAGTTGTAACTTATGGTTCTACGGACTACGGAAATTTGGCCTCAACCATACACTAAGAACATCGAATATATGGTAGAACGAAAGCGAACGGCGGTTACTGCAACTATAGATGAGCTTCGACAGAATTGACCACCAAGGGTCATTCAGAAAACTTCAACGGATCTTAGCTTGTATTTTAAAATTCTTGTCCAATTCAATAAAGAAGGAAGTCAAGAGCGGAGAACTACAAGCAACCGAAATTGAAATTGCGCGAATAAAATTTTTACTCACAATGCATAGCTGCGAGTTCAAGGAAGACAGAGAGCAAATAAAATCCTGTGTTGAGGTGTTAAAAAATAGCTCACTTGGGGGTCTTTCACCATTTATTGACCTGTAAGGTCTAATAAGAGTCAGCGGAAGGTTATCAGCGTCAAATTTGCCTTATGACGCACGGCATCCAGTTTTGCTGCCATATGCACACCCACTGACAAAAATAATTTTAGAAGAAATCAATGCAGCAATCTACACGAGCCCGCAAACACTTTTTGGAATTGTAAGGCAAAACTACTGGCCAGTAAAAGGAAAAATCTTGACCAGATCCGTCGTTCAACATTGCGTCTTTTGTTCAAGGAGAGACCTAGCTTGTTTAAACAGATGATGGGGAATTTACCCGCAACCAGAATCCAGCCTGCACGATCATTTATAAATTCCGCCGTTGATTTTTGTGGGCCAATTTACACTCATTTTAAATTAAGAGGGAAACGGCCTCAGAAAACTTATATCGCCGTATTTTGCTGCTTTGCCACCAAGGCAGTCCATTTAGAGATGGTCACAGATCTCTCGACGGAAGGATTCGTCGGAGCTTTGAAAAGATTTACCGCACGACGGGGAAATTGTTGACACATTTATTGCGATAACGGTACCAATTTCGTGGGGGCGAAAAATCAGCTTCAAGAACTCAAAGAAATGATGGACTCTCAATACGCTATTAATAAGAATGTGTCGTCATGTACCACAAAAGGACCCGACTTCCATATCATACCACCAAGAGCTCCACATTTCGGCGGTCTTTGGGAAGCTTCAGTTAAGTCTGCAAAATACTTACTGCAGTCAACGTTAGCATGCGCATCTTTAACATATGAAAAAATGGAAACTGTAGTCGAGGCTATCTTAAATTCAAGGCCTCTGACACCGTTATCAGCAGATCCCAACGATTTATTAGCGTTAACACCAGGACACTTTTTCGTTGGAGAGCCACTGAATGCTACGGTGGACTCTCATGCTGAACCATTGAATATTAAAGCTTGTCAGCGGTGGAAACTCGTGATCGCGCTAAAAAATTAGTTCTGGCTTCGGTGGCATACAGAATACCTCCACCACTTCGTTAGAAGCTAGGACTGATCGAAAGGACGCACAAAGGGGATTTCGGACTAATTCGAATTGCGGACGTTCACACTACGTCAGGAATAATGAGTCGACCAATTCACAAATTAGCACCACTTCCGATTGAAATTGACGATGAACCCATTGAAGATGAGCCAACCTCATTATCAGCATTATCTGATTCAAAAACGTATCACCAAAAAAGATTACCATCTGTAACATAATATAAACGAGCATTACCTATTCATTTCGAACGCATTGGAACATAATTATAACCTAATAACAACGGACTGGAAATCTTATGATTTTTTATGACTTAGCACCATATTGGAAGGAGGTAGCCCTAGTAAACAATGGAATAAAATCTCTACTGCAATTATGCAAGGAATCTACACAGACAAAGACGGTCAGCTACACATCGTTGGGCATCGTAATGCTCATACTTGTCATTTTCATATGGAAATACAAATCAAGAGGTAAACCACAACGAAACCCACCGGTAGCAGCTCCAAGGCATAAACTTTCGACATCAGAACTCCAAAACTCAATCTTGCATTCACAGGAAAATGAATTGACAGACGCAGATTTTCGCATCAATATACAAGGGTTGAATGAAGCATTCAACGAGGGGGAGAATGTTAGGAAACAGCAAAATTGAAATTGTCATCCACATTATTATTATTCACATTCCTATTCATCCGAATTTCTTTTGTCTAACTAATTATATCAAATTCATAAATGTTCCCACAAAATATCTTTCCCTCAGCACATTTTGCGGCATCACACTCCTAACTTGCTTGTTCCCACGAATGTACATACACACAGTTGTGCCTGACCGCAGACAATTCTTATCGGACTATATAGTGCTGTTCTAGCTGCGCAATGCTGATAGGATCGGATTGCATCCTCTTGGCATGGGCACAGGTGTCTGCGGCGGTTTCGCTAAATTCGCTAAAGTCACGTAATGTCAACATTCTGATTGAAAGGTATTTTGTGGATATTTGGCTACTCCAATTAGTATAAATTAAGAATTATTTTTAAATAAATTGCCTTTCATCTTTACGTGGTGACACGATAAACACCGTATTTTATTTGCATTAATTGCCGCTGGTGGGGGGTAAGGAGCATTTAACTTTTCAAATAACATTGATATATTGGTTTATGTGCCGGTATATCCTTATCATATTGTCAAGGTTTATGTGCCCTGACGAATCTTATGCTTCGAACAAAGAAACTTTGGAGTTCAAAGTAGAACTCTCCTAAACAGAATTTAAATAAAGTTGATATCTTGTTTGCGTCTTCAGGTATCAAACTTCAATGGCTGTTCCTGTTTTCTTGCCCATGCTAATTTTTAACATTGAGATTTTCTTCAGAAAATGCGTAATAAACAGTGTTTTACTATTTTTTTTCTTATGAACGTAACAATAATAAAAAAAATCAACAAGTTTGCCAAAAAATCCATAGATTTTATGAAACTTGGAAAAACCTGCAGCAGGTAAAATTTTTTAAAAAAGGGTTTTTTTGCTTAAAGCTCCAAATGCTATGAATAAGAATTAGTGTAGTTTTAGATAATTTGTATTTTACGTGTTTAGGCAAAGGCGGCATTGCTGATGCTGCGCAACCCAAGTTTGTACACCCAAAGATCAACGGCGCGAACCAAATATTTTAGAGAACATTATCTGTACGGAAGAAATTTTTTATTAAATATTATTATTTTTTATTAAATTACAACGGTTGCACAATTTGAAAGAGCCAAACATGAAGCTCCAAAGGTGGAAAACAAAATCCAAAACTGCTTTTTGACCGATAACGATAGATTTTCAACTGATGCCACCTTACATTCAGCAGACGAAGATAACTCAAGTTTTATTCCCATATCTGAAAGACCGATTAACGTATATAGACGACAGTATATCTTTTTAAAATCTACTACAAACGAAACCAAATTACGAATAATATTTAAAAATTCGCGAAACATTCACTATTTCGCAATGACTGAGGACTTCGCAAAGGACTTTGTAATTAATATTTGTTATATTTGTTGTAATCATGATGGTCATGATTCCTAAATTATGTACCGTACGAAAGGTTCCCGGAGGCGTCATTCACGAGGACGCGAACAATCTTAAGGAGGGGAGGAGTGACATAATATTCGCATAATTTGCTGTGCATTCGCTGTAGATAACGCGGCGTCAGCATTTCCTTAGTGCGAGAGCAGTGAGGAAATGTGACACATCGCGACGGCACCTCAGCGGATGCAAGTAGATTATTTCTTTATCGTTCTTTGTGTCGTTTTCATCATTGTACTCGTAGTGAAGGAATTTCCACATTTCGCAACCAAGCAGCGGAGCTTGGACTGTTCAATCGAAAGTCAGTCGAGAGTTGACCACAAGTGAATATTGTGGATCACTCGTTTAAACTTTTATTACATATATATTTTATATCATTAATAAACTTACAATTAAAATCGGCTTATTATATTACTTATATATTTTATATCATTAATAAACTTAAAATCGGCTTTTATATTACTCATATATCTTATATCATTAATTAATAAACTTACAATTATGTAAAATCGATAGCTTGTGTTTTATATAACTCTTATGTAAATAAAGGTGGGCGCCGTGGCTCAGTGGAAGTGCACATGGCTGCTGAGCAGGAGGTTCAGGTTCGAATCCCAGCAACCAAAAGTATTTTTCACGGTGTCCCACGTCTTGCGAATGGGTGACAAACGTTCCGAGAGTAATACCTTGTCACGCAATTCGCCGTTTGGATCCGGCCTTAAATTGTAGGTCCCTTCCATTTGTGTTCCAAAATTAACATGCGCAGCACAAATGGTCGCGAGAAGTTAAGCCTTGGACCGCAATGGTCTGTCGCCCCGAATATTATTATTATATGTAAAAAAAGCGAAAAAATTAATTCTCAGCCCACGTATGTTGCTAAGATCCACTCTGAAACTACACATAACTACAAAAAACAAACACATAAAATACAACTTACCGCTTCTTTTAACCGAATTGAGAAGAGTATGTCTCAAAATGGATTATTAACACAAATTGTCGCCAATTAAAATCACCAGAATAAACAAACACTCACAATCCGTTATTCTTATAGCTAAAGAATTAGATCATAAACAAGCTGCCGCATGAAAAACATACGAATGTTAAGTTTCACTAAGTTCTTTAGCTGCGCTGTTGAGGATGGGGCACACGGACACACACACTGCACTTTGCACTAAATGATCGACCGATCGCGCGAACCATTTGTCGTTTGCATGCACTTTTTTGATTTTTTTTGTGCGAAACACACAACACGACACTTTGTTTCTGTTTTTTTCTCGAGTGTGTTGGAGTGCAGCACGACCGTGCCCAGCGGCGATTGGGAGACAACTTCAAATATAGATGACTTCATGACAGGAGCAGACAGTTTCATCGCGCCTCGAGATATACAATCACAATTGTCATCTTTATTAGCTACAGCAGGTTTTAATCTTCACAAATGGTGCGCCAACCACCCTCAACTTTAAAAAAATATAAAACCGAATGTCAAGCAGTACAATTAAATTTCACAGAAGACGATAACTCATCCATAAAAACACTTGGAGTAATTTAAATGCCTAAAGCAGATCTATTTAGCTTAAAAATCAGTCCTATTACAAAGAAGAAAACCACAAAGAGTACAGTGGTATCGAAAATTGCCCGGTTATTCGATCCACTTGGAATGTCTGCGCCAGTAATCACTATAATAAAATTGTACCTGCAAGAATTATGGAGGCTCAAATAAGACTGGGATGCATCCTTGCCAATTGAATTACACACCAGATGGAATGTCTTTCGCGAAAGTTTAAACTCTTTTGAAGGATTTCAAGCTCCCAGGCATGTATTTGGCAGTCACGTTCCACAAACTGTACAATTACATGATTTGCCGATGCATCTGAAAGGGCATTTTGTGCTATATGCATGCGCTCAAAGACTAACAATGGAACCATAATCGTTCGTCTTAATCAAGACTCGTTCCACCTTTACCCAAGAAGTTAACACTTCCACTATTAGAGTTATGTGCAGCAGAGCGAGCAGCTAAGCTTGTGGACCGAGTAAAAAGATGTCTGATTATGAAAGATAAACTCACCTATTTATGGACAGGTTCTGAAATCGTACTGGCCTGTATCAACTCAATCTCAGCGGACTTTCAAGTTTTTGTTAGCAACAGAATTGCTTCAATACACCGCTATTCAATTCCTCAACAATGGAGGCATGTAAGGTCTAAAGAGAATCCAGCTGATCCACTCTCAAGAGGTATATCAGCAGAAAAGCTACGCAGTTGTAACTTATGGTTCTACGGACTACGGAAATTTGGCCTCAACCATACACTAAGAACATCGAATATATGGTAGAACGAAAGCGAACGGCGGTTACTGCAACTATAGATGAGCTTCGACAGAATTGACCACCAAGGGTCATTCAGAAAACTTCAACGGATCTTAGCTTGTATTTTAAAATTCTTGTCCAATTCAATAAAGAAGGAAGTCAAGAGCGGAGAACTACAAGCAACCGAAATTGAAATTGCGCGAATAAAATTTTTACTCACAATGCATAGCTGCGAGTTCAAGGAAGACAGAGAGCAAATAAAATCCTGTGTTGAGGTGTTAAAAAATAGCTCACTTGGGGGTCTTTCACCATTTATTGACCTGTAAGGTCTAATAAGAGTCAGCGGAAGGTTATCAGCGTCAAATTTGCCTTATGACGCACGGCATCCAGTTTTGCTGCCATATGCACACCCACTGACAAAAATAATTTTAGAAGAAATCAATGCAGACAATCTACACGAGCCCGCAAACACTTTTTGGAATTGTAAGGCAAAACTACTGGCCAGTAAAAGGAAAAATCTTGACCAGATCCGTCGTTCAACATTGCGTCTTTTGTTCAAGGAGAGACCTAGCTTGTTTAAACAGATGATGGGGAATTTACCCGCAACCAGAATCCAGCCTGCACGATCATTTATAAATTCCGCCGTTGATTTTTGTGGGCCAATTTACACTCATTTTAAATTAAGAGGGAAACGGCCTCAGAAAACTTATATCGCCGTATTTTGCTGCTTTGCCACCAAGGCAGTACATTTAGAGATGGTCACAGATCTCTCGACGGAAGGATTCATCGGAGCTTTGAACGACGGGGAAATTGTTGACACATTTATTGCGATAACGGTACCAATTTCGTGGGGGCGAAAAATCAGCTTCAAGAACTCAAAGAAATGATGGACTCTCAATACGCTATTAATAAGAATGTGTCGTCATGTACCACAAAAAGACCCGACTTCCATATCATACCACCAAGAGCTCCACATTTCGGCGGTCTTTGGGAAGCTTCAGTTAAGTCTGCAAAATACTTACTGCAGTCAACGTTAGCATGCGCATCTTTAACATATGAAAAAATGGAAACTGTAGTCGAGGCTATCTTAAATTCAAGGCCTCTGACACCATTATCAGCAGATCCCAACGATTTATTAGCGTTAACACCAGGACACTTTTTAGTTGGAGAGCCACTGAATGCTATGGTAGACTCTCATGCTGAACCATTGAATATTAAAGCTTGTCAGCGGTGGAAACTCGTGATCGCGCTAAAAAATTAGTTCTGGCTTCGGTGGCATACAGAATACCTCCACCACTTCGTTAGAAGCTAGGACTGATCGAAAGGACGCACAATGGGGATTTCGGACTAATTCGAATTGCGGACGTTCACACTACGTCAGGAATAATGAGTCGACCAATTCACAAATTAGCACCACTTCCGATTGAAATTGACGATGAACCCATTGAAGATGAGCCAACCTCATTATCAGCATTATCTGATTCAAAAACGTATCACCAAAAAAGATTACCATCTGTAACATAATATAAACGAGCATTACCTATTCATTTCGAACGCATTGGAACATAATTATAACCTAATAACAACGGACTGGAAATCTTATGATGTTTTATGATTTAGCACCATATTGGAAGGAGGTAGCCCTAGTAAGCAATGGAATAAAATCTCTACTGCAATTATGCAAGGAATCTACACAGACAAAGACGGTCAGCTACACATCGTTGGGCATCGTAATGCTCATACTTGTCATTTTCATATGGAAATACAAATCAAGAGGTAAACCACAACGAAACCCACCGGTAGCAGCTCCAAGGCATAAACTTTCGACATCAGAACTCCAAAACTCAATCTTGCATTCACAGGAAAATGAATTGACAGACGCAGATTTTCGCATCAATATACAAGGGTTGAATGAAGCATTCAACGAGGGGGAGAATGTTAGGAAACAGCAAAATTGAAATTGTCATCCACATCATTATTATTCACATTCCTATTCATCCGAATTTCTTTTGTCTAACTAATTATATCAAATTCATAAATGTTCCCACAAAATATCTTTCCCTCAGCACATTTTGCGGCATCACACTCCTAACTTGCTTGTTCCCACGAATGTACATACACACAGTTGTGCCTGACCGCAGACAATTCTTATCGGACTATATAGTGCTGTTCTAGCTGCGCAATGCTGATAGGATCGGATTGCATCCTCTTGGCATGGGCACAGGTGTCTGCGGCGGTTTCGCTAAATTCGCTAAAGTCACGTATTGTCAACATTCTGATTGAAAGGTATTTTGTGGATATTTGGCTACTCCAATTAGTATAAATTAAGAATTATTTTTAAATAAATTGCCTTTCATCTTTACGTGGTGACACGATAAACACCGTATTTTATTTGCATTAATTGCCGCTGGTGGGGGGTAAGGAGCATTTAACTTTTCAAATAACATTGATATATTGGTTTATGTGCCGGTATATCCTTATCATATTGTCAAGGTTTATGTGCCATGACGAATCTTATGCTTCGAACAAAGAAACTTTGGAGTTCAAAGTAGAACTCTCCTAAACAGAATTTAAATAAAGTTGATATCTTGTTTGCGTCTTCAGGTATCAAACTTCAATGGCTGTTCCTGTTTTCTTGCCCATGCTAATTTTTAACATTGAGATTTTCTTCAGAAAATGCGTAATAAACAGTGTTTTACTATTTTTTTCTTATGAACGTAACAATAATAAACAAAATCAACAAGTTTGCCAAAAAATCCATAGATTTTATGAAACTTGGAAAAACCTGCAGCAGGTAAAATTTTTTAAAAAAGGGTTTTTTGCTTTAGGCTCCAAATGCTATGAATAAAAAATTAGTGTGGTTTTAGATAATTTGTATTTTACGTGTTTAGGCAAAGGCGGCATTGCTGATGCTGCGCAACGCAAGTTTGTACACCCAAAGATCAACGGCGCGAACCAAATATTTTAGAGAACATTATCTGTACGGAAGAAATTTTTTATTAAATATTATTATTTTTTATTAAATTACAACGGTTGCACAATTTGAAAGAGCCAAACATGAAGCTCCAAAGGTGGAAAATAAAATTGAATGAATACGATTTCGAAAGTAAACATATTCCGGGAAAGGAAAACCATGTGGCCGACGCACTGTCAAGAGTTAAAATCCAAAACTGCTTTTTGACCGATAACGATAGATTTTCAACTGATGCCACCTTACATTCAGCAGACGAAGATAACTCAAGTTTTATTCCCATATCTGAAAAACCGATTAACGTATTTAGACGACAGTATATCTTTTTAAAATCTACTACAAACGAAACCAAATTACGAATAATATTTAAAAATTCGCGAAACATTCACTATTTCGCAATGACTGAGGACTTCGCAAAGGACTTTGTAATTAATATTTGTTATATTTGTTGTAATCATGATGGTCATGATTCCTAAATTATGTACCGTACGAAAGGTTCCCGGAGGCGTCATTCACGAGGACGCGAACAATCTTAAGGAGGGGAGGAGTGACATAATATTCGCATAATTTGCTGTGCATTCGCTGTAGATAACGCGGCGTCAGCATTTCCTTAGTGCGAGAGCAGTGAGGAAATGTGACACATCGCGACGGCACCTCAGCGGATGCAAGTAGATTATTTCTTTATCGTTCTTTGTGTCGTTTTCATCATTGTACTCGTAGTGAAGGAATTTCCACATTTCGCAACCAAGCAGCGGAGCTTGGACTGTTCAATCGAAAGTCAGTCGAGAGTTGACCACAAGTGAATATTGTGGATCACTCGTTTAAACTTTTATTACATATATATTTTATATCATTAATAAACTTACAATTAAAATCGGCTTATTATATTACTTATATATTTTATATCATTAATAAACTTAAAATCGGCTTTTATATTACTCATATATCTTATATCATTAATTAATAAACTTACAATTATGTAAAATCGATAGCTTGTGTTTTATATAACTCTTATGTAAATAAAGGTGGGCGCCGTGGCTCAGTGGAAGTGCACATGGCTGCTGAGCAGGAGGTTCAGGTTCGAATCCCAGCAACCAAAAGTATTTTTCACGGTGTCCCACGTCTTGCGAATGGGTGACAAACGTTCCGAGAGTAATACCTTGTCACGCAATTCGCCGTTTGGATCCGGCCTTAAATTGTAGGTCCCTTCCATTTGTGTTCCAAAATTAACATGCGCAGCACAAATGGTCGCGAGAAGTTAAGCCTTGGACCGCAATGGTCTGTCGCCCCGAATATTATTATTATATGTAAATAAAGCGAAAAAATTAATTCTCAGCCCACGTATGTTGCTAAGATCCACTCTGAAACTACACATAACTACAAAAAACAAACACATAAAATACAACTTACCGCTTCTTTTAACCGAATTGAGAAGAGTATGTCTCAAAATGGATTATTAACACAAATTGTCGCCAATTAAAATCACCAGAATAAACAAACACTCACAATCCGTTATTCTTATAGCTAAAGAATTAGATAATAAACAAGCTGCCGCATGAAAAACATACGAATGTTAAGTTTCACTAAGTTCTTTAGCTGCGCTGTTGAGGATGGGGCACACGGACACACACACTGCACTTTGCACTAAATGATCGACCGATCGCGCGAACCATTTGTCGTTTGCATGCACTTTTTTGATTTTTTTTTGTGCGAAACACACAACACGACACTTTGTTTCTGTTTTTTTCTCGCGTGTGTTGGAGTGCAGCACGACCGTGCCCAGCGGCGATTGGGAGACAACTTCAAATATAGATGACTTCATGACAGGAGCAGACAGTTTCATCGCGCCTCGAGATATACAATCACAATTGTCATCTTTATTAGCTACAGCAGGTTTTAATCTTCACAAATGGTGCGCCAACCACCCTCAACTTTTAAAAAATATAAAACCGAATGTCAAGCAGTACAATTAAATTTCACAGAAGACGATGACTCATCCATAAAAACACTTGGAGTAATTTAAATGCCTAAAGCAGATCTATTTAGCTTAAAAATCAGTCCTATTACAAAGAAGAAAACCACAAAGAGTACAGTGGTATCGAAAATAGCCCGGTTATTCGATCCACTTGGAATGTCTGCGCCAGTAATCACTATAATAAAATTGTACCTGCAAGAATTATGGAGGCTCAAATAAGACTGTGATGCATCCTTGCCAATTGAATTACACACCAGATGGAATGTCTTTCGCGAAAGTTTAAACTCTTTTGAAGGAATTCAAGCTCCCAGGCATGTGTTTGGTAGTCATGTTCCACAAACTGTACAATTACATGCATTTGCCGATGCATCTGAAAGGGCATTTTGTGCTATATGCATGCGCTCAAAGACTAACAATGGAACCATAATCGTTCGTCTAAATCAAGACTCGTTCCACCTTTACCCAAGAAGTTAACACTTTCACTATTAGAGTTATGTGCAGCAGAGCGAGCAGCTAAGCTTGTGGACCGAGTAAAAAGATGTCTGATTATGCAAGATAAACTCACCTATTTATGGACAGGTTCTGAAATCGTACTGGCCTGTATCAACTCAATCTCAGCGGACTTTCAAGTTTTTGTTAGCAACAGAATTGCTTCAATACACCGCTATTCAATTCCTCAACAATGGAGGCATGTAAGGTCTAAAGAGAATCCAGCTGATCCACTCTCAAGAGGTATATCAGCAGAAAAGCTACGCAGTTGTAACTTATGGTTCTACGGACTACGGAAATTTGGCCTCAACCATACACTAAGAACATTGAATATATGGTAGAACGAAAGCGAACGGCGGTTACTGCAACTATAGATGAGCTTCGACAGAATTGACCACCAAGGGTCATTCAGAAAACTTCAACGGATCTTAGCTTATATTTTAAAATTCTTTTCCAATTCAATAAAGAAGGAAGTCAAGAGCGGAGAACTACAAGCAACCGAAATTGAAATTGCGCGAATAAAATTTTTACTCACAATGCATAGCTGCGAGTTCAAGGAAGACAGAGAGCAAATAAAATCCTGTGTTGAGGTGTTAAAAAATAGCTCACTTGGGGGTCTTTCACCATTTATTGACCTGGAAGGTCTAATAAGAGTCAACGGAAGGTTATCAGCGTCAAATTTGCCTTATGACGCACGGCATCCAGTTTTGCTGCCATATGCACACCCACTGACAAAAATAATTTTAGAAGAAATCAATGCAGACAATCTACACGAGCCCGCAAACACTTTTTGGAATTGTAAGGCAAAACTACTGGCCAGTAAAAGGAAAAATCTTGACCAGATCCGTCGTTCAACATTGCGTCTTTTGTTGAAGGAGAGACCTAGCTTGTTTAAACAGATTATGTGGAATTTACCCGCAACCAGAATCCAGCCTGCACGATCATTTATAAATTCCGCCGTTGATTTTTGTGGGCCAATTTACACTCATTTTAAATTAAGAGGGAAACGGCCTCAGAAAACTTATATCGCCGTATTTTGCTGCTTTGCCACCAAGGCAGTCCATTTAGAGATGGTCACAGATCTCTCGACGGAAGGATTCGTCGGAGCTTTGAAAAGATTTACCGCACGACGGGGAAATTGTTGACACATTTATTGCGATAACGGTACCAATTTCGTGGGGGCGAAAAATCAGCTTCAAGAACTCAAAGAAATGATGGACTCTCAATACGCTATTAATAAGAATGTGTCGTCATGTACCACAAAAGGACCCGACTTCCATATCATACCACCAAGAGCTCCACATTTCGGCGGTCTTTGGAAAGCTTCAGTTAAGTCTGCAAAATACTTACTGCAGTCAACGTTAGCATGCGCATCTTTAACATATGAAAAAATGGAAACTGTAGTCGAGGCTATCTTAAATTCAAGGCCTCTGACACCATTATCAGCAGATCCCAACGATTTATTAGCGTTAACACCAGGACACTTTTTAGTTGGAGAGCCACTTAATGCTACGGTAGACTCTCATGCTGAACCATTGAATATTAAAGCTTGTCAGCGGTGGAAACTCGTGACCGCGCTAAAAAATTAGTTCTGGCTTCGGTGGCATACAGAATACCTCCACCACTTCGTTAGAAGCTAGGACTGATCGAAAGGACGCACAAAGGGAATTTCGGACTAATTCGAATTGCGGACGTTCACACTACGTCAGGAATAATGAGTCGACCAATTCACAAATTAGCACCACTTCCGATTGAAATTGACGATGAACCCATTGAAGATGAGCCAACCTCATCATCAGCATTATCTGATTCAAAAACGTATCACCAAAAAAGATTACCATCTGATTCTGCCACCAAAGGGTCGGTACCAGTGAAAAAGGGCAAAATGTCAGTAGGATCTGCTGTAGTCACAATACTTATGGTATGCCATATGCTCCCAGGAACCAACTGACAACAACCCGAAGTAACATAATATAAACGAGCATTACCTATTCATTTCGAGCGCATTGGAACATAATTATAACCTAATAACAACGGACTGGAAATCTTATGAATTTTTATGACTTAGCACCATATTGGAAGGAGGTAGCCCTAGTAAACAATGGAATAAAATCTCTACTGCAATTATGCAAGGAATCTACACAGACAAAGACGGTCAGCTACACATCGTTGGGTATCGTAATGGTCATACTTGTCATTTTCATATGGAAATACAAATCAAGAGGTAAACCACAACGAAACCCACCGGTAGCAGCTCCAAGGCATAAACTTTCGACATCAGAACTCCATAACTCAATCTTGCATTCACAGGAAAATGAATTGACAGACGCAGATTTTCGCATCAATATACAAGGGTTGAATGAAGCATTCAACGAGGGGGAGAATGTTAGGAAACAGCAAATTTGAAATTGTCATCCACATTATTATTATTCACATTCCTATTCATCCGAATTTCTTTTGTCTAACTAATTATATCAAATTCATAAATGTTCCCACAAAATATCTTTCCCTCAGCACATTTTGCGGCATCACACACCTAGCTTGCTTGTTCCTACGAATGTACATACACACAGTTGTGCTGTTCTAGCTGCGCAATGCTGATAGGATCGGATTGCATCCTTTTGGCATGGGCACAGGTGTCTGCGGCGGTTTCGCTAAATTCGCTAAAGTCACGTAATGTCAACATTCTGATTGAAAGGTATTTTGTGGATATTTGGCTACGCCAATTAATATAAATTAAGAATTATTTTTAAATAAATTGCCTTTCATCTTTACGTGGTGACACGATAAACACCGTATTTTATTTGCATTAATTGCCGCTGGTGGGGGGTAAGGAGCATTTAACTTTTCAAATAACATTGATATATTGGTTTATGTGCCGGTATATCCTTATCATATTGTCAAGGTTTATGTGCCCTGACGAATCTTATGCTTCGAACAAAGAAACTTTGGAGTTCAAAGTAGAACTCTCCTAAAGAGAATTTAAATAAAGTTGATATCTTGTTTGCGTCTTCAGGTATTAAACTTCAATGGCTGTTCCTGTTTTCTTGCCCATGCTAATTTTTAACATTGAGATCAATTTTCTCCAGAAAATGCGTAATAAACAGTGTTTTACTATTTTTTTCTTATGAACGTAACAATAATAAAAAAAACAACCCATAAAAATTAAAATTTTTCATCTAAATTCTCTAATCGCAGAAATTGATATGGGAGCCCCTCGATCCTGGGCCATTTTATTTTTATTGTAGGAGAAAATCATCGAAACAGACATTTGACATCAGATGTTAAAATTGAAAATGCTCAGATCATTTTATTCTGAGCACTTAGAGCACGCTCATACTCTGAGCAAATAAGAAACACGAGCAGTTATCTTGAGAACTCTTTGACTGCTCTGAACTAATTTATGAAAACGCGAAATGACAGAATATTGTGAAAACTTGTTGTTCTATCTGTAAGTTGATATCGACAACAAAAAAAACGACATCAATAAAAATACAATTCAGTAAATAAAAAAATGTAAGTTGAATTAAGCATAAAACATTTATGTCTCGTTTCATTTGCTGGGTTCATTTGTGCGTGAGCTAAGATTTCTCTCTCTCTCTCCACCACCAAAACCATGCAGCGCAGCCGACTGCGCAGCACACACCGCACACAGTCCATAAAGGGCGACGAATATCTGATGCCAGTATAAATATTTAAAAAATGTATAAGGGCCTTGCGGCCGAACCCGGGACCCGATCACTACCAAATTTTCGAAAAAGTATTGTTTATTGGGTATACACATGTGTGTAAAATTTGAAGAAAATCGGGTAAATTTTTTAAAATTTTTGTTTGGGAGCCCCCCGACCCCGCAGCCCGAGGGGCCTCAAAATTTAATAGAAAGTGTTGTCTCCGGAAATACACATGTGTGCAAAATTTCAATAAAATCGGGCCATGGGAAGTGGGTTAAAAATTGATCGCAAGAATCCACGACAGACGACCGACCGACGACCCACGGGCAAGTGAAAATAATATAGAGAATTTAAAAATCAACAAGTTTGCCAAAAAATCCATAGATTTTATGAAACTTGAAAAAACCTACAGCTCCAAATGCTATGAATAAAAACTTAGGGTGGTTTTAGATAATTTGTATTTTACGTGTTTAGGCAAAGGCGGCATTGCTGATGCTGCGCAACGCAAGTTTGTACACCCAAAGATCAACGGCGCGAACGTGAAGCTACAACTCGACACATCATCATTATATTTGGCTCTACAACCGGTGTCCGGTCCTAGCCTCCCGCAAAAAATCTCTCCACTGGTCCCGATTTCGAGCCGATGTCATCCAATTTGGCATCCCTAAACTCTGAGCGTCCTGGTCTACGTCATCCTTCCAGCATAGGCTTGGCTGGCCTCGCTGTCGTGTTCCATAAATCCTACCGCAAAGGACTTTGAGCTTCGCTCATGCGAGCTAGATGTCCTGCCCACCGGAGCCTATCGAGCTTAATTTTCTTCATGATGTCGACATAGCGGTAACGCTCGTAGACCTCATCATTATAAAGTCTCCGGAATCGTCCTTTCTAGCATACGGAGCCGTAAGACTTTTCTCTCGAACGCGGCTAAGAGGTCAGAATGCTTTTTGCTAAGCACCCAAGTCTCTGGTCCTTAAGTTACTATTGTATGACCATTGTCTTATATGTTATGTTTAAATTCCTGGATTTGAAGAGTCTTGACAGACTATAGTAGGCTTTGTTGGCTTTAATCAACCGTGCGCGTATTGCTGGTTCCATACGGTTATTGGCTGCTACAGTTGACCCGAGATAGTTAAAGGATTGCACTACTTCAAATTCGCGATTCACTATTTGAATTGAGGGACCAATGTTGGATTTTTTATCTTCGTAGTCAATTACGACGGAAAAGTCAGCAAAGGCATGAATGAGCGACGAGGAATTCTCGACGAGTTGCTAAAGAAAGATGTCAAATTCGTATGGCAAATTAACACGAGAAGACTTTCATCGACCTCATGAACATTTTGAGCAACGATATGAGTTTGGTACACTGGACTTATAGAGGATTGTTCCTCTCGCCGTTACGTCAGAGTCTTAAATCATTTTCTCCATCGCCAGGTTGAAGAGGACGCAGGCCAGTCCATCCCCTTTTCGGAGACCGTTATATATGTTGAATGGGCTTGGTAGTGATCCGGATATTTTTACTTGGCTTATAACATTGGTCATGGTCAACCTACATAGTCGTGTCAGTTTATTTGGGATCCCGAATTCTCTCATGGCTTTGTAAAGTTTTCTGGCTATGCTATAATAGGCGGCTTTAAAGTCTAAAAAAAATTAAGCCTCCAATTCCTCAGTTATCTGGCTATTTAGCAACTCATGAAAGTGCTCTTCCCATCGCTCTAATATGCCTTTAAGATCGGCGATCAGATTACCCTCTTTGTCCTTGCAGTATGTGCAACGTGGTGTATATTGCGTCATACCGCGGACTCTTTGGTAGAACTTCCGCGCCTGGTGCGGTCCTTGCTCTCTCTACTGTTCCAGATCACGGACGAAATTCTTCTCCCAGGCTGCTTCCTTTCGCCGGTGAAATGTTTTTTCATATATTCTTAGCTCTTAATAAGGCGTGTCCATTTCTCTTCTCCGCCCGGCATCTCAGCCACAGGACTTACTCTCCCTGCATTCAGGGCGAGTTCTATCGCTTGACCGTAGTTGTTTCTGGTCTCTTCATTGCAAAGAGAAGACGTATTGACTCGAATTGGATTCGCAGATGTATTCTTTTGTGAAGATGCAATCCTCGCTCGGAGCACCATACCAACAAGATAGTGGTCCGAGTCGAAGTTGACACCTCGGTTCGTACCGTCATCAGGTTCAGGTTGTTGCGGCGGTCTATCAACACGTGGTCTATCTGGTTGCGAGTGGCTCCATCGGTGGATACCCAGGTAGCTATGTGGATATTTTTACGCGCAAACCTTGTACTCGCAACGACCAAATTATTGCTTGCTGCCATCTCTATGACTCGTTGTCCATTGTCATTAGTGTTCTCGTTTAAGCTATGGGTGCCAATGTACTGCCTGAATACTGGCTCCCTACCTATTTTAGCATTCTTATCCCCCAGAGTGATTTTTACATCATGAGGGGAGGCATGGAGTTCCCCTTCGACTGATTCAAAGAATTCTTCTTTTTCATCATCTGGGGAATCCTCTTTAGGTGCGTGAACGTTTATGAGGCTTATGTTTTTAAATTTGCCCCGCACGCGAAGGGTGCATAGCCGTTCATTTATTAATTTAAAGCCAATATCGGTGGGTTTCATTCTTTTGCTGACTAGAAACTCTACCCTGAGCACATGATGTCTTGCATGACAGCTGTAATATATGTCATATTCTGATTTTTGTAAGACACGATTCCCTGTCCACCGCATCTCCTTGATTGCTGTTATGTCAGCCTTATATTTAGACATGGTATCGGCCAGCTGCTGTGCAGCTCGAGCTCTCTATAGTGAGCGTACGTTCCATGAGAAAATTCTTAAATCGTTTAGCCGTTTTTGTTGCCATGGTCGTCGTCGTTCATCAGTGTATCCGAGGCTGATTTTGGGTTCCGTAATAATAATTCCGAGCATTCAGCTTTTCCTGCATTGGAGGAAAATTACCGGCGGCCACCACGTGGAGGTTAAATCGCAATTCCACCAGTCAGATATAGTTACGGCCACCTGCAATTCTAGAGCATTCTGTGTTATTCCCCTATTCTGCTGATGGCTGACCGCTAAACGATTTATTATCTTTTATTAAATTTGAAATTACAATGAATCTCAATGAAAATAAGATGCCGTGACGGTTTATTCGACAGCGGTATCTGTATTGGCGATTTAAAAATAAGATGCGGTGATGGTTTTAAAATATACAGTATTCCAAAAGCTGATTCTACGTTGTGTCGTTGGTCGGACCTAAGAGTCGATTTTTCAGCTCAGGGCAGGTACGGTGGGTGTGACCAAGCTGTCCACACGTCCTAAAACTACAATTTTTGTCGGTTTGACTGCTTGTAATGGGAAGTAAGATTGGAGACAATTCGCTGGTGATTTGAAATTACAATGAATTTCAATGAAAATAAGATGCCGTGACGGTTTATTCGGCAGCGGTGTCTGTATTGTCTGTATTGGCGATTTAAAAATAAGATGCGGTGACGGTTTTAAAACATGCGGTATTTCAAAAGCTGATTCTACGTTGTGTCGTTGGTCGGACCTAAGATGCAGCACATATTGAAAGATCATCTTGGACTAAAGGCCTTGAAATTCCAAAAAAGCAAGTGGTGATTTGCCGAATTTGGTTTTCTCCGATGAGTCGATTGAAAGATCATCTTGGACTAAAGGCCTTGAAATTCCAAAAAAGCAAGTGGTGATTTGCCGAATTTGGTTTTCTCCGATGAGTCACCGTTCGTTTTTGAGCAATATGAATATGCCCGTTTCATACCAGACGACAATCCAGTCAGCTCGAGCAGTCCTTGACCCAATACAACAAGCCAACGATTTAACATATCCGCATCATGCCAGTAATGTTACATACCCAATAGTAGCCAACGATGTAATATATCCGCATCATGCCAGTAATGTCACATACCCAATCGTGGCCAACGATGTAACATATCCATATCATATACCGATCGCAGCGATGTAACATATCCCTATTATTTAGCGATCACCAGTGATGTACCGTATCCACATCAAATACCGAATACCAGAGATGTGACAAATCCACATAATATACCGATTACCAGCGATGTGACATATCCACATCATAAACCGACCAGACAAGCTGTCCGATCCATTCGACCAGTTGAACAAGCAGCCCGATCAGACATTCCAAACTGGCGAAGCCAGACGTCCAACAGAATCACCAGCGAATTGTCTCCAAGCTCACTTCCCATTACAACCAGTCAAACCGACAAATATGACAAGTTATAGGACGTGTGGACAGCTTGGACACACCCACCGTACCTGCCCTGAGCTGAAAAATCGACTCTTAGGTCCGACCAACGACACAACGTAGATCAGCTTTTGGAATACCGCATATTTTAAAACCGTCACCTCATCTTATTTTTAAATTGCCAATACAGATACCGCTGTCGAATAAACCGTCACGGCATCTTATTTTCATTGAGATTCATTGTAATTTCAAATTTAATAAAAGATAATAAATCGTTAAGCGGTCAGCCATCAGCAGAATAGGGGAATAACACAGAATGCTCTAGAATTGCAGGTGGCCGTAACTATCTCTGACTGGTGGAATTGCGATTAAAACTCCACGTGGTGGCCGCCGGTAATTTTCCTCCAATGCAGGAAAAGCTGAATTCTCGGAATTATTATTACGGAACCCAAAATCAGCCTCGGATACACTGATGAACGACGACGACCATGGCAACGAAAACGGCTAAACGATTTAAGAATTTTCTCAGGGAACGTACGCTCACTATAGAGAGCTCGAGCTGCACAGCAGCTGGCCGATACCCTGTCTAAATATAAGGCTGACATAACAGCAATTCAGGAGATGCGGTGGACAAGGAATCGTGTCTTACAAAAATCAGAATATGACATATATTACAGCTGGCATGCAAGACATCATGTGCTCGGGGTAGAGTTTCTAGTCAGCAAAAGAATGAAACCCACCGTTATCGGCTTTAAAGTAATAAATGAACGGCTATGCACCCTTCGCGTGCGGGGCAAATTTAAAAACATAAGCCTCATAAACGTTCAAGCACCTAAAGAGGATTCCCCAGATGATGAAAAAGAAGAATTCTTTGAATCAGTCGAACGGAAACTCCATGCCTCCCGTCATGATGTAAAAAAATCAATCTGGGGGATAAGAATGCTAAAATAGGTAGGGAGCCAGTATTCAGGCAGTACATTGGCACCCATAGCTTAAACGAGAACACTAATGACAATGGACAACGAGTCATAGAGATGGCAGCAAGCAATAATTTGGTCGTTGCGAGTACAAGGTTTGCGCGTAAAAATATCCACATAGCCACCTGGGTATCCACCGATGGAGCCACTCGCAACCAGATAGACCACGTGTTGATAGACCGCCGCAACAACCTGAACCTGATGACGGTACGAACCGAGGTGTCAACTTCGACTCGGACCACTATCTTGTTGGTATGGTGCTCCGAGCGAGGATTGCATCATCACAAAAGACTGCATCCGCGAATCAGATTCGAGTCAATACGTCTGCCCTTCGCAATGAAGAGACCAGAAACAACTACGGTCAAGCGATAGAACTCGCCCTGAATGCAGGTAGAGTAAGTCCTGGGGCTGAGATGCCGGGCGGAGAAGAGAAATGGACACGCCTTATAAAGAGCTAAGAATACATGAAAAAACATTTCACCGGCGAAAGGAAGCAGCCTGGGAGAAGAATTTCGTCCGTGATCTGGAACAGTACAGAGAGCAAGGACCACACCAGGCGCGGAAGTTCTACCAAAGAGTCCGCGGTATGACGCAATATACACCACTTTGCACATACTGCAAGGACAAAGAGGGTAATCTGATCGCCGATCTTAAAGGCATATTAGAGCGATGGGAAGAGCACTTTCATGAGTTGCTAAATAGCCAGCTAACTGAGGAATTGGAGTCTTAACTTTTTTTAGACTTTAAAGCCGCCTATTATAGCATAGCCAGAAAACTTTATAAAGCCATGAGAGAATTCGGGATCCCAAATAAACTGACACGACTATGTAGGTTGACCATGACCAAAATAAAAATATCCGGATCACTATCAAGCCCATTCAACATATATAACGGTCTCCGACAAGGGGATGGACTGGCCTGCGTCCTCTTCAACCTGGCGATGGAGAAAGTGATCCAAGTCTCTGACGTAACGGCGAGAGGAACAATCCTCTATAAGTCCAGTGTACCAAACTTATTTCGTTGCTCAAAATGTTCATGAGGTCGATGAAAGTCTTCTCGTGTTAATTTGCCATACGAATTTGACATCTTTCTTTAGCAACTCGTCGAGAATTCCTCGTCGCTCGTTCATGCCTTTGCTGATTTTTTCGTAGTAATTGACTACGAAGATAAAAGATCCAAAGATCAAATAATGAAGCACGAATTTGAAGTAGTGCAATCCTTTACCTATCTCGGGTTAACTGTAGCAGCCGATAACAGCATGGAATCAGAAATACGCGCACGGTTGTTTAAAGCCACCAAAGCCTACTATAGTCTGTCAAGAGTCTTCAAATCCAGGAATTTGACCATAACATGCTGATATATAAGACAATGGTCATACCAGTACTTACATATGGATCCGAGACTTAGCAAAAAGCATTCTGACCTCTTAGCCGCGTTCGAGAGAAAAGTCTTACGGATAATTGTTGGCCCCGTATGTGGGGTAGGACGATTCCGGAGACTTTATAATGATGAGCGTTACCACGATGTCGACATCGTCAGGAAAATTAAGCTCGATAGGCTTCAGTGGGCCGGACACCTGGCTCGCAAGAGCGAAGAGGATCCTGCTCGGAAAGTCCTTTGCGGTAAGATTAATGGAACAAGACAGAGAGGCCGGCCAAGCCTACGCTGGAAGGATGTTTAGGATGATATCAGCTCGAAATCGGGATCGATGGAGAGATTTTTTGCGGAAGGCCAGGACCGGACACCGGTTGTAGAGCCAAATATGATGATGAATTGACTGCGAATCCTAGGAATTTCGGATATTAGTAACAATCGGATCCTAGAAACGATCGGAGCTGTGATACGACTTTTGGAGTCGGAAGTTCTTTGATGGCTGCCAGCTTCTCATGATGGGGTTTATTCCAGTCTTGTCGATGATGTCACAACACTTTTCTTACCGAACTTGCATTTTTTCAACTGTAGCTGAAACCATGTTCTCTGATGCGCTCCATGGCTTTGAGGAGCTGATGCTCGTAATCTTGTTGGTCGACTCCAGCAATGATAATGTCGTCGATGAAACCGTAAGATTTGATGCCAGCGAGCATTGTGTTGACTATTTTCTGGAAAATGCAGGAGCTGTCTTCACACCTTGTTGCAGTTGGTTGCATTGAATAGGCCGATGTGAGTAATGATGGTCAGTTGTTTTGCTTGTTCATCGCTTTCAACTTGGAAATATGCATCGCTCAGGTCAATTTTGCTGAACACGCTTTGCCTGCCATGTTTGCGGAAATTTCTTCTGGTGTTGGAAAAAGATACTGATATTCGAATCTTGCCTTTTTTTCTCTTAATGACACGATTGGAGCTGCTGATTCGGAGTAAGAGACATTTGAAAACTCCGAGATGTTGAAGGCGTTCAAGTTCTGCTTGTACTGCTGAAGCTACGGCATGAGGGACTGGTCGAGCATTGCGGAAAACTGGTTTCGCTTCTGGCTTCAGTGTCATGAAAACTTTGACTTTTGTGCAGCATCCGACCTCTTCCGAGAAAACTGCAGGAAAAGCTTTTCTTATTTTATTGTCAAGTTAATTTCGGGATTGATGCTGGTCATGGACACTGTGTTGAATGTAACTCCCCACACCTTGAAAGCGTTTAACCAAGAAATTCCGAATAGGTTAATTTCTCGATCGGCTACATAGCACTGAGCGCACTCTTTAACATGAAAAACTTCCAAGCAGCGGAACTTCATCTCCGGATTGCTGCCTGCTGGTTTTGAGATATTCTGGAGGGTTGGGTTTCCAAGGCGGCTCCAGTTTCTTTTCGAGATGATCGTTATGTCCGAAGCTTTGTCGAGTTGTGGCGGTCAGCCATCACCAGAGTAGGGCGAATAACACAGAATGCTTCAGAAATGCATGTGGCCGCAGTTGCGCAGATAGTTATCTCTGACTGGTGAAAGTGCGATTAAGCCTCCACGTGGTAGCCGCTGGTTATTTTCCTCCAGTGCAGGAAAAACGAAGTGATCGGGCTAGTTAGTCCCTTCAAAGTGAAGCTGGCGCGAGGCCAATAACCTCGCCCGTAAAAACCATATTACGGAACCCAAATCAGCCTTGGATACACTGGTGAACGACGACGACCACGGCAACGAAAACGTCTAAACGATTTAAGAATTTTCTCATGGTACATACGCTCACTGTATAGAGCTCGAGCTGCACAGCAGCTAGCCGATACCCTGTCCAAATATAATGCTGACATAACAGCAATTCAGGAGATGCGATGGACAGGGGGATTCTCCTGATGGAGCCACTCGGAACCAGATAGATCACGTGTTTATAGACCGCCGCCACAACCCGAACCTGATGACGGTACGAACGTACCGAGATGCCAACGTCGACTCGGACCACTTTCTTGTTGGTATGGTGCTCCGAGCGAGGATTGCATCATCACGAAAGACTGCATCCGCGAATCAGATTCGAGTCAATACGTCTGCCCTTCGCAATGAAGAGACCAGAAACAACTACGGTCAAGCGATAGAACTCGCCCTGAATGCAGGGTGAGTAAGTCCTGGGGCTGAGATGCAGGGCGTAGAAGAGCAATGGACACACCTTATAAAGAGCTCAGAAGATATGAAAAAACAGTTCACCGGCGAAAGAAAGCAGCCTGGGAGAAGAATCTCGTCCGTGAACTGGAACAGTACAGAGAGCAAGGACCGCAGCAGGCGCGGAAGTTCTACCAAAGAGCCTGCGGTATGACGCAATATACACCACGTTGCACATACTGCAAGGACAAAGAGGGTAATCTGATCGCCGACCTTAAAGGCATATTAGAGCGATGGAGTGCACTTTCATGAGTTGCTAAATGGCCAGCTAACTGAGGAATTGGAGGCTTAACTTTTTTTAGACTTTAAAGCCGCCTTTTATAGCATAGCCAGAGAACTTTATTAAGCCATGAGAGAAATCGGGATCCCAAATAAACTGACACAACTATTTAGGTTGAAGATGACCAATGTTATAAGCCAAGTAAAAATAGTTTTTGCGGAAGGCCAGGACCGGACACCGGTTGTAGAGCCAAATATGATTATGAATTGACTACGAATCCTAGGGAAGATCGGATCCTAGTAACAATCGGATCCTAAAACGATCGGAGCTGTGATACGTCTTTTGGAGTCGGAAGTTCTTTGATGGCTGCCAGCTTCTCATGACACTTTTCTTACCGAACTTGCATTTTTCCAACTGTAGCTTAAACCGTATTCTCTGATGCGCTCCATGGCTTTGAGGAGCTGATGCTCGTGATCTTGTTGGTCGACTCCAGCAATGATAATGTCGTCGATGAAACCATAAGCTTTGACTATTGACTATTTTGTTACTTGTTATTGTTGACTATTTTCTGGAAAATGCAGGAGCTGTCTTCACACCTTGTTGCAGTTGGTTACATTGAATAGGCCGATGTGAGTAATGATAGTCAGTTGTTTTGCTTGTTCATCGCTTTCAACTTGGAAATATGCATCGCTCAGGTCAATTTTGCTGAACACGCTTTGCCTGCCATGTTTGCGGAAATTTCTTCTGGTGTTGGAAAATGATACTGATATTCGAATCTTGCCTTTTTTAAATTCTCTATATTAACTTCACTTGCCCGTGTGTTTGTGGGTTTGTGGGCTGGTGGGTTTGTGGGCTTGTGGATTTGTCATGGATTCTTGCGATCAATTTTTAACCCACTTCCTACAGCACGATTTTATTGAAATTTGGCACACATGTGTATTTCCGGAGACAACACTTTTTATTAAATTTTGAGGCCCCTCGGGCTGCGGGGTCGGGGGGCTCCCATACAAAATTTTTAAAAAATTTACCCGATTTTCTTCAAATTTTACACACATGTGTATACCCAATAAACAATACTTTTTCGAAAATTTGGTAGTGATCGGGTACCGGGTTCGGCCGCAAGGCCCTTATACATTTTTTAAATATCTATATGGTAGCTACTGTCCAGTTACGTACTGCATCAGTTCATAGAATCCGCAATATCATCCGAATGCCTAGGTATAACATCGACCGGCTAAAGATCCCCTCAGTACGCCAACAATTAAGGGATCATTTATCGCAAGGAGTGGAAGCAATCAGCAGCTCACTGCCGATAACCATCCAGGAACATTGGAAGGCTGTGAAAAATGTTTTTACATCTGGAGCGGAAAGTATTGTTGGTAGAAGCCAGGCAAGGCACAGCACGTGGCTTACCGAAGATACCTGGAGGCGGATTGAAGAACGTAAACTACTTAAAGCTCGTATTGTAGATATCCCAGCAGCAGCGAGGAGCAAGCTAGAGTCCATGTATCGAAGAAAAATGAGAGAAGTGCAGCGTAGTGTAAGACGTGACAAGCGTAACTATATTAACAACCTGGCCTCAGAAGCAGAGGAAGCAGCGAGCCGGTGCGATAGCAGAACCGTTTACAGAATCACCAAAGAGCTGACAGGTGGTCACCGCTCTAGCCAACATAACATCCGGTGAAAGGCCTAGATGGTACCGTACTCGTTTCAGATGAGGATCAGCTCAAGCGATGGAAGGAGCAGTTCTCTACGGTCCTTAACCGTGTATTTGCTAACGATATGCACCTAAATCACACGGAAATGCCGGAGGTAACAATTTCCCGAATTCGCACCTCAACTCCCAGTAAAGACGAGATCGCTACCGGGATTAACGCACTAAAGAACAACAAGTCGGTAGGACTAGATGGTATACCCGCAGAGCTTCGAGCGTGCAGCTCCAACGACATCAGCAGAGCTTTTATATCCTCTTGTAGAGAGAGCTTGGGAGGTAGAAAGTTTCCCCGAAGAGTGGAAGAAGGGAATGATTGTCAAGCTCCCTAAAAAAGGTAGTCTTATGGAGTGCGAAAACTGGAGATGCATTTGCGTTCTCCCTGCAGTTGCAAAAGTAATAGCCAAAGTAGTACTTGAACGTATTAAGGAACATCTGGAAGATACACTCGATGCCGAACAAGCAGGTTTCCGCACTGGATCCTCCTGTGTTGACCACATAAACACCCTGCGGATCATTATTGAATAATGCGTTGAATTCCGGTCACCACTGCACCTGCTGTTCATCGATTTTGAGAAGGCGTTTGACAGTGTCAACAGACAGTTTATCTGGCTCGCCTTGCGCAGGAGAGGTATACCCGATAAACTAATAGCTATTATTAAAGCAACCTATGAATGCTCTAAATGTCATGTGCTGCATAGAGGAAAGCTGTCAGAGGAATTCGAGATCCTAAGTGCGGTACGACAAGGTTGCATTCTATCGCCGATACTTTTTTTGTTGGTGATTAGCGATGTACTTCGCGCAGCTTTATCTACTGGAAACGGAGGAATTCGTTGGACTCTTACATCTCAACTCAAACATCTGGATTACGCTGACGACGTTTGTTTACTCTCACATAGAATTATGGAGCTGCACCAAATGACAACAAATGTGGAGAGGGAGGCAAATGTTGCGGGTTTGAAGATTAATACTGCCAAAACCAAAATCATCAACCTCGGCACTAACTCAGTTACTCATGTTAACATTGCTGGACAGCCGGTAGAGAGAGTAGAGAGTTTCCAATATCTTGGGAGTATTGTCTCGACCGAAGGTGGAACCGAACAGGACATTGCCAACCGAATCGGCAAAGCAAAATCGGTGTTTGGAATGATGTCCATGATATGGCGAAGCAATGCGATCAGCTTAAACACCAAGCTGCGACTGTTCCGCTCAAATGTTGAATCTGTGCTGTTGTATGGGTGCAGCACTTGGAAGGTGACCGCTACTATCACAAAAAGATTACAAACATTTGTAAATAGGTTGTGAAGGGAGCATACCAGCGCTAACATAGTATTCAAGGTTAGATCGATTAATTATTCATATAGTCCCGATTCATTGTATTCCTCATAATGCCATCTGCATATGAACCGCAATTAAAATATTACAGCTTAAACACTCAACGAGTGAACAAACAAAAAAGAGTCTTTTTACTTTCTCAGCACACTTCATGCCTGAGCATGGCAGCATACAAAGTAATGAGAGTACGATCGGCGGTCGTTAGCCTATGACAACAAACAAAATGCATAGAAAGCATTATAGGCGAGCGAGCGCTGATCATAAAAAAAGTAAATAACGTTCGGTCACTTACCCTTGCGGTGTATGACGTTGACCGAACATGCAATAAAATTATAAACAATGTAGGTCACTTGCCTGTGCTGGTAAATATGTCACATCAGCAATATATAGGCAAGCGACCTGAAGCAATTAAGAATGTTCGGCATATTGGTATGCAATAATGCCAAAATGCTGACCAGCACTAATCGATCTACCTAGTATACATGTGTATACTTTTATATGTATTCTTATTAAATTGTGTAGTATGTTTTAAGTCTTTGACCACCTATAAATAAGCAACAAGAATCAAATAAAAATCACTTCTAGTTCGAACTTCAGACTAGAAAGCAAAAGCTATACCACCAGTGTTTTCTTAGGCTTGCGAGCCTTAAACCCTAAAGGCATTAGCAGGAACCTCTAGTTGAATTCCCACCTTGAGAGCAGGAAATTGCCCCAAAGGTTCAAGTCTCTGGCGTAATAGCCTTGACTAGTGGAACCCGTTACTAGACATCAAGGAGCATTATACAGTACAGGGAAATAAAGCCCTAAATTGCTCCTAGCGTTTCAATCAGCAATAGCGTTAAAGTTACTAATCTTTACATGGCGATCCTGCCAAGTTACCATCAATAGCTGGCATACATTACAAGGAGATCCTGCCAGCTCGTGCTATACCCATTATACATTACATGGCGATCCTGCCATGCCTACCTGGAATCTTCGAATCTTCCCATATTACCAGTCTAAGAAGATCCTGCCAACCTAATAATATCCTGCTAGTCTAATAAGATCCTGCCAGTATCAAGATTATTGCCGTGAAAAAGAAGAAAAAACCCAATGTCCAACGAGGAACAACTGGCCCTCGCAGCCGAGTATATTAGAAAAGCCGACGAGATCCTGAAAAAAACAAAAATTGAACCAGAACCAAAAGTTGGGCCAAGACCGCTAACCATAGAAGAATATAGACGAAGGACAGCGAAGAGAACACCAGAAGAACCTCTAATAACACCACCAGCGAAGAAAAAATCAACAAGAGGAGGTCTGCGCGTGAAGCTCCGAAAATAACAGGCCGAATTAAAAAGATTGGCCAACATTCCCGGCCAATCCAGCACCACTAGAGACCACTTCATTTTACAACTGCGGGAGAAAAGGAAGGAACAGCGGGCAGCGGACCGGAAAAAACAGAAAGAAGCCAAGCAATTCCATAAATTATTCAAAAAAGTATCGACTCAAGCGAAAAGCTGGTACAATGGGAACGAAGGAAAGCAAGGAGGTAATCAACACCGGACCCCAGCTAATAGCAGCACCTAATTTTCAACAGGAGAAACCGACAGATATGACCGCTGCAGTACTGTTACTAATGTTCATAACAGCACTTATAATTGCATTCATATACCAGGGACTACAGCACTATAGGCGAAAAATAATAGCCGACACAATTAAGCATTTAGAGCGGCGACCAGCCCAGGTATAAATATAAAATAAAATATATCTTTTAATATGATAAGCAAAATAAAATAAGAGAAAAAACACTATCCCCATAAAAATTTTTTTTATTAGTTCTACTGATTATGGTCATATAAAGATAGGATCGTTTTTCATTCCATTCTAGCCTCTCAACCTAATGAATTTCTCCCAACTAACAGAAGCCCTAAACGCACTAAAAACCTGCTACGACAGCTTAAAAAAATCGCCTAATAGGACAAGAAAAGAGGAAGGGGTAAAAAGAAAATTAGAACAGATCGAGGAACTTTGGATCTCTTTTTGCGAACAACTCTCAAAAATAGATCAAGATAGCTGTTCTGAGTTAGAAGTAGTAAACTTAAAGAAACTAATAGCCACCGCAAAAGTTTTTAAACGACAATCGGAAAAAATAGTTAATAGTAGCTTACAACCGAAACATATCAAAATGGCAGATTCTTTCAATTTCAGCCTCGCGCAAAAATTGCCAACCCTCAATTGCGAAGAGGATAGCAAAAGAGCCGAAAACATCCGCGACTTTATTAATAACTTCGAATTTTACCACGACACTCTTAACGATGATTCTAGACCAACCTTAGTTAAATTCCTTTTAAAATGCAAGGTTCAAGGGAAAGCCCTAACAGAATTTGGTAATCAAAAGCCAGAAGATTTTGCATCACTAAAGAAAATTTTGATAGAAAAATGTGGGCCAAAAGAAACAATCGAATCAATACAAACTCAATTAAGTCGTACATACCAAGGTAATCGACCAGTGCAGAATAGAAACCCATTTAGAAACAGTCAGGCTAGGGACAACAGAATACTAACAATGGGAAACGAGCAACCCACTGAGGGGGAAGCCGACCCATCGGGGGGAAACCAATAACTCCACAAGTGTCAAAAGCAAATTGCACTGTTGGACCGTCAAACGGCATCCACGTTGAAATAGGACTAGACAATAATACAGACACAAGATTTTTGCTTGACACAGGAGCCTCGATTTGTGTAATTAAAGAAGGTAAAATCGACAAAAGCATTAGGATATTCACAGACAAAACTACAAATATTTTAGGAATATCAGGAAATCTCCAGACTAAGGGAACATGTTATCTCGATTTGCATATTGATGAGCTCATCGTCCCATACGAATTTCATGTAGTACCCGATTCTTTTCCGATTCCAGTTGAAGGAATTATCGGAGCAAACTTTCTTTTAGAATTTAACGCCATAATCGATTTGGAGGAATTTTTATTAAAACTCAGGAAAAGTAGTAATAAAATTCACCTACCCATATGCTCCCAGCAGCACATAAACACTGTCCTGCTAGCACCAAGGTGCGAAGCAACCTATTTTCTAAGCACAGAGCACACCGAAGCTCGAGTTTTTGCCCCACAAGAATTAGGTAGAGGTAGGTAGAGATATTTTCATGGCCGGGTCACTTTCTACACCCATAAAAGGAAAAATTCCTATTAGAATACTAAATACACGCGATACAACAGTAACTCTTAAATGGGCTGAGCCTTTATCTTTACCCGCTTCGGAACATTATGTCTTACGCTACCACCAGACAGATAAATCGATAAGCACCCGAGTTAATAAGATATTAAGCGAAATAAGTTTTGATACATTAAATAGTGAGGAAAAAACGGAAATCGAAGCAATATGTTCTAAATACCAAGATATCTTTCACGTAGAAGGTGATAAATTAACATATACCAATATTGGAAAGGCAGATATCACGCTTAAAGAAGGAGCATCCCCAAAATATACAAAGCCTTATCGCCTACCACACACCCAGAAGCAAGATCTAAAGGAAGAAATACGAAAAATGTTAGCAGATGATATCATAGAGCCATCTATTTCTGCTTGGAATTCCCCAGTACTTATCGTACCCAAAAAGAAAGACCCTGTTACCGGTCTACAGAAATTCCGAATGGTGATAGACTATCGTCACGTTAACGAGCGAATTGAGGATGACAAATTCCCCCTACCCAACATAACAGACATCTATGACATGGTAGGAGGAGCAGCTTACTTTTCGTGCATAGATTTAAGCCAGGGATACTATCAAATGGAGTTAGATGCTAATAGCAGACCAATTACGGCGTTTTCAATAGAAGAAGGTCACTACCAACTAAAACGACTACCGATGGGGCTAAAGATTTCACCCAGCAAATTTTCAAGAATGATGTCCATAGCGATGTCAGGACTAACATATTCACCTTGCTTCGTTTATCTTGATGACCTCATAGTTTTCGGTAAAAGTTTAGAACACCACAATAAAAACTTAATCCAAGTTTTTGAACGTCTCAGAGAAGTAAATCTCAAGATACATCCAGGAAAATGTTCTTTCTTGCGCAAAGAAGTGTTATACCTAGGACACGTTATCTCTGACAATGGCATACTACCCGATCCCACTAAATCTATTGCTATGAAAAATTATCCAATACCCACCAACGCTGATGAGACCAGAAGATTTGTGGCCTTTGCAAACTATTATCGTAAATTCATTCCAAATTTCGCTAACATCTCCATTCCACTTAATCGATTACTAAAGAAAGATGTCGAGTTCCTTTTCAATAAAGATTGCCAAAAATCATTTAATTTGTTAAAAAAAAACCTCACGAGTCCTAAAATATTACAATTCCCCAATTTTAATGAAGAATTCATTCTACGTACAGATGCGTCAGGTTTCGCTCTTGGAGCAGTGTTATCCAATTCCGATGATAGGCCAATTGCTTACGCAAGCAAGACTCTTAATAAGGCAGAGAAAAACTATAGCACCATTGAGAAAGAATTACTTGCAATAGTGTGGGCAGTCAAACACTATCGACCCTATCTGTTCGGAAGAAGATTTAAGATTTTGACAGACCACAGACCCTTAGTGTACTTGTTCTCACTAAAAGAACCTAGTAGTAGACTAACCAAATTTAGACTATTACTAGAGGAATACAATTTTTACGTAGAATATTCTCCCGGCAAAGATAATTGTACCGCAGACGCACTTAGCCGTATAAAATTAGACTCGGACGATTTAAAACAATTACCTATACGTGTTATAACGAGAGCTCAATCGAAAATCAATAGTTATAATCAAAGTCAAACAGGCGATAAAATAGAAAGTAAAGAATCGGAAGAAAATCGTATAATAGAACTACTAAAATTACCAGAAAATGGACTGAAAGTCGTGGAGCTGAAGATCGTTGACAATTTTACGGAAGATTTAGTTAATTACAAGGATATGGACATAATTATAGCCCCAAACAAAGTTTTGGCGTATATTCCAAAAAGGAATTGTTTACTCCTAAATAAATCCAAGGAAAGCACTACAACCCAAGCGGCAGAATTTGGCAAAATACTGTCAAGGGATGTGCAAAAACTCTGCGGATCAAGATCAATTAAGAAAATATATGTTACTAAAAATGAAATGAAGAAACTTGCAGGTGGCCACCGAGAATGCAAAGTAAATGAATTAAAAAAGATATTAGGAGAAATGTTTAAAGAAAGTAATATCAAAGTGCACACTATAGAAAACCATATCGAAGTAACCGATCCTTGTAAGAAGAAATTAATACTAAATGACTACCACATACTTCCAACTAGCGGACATGCCGGAGTAAACCGTATGTTACAAAAAATTAAGAAAAAATACTTTTGGACAGGAATGCAAAACGATGTGACGACATTTGTTAAGCATTGCCCGATTTGCCAAAGAAACAAATATATCCAGCCTAAAAAACAACCCATGACTATTACATCTACAGCCGAATCAGGTTTTGAAAAATTATATCTAGATTTAGTAGGACCCTTAGAAGAATCAGAAGATGGCTCCAAGTATATTCTGACAATACAAGACGAACTTACAAAATTTATGGAAGCTATACCACTTCCAAATAAAGAATCAGCCACAGTAGCAAAAGCTATAGTAGAAGGTTTTATTTTAAGATATGGAGTACCACTTAGAATAGCATCAGATCAAGGAACCGAGTTTCTAAATCAGGTTTTAAAGGGTTGCTGTAAATTGTTGAGGATAGAACAATTACAATCTACAGCATACCATCATGAAAGTATAGGGGCACTAGAAAACTCTCATAAGGTTTTAGGAGCATATCTAAGAAGTTATGTTTCGGATAAACATACCGATTGGAGCACCTGGTTGCCCTATTATGTTTTCTGTTATAATACTTCTGTACACTCAGAAACGGGTTATACACCTTTCGAACTTATATTCGGAAAGCAGTGTAACTTACCATCAAATTTAACGAAACATATAGAACCAGTATACAACTATGAGGACTACGTAATTGACTTGAAGAATAAATTACAAGTTGCTCATAGTGATGCTCGAGAAACTCTAATAAAAAAGAAAAATGCTAGGAAAGAAAGGTATGACATAGATGGGCACACAAAGAGTGCAAATTTCGAAATAGGAAGTTTGGTTTTATTGAGAAATGAGGCTAGAAAGAAACTAGATCCAATATATATAGGACCATATGAAGTCTTGTCACAAAATGGTGTGAATTGTGAAATCAAATACGAAAACAA
The DNA here is from genome assembly GCA_947095585.1 of Nephrocerus scutellatus. Taxonomy (NCBI): domain Eukaryota; kingdom Metazoa; phylum Arthropoda; class Insecta; order Diptera; family Pipunculidae; genus Nephrocerus; species Nephrocerus scutellatus. Next base: position 67,094,983 of record OX352762.1, read on the forward strand.
AAGAATGACAGTACACAAAAATAGACTAAAGCCATTTTACATATATTTAACGTTATAAAACTGATCTAAAAAAAAAAACGGTGAGAGAATGTATCCCAAATTGTAAATAAATTATAAAAAAAAAAAAAATATATATAATATATATTATATAGAAGCAATAATAAGTAAAAACAATAATGAATACAAACAAACTAAGTAAAAATAGAATTTAAGTTAGAAGTCTAAATAAATAAGAAAATTAGAATTGGCCTATTAAGAACACGTTAACATAGAGTATAAGGAAAACATATCACTTAAGAAAAATATAATTTAACGAAAATATCCATACAACATAGTAAAAAAAAAAAAAAAAAAAAAAAAATACATATATAAGAAACATACATACATAATTTCCATACATAGCATTAAAAATATAAAAAGAAAAGTAAATAATTTAATTTCTACGACATAGTTTTAAGGTTTTAACAAATTCATTAACGATTTAAAATTAGAACTAAAAATAAGATTTAAAAATTAAAAAATTAATTTCTAGACTTACAATTATTACTACAATTACAATTATAATTAAGATTGAATGTGAATGAATGTATTAAACAAAAAAAAAATATACATTAAACTAAAATTTAACAATAAGAAATAAATATACCTACCTATGTACTTCTCCGAATTAACGTAACCTTTTTACGACAAAACAAAAATTTATTTCAAATATTTGTAAAACAAACAAAAAATCTCCCACCTGGTAATCAAACCAGAAAATGATACACAAGTGGCGCCTAAAAAGATCACGATGTGTCATGATTTCTCCTTTTTCCCCCCAGGAAGAGTGGTGTGAAGGGAGCATACCAGCGCTAACATAGTATTCAAGGTTAGATCGATTAATTATTCATATAGTCCCGATTCATTGTATTCCTCATAATGCCATCTGCATATGAACCGCAATTAAAATATTACAGCTTAAACACTCAACGAGTGAACAAACAAAAAAGAGTCTTATTACTTTGTCAGCACACTTCATGCCTGAGCATGGCAGCATACAAAGTAATGAGAGTACGATCGGCGGTCGTTAGCCTATGACAACAAACAAAATGCATAGAAAGCATTATAGGCGAGCGAGCGCTGATCATAAAAAAAGTAAATAACGTTCGGTCACTTACCCTTGCGGTGTATGACGTTGACCGAACATGCAATAAAATTATAAACAATGTAGGTCACTTGCCTGTGCTGGTAAATATGTCACATCAGCAATATATAGGCAAGCGACCTGAAGCAATTAAGAATGTTCGGCATATTGGTATGCAATAATGCCAAAATGTTGACCAGCACTAATCGATCTACCTAGTATACATGTGTATACTTTTATATGTATTCTTATTAAATTGTGTAGTATGTTTTAAGTCTTTGACCAGCTATAAATAAGCAAGAAGAATCAAATAAAAATCACTTCTAGTTCGAACTTCAGACTAGAAAGCAAAAGCAATACCACCAGTGTTTTCTTAGGCTTGCGAGCCTTAAACCCTAAAGGCATTAGCAGGAACCTCTAGTTGAATTCCCACCTTGAGAGCAGAAAATATCCCCAAAGGTTCAAGTCTCTGGCGTAATAGCCTTGACTAGTGGAACCCGTTACTAGACATCAAGGAGCATTATACAGTACAGGGAAATAAAGCCCTAAATTGATCCTAGCGTTTCAATCAGCAATAGCGTTACAGTTACTAATCTTTACATGGCGATCCTGCCAAGTTACCATCAATAGCTGGCATACATTACAAGGAGATCCTGCCAGCTCGTGCTATACCCATTATACATTACAAGGTGCCTACGGAACATCTTAAGGGTTTTCTGGCCTAACCGTATCTCTAACGAACATCTTTACCAGAGAACGGGTCAGGAACCAATAGGCACAACCATCCAACGACGGAAGAAGGCGACAGTTCCATAGCAAACTACGCAATGCAATGGAACCCGTTATCTCAGGATGGTAGAAGAACGGGTCGTCCGATAAATACATGGCGCAGAACAGTTGAGGAGGAGGCACGGCAATTGGGGAAGAGTTGGAGAGAGCTGAAGCTCATTGCCAGGAACCGCACGCGATGGCGCGTAGGCGTAGTAGAGGCCCTAGGACCCATAAGGGGATACAGGACATAAAGAAGAAGAATACTAGCATCAGATATTCGTCGCCCTTTATGGACTGTGTGCGGTGTGTGCTGCGTAGTCGGCTGCGCTGCATGGTTTTGGTGGTAGAGAGAGAGAGAAATCTTAGCTCACGCACAAATGAACCCAGCAAATGAAACGAGACATAAATGTTTTATGCTTAATTCAACTTACATTTTTATTTACTGAATTTTATTTTTATTTATGTCGTTTTTTGTTGTCGATATCAACTAACAGATTGAACAACAAGTTTTCGCAATATTCTGTCATTTCGCGTTTTCATAAATTAGTTCAGAGCAGTCAAAGAGTTCTCAAGATAAATGTTCGTGTTTCTTAATTGCTCAGAGTATGAGCGTGCTCTAAGTGCTCAGAATAAAATGATCTGAGCATTTTCAATTTTAACATCTGATGTCAAATGTCTGTTTCGATGATTTTCTCCTACAATAAAAAAAATGGCCCAGGATCGAGGGGCTCCCATATCAATTTCTGCGATTAGAGAATTTAGATGAACAATTTTATGGGTTGTTTTTTTTCTCTCTTGACTGCCACGATGGGAGCTGCTGATTGGGAGTAAGAGACATTTGAAAACTCCGAGATGTAGAAGGCGTTCAAGTTCTGCTTGTACTGCTTAAGCTACGGCATGAGGGACTGGTCTAGCATTGCGGAAAACTGGTTTCGCTTCTGGCTTCAGTGTCATGAAAACTTTGACTTTTGTGCAGCATCCGACCTCTTCCGAGAAAACTGCAGGAAACGCTTTTCTTATTTTAATGTCAAGTTAATGTCGGGATTGATGCTGGTCATGGACACTGCGTTTAACCAAGAAATTCCGAATAGGTTAATTTCTCGATCGGCTACATAGCACTGAGCGTACTCTTTAATATGAAAAACTTCCAAGCAGCGGAACTTCATCTCCGGATTGCTGCCTGCTGGTTTTGAGATATTCTGGAGGGTTGGGTTTCCAAGGCGGTTCCAGTTTCTTTTCGAGATGATCGTTATGTCCGAAGCTTTGTCGAGTTGTGGCGGTCAGCCATCACCAGAGTAGGGCGAATAACACAGAATGCTTCAGAAATACATGTGGCCACAACTATCTCTGACTGGTGAAAGTGCGATCAAGCCTCCACGTGGAAGCCGCTGGTAATTTTCCTCCAGTGCAGGAAAAACGAAGTGATCGGGCTAGTTAGTCCCTTCAAAGTAAAGCTGGCGCGAGGCCAATAACCTCGCCCGTAAAAACCATATTACGGAACCCAAAATCAGCCTCGGATACACTGATGAACGACGACGACCACGGCAACGAAAACGGCTAAACGATTTAAGAATTTTCTCATGGAACATACGCTCACTGTATAGAGCTCGAGCTGCACAGCAGCTAGCCGATACCTTGTCCACTTTCTTGAGTTGCTTAATGGCCAGCTAAGGCCGAGGAAGGCTTCACCAATGACCGAAGACAACACTATGCTGCCGCCACCAAGCATAGACGAAGTTAGCAGACAATATATCGGCTCAAAAATAATAAGGCCCCGGGTATCCCAGCGGAGCTAATTAAAATACACCAAGCAAACAAGATTTTCTCCTTTATCCTTCAAGACAAGATAGCCCCATACGCTAAAGGGATCATTGGTCCATACCAGTGTGGCTTCATCCCAGGCAAATCAACAACTGATCAAATTTACACCCCTAGGCAGATGATGGAAAAATGTCTAGAAGGCGTTTCAACGGTACGTCCTGCATTCGATTTGGCCTTCTTGACACCCCTCACCGTAAAGCCCTAATTGAGCAGATTGCGAAAATGCCCCCCCTTTGGGTAGGAGGGGCATCCAAAGTTTTGAGTTTTTTTTTAGAAAATGCATTCTTCTAAGTATTTATAAGGAGGTGTGGGGGTTAATTGGTATCATACGAAAGGTAAAAAAAATAAAAAAAAAGGGGGCCAATAGAACCCCCCTCGACGGAGAAAGAGCAAAAAATACACTTTTCCATAAAAGTGTTAAAATGGGCGTGCTTAAAAGTGGGTGGGGCAAAATATTGGTATCAAATGAAAGGTGATAATTAGGTCTACACAGCCATGCTATTCTTAAGGGCGTGGCTCAATTCTAGCGGAATCGCGATCAGTTTATATTGCGTTTATATGCAACGTTATCTAAAAATGGTTACCCCATAACATAAGCTGACCGATACCATATTATGCTTACCGCAGACGAAATATGATGGCCACGTCTGTGAGTAGAAAATCCAACAATGGTCCCTCAATTGAAATAGTGGATCGCGAATTTAAAGTAGTGCAATCTTTTAACTATCTCGGGTCAACTGTAGCAGCCAATAACCGCATGGAACTAGAAATACGCGCAAGGTTGATTAAAGCCAACAAAGCCTACTATAGTCTGTCAAGACTCTTCAAATCCAGGAATTTAAACATAACATAAAAGACAATGGTCATACCAGTACTTACATAAGGATCAGAGACTTGGGTGCTTAGCAAAAAGCATTCTGACCTCTTAGCCGGCGTTCGAGAGAAAAGTCATACGGCTCTGTATGCTAGAAAGGACGATTCCGGAGACTTTATAATGATGAGGTCTACGAGCGTTACCGCGATGTCGACATCATGAAGAAAATTAAGCTCGGTAGGCTCCGGTGGGCAGGACATCTAGCTCGCATGAGCGAAGAGGATCCTGCTTTTGTTATTGTTACGTTCATAAGAAAAAAATAGTAAAACACTGTTTATTACGCATTTTCTGGAGAAAATTGATCTCAATGTTAAAAATTAGCATGGGCAAGAAAACAGGCACAGGCAGGCAAACAGCCATTGAAATTTGATACCTGAAGACCCAAACAAGATATCAACTTTATTTAAATTCTGTTTAGGAGAGTTCAACTTTGAACTGCAAAGTTTCTTTGTTCGAAGCATAAGATTCGTCAGGGCACATAAACCTTGACAATATGATAAGGATATACCGGCACATAAACCAATATATCATTGTTATTTGTAAACTTAAATGTTCCTTAACCCCCATCAGCGGCAATTAATGCAAATAAAATACGGTGTTTATCAACTCACCACGTAAAGATGAAAGACAATTTATTTAAAAATAAATCCTAATTTATACTTATTGGCGTAGCCAAATATCCACAAAATACCTTTTAATCAGAATTTTGACATTACGTGACTTTAGCGAAACCGCCGCAGACACATGTGCCCATGCCAAAAGGATGCAATCCGATCCTATCAGCATTGCGCAGCTAGAACAGTCCGATAAAAATTGTCTGCGGTCGGGCACAACTGTGTGTATGTAAATTCGTGGGAACAAGCAAGTTAGGAGTGTGATGCCGCAAAATGTGCTGAGGGAAAGACATTTTGTGGGAACATTTATGAATTTGATATAATTAGTTAGACAAAAGAAATTTGGAATGGAAAGGAATGTGAATAAAAATAATGTGTCTTCGCCCTGAATGCAGGGAGAGTAAGTCCTGGGGCTGAGATGCCAGGCGTAGAAGAGAAATGGACACGCCTTATAAAGAGCTCAGAATATATGAAGAAACAGTTCACCGGCGAAAGAAATCAGCCTGGGAGGAGAATCTCGTCCGTGAACTGGAACAGTACAGAGAGCAAGGACCGCACCAGGCGCGGAAGTTCTACCAAAGAGTCCGCGGTATGACGCAATATACACCACTTTGCACATACTGCAAGGACAAAGAGGGTAATCTGCTCGCCGATCTTAAAGGCGTCTTAGAGCGATGGGAAGAGCACTTTCATGAGTTGCTAAATGACCAGCTAACGGAGGAATTGGAGGCTCCACTTTTTTTATGACTTTAAAGCCGCCTATTATAGCATAGCCAGAGAACTTTATAAAGCCATGAGAGAGATTTTTTGCGGGAGGCTAGGACACCGGTTGTAGAGCCAAATATAATGATGATGTGTCGACTTGTAGCTTCACGTTCGCGCCGTTGATCTTTGGGTGTACAAACTTGCGTTGTGCGGAATCAGCAATGCCGCCTTTGCCTAAGCACGTAAAATACAAATTATCTAAAACCACACAAAATCATTTTTTATTCATAGCCTTTGGAGCTTAAAGCAAAAAACCCTTTTTTAAAAAATTTTACCTGCTGCAAGTTTTTCCAAGTTTCATAAAATCCATGGATTTTTTGGCAAACTTGTTGATTTTTTTTATTATTGTTACGTTCATAAGAAAAAAATAGTAGAACACTGTTTATTACGCATTTTCTGGAAAAATTGATCTCAATGTTAAAAATTAGCATGGGCAAGAAAACAGGAACAGACATTGAAATTTGATACCTGAAGACCCAAACCAGATATCAACTTTATTTAAATTCTGTTTAGGAGAGTTCAACTTTGAACTCCAAAGTTTCTTTGTTCGAAGCATAAGATTCGTCAGAGCACATAAACCATGACAATATGATAAAGATATACCGGCACATAAACCAATATATCAATGTTATTTGTAAAGTTAAATGTTCCTTAACCCCCACCCGCGGCAATTAAATCAAATAAAATACGGTGTTTATCATGTCACCACGTAAAGATGAAAGACATGTCATGTGGCCCAATGATTCATTTTCATCCATGAATTGTACGTATTAAGTCTTCATATCCGGGTTGCAGGATAGTCTTCCCTCTAAGGCTAGGAACTTGTCCAATGCAATTTCTTCAGATTCGCCAAGTCTGCTTGTGTCCTCGCAGAATGGCAGACTTTCAACAATTTGGTGTAGACCGTTGTCTTTCTAAGTAGAAATTCCACATGTTGCTGTTATGAGTTCTGTTTCGTCTACCCTTCAAGCCACTACCCAACCAAAGAAGGTGTTTTTGAGAGTAGGTAGGTCATCTTGTAGGCATATCTGAGCAATGGAAAGCAATTGATGAAAAAAATCGGCACCAAATAGGATGTCAATCTTGTCTGGTTGATGGAATGCTGCGTCGGCCAGGGGAACGTTGTTTGGTATTCTCCATGATGGAATGTTTTAAAGTTGAGAAGGTTGTGGTGTAAAGATGTGCGGCAAAACGAATGCTTTCAACCGAGCACTCAAGCCATTAATTCTTGACTGAATGCTTGCATTAATGCGGTGATAGGATTCTCTTTTTTGGTTGCCAATGCCTTGAATACTGGTTGATACTGCCTTTCTGCGAAGTCCTAATCTTTTCACCAATCGTTCGGTAACAAATTTACCTGCCAATTGTTCACAACTCAGTCAGTGGGCGGGGGTCAATGGGCGTGGCGTCGGTGGGCGGGTGTTAACTTGGATCGGGGTCAGTGGGATTGGGCAGCCGGGAAACGCCGGGTCTTTCCGCTTATTTTTAAATAATTATTTTAAAATACCATAATTATCCCTTTTTTTGAAGAAAAACAAAGAAACCAAACTAAAATTCCAAGATCCTATTCAAAAAAATCGTTTTATTGTAATGACCCTTTGACTAACAGAACCCTGATCACACTGAGGACTACCCCGGCTGGGAAAACCTCCTTCCAACCTAACGTAAGAAACTAACAATTAATAACAAAAACTAAACGTAAACAATAATAAAAGAGAATTAAAATAAGTGTGCGTGTAACTTTTACGCGCGGGGTAGGGGTTACCGTGATCACAAAGGCGGTTCCCCCGGAGTAAGGCTTGGTCATTGCACTTCGATCGAGTTGACCTCCCCGAATGCGAATAACTCGTGCGTGTAGTTTTTGTTAGCTGAGATGAGATGATTAAGTGAGACACTGTTATGCTCGCAATGTTGTGATACACTGCCACTATTTTGAGAACTAAGCCATTTCTCAAGCGATTCGTATGAAATTCGGTATGTAACAAAAGTATTTTGTTCCACGGGAAAACAAAAAAAAACAAATTTTTAATTTTCTGATCAAGTTTTATTAATGTATCACAAGCGTACTACTCGGTTCCTTCTTACAGACTTATTGACTATTCGAATGGTTTTTATTCGCTTATATCTATTTAATATTATTGCAAGCTCAGTTAGAATACATAAAAAAGGCAAAAAATGGGTTTAGTTTCAGAATTATTCCTGTGCTGCAATTCAGCATAATTTTACTAGCGCGTGCATTGGTGAACTTTATGAGTTCTTTACTCAAGTAGTTATAAAAAAAAATTAAAGATCTTACCTATTGAATTTTAAATTTAAACATATGCCGAAGGAAGTTAAAAGCCATTCGAAGCATTCACCATCACCATATAATTTATACAAAGAAGAAAAAAAAATGGAACAAACAACAACAGCAGCAGAAGCAGCAGCTTCTCTTCTAAACCAACATCAACAACAAGCCAGCTTTCAATTATCGGCCATCGAACTGATGAAGGAAGCAGCAAATATCAAAGAGTACAGAGGGACAGGACAATACGACCTTTCATCATTCCAGGAAAACCCACCGCTATATGAATACATTTACAAAAGAAATGTACTGAACAAAATACAGGGAGCAGCACTTTATACAATCAGGACACCGAATCCAACGTGGGAACAAGTGAAGGAAGACCTCGTTCGAAATTTTGGAGTCAGGGAAACATACAGAAACCTATATTTCCAGGCAATGAATGTAAAAAATAATCATAATGTAAGTGAATTCTATGAAAAACTTAAAATTGTTCTTGACAAATTAAACACTAAGTATGAATTCGACGCTAATAAACCTATAGAATTTTCACCCTCAATAAATGAATCTATAATTTTAAAATCATTTCTAAACGGGTTGCACCCAAACCTATCCAGTATAATTCTAAGTAGAAATATAAAAAATTTAAGAGATGCATATTACATATTAGAAGAGTCGGGAGTTATTAAAAGTGAACAAAGTTACAACAAAAGTTATGACAGAAAATACTCTAGGACCGAACAAAATTTACAAGTGGTATCGGGACAAAATAGTACACATTTTAGACAAAATAATAATACAAATTTTGGACAGTTTAGACCAAACAATAATTCTGGTCAGTTTAGACAAAACCATAACATAAGCTCGGGACAATTTAGACAAAATAACAGACAACATACAAACTTTGGTAGTTCGGGACAACAACGATTTAACAGAGATAATTCTGGCAGTCATCATCGAGCGCTCAACACGAGCACACGCAGATCACGCATCATAGCTACCTGCTACCGATTGAAAAAAAAACCCAAACCAAAAGCGAGCATTTCGCTACCTGCTACTTTTTATTTTTTATTATTTCACTAATTATTTTTTAATTTCAGAAATATTTTTCTTTCATTTCATATATATTTTCAGAAAAGATTTTCCTTTCGATCAGCCCTATAAAATGGGGAAAAAAGCAAAAAGGAAGGAAAAAGTAAACGAGGTCTTGTCCTTAATTAAGGAACAAGTAACCAACCATGGTGGGGATTTCCTCTTGTCGTTGTACCGAAGGCTGGATGAAGTGAACCAGCTGTGCGATTCAGCGACTTCAGAGGAGGAAACCATGAGCGTTGTCGAGGAATCGGATACTGAAGTGCCCGAATCCAGCAGTAGTGGAGAGGATAACTCCACCGACGAAGACAGTCGCAAAGCTTGGTCTTCTCCCGAAACCATGCCCGCAAAGGCAAAAAAAAGAAGGTTGTCTGGAAATTCCAGACCATCATCACCACCAACATCATCTTCTCCTGGAGTGGCTGCTGTTGATAAAAAAATTGCTGTTGATAAAACAGCTTTACCAAAAGAGTCCCAAAAGGTCTCAAATAAGAAGGCACCACCACCAGTCGCTCCATCGAGCCAAAAATCCCAAACTACGGGACCAACATCAAAACCTTTTTCCATGCCGCCAATAGTCTGCTTCAGACTAAACGTCGCTGAACTATCAAAGTTCACGAAGAGCGCCAACATTAGTTGCAGAATTCGCAACATCAACAGCAACAAATCAGTCGTTACGGCCATGAACAGAGATGACCATCAGCTAATTCGGTCTTTCCTACAATCGGGAAAGACTGAGTTTAACACTTATACTGCAAAGGAGGACAGGAAAGAAATGTTGGTCCTAAAAGGTATTCACCACTCCTTTGATGCTGAAGATGTCAAGGAAGCGTTGACGACAGAGGGTGTCCCTGTACTAGTGGTGAAAACCTTCAAATCTCAAAGGACTGACAAGAAATTTAATCATTTCATTGTCGAGCTAGAGAAGAACTGCGATAAAGCGGCAGTTTGCTCAAAAACCCTCCTTTTGACCCAGTTGGTGCATTGGGAAAAACTAAAATCGGCGGGCATTACTCAATGCAGAAACTGCCAAAAATTTGGACATGTCGCAAGTAATTGCGGCATGAAATACAGATGCGTCAAGTGCAAAGATGAGCACTTGCCTGACCAATGCCCAAGAAATGCAGACAATATAAAAGACGACAACGTTTTCTGCACAAACTGCCAGAAAAATGGACATCCGGCAAACTATAAAGGATGTCCAAAATATAAGGAAAAGATGGCTGAAAAGCTTAAAACCGCACAAAAGAAGAAGGAACAACATAAATTCGCCCAGATGTCTGCTTCAAAAGCCATAGTAAAGGGAGTAAGTTTTGCTAGTATAGCTGCTATGGGGACTTCCAGCAAGCCAGCAACGATCAGCAACCATCTAACAAGCAGCCATGCAGCATCAAACAGCAAACCAATAAAAAAGCCAGCCGTTAAACCTGTACCATCTACCGGAAAAGCCAACATCTTCGACGATACGGAAAGGCTATTTGGAGCTGACCTCTTTACAATTTTACAGAAGGCAAGAGAAGTCGTGCCTGCTAATTATAGCAGTCTTGATGACAGGTCCAAAACAACCGTTTTGGGTCGTATTATTTGTGAATTATGTTCACAATAAGCAGGATAAGTATATTCTCATATAATGTGAATTCCATTTATTCGTTAGCTAGGCGTATCACACTAACATTATTTATTAAAACTAATAAACCTGACATTCTTCTTTTACAGGAAACAAATCTCACTGGGAGAAATCCGTTCAGTCCAGACGGATACAATATCCACAGGGTCGACAAAGGCAGTGTACGCTCTGGGACGGCGGTCCTTATCAGGAACACTATGGCAGGCGAAAAGGTGCAAATCAGTGGTCTACGTAGCATGGAAGCAACAGCTGTCAGCATTAAAGTCAACGAAGTGGAGACCTTGCTGGTGATATCGGTGTACAATCACTGTAACGCAACGAGGGAAGACATCCAACGGGATTTGCAAACTGTCTGCAACACCTCCTCTAGACACACATACTGTGTTGTTGGAGGTGATTTTAATGCTAGACATACTCGATGGCAGGACGAAGTGTGCAATCACAAAGGAAGGGCCATTACAGACTGGATGGACTCAAATCCGCATCAGCACACGATGGCTATAGTTTCACAGCCCCGGAAGACGTACCCTCGGACACCGTCAACTTTGGATTTCTTTTTGGCAACCACAAATTTCTTAAATATTCTCCCAGAATTAAGAAATTATTCCTGCTTGGCGCATGATAGCGACTCGGATCATATGGCCATAGAGCTTCGAGTGAGGCTGAACCAGCGAATTGTGCAAGTCACCCCAACACCTGAACTTCACATCAACTTTAAGAAAATAAACTGGAACCGGTTTAGATCAGAAGTTGAAGCTGAACTTCCTATTCCAGCGGCTTCCAGAAATCTGGAGAATACAGAAATTGATGATGCTATCAGAAATTTTGAGATTACAGTGAATTCAGCCATTAATCGGCAGAAAACAATTCGCACTAGCAGGGATCGCTTCCAACACTTGCCTGAGCATATACAGGCTATATATGCTCACAAGCAACGGCTTAGGAAACGCCTTCAGAGAATCTTCAATAGGACACTTAACACAGTCAACGACGAATACCTGTCTGTACTTTCGCAACTGCGTTGTACAGTTAACATGTGTCGTCAAGCTGTGCGGAGGTTTCAGGAAGATGAACTGACCAAACGGCTCCAGGACATCAAACCAGGCCCTGATGCTTTTAGGAAGCTGAACTCTCTGGTTGGAAAGCGTATTTCCATTCCAGAGATTATCACCATTGAAGATCGAACAGTATCCAGCGCTGCTGAGAAAGCGGAAGCCTTTGCCTACCATTTTGAAAGGAGCTTTACGGACCGACCACCAACGCATCTTCCAGATTTCTTGGAAGAGGTTGAAAGTCTTGTGGAAGACACCACTTCTCCAGGAAATACTATAGTGCAGTTCAGTGAAGAAAATCGCGCCAACGCACCCGTAGATGTCGATATGTTTACCGGAACAGCTGTTGTCAATGAATTGATTATGAGTGGAAACTCAAAAAAATCATCAGGCACAGATGGGATTTCTAACTTTTTGCTTAAAAAGTTACCGGGTATGGCAATTTTGATGTTAACCATCATTTTCAACAATTGCCTAAACAATGGCTACTTTCCGGACAACTGGAAGGTGGCCAAGGTAGTACCAGTACCCAAGAAAACCGACCGCCCCAGCGTAACTGGTTACCGTCCAATAGCTTTACTGTGTTGTATCAGTAAAGTATTGGAATCATTGAACCGTAAAAAGATCAATACGTTTTGCACGGAAAGAAATCTTATTCCTTCCTTTCAGTACGGTTTCCGAGAAAAGCACTCTACGCTGCACCCTCTGCTGAAGCTTCACAGTGACGTCACTAAAGGACTGAACGTCAAAAGTAGTACAGTGGCCTGTTTGCTAGACATCGAAAAAGCTTTCGATAGTGTCTGGATAAACGGGCTACTGTACAAGCTCATTAGTTTTGGTTTCCCCAATTATATTGTAAAAATAATTAAAAATTTTCTTTTTAACAGGGTCTTCTTTGTACAGGTGTACGACCGCCCATCGACAAGGAAAAGGATCAAAGCCGGAGTTCCTCAAGGTTCCAGACTTGGACCAATCCTGTATAGCATCTTCACGGCGGATCAACCCACAAATACAGCCGGAACAAGGACTATGCTCTTCGCGGATGACTCCATAACGTATGCAGTTTCCCGCTCTCGCGAGATAGCTGCCCGAAGAGTGGAGGAACACCTCAGAAATCTTTGGGACTACTACCTGAAGTGGGGACTAAAGATCAACGCCAATAAAACGGAACTCATCTGCTTCCGAGTACCAGCAACCGAAACAAGGATAAGAAAAATCGCAAGCCGGTGCAGAGCCTTAAAAATCACCCTTCCGGATAACACAACAATAAACACCAAGTCAGAGACTAAGTACCTGGGAATCAACTTTACTGAGAGGCTCAAGTTTAACTCTCACATCGACAAAACAATGAAAAAAGCGAACCACGCTTTTCATTTGGTGCACCCGCTACTTAAAAGACGAAACGGTCTGTCCAACAACACCAGGCTGCTTATCTACAAGCAACTCATCAGGCCAGTGATAACCTATGGCTACCCCATATGGTTCACCGTCTCACCAACAACGATGAAGAAGATCTCCCTATTTGAAAGGACGGTACTAAGGATTTGTACAGGACTCTGGAGGGTGACAAACAGCTATAAGTTTGTGTCGACTACAAAACTATACGAAGCAGCAGGTCTGCTGCCAATAACTGACCACTTTAACCACAAACTGACCACATCTTTAACAATCAAGACGTCTCCTTCTACGAGAAGGCGGGCAACCAATATTACAGAGGCTGAAGTTCGCCCTGTTTATACTCCGCTTAATATTTTTCATTCTTATTTTATTTTAAAATTATTGTTTAAAATTTAATGACATTAAAAATTAACATGTAGTAGATTAAGTAGTAAAAAATATTGTTTAAAAATAAACAATACCAAAAAAAAAAGACAATGTAAATACGTCGGGCCCCTATTGTTGAGCCGACACATATTAATATTATTTATAAGTTTAGTTTCAAATCAAAATTGTATATTACTTTAATGTTTAATAAAAATATCTTAATCTTAATCTAGAGATAATTCTGGACAGTTTAGGCAAAACAGAGTAGAACAGATGGAAGTTGATCATATTCAGTCAGAGAATGATGAACAAGTAAATTTTCAATTGGTGGACAGGAACCTTGTCTTCCGATAGTAGAATTGACCGTAGGTAAAAGTAAAATTAGGTGTTTAATAGATACAGGCTCAACAACATCATTATTAAACTACCACAAATTACCACAATACAAACGAGTTAGACTAAAGAACCAACTATACTTCAAAACACTAAGCGGACAGACAAAAGTAGAGTATGAAATAATAACTGAATTACCAGAAGAATTCAAAGAAGAGAAATACATGTGTTGGAAACTTACCAATTTTGAAAATAAAAACTTTGATGATCTCATTGGACAAAATATTTTGAAACCAATGCAAGCCATTATAAATTTAGAGGAGGAATTTGTACAAATTCATAACAATAAAATAAAATTTGTAAATTCATGTCCATTCAAGTTTGAGGACATACATCAACTTGAAGAATGCTACGTAGAGGATAATATTTTAGGAAAACTTCAAAGACAGGACATGAACTACGAGGAAAAGTTACAGTTAAGAAAACTTATTAATAAAAATAGAGATTTATTTTTTCAAGAAGGTCAAAACCTTACCCATACTCATGAGATACAACACGAAATAGTGACCACAAATTGGAGATATGTTAAAGCAGGGAATAATAAAGGAAAGTAACTCTCCTTATAACTCGCCACTTTGGATAGTACCAAAAAAAGCGGATAATTCAGGAAAAAGAAATGGCGTGTAGTAATTGACTACCGTAAACTAAATGAAGTAACAGAAAGTGACAAATTTCCCATCCCAAATATAGAAACTATCCTTGAAAAACTAGGAAGAGCTCAATACTTTACTACCTTAGATCTTATATATACTCTAAAATCTATAGATATCCTCAAATCCATGAAGAGGAAATCAACCAACAAATTGGAGATATGTTAAAGCAGGGAATAATAAAGGAAAGTAACTCTCCTTATAACTCGCCACTTTGGATAGTACCAAAAAAAGCGGATAATTCAGGAAAAAAGAAAAGGCGTGTAGTAATTGACTACCGTAAACTAAATGAAGTAACAGAAAGTGACAAATTTCCCATCCCAAATATAGAAACTATCCTTGAAAAACTAGGAAGAGCTCAATACTTTACTACCTTAGATCTTGCAAAGGGATTCCATCAAGTAGTAATCAAACGGGAAGATAGACCAAAAACAGCATTTTCTACACCTAGAGGACATTACGAATTTATCAGGATGCCGTTTGGACTAAAAAATGCCCCAGCGACATTTCAAAGACTAATAAATTCTGTTCTTAGAGAATATATTAATAAAATACGTGTAGTATATTTAGATGTTATCCTAATTTTTAGCACAAATATTGAGGAACATACAAAAAATATTCAATAAATTAAGGAATCATAATTTAAAAATCCAGATAGACAAATGTAATTTTTTTGCAAGATCAACAGAGTATCTAGGACATACGTTAACCACAGAGGGAATAAAACCGAATCTTAACAAAATTGAAAGCATTCAAAAATTAGAATTACCAACTACAGTCAGACAAATCAAATCTTTCCTAGGAATGACCGGATATTATCGTACATTCGTAAAAGATTACGCAAAGATTGCACATGGACTTACTAAATACACTTAAAAATGAGTGTAAAAATAATTTTGCATTTATTTTTACACTCTTTTTTAAGATCCACAATACACGGATGCATTTGAGAAACTAAAAACATTACTAACAAACCCACCAATCCTTAAATACCCAGACTTTAAATATAAGTTTAAAATTGCAACAGATGCTAGCGAATTCGCAATAGGAGCAGTACTTTCTCAAAACGATCATCCAATTAGCTATGCAAGTCGCACTCTGAATGAACACGAGAGAAAATATTCAACAACAGAAAAAGAGTTATTGGCGATTGTTTGGGCAGTAAATTATTTTAGACCCTATGTTTATGGCAGACAATTCGATCTTTTAACAGATCACCAACCACTAGTCTGGTTGAAAACTAAAAGCAAAGGTAAGGATATAAATCCAAGACTTCAGCGTTGGCTACTAAAGCTAGGAGAATATGACTTTGAAATTAGTTACGTAAAAGGTAAAGAGAATAACGCTGCGGACTTTTTAAGTAGAATTAATGCCAACACAGGACAAATATACGAAATAATCGAGGAAAACATGACACAAAGTCAATGCGATAAAATTAGCACTAATGCCACCATACATTCACAAGAGGAAGAACTAAATGACCACTTTCAAATATTAGACACTGCCGTCAATAGATTTAATACACAAATAATATTAACTAATGAAAAGCTTAAAGAAATCGAATTTATAATGGGTAAACGCAAAATATATTTAAACTCACAGGATATTAGAAATAATTTTATGACAGATATTTTTCGTAGATTCCTAAAAAAAGGTAAGGTAGGAATTTACTCTGAGTTATCAGAGCATGAATACAATATGGTTCATCAAAAGCTAATCCAATTATTCGATGGAAGCCTGGTATTCTATAAATGTACACATCATGCAAAAGACATGAAAACTGACGAAGAAACATTTAAACAAATTGCAAAATATCATAAATATGAAACAGGTCATAATGGAATAAGTGAAAACTATGAAGGTTTAAAGAAAATTATTTATAGGGAAAATTTAAAGAAATTAATACAAAAATACATTAATAATTGTGACACTTGTAATCGAGCTAAATATGACAGAAAACCTTTAAAACCTAAAAATAATATTTCGGAAACACCAAAGTGTTTGAATCAAATAATACACATAGATACGTATACTAATTCGAAACATAATTATATTACATTCATAGATAAACTTTCAAAACATGCAGTAGCATTTTATTTGGAAAACAAAAATAGTTTGACACTCATTGAAAAAATTAGATTATATATCTCTTTAAAAGGCAAACCCCAGAAATGTATTACGGATAATGAATTCAATACAATTAATATAAAAGACTTTTTCAGACAAGAAGCAATAGAGGTACATTATACACACCCATAGTCATACAGGGAACGCAGATATAGAAAGATTTCATAGCACTATTAGTGAAAAACTAAGAGTATTAGAAGCAGAAAAATCACCACTAACAGCACAGGAAAAGCTATATAAATCTATAGAATTATACAACAAATCTATACATTCGGTTATAAAACATAGACCAATAGACGTTGTAGACGGAAAGGTTGACTTACAGAAACTAACTGACATATTAATAGAATATAAAAATAAAACAATTGACAAAGCAAATAGAAACAGGGAAGAATTCAATAAACCAGAAAAAGAAGGCTATGTTAAGAACTACAGAGCACTAAAAAATAAAAATGAACCCAGGTATAGGAAACTCAATTTAGAAAATATTCATCCAGTAAACATAAAACGACCAAATAAATTTAGAGACCAACTAAACATTGATGACATAGATATTGACGACAAATAAATCAAAAATTTTCTTTTCTCTTTTTAATAATAAAGTAATAAATAAAATAAATTGCAGATTCTTAGATTTTTAATCATAATGGCATCAGTGTGTCTGGTAACGAGACGATTAGAAGTACAGACAATCAGAGAGGACAGCGGATATGCTGAATTTAATACCCAAAAACAAGACTGTAACTGAAACAGAACTTATTGTACACTTAATTGACCCTAAGGAAATTATATATATTATAAATAATATGACCGTCAACATAGCACTTTTAGACTATAATTATAAGAAAATTTTATTAAACGAATTAAAAAAGTTAAAAAGCAAGGTATACACAATTCTGCCCAAAGTAGATAACAAACAAAGATCAAAACGAGGACTAGTTAATGTGGTGGGATCAGCTTATAAGTATTTATTCGGTACAATGAACGAAGAGGACAGAAAAGACATAGAACAACATTTTATAACCACAGACATAAATCTTCATAACACTGTAACCAATATGAATCAACAAATAAAAATAAATGACTACTTTAACAAAACATTTAAACAACTGAAAGACATTATACAACAGGACAGATACACAATTCAAGACAGAATAAATGTAGTAGACAGAACACTTCGACAATTATATATGCATAATTTGTTTAACGATCAATTATTTAAAATAAACATACTTAAAGAAAGAATTTCACATTTACAAGACAATATCGTCTCAGCCAAACACGGTATTATACACCCAAATATTTTAACTAACGAAGAAATAGAGAATTATGATATCAGTTTAAGAAAATTACAATATCTTAAAACTTGTGCTGTAGAATTTAAAAATAATCTACTAGTGTTTATTATTAAAGTACAGAAAACTTTTACCGTAATAAATCCAAAATTAATATTTCCTATTCCAAATAAAGAATTTTACGAAATTGACTCAAATATTGAAATTGTTTTTAGTTATAAAAATACAACATACACTTATGAAACTAGTAAGACCCTTAATGAGGTAAAAATCTCAAAACACTGCAGTTTAGAAAACAACTGTAAGTTGATAAAAAATAATATAACTGAGGTTATAGAAATAGATGACGTAATTATAGTATTGAAAAACGCAAATAATATTACTGTCAAACATGATTGCGATGAAAGAAAAATTGTTTTAGAAAAAAATATTTGGATACATTATACTGATTGTAAATTAAAGATATTAAACCATAACTTTTCAAATAAAAAACAAATATTTCAAGAACGTTTTTATTATCCAAATTCAATTACAAGAAATTTTACAAAAAAATTAACATTTAATGAAATAAATTTAATGAACAATTTTGAAAACTTGAAAGATATTAATGAACTAAAGTATCATAGAAAATTATCAAATGGAATATCAATAACCATAATCATTGTAGTTATATTCATACTCTTGGGATTAGTATACATTTCAAAAAAACAAAAAGAAATAAAAATTAAAATACCGCCCAAATTTCAGGAGAAATTTAAAACAAGGGGGGGAGAAGTTATATCGACCAACGACACAGTCGTCGAGGCGATATCAACCCCAAAATAAAAATAAAAATTGCTTTCAGTATGTTACTTACCGATTCTCGATCCAATTAATAAACAAACAATTAACGATCAGAACATTATGTTCAATCTCCAAAATGTCACGTTCAAAGATCTTCATGATCTTTGAGCAATTAAATAAAGAAATGTTCAATCTCCAAAATGTCACATTCAAAGATCTTTATGATCAAATTAATAATTGTATAATCTCAAAATGTCACGTTCAAAGATCTTCATGATCTTTGATCAATCGAATTAATAATTGTATAATCTCAAAATGTCACGTTCAAAGATCATTATGATCTTTGAGCAATTAAATCAAGAAATGTATAATCTCAAAATGTCACGTTCAAAGATCTTCATGATCTTTGAGCAACTAAATTAAAACTATGAAAGTAGGAGTAAGTTCACCATATGTATATTTGCATATTGAAGTACATAAGAAATGTATTGTGAAGAAAAGTATAAATTATGATCTGTTCCACAAAAATAGGTCAGTTCAACTTTAAAGTCAAAAGAATAAAGACATACTAATAGCTCTCCGGACTTTTTCTTGGTTTCCCTACTTTACTCATCGTTATACAAAACTCACTTGATCGGAAGTGAGTAGATTTTATCGCTTCTTCCTCATTAAAGCCCATTATGGTCAAAAATTCAATATAAATTCCATGGCGCCGGTCAAAATATATATACATACGTACATACATACGTATAAATTTTCAGAATTATTGCTTAAGTAACCATGTAGGAATGCCAACGTAGTAAGCATGCGGCAGAATAACTCATTCAACAGGCATGCTACTAGGCGTTGATATTAAGATATATTCTCGGTTTACTCAAGTGAGTCAATAGCGCCAGAGGAGAGCTATGAGCTAGAAATCTCTAGGCATTGACTCGGATTTTTTAAATTTTAATATTACATATAATAAAATATTCATTCGGCCCGATGTCTTTATTTTATTATAAAGAAAGGAAAGGGTTGTATTTGTTATAAATAATGGAGAAAAGGGTATATTCGTATAAAATAGCAATATTAAGTAAACAATAAATAAACGGTCAATGATTATTAGAAGTTTCCTTTTGGTGTTGAATATAAATATAATTCTCAACAAGCCTTTACTTTTTATTAAAGACATAGGGACCGAAAACTCAGTATAATCAGAGAAAATACTCCAAAAACCCAACTCGGTGTATACACTGAAAGTGGTTAGAGTCTCTCAACGTTCTACACGAACATTTTTTAATGGGAACAGTAATCTACTGAACCCCATACATATTACGCAGCTCGTGTAATATTTTATTAAGAGATAAGTAGATTATATCGCCTTCTCTTACTAACAGATTGCACCCTGGCTGGAAGTCGACAAGCAATACCCGCAGTGCGAAATAAGTAGATTTTATCGCCTTTTCGTCACTGATGGTATGTTCTGCCGAAAGTCCTCGTGGGCTTGAAGGGATAAGTGGATTTTATCACTTTTCCTTACTGGCGCCATAGTCTACTGGCCGGCAACGCACTTGATGGGAAGTGAGTAGATTTTATCGCTTCTTCCTCATTAAAGCCCATTATGGTCAATCACATATAGCAGTGAATAGGTGACTTCAGTCTGTGTTTCCCCACTATAGCCAGTTCTTTTCAGTCGACTGCGAAGTCGGACTTAGTATAGGGTATTGGATGCGCCAATCTCCTATATAGGCGAACATCTCTAAATGTAGGTTTAGGTATATACATATATATTTAGGTATAAATAAGTAGTTGTTATTAGTTTAAACACTTGAAAAGAATGTAACTTAGTATTAAATCTCAAGAAGAGAAGAAAAGAAAAGAAAAACAAATAATAAAGACAAAAACCAAATACCAACAAAAACGAATTCTTATTTATAAGGAAAACAAAAACAATTTATAACACGGTAGAAGAGGAGAAGAACCCTGGGTAAGCCAGCGAGCGTCACCCGAGTAACAACCTGAATATGATCATTATGGTCTGGAATTTCTGGAGCAAATCGATTTCCCAAGCGATTCGTATGAAATTCGGAATGTGGAACTAAGATGCGAAAATAAGGCGCATATTGAACGCAGCACACCCAGCACAGCACAGCGTAGCCTAATGCTCCGTGTCGCACAATGTTAGACTGAACACCGAAAAATGCACGCAGCAGAGGTAAAACACAGCGACATATGTAAATCAAACACAGTTTTTCTCTGCCTCTGTGCGTTTTGACATTTCTTAAACAGCTGTTTTTCGATCAAGTGAGTTGGTTATTTCTTAAGTCGATCACGTGAGTTGGTTGTATTTCTTCGCAAAAATTAGCAAACCGACGTAAACCATAGATGCGTAGTAATTACGCTTCATGTGCAATGACTCGCAGAGGTAGAGTTTTCCTCAGCTTCACCGGCTATGCTGTGCTGGGCTGTGCTATGCTATGCTGAAAATTCTGGAATATGAATATGGTTTGGAATTTCTGAAACAAAAAATTTCGATTCGCATGAAATTCGGAATATAAGAGGAGTAAGATGCGACTATAAATATTCTTCCTATGGATATTCTGGAATATGATCATTATGGTCTGTAATTTCTGGAACAAAACAATTTCTCAAACGATTCGCATGAAATTCGGAATGTATGACTAAGATGCTACTATAAGACTTCTTTCTATGGAAATTCTGGAATACGATCGTTATGGTCTGGAATTTCTGAAACAAAGCAATTTCTCAAGCGATTCGCATGAAGTTCGGAATATAGGACTAGGATTCGACTAAAAGACTTCTTTCTATGGAAATTCTGGAATATGATCATTATGGCCCAGAATTTCTGAGAATTTACAAATTTGTCAGAACTCATCGCCCTCATCGACGACTTCGAGTGCCTGATGGCTGAACAACATTCGTCACGGCCTATGCAGATGCCGAATCGGAAAGTACCACTACGCCCTACTGCACCACCGTTTCGTCCCACAGCACCACCGTTCCGACCGGCCGTTGTGCCACCCACGCACTATAGTCCATCAGCACTCCAGCAGGTGCCCGTTCCATACCAGACGACCATCCAGTCGGCTCGACAAATCTTCGCGCCAACACAACAAAGCAACGATGTAACATATCCGCATCATGCCAGTAATGTCACATACCCTATCATGGCCAATGATGTAACATATAAGCATCATGCCAGGAATGTCACATACCCAATCGTGGCCAACGATGTAACATATCCACCGCATACCGGCAGGTCAACAACCAGATACCTACCAGCGCATATAAACGGAGAACCCATTGTTGGAAGTGCGGTCAACCAGGGCATGTCCGAAAGGAATGCCAACAGGCACGACAACTGTTCTGTTCATACTGCGGCGTAAATGGTATACAGAAACACCAGCTGGCCGTCCAATCTTATGAGGCATTAGACGACCCAACACAAAGTGGTTAGAGTCTCTCAACGTTCTACACGAACATTTTTTAATGGGAACAGTAATTTACTGAACCCCATACATATAACGCAGCTCGTGTAATATTTTATTAAGAGATAAGTAGATTTTATCGCCTTCTCTTACTAACAGATTGCACCCTGGCTGGAAGTCGACAAGCAATACCCGCAGTGCGAAATAAGTAGATTTTATCGCCTTTTCGTCACTGATGGTATGTTCTGCCGAAAGTCCTCGTGGGCTTGTAAGGGATAAGTGGATTTTATCACTTTTCCTTACTGGCGCCATAGTCTACTGGCCGGCATCGCACTTGATGGGAAGTGAGTAGATTTTATCGCTTCTTCCTCATTAAAGCCCATTATGTTCAATCACATATAGCAGCGAATAGGTGACTTCAGTCTGTGTTTCCCCACTATAGCCAGTTCTTTTCAGTCGACTGCGAAGTCCGACTGTGGTATAGGGTATTGGATGCGCCAATCTCCTATATAGGCGAATACCTCTAAACGTAGGTTTAGGTATACATATATATATTTAGGTATAAATAAGTAGTTATTCTTAGTTTAAACACTTGAAAAGAATGTAACTTAGTATTAAATCTCAAAAAGAGAAGAAAAGAAAAGAAAATGAAATAATAAAGACAAAAACCAAAATACCAACAAAAACGAATTCTTATTTATAAGGAAAACAAAAACAATTTGTAACACGGTAGAAGAGGAGAAGAACCCTGGGTAAGCCAGCGAGCGTCACCCGAGTAGAAACGTTACAAATTTGGCGCCCGGACTGTATTAAAATAGTCACCCCCCCCCCCCCGCAAAACCAAGAAATCATAAATATATAATTAATATAAGCAAAACAACAAGAATGGTCATAGTAATTGCGTAAAGCCAAGTCTAAATATTAGTAGACGGCACGAATGGTCGCAAAATTAAGAAAACATACTGCAAAGAGAAGGAGGGTAATCTGATCGCCGATCTGGCATCTAAGAACGATGGGAAGAGCACTTTCTTGAGTTGCTTAATGGCCAGCTAAGGCCGAGGAAGGCTTCACCAATGACCGAAGACCACACTATGCTGCCGCCACCAAGCATAGACGAAGTTGAAGTTAGCAGAGCAATAAATCGGCTCAAAAATAATAAGGTCCCGGGTATCCCAGCGGAGGTAATTAAAATACACCAAGCAATTCCTGAACTTATAGTGCAAGTATGGGAGGAAGAAGCCATGCCAGAAGACTGGCGAAGAGGCATTCTGTGCCCCATACATAAGAAAGGAGATATCACAACCTGCAGCAATTATGGTGGTATATTGTTGTTGAGTACTGCGTATAAGATTTTCTCCTTTATCCTTCAAGACAAGTTAGCCCCATTCGCCAAAGGGATCATTGGTCCATACCAGTGTGGCTTCATCCCAGGCAAATCAACAACTGATCAAATTTACACCCCTAGGCAGGTGATGGAAAAATGTCTAGAGTTTCAAAACTCACTACACCATCTTTTTATAGACTTTAAAGCCGCCTATGATAGCATAGCCAAAGTAGAACTTTACAAAGCCATGAGAGAATTCGGCATCACAAATAAACTGACACGACTATGTAGGTTGACCATGACCAATGTTATAAGCCAAGTAAAAATATCCGGATCACTATCAAGCCCATTCGACATCTATAACGGGCTCCGACAAGGGGATGGACTGGCCTGCGTCCTTTTCAACATGGCGTTGGAGAAAGTAATCCGAGACTCTGACGTAACGGCAAGAAAAAAAATCCTATATAAGTCCATTCAGATACTGGCTTACGCAGACGATATTGACATCGTTGGTAGACACCGAAGAGCTGTACAGGAAGCTTTCATCCAGATCGAGCAGGCGGCACGAAATATGGGGCTGCACATAAATGAGAGCAAAACAAAGTACATGATGGCCACGTCTGTGAGTAGAAAATCCAACAATGGTCCCTCAATTGAAATAGTGGATCGCGAATTTAAAGTAGTGCAATCCTTTAACTATCTCGGGTCGACTGTAGCAGCCAATAACAATATGGAACCCGAAATACGCGCAAGGTTGATTAAAGCCAACAAAGCCTACTATAGTCTGTCAAGACTCTTCAAATCCAGGAATTTAAACATAACATATAAGACAATGGTCATACTAGTACTTACATAAGGATCAGAGACTTGGGTGCTTAGCAAAAAGCATTCTGACCTCTTAGCCGCGTCCGAGAGAAAAGTCTTACGGCTCCGTATGCTAGAAAGGACGATTCCGGAGACTTTATAATGATGAGGTCTACGAGCGTTACCGCGATGTCGACATCATGAGGAAAATTAAGCTCGGTAGGCTCCGGTGGGCAGGACATCTAGCTCGCATGAGCGAAGAGGATCCTGCTCAAAGTCCTTTGCGGTAGGATTTATGGAACACGACAGCGAGGCCGGCCAAGCCTATGCTGGAAGGATGGCGTGGACCAGGACGCTCAGAGTTTAGGGATGCCAAATTGGATGACATCGGTTCGAAATCGGGACCGTTCGCACCGTTGATCTTTCGGTGTACAAACTTGCGTTTTGCGGCATCATCAATGCCGCCTTTGTCTAAACACGTAAAATACAAATTATCTAAAACCACACAAAATCATTTTTTATTCATAGCCTTTGGAGCTTAAAGCAAAAAACCCTTTTTTAAAAAAATTTACCAGCTGCAGGTTTTTCCAAGTCTCATAAAATCTATGGATTTTTTGGCAAAATTGTTGATTTTTTTTATTATTGTTACGTTCATAAGAAAAAAATAGTAAAACACTGTTACGCATTTTCTGGAGAAAATTGATCTCAATGTTGAAAATTAGCATGGGCAAGAAAACAGGAACAGCCAGTGAAATTTCATACCTGAAGACCCAAACAAGATATCAACTTTATTTAAATTCTGTTAGTGCACATAAACCTTGACAATATGATAAGGATATACCGGCACATAAACCAATATATCAATGTTATTTGTAAAGTTAAAAGCTCCTTAACCCCCACCAACGGCAATTAATGCAAATAAAATACGGTGTATGATATGTCACCACGTAAAGATGAAAGACAATTTATTTAAAAATAATTCTTAATTTATACTAACTGGCGTAGCCAAATATCCACAAAATACCATTCAATCAGAATGTTGACATTACATTTTTCATCTCTCTGTACGTGAATTTAGCGAAACCGCCGCAGACACCTGTGCCCATGCCAAAAGGATGCAATCCGATCTTATCAGCATTGTGCAGCTAGAATAGCACTAAATAGTCCGATAAAAATTGTCTGCGGTCGGGCACAACTGTGTGTATGCACATTCGTGGGAACAAGCAAGTTAGGAGTTTGATGCCGCAAAATGTGCTGAGGGAAAGATATTTTGTGGGAACATTTATGGATTTGATATAATTAGTTAGACAAAAGAAATTCGGATGAATATGTGAATAATAATAATGTGGATGACAATTTTAATTTTGCTGTTTCCTAACATTTTCCCCCTCGTTGAATGCTTCATTCAACCCTTGTATGTTGATGCGAAAATCGGCGTTTGTCAATTCATTTTCCTGTGCATGCAAGATTGAGTTTTGGAGTTCTGATGTCGAAAGTTTATGCCTTGGAGCTGCTACCGGTGTGTTTCGTTGTGGTTTACCTCTTGATTTGTATTTCCACATGAAAATGACAAGTATGAGCATTGCCCAACGTTGTGTAGCTGACCGTCTTTGTCTGTGTAGATTCCTTGCATAATTGCAGTAGAGATTGTGTTCCATTGTTACCTCCTACCTCCTTCCAATATGGTGCTAAGTCATAAAAAATCATAAGCTTCCAGTCCGTTGTTATTAGGTTATATGTTCCAATGCGTTCGAAATGAATAGGTAATGCTAATTATGTTACTTTGGGTTATTGGCAGTTGGTTCCTGGGAGTATAAGGCATACTATCAGTATTGTAACTACAGCAGATCCTACTGACATTTTGCCCTTTTTCACTGGTACCGAGCCTTTGGTGGCAGAATCAGATGGCAATCTTTTTTGGTGATAAGTTTTTGAATCAGATAATGCTGATAATGAGGTTGGTTCATCTTCAATGGGTTCATCGTCTCGACTCGAAGCTGGGTAGTGCTGCATTCCATCCTAAAAACGCAATGGTGAGGAATGATGTAATGAGGCCATACAATGTCACTGATATTGATTTTTTTCATGTGGCCCAATGATTCATATTCATCCATGAATTGTACGTATTGAGTCTTCATATCCGGGTTTCAGGATAGGCTAGGAACTTGTCCAATGCAATTTCTTCAGATTCGCCAAGTCTGCTTGTGTCCTCGCATAATGGCAGACTTTCAACAATTTGGTGTAGACCGTTGTCGTTCTAAGTAGAAATTCCACATGTTGCTGTTATGAGTTCTGTTTCGTCTACCCTTCAAGCCACTACCCAACCAAAGAAGGTGTTTTGGAGAGTAGGTAGGTCATCTTGTAGGCATATCTGAGCAATGGAAAGCAATTGATGAAAAAAATCGGAACCAAATAGGATGTCAATCTTGTCTGGGTTATGGAATGCTGCGTCGGCAAGGGGAACGTTGTTTGGTATTCCCCATGATGGAATGTTTTAAAGTTGAGAAGGTTGTGTTGTAAAGATGTGCGGCAAAACGAATGCTTTCAACCGAGCACTCAAGCCATTAATTCTTGACTGAATGCTTGCATTAATGCGGTGATAGGATTCTCTTTTTTGGTTGCAAATGCCTTGAATACTGGTTGATACTGCCTTTCTGCGAAGTCCTAATCTTTTCACCAATCGTTCGGTAATCAAATTTACCTGCCCATTGTTCACAACTCAGTCAGTGGGCGGGGGTCAATGGGCGTGGCGTCGGTGGGCGAGTGTTAACTTGGATCGGGGTCAGTGGGATTGGGCAGCCGGGAAACGCCGGGTGTTTCCGCTAGTAATATATAAAACGTGGTGTGTATATATGTCTAACTATCACGGCTGAACCACTGAAGCTTTCCATTTTATACTCACGCCATGTGCTCGTGTGGTGCTCCGGATTGTTTTTGTTTATGTTAGAACCAACTAGGTGGCGCTGAGGTCGCTTTATTCGAAAATTCTTATTTATGGACCGATTTGGCTCAAATTCACGTCATATAATATTTAAATAATTGATTGATTTTCATATAAAGAATATTCGAACACGTATACATTTTTTGCCGGTATTCTATAGTTTTCTGGGTTGGTGAGATGGTCAGCTAGCGCCGGGCAGCCGGGAAACGCCGGGTCTTTCCGCTTATTTTTAAATAATAATTTAAAAATACCATAATTATCCCTTTTTTTTGAAGAAAAACAAAGAAACCAAATTAAAATTCCAAGATCCTATTCAAAAAAATCTTTTTATTGTAACGACCCTTTGACTAACAGAACCCTGATCACACTGAAGACTACCCCGGCTGGGAAAACCTCCTTCCAACCTAACGTAAGAAACTAACAATTAATAACAAAAACTAAACGTAAACAATAATAAGAGAGAATTAAAAAAAACAACCCATAAAAATTAAAATTTTTCATCTAAATTCTCTAATCGCAGAAATTGATATGGGAGCCCCTCGTTCCTGGGCCAATTTTTTTATTGTAGGAGAAAATCATCGAAACAAACATTTGACATCAGATGTTAAAATTGAAAAAGCTCAGATCATTTTATTCTGAGCACTTAGAGCACGCTCATACTCTGAGCAAATAAGAAACACGAACATTTATCTTGAGAACTCTTTGACTGCTCTGAACTAATTTATGAAAACGCGAAATGACAGAATATTGTGAAAACTTGTTGTTCTATCTGTAAGTTGATATCGACAACAAAAAAAAAACGACATCAATAAAAATACAATTCAGTAAATAAAGCATAAGTAAGCATAAAACATGTATGTCTCGTTTCATTTGCTGGGTTCATTTGTGCGTGCGCTAAGATTTCTCTCTCTCTCTCCACCACCACCAAAACCATGCAGCGCAGCCGACTGCGCAGCACACACCGCACACAGTCCATAAAGGGCGACGAATATCTGATGCCAGTACAGATATTTAAAAAATGTATAAGGGCCTTGCGGCCGAACCCGGGACCCGATCACAACCAAATTTTCGAAAAAGTATTGTTTATTGGGTATACACATGTGTGTAAAATTTGAAGAAAATCGGGTAAATTTTTTAAAATTTTTGTTTGGGAGCCCCCCGACCCCGCAGCCCGAGGGGCCTCAAAATAATAATAGAAAGTGTTGTCTCCGGAAATACACATGTGTGCAAAATTTCAATAAAATCGGGCCATGGGAAGTGGGTTAAAAATTGATCGCAAGAATCCACGACAGACGACCGACGGCCGACGACCCACGGGCAAGTGAAGTTAATATAGAGAATTTAAAAAAGAGCGCGTGTAACTTTTACGCGCGGGGTAGGGGTTACCGTGATCACAAAGGCTGTTCCGCCGGAGTGAGGCTTGGTCATTGCACTTCGATCGAGTTGACCTCCCCGAATGCGAATAACTCGTGCGTATAGTTTTTGTTAGCTGAGATGAGATGATTAAGTGAGACACTGTTATGCTCGCAATGTTGTGATACACTGTTAAATGCCACTATTTTGAGAACTAAGCCATTTCTCAAGCGATTCGTATGAAATTCGGTATGTAACAAAAGTAAAAAACAAAACAAAAAAAAAACAAATTTTTATTTTTCTGATGAAGTTTTATTAATGTATCACAAGCGTACTACTCGGTTCCTTCTTACAGACTTATTGACTATTCGAATGGTTTCCATTCGCTTATATCTATTTAATATTATTGCAAGCTAAGTTAGAATACATAAAAAAGGCAAAAAATGGGTTTAGTTTCAGAATTATTCCTGTGCTGCAATTCATCATAATTTTACTTGCGCGTGCATTGGTGAACTTTATGAGTTCGCCAGTGCAGCGAATTGTAACTTAAAACTTCCTAAATTACAAAATTATGTGGGAACCGAAAATATGGAGAAATCACATGGTATCGGATATGTAACCTTGTAACGAAGTTGCCTGCCAGCAACTACGCTACAACCATACGGCTAGTAAAATTATGTTCAAAAATATATATATAGGTAATATGTGCGAACAACTCACATGAGTTGCATGGCACCGGTCAAAGAATTATGATAATACGTATGTTCAAAATACATAGATATCATCGCTTTTCCTTATTAGCGCCATAGTCTACTGGCCGGCGTCGCACTTGATCGGAAGTGAGTAGATCGCTTCTTCCTCATTAAAGCCCATTATGGTCAAAAATCCCATATGAATTCCATGGCGCCGGTCAAAATATATATACATACTTACATACATACGTATAAATTTTCAGAATAATTGCTTAAGTAACCATGTAGGAATGTCAACGTAGTAAGCATGCGGCAGAATAACTCATTCACAGTCATGCTACTAGGCGTTGATATTAGGATATATTATCGGTTTACTCAAGTGAGTCAATAGCGCCAGAGGAGAGCTATGAACTAGAAATCTCTAGGCATTGACTCGGATTTTTTAAATTTTAATATTACATATAATAAAATATTCATTCGGCCCGATGTCTTTATAATAAAAGAAAAGGGTTGTATTTGTTATAAACAATGGAGAAAAGGGTATATTCGTATAAAATAGCATTATTTAGTAAACAATAACTAAACGGTCAATTATTATTAGAAGTTTCCTTTTGGTGTTGAATATAAATATAATTCTCAACAAGCCTTTACTTTTTATTAAAGGCATAGGGACCGAAAACTCAGTATAATCAGAGAAAATACTCCAAAAACCCAACTCGGTGTATACACTGAAAGCGGTTAGAGTCTCTCAACGTTCTACACGAACATTTTTTAATGGGAACAGTAATCTACTGAACCCCATACATATTACGCAGCTCGTGTAATATTTTATTAAGATATAAGTAGATTTTATCGCCTTCTCTTACTAACAGATTGCGCCCTGGCTGGAAGTCGACAAGCAATACCCGCAGTGCGAAATAAGTAGATTTTATCGCCTTTTCGTCACTGATGGTATGTTCTGCCGAAAGTCCTCGTGGGCTTGTAAGAGATAAGTGGATTTTATCACTTTTCCTTACTGGTGCCATAGTCTACTGGCCGGCGTCGCACTTGATGGGAAGTGAGTAGATTTTATCGCTTCTTCCTCATTAAAGCCCATTATGGTCAATCACATATAGCGGGGAATAGGTGACTTCAGTCTGTTTTTCCCCACTATAGCCAGTTATTTTCAGTCGACTGCGAAGTCCGACTGTGGTATAGGGTATTGGATGCGCCAATCTCCTATATAGGCGAATACCTCTATACATAGGTTTAGGTATATATATATATATTTAGGTATAAATAAGTAGTTATTCTTAGTTTAAATTTAGTATTAAACTTAGTATTAAATCTCAAGAAGAGAAGAAAAGAAAAGAAAAAGAAATAATAAAGACAAAAACCAAAATACCAACAAAAACGAATTCTTATTTATAAGGAAAACAAAAACAATTTGTAACACGGTAGAAGAGGAGAAGAACCCTGGGTAAGCCAGCGAGCGTCACCAGAGTAGAAACGTTACAAATTTGGCGCCCGAGTAGGGACTGTATTAAAATAGTCACCCCCCCCCCCCCCCGCAAAACCAAGAAATCATAAATATATAATTAATATAAGCAAAACAACAAGAATGGTCATAGTAATTGCCTAAAGCCAAGTCTAAATATTAGTAGACGGCACGAATGGTCGCAAACTTAAGAAAACATACTGCAAAGAGAAGGAGGGTAATCTGATCGCCGATCTAGCATCTAAGAACGATGGGAAGAGCACTTTCTTGAGTTGCTTAATGGCCAGCTAAGGCCGAGGAAGGCTTCACCAATGACCGAAATAATAAGGTCCCGGTTATCCCAGCGGAGGTAATTAAAATACACCAAGCAATTCCTGAACTAATAGTGCAAGTATTGGAGGAAGAAGCCATGCCAGAAGACTGGCGAAGAGGCATTCTGTGCCCCATACATAAGAAAGGAGATATCACAACCTGCAGCAATTATGGTGGTATATTGTTGTTGAGTACTGCGTATAAGATTTTCTCCTTTATCCTTCAAGACAAGTTAGCCCCATTCGCCAAAGGGATCATTGGTCCATACCAGTGTGGCTTCATCCCAGGCAAATCAACAACTGATCAAATTTACACCCCTAGGCAGGTGATGGAAAAATGTCTAGAGTTTCAAAACTCACTACACCATCTTTTTATAGACTTTAAACCGCCTATGATAGCATAGCCAAAGTAGAACTTTACAAAGCCATGAGAGAATTCGGCATCACAAATAAACTGAGCAGGAAGCTTTCATCCAGATCGAGCAGGCGGCACGAAATATGGGGCTGCACATAAATGAGAGCAAAACAAAGTACATGATGGCCACGTCTGTAAGTAGAAAATCCAACAATGGTCCCTCAATTGAAATAGTGGATCGCGAATTTGAAGTAGTGCAATCCTTTAACTATCTCGGGTAAACTGTAGCAGCCAATAACAGCATGGAACCAGAAATACACGCAAGGTTGATTAAAGCCAACAAAGCCTACTATAGTCTATCAAGACTCTTCAAATCCAGGAATTTAAACATAACATATAAGACAATGGTCATACTAGTACTTACATAAGGATCAGAGACTTGGGTGCTTAGCAAAAAGCATTCTGACCTCTTTGCCGTGTTCGAGAGAAAAGTCTTACGGCTCCGTATGCTAGAAAGGACGATTCCGGAGACTTTATAATGATGAGGTCTACAAGCGTTACCGCGATGTCGACATCATGAAGAAAATTAGGCTCGGTAGGCTCCGGTGGGCAGGACATCTAGCTCGCATGAGCGAAGAGGATCCTGCTCAAAGTCCTTTGCGGTAGGATTTATGGAACACGACAGCGAGGCCGGCCAAGCCTATGCTGGAAGGATGGCGTAGACCAGGACGCTCAGAGTTTAGGGATGCCAAATTGGATGACATCGGTTCGAAATCGGGACCGTTCGCACCGTTGATCTTTCGGTGTACAAACTTGCGTTTTGCGGCATCATCAACGCCGCCTTTGTCTAAACACGTAAAATACAAATTATCTAAAACCACACAAAATCATTTTTTATTCATAGCCTTTGGAGCTTAAAGCAAAAAACCCTTTTTTAAAAAATTTTAACTGCTGCAGGTTTTTCCAAGTCTCATAAAATCTATGGATTTTTTGGCAAAATTGTTGATTTTTTTTATTATTGTTACGTTCATAAGAAAAAAATAGTAAAACACTGTTACGCATTTTCTGGAGAAAATTGATCTCAATGTTGAAAATTAGCACGGGCAAGAAAACAGGAACAGCCAGTGAAATTTCATACCTGAAGACCCAAACAAGATATCAACTTTATTTAAATTCTGTTAGTGCACATAAACCTTGACAATATGATAAGGATATACCGGCACATAAACCAATATATCAATGTTATTTGTAAAGTTAAAAGCTCCTTAACCCCCACCAACGGCAATTAATGCAAATAAAATACGGTGTATGATATGTCACCACGTAAAGATGAAAGACAATTTATTTAAAAATAATTCTTAATTTATACTAACTGGCGTAGCCAAATATCCACAAAATACCATTCAATCAGAATGTTGACATTACATTTTTCATCTCTCTGTACGTGAATTTAGCGAAACCGCCGCAGACACCTGTGCCCATGCCAAAAGGATGCAATCCGATCTTATCAGCATAGTGCAGCTAGAATAGCACTAAATAGTCCGATAAAAATTGTCTGCGGTCGGGCACAACTGTGTGTATGCACATTCGTGGGAACAAGCAAGTTAGGAGTTTGATGCCGCAAAATGTGCTGAGGGAAAGATATTTTGTGGGAACATTTATGAATTTGATATAATTAGTTAGACAAAAGAAATTCGGATGAATATGAATGTGAATAATAATAATGTGGATGACAATTTTAATTTTGCTGTTTCCTAACATTCTCCCCCTCGTTGAATGCTTCATTCAACCCTTGTATGTTGATGCGAAAATCGGCGTCTGTCAATTCATTTTCCTGTGGATGCAAGATTGAGTTTTGGAGTTCTGATGTCGAAAGTTTATGCCTTGGAGCTGCTACCGGTGGGTTTCGTTGTGGTTTACCTCTTGATTTGTATTTCCACATGAAAATGACAGGTATGAGCATTGCCCAACGTTGTGTAGCTGACCGTCTTTGTCTGTGTAGATTCCTTGCATAATTGCAGTAGAGATTTTATTCCATTGTTACCTCCTACCTCCTTCCAATATGGTGCTAAGTCATAAAAAATCATAAGCTTCCAGTCCGTTGTTATTAGGTTATACGTTCTAATGCGTTCGAAATGAATAGGTAATGCTCATTATGTTACTTCGGGTTGTTGGCAGTTGGTTCCTGGGAGCATAAGGCATACTATCAGTATTGTAACTACAGCAGATCCTACTGACATTTTGCTCTTTTTCACTGGTACCGAGCCTTTGGTGGCAGAATCAGATGGTAATCTTTTTTGGTGATAAGTTTTTGAATCAGATAATGCTGGTAATGAGGTTGGTTCATCTTCAATGGGTTCATCGTCTCGACTCGAAGCTGGGTAGTGCTGCATTCCGTCCTAAAAACGCAATGGTGAGGAATGATGTAATGAGGCCATACAATGTCACTGATATTGATTTTTTTCATGTGGCCCAATGATTCATATTCATCCATGAATTGTACGTATTGAGACTTCATATCCGGGTTTCAGGATAGGCTAGGAACTTGTCCAATGCAATTTCTTCAGATTCGCCAAGTCTGCTTGTGTCCTCGCATAATGGCAGACTTTCAACAATTTGGTGTAGACCGTTGTCGTTCTAAGTAGAAATTCCACATGTTGCTGTTATGAGTTCTGTTTCGTCTACCCTTCAAGCCACTACCCAACCAAAGAAGGTGTTTCGGAGAGTAGGTAGGTCATCTTGTAGGCATATCTGAGCAATGGAAAGCAATTGATGAAAAAAATCGGAACCAAATAGGATGTCAATCTTGTCTGTGTGATGGAATGCCGCGTCGGCAAGGGGAACGTTGTTTGGTATTCCCCATGATGGAATGTTTTAAAGTTGAGAAGGTTGTGTTGTAAGGATGTGCGGCAAAACGAATGCTTTCAACCGAGCACTCAAGCCATTAATTCTTGACTTAATGCTTGCATTAATGCGGTGATAGGATTCTCTTTTTTGGTTGCAAATGCCTTGAATACTGGTTGATACTGCCTTTCTGCGAAGTCCTAATCTTTTCACCAATCGTTCGGTAATCAAATTTACCTGCCCATTGTTCACAACTCAGTCAGTGGGCGGGGGTCAATGGGCGTGGCGTCGGTGGGCGGGTGTTAACTTGGATCGGGGTCAGTGGGATTGGGCAGCCGGGAAACGCCGAGTGTTTCCGCTAGTAATATATAAAACGTGGTGTGTATATATGTCTGACTATCACGGCTGAACCACTGAAGCTTTCCATTTTATACTCACGCCATGTGCTCGTGTGGTGCTCCGGATTGTTTTTGTTTATGTTAGAACCAACTAGGTGGCGCTGAGGTCGCTTTATTCGAAAATTCTTATTTATGGACCGATTTGGCTCAAATTCACGTCATATAATATTTAAATAATTGATTGATTTTCATATAAAGAATATTCGAACACGTATACATTTTTTGCCGGGATTCTATAGTTTTCTGGGTTGGTGAGATGGTCAGTTAGCGCCGGGCAGCCGGGAAACGCCGGGTCTTTCCGCTTATTTTTAAATAATAATTTAAAAATACCATAATTATCCCTTTTTTTGAAGAAAAACAAAGAAACCAAACTAAAATTCCAAGATCCTATTCAAAAAAATAATTTTATGTAACGACCCTTTGACTAACAGAACCCTGATCACACTGAGGACTACCCCGGCTGGGAAAACCTCCTTCCAACCTAACGTAAGAAACTAACCATTAATAACAAAAACTAAACGTAAACAATAATAAAAGAGAATTAAAAAAGAGTGCGTGTAACTTTTACGCGCGGGGTAGGGGTTACCGTGATCACAAAGGCGGTTCCCCCGGAGTGAGGCTTGGTCATTTCACTTCGATCGAGTTGACCTCCCCGAATGCGAATAACTCGTGCGTGTAGTTTTTGTTAGCTGAGATGAGATGATTAAGTGAGACACTGTTATGCTCGCAATGTTGTGATACACTGTTAAATGCCACTATTTTGAGAACTAAGCCGAATGGTCGCCGTAGTTGCATAAAGCCAAATCTAAATATAAGCAGACGACCCGAATGGTCGCCAGATCACCAGAAAAATTAATTAGAACCAACGCTAGTTTAAGTGAACGATTAGAATAGTAGCAGCAGAGGAAAAGTTTATTATTTACGAAAGAGACATCTACCGGGCCACACACACAAAGGGAAAAAGGTTGCTGATATTGGTGAAAGCGTAACCACTGACATAGTCTGGGCACCAACCGGGGTGTGTCCAAATTCAGACCCGAGCAACAAACCTCCTTTTTTTTGGCAATGGCAACCACAGACACTGGACTGAGTGCATCTGGGGTGTACTCTTTACGAAAAGAAGAGTTGATCAGCGAACTGGAACGTCGTGGCATAGACCAGACAGGAACCGTAGATGAACTACGAAAGAAATTAGCAGCTGAATTAAAGAAGTTCAAATCTTGTGAAGACCTGCGGATTGGGGAAACAGCAGCAACAAACAGAAAAATGACCGAAATTTCCATAGTCATCCACCCAGCAGTAGATGCAAGTACTACGCAGCCGCTAGCCTATCGTCCATCTGAATCTGAAGTCATGGATAAAGTTAGGAAATGGAATGTAAGGTACGATGGAGGTACAAACAACCCACTAGAATTTTTGGAACGCGAGGAAGAACTGGCTGATTGTTACCAGTTGCCTCTTGACCGAATTGTACGCACGCTACCCGAATTACTAAAAGGGAACGCACTAGTGTGGTACAGAAACAATAAAGAATTTTTTAATAGCTGGGACACATTTAGCGAAGAATTGCGACGTTTCTTTTTACCTCCGCGATTCTACTCACAACTACTAGACCGCATTCGAAATCGAACACAGGGTAATAAAGAAAAAGGGAAGGATTTCATCACTGCGATTCAGGCCCTGATGAGATGGCATACTCCCAGGCACGACAACTGTTCTGTTCATACTGCGGCGTAAATGGTATACAGAAACACCAGCGGGCCGTCCAATCTTATGAGGCATTAGACGACCCAGACCCGACTGTCCTTAGTCACGCCTCATACACATTACCAATTGAATGTTACAATAAACAATACAATGCCGTCATCGATACTGGGGCAGGGAAATCATGCATCGAAAAAACGATACAGCAAATCTGTATAACCAACAGGTACCAGTCAGACCGATAGCTATGACTTTCGCCTTAGCCGACAAATCCACAGTCACCGCTCGTCAGGCATATATGATACAATTGAAATGGAAAGGCCAAACGTACACCCAAGAGTTTGCCTTCATACCAAAACTTATGGACAAGTTCCTTATAGGATCCGACTTCCTATCGAAATTAGGTTTCACCATTAACCATGGGAAACATACAATAATAGCACGAACCGAACCTAACCAGTAATCCAAAGTCTTTTGACCGAAAGGCAGCAGTTGGACAAGTTCTTGGCAACCGAATTGCCACAGTTTAAAAATGTTAAAGGGCCCACCAGTGTTACCAAACATGAGAACCGGCTCTTTAAGATCGTTCCGAGGGATGGAGGGAGTGCTGCAAGCCCCTTACCCATTGGCTCGCAACGCCCCGTCACGGTCGAGCGCCCCACAACATCCCGGGCCGCAACACAGGATGAAAGCGTTAATACAGCGAGGCAGCCCACGACAACAATCGCCCGGACTGCCACCAAATAACGAGTAGCACACACACCCAAGGCTTCACAAAGTCACTTCCCCAAAGCAATCCCTAGATCAACCAACCTACCCACAAAACCTGTCCCCGACACAACCCAAACGAAATCCCCAATCCACGTCCAGTCAATAATGATATTACCCGGCAACCCTGCAGACTATACAACCACCCCAATATTAACCACAGTACCAACCACCCCGATGGAACCACTGGATGAGGAAATGCTCCTGAAGGCGTTTGAGATCGTGGCCGAGAGCAAACAATTCGATCCCCGAGCCCTGGAAGGAGTAAATATGGTGCCGCCGAGACCATACCGGAGCAAGAACGGACGTCCGCGACGGTTTAGACTAACCGGCCCCCTAGGGCACCTAGTAGCCGACGATACCGTACTCATCAAGACAGAGGCCCACCAACAAATCACCTTGCGGAACGAGACACAAAAAAAAAAAACGAACCCCAAAAAAAAAACCTGGATAGAAAAACAAAAAAAAAACTAGCCTTAGGCATATAATCAAAGATAGATTATTTTTCTTTTGTAACTCGGGCCGGTGACTGGCACGATAAATAAAGGTAATCCCCTGAAAGAGACCACACCGACCGAGCAAATTAGATTATAAATATTATTAAGCCATAAAATAAACACTTAGATATAGTTATACTAGAATATTTTTGTATATATCCACTATGTATATAAAAACAACGAAAACACAATTAGATTTACTTATATTAGAGAATTTCTTTTATAAACATCCACTATATACATACATTATTATATATTACTTTTACCCCCTAGTATTTTCGTTTCTACCCCGAAGTAGGAGGGGAATGTAACGAAGTTGCCTGCCTGCAAATACGCTACAACCATACGGCTAGTAAAATTATGTTCAAAAATATATATATAGGAAATATGTGCGCACAACTCATATGAGTTTCAAGGCACCGGTTAAAGAATTATGATAAAAAGTATGTTCAAAATACATAGATATATATTATGTGCGCATATGAATTCCATGGCGCCGGTAAAAATATATATACATACGTACATACATACGTATAAATTTTCAGAATAATTGTTTAAGTAACCACGTAGGAATGTCAACGTAGTAAGCATGCGGCAGAATAACTCATTCAACAGGCATGCTACTAGGCGTTGATATTAGGATATATTCTCAGTTTACTCAAGTGAGTCAATAGCGCCAGAGGAGAGCTATGAGCTAGAAATCTCTAGGCATTGACTCGGATTTTTTAAATTTTTATATTACATATAATAAAACATTCATTCGGCCCGATGTCTTTATAATAAAAGAAAAGGTTTGTATTTGTTATAAACAATGGAGAAAAGGGTATATTCGTATAAAATAGCATTATTAAGTAAACAATAAATAAACGGTCAATGATTATTAGAAATTTCCTTTTGGTGTTGAATATAAATATAATTCTTTTTTACTTTACTTTTTATTAAAGACATAGGGACCGAAAACTAAGTAAAATCTGGGAAAATACTCCAAAAACCCAACTCGGTGTATACACTGAAAGTGGTTAGAGTCTCTCAACGTTCTACACGAACATTTTTTAATGGGAACAGTAATTTACTGAACCCCATACATATAACGCAGCTGGTGTAATATTTTATTAAGAGATAAGTAGATTTTATCGCCTTCTCTTACTAACAGATTGCACCCTGGCTGGAAGTCGACAAGCAATACCCGCAGTGCGAAATAAGTAGATTTTATCGCCTTTTCGTCACTGATGGTATGTTCTGCCGAAAGTCCTCGTGGGCTTGTAAGGGATAGGTGGATTTTATCACTTTTCCTTACTGGCGCCATAGTCTACTGGCCGGCATCGCACTTGATGGGAAGTGAGTAGATTTTATCG
This sequence comes from Nephrocerus scutellatus, assembly GCA_947095585.1. Classification (NCBI taxonomy): domain Eukaryota; kingdom Metazoa; phylum Arthropoda; class Insecta; order Diptera; family Pipunculidae; genus Nephrocerus; species Nephrocerus scutellatus. The sequence goes on from OX352762.1 coordinate 67,134,272, forward strand.
CTTCTTTCTCATTAAAGCCCATTATGGTCAATCACATATAGCAGGGAATAGGTGCCTTCAGTCTGTGTTTCCCCACTATAGCCAGTTCCTTTCAGTCGACTGCGATGTCGGACTTAGTATAGGGTATTGGATGCGCCAATCTCCTATATAGGCGAATATCTCTATACGTAGGTTTAGGTATATACATATATATTTAGGTATAAATAAGTAGTTGTTATTAGTTTAAACACTTGAAAAGAATGTAACTTAGTATTAAATCTCAAGAAGAGAAGAAAAGAGAAGAAAAACAAATAATAAAGACAAAAACCAAATGCCAACAAAAACGAATTCTTATTTATAAGGAAAACAAAAACAATTTATAACACGGTAGAAGAGGAGAAGAACCCTGGGTAAGCCAGCGAGCGTCACCCGAGTAACAACCTGAATATGATCATTATGGTCTGGAATTTCTGGAGCAAATCAATTTCCCAAGCGATTCGTATGAAATTCGGAATGTGGAACTAAGATGCGAAAATAAGGCGCATATTGAACGCAGCACACCCAGCACAGCACAGCGTAGCCTAATGCTCCGTGTCGCACAATGTTAGACTGAACACCGCAAAATGCACGCAGCAGAGGTAAAACACAGACGCAACCTCTATCACCTCTGCGACATATGTAAATCAAACACAGTTTTTCTCTGCCTCTGTGCGTTTTGACATTTCTTAAACAGCTGTTTTTCGATCAAGTGAGTTGGTTATTTCTTAAGTCGATCACGTGAGTTGGTTGTATTACTTCGCAAAAATTAGCAAACCGACGTAAACCATAGATGCGTAGTAATTACGCTTAATGTGCAATGACTCGCAGAGGTAGAGTTTTCCTCAGCTTCACCGGCTATGCTGTGCTGGGCTGTGCTATGCTATGCTGAAAATTCTGGAATATGAATATGGTTTGGAATTTCTGAAACAAAAAATTTCGATTCGCATGAAATTCGGAATATAAGAGGAGTAAGATGCGACTATAAATATTCTTCCTATGGATATTCTGGAATATGATCATTATGGTCTGTAATTTCTGGAACAAAACAATTTCTCAAGCGATTCGCATGAAATTCGGAATGTATGACTAAGATGCTACTATAAGACTTCTTTCTATGGAAATTCTGGAATACGATCGTTATGGTCTGGAATTTCTGAAACAAAGCAATTTCTCAAGCGAATCGCATGAAGTTCGGAATATAGGACTAGGATTCGACTAAAAGACTTCTTTCTATGGAAATTCTGGAATATGATCATTATGGCCCAGAATTTCTGGAACAAAGCAATATCTCAAGCAATTCGCATGAAACTCGGTATGAAGGAGTAAGGTGCGACTTTAAGACTTGTTCCTATGGAAATTCTGGTATATGGTCATTAGTATCTGGAGTTTTTGAAACTATAACATTTTGAGATGTCCGTTCGTGTTTCCGTTCCACAGACAAGAAGATCTTTGTTTTTTTTCTTTTGTTCCGGACAGACGCTGTCACGCTCAAAACCTAAGGTCGTCTGTCTGACACAGCCTGCTCCTGCTCCTCGCTCCTTTTTTCTTAATCTGACACTACAGTTTATTAAAATTAAATGTTGTAACCGATGCATATTCAATCTATCTATCTATATATATAAAGTAGAGAATTTATTTGTATATTTGTATATATACTTGTGCCTAACTAGCTCTGGAACGCCTTGACCAATTTCAACCAAACTTGGTACACATATTATTTACATGGAATAAAATATAGGGGGTTGGGGGTAGTAGGTTTTTTGGCAGGCGATTTTATGGTCGGATTCACCGAGACGAATAATGCTGGTAGTACACTCCTATGGGTGAGTTATATTCCCACAAGGGGTGGCTGTTCGATAGTAGAGTTGATTCTATGGGGGTCGCTGAGTTGAATGGTGATGGTAAGACAGCTCTAGGGGGATGGGGTCGATAACTGTGTGGTGGGGGGGGGGACCGATGTTAGTGTTGATTTTATGGTTTTCGGGGTCGTTGGGTTGAATGGTGATGGTACGACAGCTCTAGGGGGATGGAGTCGATAACTTAGGGTGGTGGGGGGGGGTGACCGATGTTAGTGTTGATTTTATGGTTTTCTGGGTCGCTGGGTTGAATGGTGATAGTAAGACAGCTCTAGGGAGATGGGGTCGATAACTGAGGGGGGGGGGGTGACTGATATTAGTGTCCATTCTATGGTTTTCGGGGTCAATGAGTTGAATGGTGATGGTACGACAGCTCTAGGGGGATGGAGTCGATAACTGAGGGGGCGGGGGGTGACTGATGTTAGTGTTGATTTTATGGTTTTCGGGGTCGCTGCGTTGAATGGTGATGGTAAGACAGCTCTAGGGGAATGGGGTCGATAACTGAGGGGGGATGACTGATATTAGTGTAACTGAGTTGAACGGTGATGGTAAGACAGCTTTATGGGTATGGGATCGATAACGGAGAGGAGAGGGTGACCGATATTAGTGTCGATCCCATAGTTTTCGGGGTCGCTGAGATAACAGTGGTGTATAGAATGGTACTCGGCCACTACGCTAAATGAATTTGGGGGTGAGGACATTGTCGCCACTACTTAAAATTGGAAAAGGTAGATTAGTAGCCGTGTTTTATGGATATATTAAATTTACATCGATTTTTGATACCTGCCGCAGAACTAATAAATTCTATTTATCCGGCTGTTTCTCAAAACTATAACATTTTGAACCGGTTGCTTGAAGGGGCCATTCTCAAAAATGGAGAAAACCACGAAATAAACAATCAAAAACTTGCCATCTTAATAGGCGTAGTCACTGAATATAAGTGTATCGATGCCGTTGTAGATACTGATGAGGAATAAAATATCTAACTGAGTTCCTTAACTCACTTAATTCGTCTGGATTGCCACCACATCGTCTTACAGTTTGATCTCCAATTATTTTACTACGGATTCTCGACTCGCCAAAACTTTTCAACGGCAAAAGACTGTGCGTAAAAGAGATGCCGGGAAATATAATTGAATCGACTATCTTGACAGAAATGGGACAATGTGAAACAGTTTTTATCCCCCGGATAGCACTCATTTTGACAGTCGCACAGTTTATTAAGAACTGCGGAGTATAGATTTGAGATTGCCATGCTTTTCCCACGGACAACTTTATTTAGCTTGCTCTGGGTTGGGTTGACCTAAGAATTTATTTATTCCTGCTCTTGATGGTGAAACTAAAAACATTGTAGGCGTACAACCAAGATTTGTTATAATTAATTTTATGTATGTTTATTTAATTTTATTTTATAATTTGAATACTATAGCTATAATTTTAAATATATTTTTGTTAATAAAAACTAAAATTTTACCTTATAGATTGATATCATTCTTTTTTCTACCCCTGCCTAATAGAAGATTGTGATGAATAAATACCTGGGCAACGCCGGGTAATCAGCTAGTAGACTTATAAAATTTAAAAATATTAAAATATTTCTACAATATTATTTAAGCTTAAAAGCTTTTAACTCCTCTTTCTATATCATTATCTTTGAAAATTCTGATCTGGTTTTTTCGACATTTCTAACAATTTACTTGAGTATTCTCGTGTTTATTAGCTATAGCAGCTTGCAATAACGTATTTCATCAGGTTTTACTGCTCTTAGCTTGCTGATAATTTCAACATTACCTTTTTTTGTATCTGCAAATAAATCTTAAAAGACTTTGTGGTATAGAACTACATATATGCTGAATTTTAGTATCATTTAACTACTTATTTAAATTATTCTTTATAGTGTCTGTGTTATCTGTTGCATTACAATGCCCCGTAATTATCAAGAAACACCTATTTCCTGCTTGATAGCTTTTAATAATAAATCTATCAATTTTCAGACCCGTCAAGAAGCAAGAGAAAAGGTATAAGTCAAAACCCTGTAAGCAAAAAGCCACTTACACTACCACCACTCCTAAAAATCATACGGCAAAAGTTATGCAAAATATAAATAATATACAGGGTGTCCCCTAATTCGTCAAGGTTAATTTGGGAAATGATTCTTGGGTGTATTCTAAGAAAAAAATTGTTCTACAGTAAGGGTCTATCCCCAATGTTGACATAATTTATCAACACTTTTGTGTACCCTGACCAATGTTAACGGAAATTGTTCTGTTAATACTAATGGTAGAAACTTCGTTTAGCTTTTTATTTTTAGAAGAAATACTAGCCTTTATAACTACGTTTAAATAAAGTTGATATCTGTTGTATCCCCTTTAAAATCTGACGAAGTCATCCAAATATCGTGGTAGAATGCTAGTATTAGCTCATTCGGTTTGTCTTGGAACTGGTTCCTCTAGAACTTATTCCTGTGCATCTACAAATTCGTCAATTTCATTCAAGTTGTTGTCGATTGATTAATTGTTGTCTTCATCTCGTACGTCTTGAATTCGTGGCATAATGAAAGGTTAAATTTTTGTAATGTCGTCGTTCATTAAACATGTTTTTGGAATATCGGGTCTTCAACTGGTTCGCATGGGCTTTAATGATTCGCTCTCCTGAAGTGATTTCGACTGCGATGTTGTTATTCACTCTTCCAATTCTTTCAACGATTTTCCTGGAGCCCACCATTTGTCGTTTGATTCTTGAAACTTGTTGAAGACTGCATCATTGGCTTCAAATTCTCTCCATTTCGCACCATGTTGCTTGTTGAATTGAAGTTCCATTTTACTTTTTTCGTTGCTTGAATTTGATTTGCTTTCTTTGGACATGAGCAAGGATGCTCTCATCTTTCCTTTTTCCTTACTTAGACCTGTTTTTACAAGATCAACGAATCGCTCGGCAAGACCATTGACTGAGGTCTATAAGGCGCGGTTCTGATGTGTTGAATTCTATTTGAATCGAAGAAATCTATGAACTCTTGTGACGTGAATTGTGCACCATTGTCCGATACTATTGTTTTGTAATAACCTAAGCGGGAGAAAACATCGTTTACCAATTCGATGGTTTTTGCTGATGTTGTTGATTTGTTTCTGAAGACTTCAGGCCATTTGCTGTAGGCATCGACGATTACAAAGAAGAAGTCTCCGTTTACTGGTCCAGCGCAGTCAATGTGATTCGTGACCATGGTTCATTCTGAACCTGCAAAGTCACATTTGATCGGTGATTTTCGGGAAACAGCACAAGCTTCGCAAGTTCTGCCTTTTTTCTCAATAACTTTGTTGATCGATCCCCAGAAAACTTTATCTTGAGCGAGGATTTTCATACGACTTTCGCCTGGATGGTCTTCGCTTTTGATGAGTCTTGACAAGGCGTCTGCGTAACCGAATCCGTCAGTTATCACGTATTTGATTGTGAAATCATATGCCATCACTGTGAGAGCGTAACGTTAGAGCCGATTTGATGCATATGCTGGAATTCCGTCTTTCTTGCCAAATATCGCCATTAAGGGTTAGTTGTCAATCTGGATGTCGAATTTTCTGCCGTAAATCTAGCTGTGTGCTTTCTTCAGACCGAACACAAGAGCGCGAGCTTCCTTCTGTTTTTAAGAATAATTTCTTTCTGCAGCGTTGAGTGTGGCTGAATAGATCATGATAGGATGCAGAGTACCATCGTCCACTGCTGCTCACATACCGTAATGCGTCGGTTGTCAAAACAATTTTCTTCTTAGGATTGTAGTGTACCAAACTTATTTCGTTGCTCAAAATGTTCATGAGGTCGATGAAAGTCTTCTCGTGTTAATTTGCCATACGAATTTGACATCTTTCTTTAGCAACTAGTCGAGAATTCCTCGTCGCTCGTTCATGTCTTTGCTCATTTTTCCGTAGTAATTCAAATAATGGAGCGCGAGTTTGAAGTAGTGCAATCCTTTACCTATCTCGGGTCAACTGTAGCAGCAGGAATCAGAAATACGCGCATGGTTGCTTAAAGCCAACAAAGCCTACTATAGTCTGTCAAGAGCCTTCAAATCCAGGAATTTAACCCTAACATCCAAACTGCTGATATATAAGATAATGGTGATACCAGTACTTACATATGGATCCGAAACTTACCAAAAAGCATTCTGACCTCTTAGCCGCGTTCGAGAGAAAAGTCTTATGGAGAATTGTTGGCCCCGTGTGTGGGGAAGGACGATTCCGGAGACTTTATAATGATGAGGTCTACGAGCGTTACCGACATCGTGAAGAAAATTAAGCTCGGTAGGCTCCGGTGGGCAGGACACCTAGATCGCATGAGCGAAGAGGATCCTGCTCGGAAAGTCCTTTGCGGTAGGATTTATTGAACACGACAGTGAGGCCGGCCAAGCCTACGCTGGAAGGATGGCGTGGACCCGGACGCCCAGCGTTTAGGGATGCCAAACTGGATGACATCGGCTCGAGATCGGGACCGGTGGAGAGACTTTTTTTTTTTTTTTTTTTTTTGTATATAATTCGCGCACGCTTCAAGGGGTTCGCACCCTTATAATGCTTGGCTATATGCTTGGCACAGCGTAGGCGTTAAGGAAGAGGAGGAGAAAAGAGGAGATGTCTATGAGCTTGTGTTTTGAATGCCTGTGGATCTGCAGCGTTGAGTGTGGCTGAATAGATCATGATAGGATGCAGAGTACCATCGTCCACTGCTGCTCACATACCGTAATGCGTCGGTTGTCAAAACAATTTTCTTCTTAGGATTGTAGTGTACCAAACTTATTTCGTTGCTCAAAATGTTCATGAGGTCGATGAAAGTCTTCTCGTGTTAATTTGCCATACGAATTTGACATCTTTCTTTAGCAACTAGTCGAGAATTCCTCGTCGCTCGTTCATGTCTTTGCTCATTTTTCCGTAGTAATTCAAATAATGGAGCGCGAGTTTGAAGTAGTGCAATCCTTTACCTATCTCGGGTCAACTGTAGCAGCAGGAATCAGAAATACGCGCATGGTTGCTTAAAGCCAACAAAGCCTACTATAGTCTGTCAAGAGCCTTCAAATCCAGGAATTTAACCCTAACATCCAAACTGCTGATATATAAGATAATGGTGATACCAGTACTTACATATGGATCCGAAACTTAGCAAAAAGCATTCTGACCTCTTAGCCGCGTTCGAGAGAAAAGTCTTATGGAGAATTGTTGGCCCCGTGTGTGGGGAAGGACGATTCCGGAGACTTTATAATGATGAGGTCTACGAGCGTTACCGACATCGTGAAGAAAATTAAGCTCGGTAGGCTCCGGTGGGCAGGACACCTAGATCGCATGAGCGAAGAGGATCCTGCTCGGAAAGTCCTTTGCGGTAGGATTTATTGAACACGACAGTGAGGCCGGCCAAGCCTACGCTGGAAGGATGGCGTGGACCCGGACGCCCAGAGTTTAGGGATGCCAAACTGGATGACATCGGCTCGAGATCGGGACCGGTGGAGAGACTTTTTTTTTTTTTTTATATAATTCGCGCACGCTTCAAGGGGTTCGCACCCTTATAATGCTCGGCTATATGCTTGGCACAGCGTAGGCCTTAAGGAAGAGGAGGAGAAAAGAGGAGATGTCTATGAGCTTGTGTTTTGAATGCCTGTGGATCATAGTGATGTGGGAAGACAGAGCTTGGCAGAGCATTCCACATACGTGTTGTACGGCTGAAGAACGAATCCCTGAATTTAACTGTACGTCCGAAGATGGGCTTGAGGGTAAACTGATGAGCATTTAGAGCGCCACGAGTATTGCGGTTGAATTCAAGGAGAGGTGGCATGCAGCTGGCTATTTCTCTTGAGCACCGCTGGTAGAAGAAACGATAAAACAGTGACAAGCAAGAAACGTTCCTGCTTCTTGCGTTGCGGGAGGCTAGGACCGGACCCAGGTTGTACAGCCAAATATGATGATGATGAATAAATCATTTGGTTGACGTTTTTTTCTCATTTTTACTTTGATTTAATATTTCGAATAGCTTTTCACAAGTCCACAAAACGGTCACAAACAAATTTATTAAACGTGGGACAGGACAACGTCTGTCGGGTCAGCTAGTAATAAATAAAATTTCATATGAAAATGTTTTAGAATGTAATAAAAATATTTTTGGAATAATTAGAGAATGTAAGAAATACAATGAATTAGCTATATGTAATAAAAAAAATATATTTAATATAAGCACTATTGCCTGCATACCAAATTTACTGAAGAACATAACGCCCACCTGCACGCAAATCAACAGCGAGCACATCCCATCCGTAGAAGAAATAGCACCAGGAACACTTTTCCTCAACCAATTCCAAATCCAGTAGTCAGCAACAACGAAACACTAGACTTTAAAGGAACCTACATTATTCGTCACACAAACTCTTCGATTCGAATAGGAGCCTGGAACTTTTCCGGCCTATTGCTAAACCAAGCCTCTCAACGCACGCAAGTAAAACATTTAGTAATGCCGAGCCTCTTGCCTGACTTGCTGATTTTCACACTTCTACCTGCATATAGGGTACGGAGCTTCAGCTAAATACAACGAAGGTTTAGTGTCTGGGTCTTGCCTGGCCACTTCCTTCCGAGCATTTCACCTCCTTACCTGACCCCGAACACCCGTACCAGTAGTTATGGCATAAGCAAAATATTAACCGAATTCATTTTGCTTGTGTTCATTTGTGTTTCGTTAGGTGTAAGTTTTGTGTCTTCTGTTCTTATCTCCTGTTTTATACTTTTTTAGATTCGGTCTATTGCTTCTATCTTATATCTGTGTAATTTTTCATAGGGTTTAACGTTTTTTTAAGGTATGATTACTTCTAAACGTTTTGCTATAGTTTGTGCCTGTCTAAAAAGTTCATGAACTTGTTCTAACTTTCTTTCACCTGATTCCCTAGATCTCTTCCTATTTGGTCCATCCTTTCTTAGATTTTTCACTATGGTGTAATGATCTTCTATAAAAGAACCGAGCTCTTCCATAAGAGAGAGAAATTAAGTTATTAAATTGAATTACTCATTATACCGATAACCGCCTTCCTATTACATTCTGTTTTATAATCTCTTTTTTTATGACGTTGTTTACATTCCTGCTTAGTATTCTACTAGAAACAGATATCCAGTTCATCCCATTTGTATTATATGATATTTTTGTTTGCTTACGAACCGAACCCAGCGTATAATTAAAACCTAGAATTATTATTAATACTAATATAATTGTGTCTATGTCTATTCCATAGTTTATTGTTTCGTAGCTCTTATTAGTTTGAGGTTCATTGTACAATGACCTCTTCAACCTTTGACTGGGGTTTTCCCGTTTTAGTAAAAATGTTTAATTTCAAAAAAAGATATAAAATTTTATATAGAGAAAAAGAGGGAACAATTTTTTTTTATTTTATTTTTATTTTTCTAAAAAAATAAAAATTAGTTTATTATTGATTAATCGTCATCGTCTATGTCGATGAGCTCGAATAGTTCGAGCATTTATTAGCCTCGTTTTATACTGTTGTCCAAATGGACAACTAACAAATGTTAGTAATTTGCTATTCTCAACTACGGCGTTGAAAAGATTATGGAACCTCTGTTACTCCAAATTTTTCTGCTTCATCTTTTCGTGATCAGTAAAGACTGAACAGTGAGGTTGAGTTTAATCTAGTTTTACCTTAAAACAAACAAAAACATATATTTTGTGAGTAATAAACGCAAATTAGTTGCAAACAATTGCATCCCGTACAAATCATCGTGGACAGATTATTAAATTCTCACGATAAGATTGTTAAAGTGAAATAAAAGGTCAAATATAAAAATTTATATTTCTTTGGCAATTTTTTGGCTTTGTATGGTACCAGCTCACAGCGAAATTGGCGCTATTATTTATCTCTTCCTATTTGGTCCATCCTTTCTTAGATTTTTCACTATGGTGTAATGATCTTCTATAAAAGAACCGAGCTCTTCCATAAGAGAGAGAAATTAAGTTATTAAATTGAATTACTCATTATACCGATAACCGCCTTCCTATTACATTCTGTTTTATAATCTCTTTTTTTATGACGTTGTTAACATTCCTGCTTAGTATTCTACGAGTATAATTAAAACCTAGAATTATTATTAATACTAATATAATTGTGTCTATGTCTATTCCATAGTTTATTGTTTCGTAGCTCTTATTAGTTTGAGGTTCATTGTACAATGACCTATTCAACCTTTGACTGGGGTTTTCCCGTTTTAGTAAAAATGTTTAATTTCAAAAAAAGATATAAAATTATATATGGAGAAAAAGAGGGAACAATTTTTTTTTATTTTATTTTATTTTTATTTTTCTAAAAAAATAAAAATTAGTTTATTATTGATTAATCGTCATCGTCTATGTCGATGAGCTCGAATAGTTCGAGCATTTATTAGCCTCGTTTTATACTGTTGTCCAAATGGACAACTAACAAATGTTAGTAATTTGCTATTCTCAACTACGGCGTTGAAAAGATTATGGAACCTCTGTTACTCCAAATTTTTCTGCTTCATCTTTTCGTGATCAGTAAACACTGAACAGTGAGGTTGAGTTTAATCTAGTTTTACCTTAAAACAAACAAAAACATATATTTTGTGAGTAATAAACGCAAATTAGTTGCAAAAAATTGCATCCCGTACAAATCATCGTGGACAGATTATTAAATTCTCACGATAAGATTGTTAAAGTGAAATAAAAGGTCAAATATAAAAATTTATATTTCTTTGGCAATTTTTTGGCTTTGTATGGTACCAGCTCACAGCGAAATTGGCGCTATTATTCAGCTTTCGACTGTGGAACCTAAATTGTGGAACCTAGACCGCTAAGCTTTTATGTCGATTAAAAGC